>CM070641.1:44086895-45296651 GCA_036346575.1 Dendrocalamus sinicus | reverse complement strand
GTAGTTGTAAGTCGAAGCCATCGAGGATACCTTGTGGTCGTAAGTCGGAACACATCAACGGCGCTCATAGTCGTGAAATTGAAAGACATCGACCACACCTCGTGGTCGTAAGTCGGCTACATCGACCGATGGTCGTAAATTAGAAGCCGTCGATCACACCTCGTGGTCGTAAGTTAGAAACCGTCGACCATCGCGGCGTGATCGTAGGTCGGAGCGATTGATCATCGCCGGTGGTCATACGTTGGCGGGCCTTTGGTGCGCTTGTGCCTGTCGCCGATGCCGGCACCGGCACGCTCGGCCTCGACTTCAACCACGGTTTGAACCCGACCACGACCCTTCGACCGACCGCGGACCAAATTTATCACGCGTTCAAACGACCCTTTGTCTCCTTCGTCCACGGTTTGGACTTGACCATGACCCGCCGACTTGACCACGTCCGATTTCAACCACAACCCTTTGTCTTCGGCCGTGGACCGACGCCGTCCATAGCCGCCCGACCGACCACGCGCCTTTAACCACGGTTTGAACCCGACCCACGCCCGCCGACTTCGACTACGGCTTCAACTTCAACCATGGATCTTTGACTTTGGCCATGGCCCCTTCAACCATGACTTCGACTTGACCACGGCCTCGAGCATGGCACCAACCGACGACCGGTTTGGAAGACCAAAATCGCGGATAGCGTGATAGGCTCGGCGAAGCGCGGGAGGAGGTAGAGAGGCTTCTGGGCGAGTGGCCGGTTGGGCTGCGGCGTGGGAGAAGCCGAGTGGCGGGCATAGTAAGAGGAAGCCACCGCCATCACCACATGCCCTTTTCTTTGATCCACCGGCGCTGTCGTCGGCGTCATTCTCTCGATCCATCGGCCACTGTTGCCAAGCGTTGTGCCGCTAGTTGGGAGGCGATGAGAGATGGAATGGTGGTGATGCCACGAGGAAAGTTGGAGGATGTGACCGAGATCTTTGTCGCGAGGAAAGAATTGGTAGCGCTGGAGGAGGAGAAGGCGCGACATGAGGGTTCTGGAGAGGAGGCGACAGTTGCGGGAGGTGGAGGTGGGGAGGCGGCGACGGGCAGATGGGGAGAGGAGGCGGCGGGCAAATGCATTGGGGAGGCAGCGACGAGGGGATGCGACACTACTGGGGGAAGTTGGGGGACTGCGGCCAGACGCTGCCGTACGACGAAGAAATTGGTGGCGGCGCTGAGGAGGAGGAGGAGGCACGGCACGAGGGTTTGGGGGAGAGAAGGAGGTGGCGGTTGTGGGAGGTGGAGTGGTTGCGGGAGGTAGAGGATGTGGGGAAGAGAAGAGGAGGAGCGCGGCCCACGCGTCGGCCCGATCTTTTCTACGAAGAGCAGAAGAACTACCTACATGCGAATCTGGATAGCTGATCTTTGATCAGACGACTGAGAAGAGAGGAGGGAGAACAGACCGGCGACCACTAATCCATATTTTTATAATACTAGTTACGTACCCGTGCATTGCAACGGAACTCATTGAATATATAGAGAATCATGCTATAGAAGAGAGTTGCTTTGATCGGTTGGAAAATAGAGAATAGTGAGAAGTTAAGTGAATAGAGCAGTTAAAGAAGAATGAACGTACAACCATCAACTTCTTCTTTTATAATAGTAATGGATTAAAGATATCGTATCAGCATAATCTCTTTGATTGGCGGATTAATTTTTGGTACTAGAATTCAACACCTAGTGGACTAAGAAATCCACATAGTTAGGTGCTCGAACTGAGGCTAGGCTGGCTTTGTCATTCTGGATTGTCTGAACACTTTTATGTGGCTTTCACCGACACCAAAGAACCGTGCTTGCAAAAAGAAGTATGGTTTTTTTAATCCATATAGGTAAAACATACAGTTATACACTGCACGTGGCTGCACATGAGCACACAACACCGGGGATAAAGATGTCCAGTAAGGACATCACAAAGGGCCTAAGATTCTTTCGTAATCCACCCCGTCTCTTTTCCTGCTGTCTGGAACTTAGGGTGGTCCAATGACAATGACCTTTCCTTTGTCCCCAATTTCAAGGCTCAGAAGCATCATGGTGAATATTCTCCTCTACCAGAAGAGTCTCTTTCTTTCTTTCGGCTTGTTTGGTGTTCATAGACTTCATTATCTCAATATACGTACAGGTGTTAGTTATCTACGGATGGCACGAACCAGCTGGCAATGGCTGCGTAGTGGTTTTCCAGTGGCAAAGTCGAGCACTGAAGGCGCTAAGAGTTTATACAAATTATTCTGCAATTCCATTTCCAGGTATGCCTCATAATAACCATGTTGCGTTCGAAGTGGCTTTATATTTTGGCTTATGTTCTTTGCTACAGTAACTAGTTTTTAAATAGTATATTTTTTAAAAACAAAGTCTAATAATTGATTGTAGTACCTATTATACCGATTTCAGCTATACCGATCAAAATCGCATATAATTGTCTCTCTCTTTATACCTTCTCTCTCGAACAAGTAGAATTTAAAAGTCAAAAATCATAAACCACAGCTCAAAAGAACCCACCTAAAAATATCTTATTGGGGTTGATTCTAACATTTGAGTTTCATGGACTTATCCTGCTACTTAGACCTCTACTGTACGGTACATAAATAGTTCAATTTGGTTTCTTTAATTTTGCCTCTCTTGTACCGGGGCATTGCTAAAATCTACTTTCGGAAGTCATGCAAGACTGATAGCCATTAGACATGCTTTGTATACGTGTCAAGCTGAAACTAATGCACCGTTTCTATCATGCAAAAGAACCAGTGCCATCTGCTGTTAATCTTGACTTCTTCAAGAGCCTTGTATTGTGATATGATCACCAGGGCAGCTTGGAGATTACTTCCAGGTTTGGCAACTGGTGCTATCAGATGGGTTTAATCATAACTGGACCTAGATCATGTACTGGTGTAAAAACAATTCATACTGTTGATTCTTAGCTTTACAAGCAAAACTAAGGATGAAAAGTTGAAAAGTTGTCCCTCTTGTGTGTAGTCGCAATCTTGCCACTATTGGTACAGGAGAGCAATTTGGCACCCAACAAGCATGAAGGCATTAGCACATGTTTTGCTTTCGGCAGTTTCATGGTTAGGTCAAACCTGTCTCATACTGCTTGTGACAATTTAGAAAGGGATGAGGTTGGAAGGATAACAACTCAGCTAGTGGGCCTTTCTGCTTTTTTATGTCCAAGTAGTAGCAAATTCCACACGAACTTGCTACTCCATAGATGGCGTGATGCTATCAGGATAGCCTAGTTTCTGTCCTCTGCGACATACTGGTGACACAACCACTGCTGCCTGAACATTAGATTTGCATGTCGGATTACATCAGGGCTGAATACAGATTTATCAGACAGAAGAGGGACTTTGTAGGGGTGAGCCGTGAGTCTACATATGTGGCTCTCCCCTATAAACCCCAAACCATGTAGAATTGAATTAAGCACCATTGCATTAAGAATACAAGGTAGCCTAATTTACAAAATAGGCAGGACATTTCCATGCATCTGCAATATGCTAATTCATCTCATTAGATTTATCTCTACAAGCAAAAATGGGGGTAGTCCCAAAAAAGGATAATGAACTGGCTTCAGTGCGCACACATTCCAAATGGTTGAAAAGCTGCCACCATTTCAGCTATTTGCTACTCTCTAGGAGCAGCTCAATCTGGAATAAAGAAAAGAAATTAAAAGTTACCGGAGGCTCAGCTTTGGGCAATCAAACCTATACCTGAAACCGGCGTATATATGACAGAAAAGTGCAGTTGGCTTCATCCAAATTTAGCCAAAAGCTAAATTTCTATGAATAGACAAAATATTTGGACACGACTTCAAGTGGCATTGCACTTATTACTTACCAGGGCATGGGAAAGCTCTGAGCTCCTCAGAACCCTCAGCCTTTTAGCAGTTGAGACAAATACACTGTAGGAGTTATATATACAAAAAGGAGTTTAGATTGTGTGGAGGTACTTAATATAAATCATGTGGTAAAATTGTATATGACAAAGAAACACGCAAGCTTACTTCCACGGGACGTCCCCAACCAGCATCCTGTCACCTTCATTGTCTTTGTAAACTAGAATATATTCACCGGACCCATCCAACAATTGAGAAAATATTTTTTCGTCTGCTCCTTGCTGTGCACTTTCAGCACTAGATAGATCCTTTTGAGCTGCAACATGGTCGAACATAAGTATTGAAGAAAAAGAATATATACAATTTGGTGTTGTTTAGGCACATGAATTGACATTTTGAAAATGAATTGAAGTACTTGTTTTATTTGGATTGATTATTGATTCCTACCTTCAAGAAAACCATGGAAAAGCTCTCTGACAGCCAATGATAACTTCTCGTAGCTGTCATAGGCTGCAAGGTCTACTTTCCTTCCAATGGGTATCCCATCCATGTTGATTTTTACGAGAGGGCTTTTCTTGCGGTTGAGCTTCGCCTTCGCATCGGCTTCACCATTTCCTGGTTCAGGAGATTGCTTGGATGAACTACTACTAGCAAGATTTCTCCTAAAGGATCGGATTGGAGGCCAACCGACCACTGGAACTGCAGCGCCTCTGCATCAGATTAGAGCACCGGTGAGTTGGTCTGTGAAAGGCCAGCCAAATAAATGGTTTCATGCTAGCGTTAAGGAACTACAATAGCTGAATATTTGGTGAGTAGTTATGCATCATATCGTGGTTGATACTATATTATGTTTTCTATTTATACTGCAATTGTGCCAATAATTTAACTAGTACTGCCCAATGAAAGCTACACCATTCAGCCCAATGAACAATAAAGGGTAGCAAAGGAATGCAAAAGTAACCGCAGACTTGAGCAACTCTCTTTCTTTCTTTTTTAATATAGTTCTTTTATTAGAGGAAACATATGGTTCTTATTTGACAGAGTAAAGGGTCCTTCTTCAGGAAAGAAGAATTTAATCCTAGGCCTCTTTTTGACCTAGTAACAACTAAGAATAACTAAGCTTACACCCTCATAAATTACATGCACATTAAATTCAGAAGATCGAAATGAAAGCAGGACACACTGATTTCTGCAAACTTGGAAAGAGCATGCATAAGAACAACTATATACACCACTTGAATGAACTATAAATGATGAGAGGAACAGACGAGCATGTCTTCAAGCAGAAAAGATGGCTAAACGCCATCTTGGGCTATCATTACCTCCCCTGGGCCTGTGGTCTGTTGCCGCTGCACCGTGCAGCAGGAGGGGCATGTGATGGTGGTGGGGGGCAGCATCCTTTCTTCCTCTCACTCACGGCTGCTATCTTTTCCTCTACTGCTAGTTCCTTCCCACATCCTGCTCTTGCCTGCTGCTTCTGCTCGTTATAACCTTAAAACAACAGAACAAAAGAGTATTTTTAGTTCAGTGGTTCCATCTGTTTGTTTCCATGTTTCTGATCCCAGGTGAACATGTTTCAAGAACAAGCACACAAGAGAACTGAAAAGCTGCTTGTTACCTTCTGTTTTGGCCTCAACAGTGTCTAAGAATCCCCTCTTTGCCCCAGTCGTCGTAGTGTTGTTGGTGGTGTTCGAGGTTTTAGGGAAGTAGCCGAGGGAGAGAGCTGGGCTCTCTTGCTGTATCTTGTTAACTCTTGAGGTAGCTGCTCTCTCTTCTATGAGACCAGGAAGACCAAGCTTTAGCTCTAGCTTCTTGTCCTCGTCACCCCCGAAGCCTGTGTTTCTTGATCTCTCTAAACCTATTGTTTCACTCAGCTTCCATTCTTTCTCATCTGGGATAAGATCTAGCAGTTGAGGACGAAGGTTTTCTCTTTTCTTGGAGTCTTCCATAGAACTTGTTCTAGGTGAGCTAATTCAAGGGCTTCAAGAGTCCAAATACTACGCCCCCAAGAATAATATTAGTGAGAATTGAAGGCAATGAGAGGAGCCAACTCCTTGAAAAGATTAGTTCTACACTCAACTTAGGCTGGAGAAAGTGCCAAACCAACGGGAAACGTATGCTGAGGTCAAAGCGAACATCCTAAAGAGCAAGCACGGAAAAACGGGGACTTCAGATCAAATCAACTCATTTCAGGCAAGGAAATTGGATCGTGCAACTTATCTTATTTGCGCAACAAGACAACACACTGGACGTTTGTTTCAATTAGAGTTCTTCATAAGAAACTCATCTTGAAACATGAAACGGTACCAACTCGTGGGAAAACCATTTGAAGAATGAGAGGCGCGATATGCAGCTTTCCATTGGAGCAAAGATTCAAAGCAGTCAGTCACAAATCAAATCAGTTCATGTCAAAACCATTTCAGGCAAGAAAAGAACAACCTGCGAAATCAGCAAGCAACAAAAACCCCTGTACCCCAACCCAAGCTATTATGGACACAACACTCACCAGGAGATAAGAACAGGTGCAAACCTTAGTAGCCCAAGAGCTCCAGAACCCAGATGGGAAATGGCCGAGTGGAAGCGGCTAGAGCTCGCAAAATTGCACCTTGGCTTTTGTACTAGCGTGGCGCCTCGAGCTGCTTGCTTGCTGTTCTTTTCTAGGCTTTCTCTCTCCTTTTGTCCCCTGCAGCTCTCCTTTTTATCCTGCTTTCCTTTGCCGCTCTGCTCCGGTGACTTAGGTGTATGGCTAGGAGATTAACATGCGATTTAGGTGCATTCGATTGAATTTGAAATAAATTAGTTTATAATTAAAATTATCTATAAGTACATTGGTTGAAATTACATATGTGATAGTGACTTATTTGACGTAACTAAATTTTAAAAAATTTAAAATAGAAAATATATGTTAACCCATTACGGACAATAAAACGAATATAGGAAAAAAAAAGAACTGACAAAAAAGCTCAAAAAGAAATCAAAAAGTCAGAAAAAGTAAAATTTAGAAATAATTTAAAAAAATAAATCAGAAATCAAAAGTTCAAAACCTTAATAGAGATTCCATTTATAAAGAATATGGCTTGTCACGAAAGTGTGCGTGTTTTGTGCTCATGTCTTCTTCATGTGCGTGTGTGCATATCGCAGGCTGATGGATGGTGTGGGGGGCGAGCAAGGCGTGCGTCCAGGACAGGAACCGCAGCACACTTATCCAAGTAAGTGGGGTGATGTGGTGTGTTTTCTGGCCTACGCACATACATCTGTGTGGTGCTGTTCGTTGCCAAGGGAGGTGGTGGCGTATGGAACGGCTCCACCTTCTTCAGACCTGACCACTGTGGATGAGGATAGCAGCCGTCTCCCTCTTTGGCTGTTCGTTCTCCACTTGGATTGGAGCTCCTGCGTCCTAACTCTCGCTATTCATGTTTGTCTGAAACAATTTATTGAAGTTAGTCCATGGGATCATCTTATTAGTTTACATAACCTGTGCTTGTTAAATTACTCATATAGGCTCTTTACCGGTATATGCACTCGTTGCAGTGGAAAGAAAGAACGAGTAATAATAATGGTTTACTGCCCCAAGTAGTTGACAATCAAATTTTGTACCGTTGAGGACCCATCAATCGTGCAAGTAGATTAGGATGCTAGCAGCTGCAAGCATTCTGAAGAGGGCATCTGAATTTTGGAGAACTAATGGACCAGTTAACCCTGTTCTGTGCAAAAGTGCTTGTTTTTAATTGGCTTGCTATATGTAAGCTAGAAATAAGATCACTCATTGTATGACCGAATTTTCATGAGGGCATAAAGTGCCTCACTGATGCACCAATAATACTTCCAACATGACTGAACAAACAGCACGGATTCTGCCGAATATATATATGTGTTTTTTTTTGCTGCGGCTTATGGTTATGACTTATGGTTCTTTGTCCTAGCACGAATTATTGTGTAAATAAATTGAATACCGATAAGCCATTTCAAAAAAATGTCTCGATAAGCTGTTTTAAAACAGCGGTGGAAAACTGTCCCGTTTATTTTTTTTTGAGAGAAGCCATAGGATATTACAAAAAAACTCGACCATTGCTTTAGTTAGGACTGTTCATTTTAAAACCATACCATACCGGTTAACTCGGTTTAACCGGTATTCGGTATTGGTATGATTTACAGAAATCATGTTTCTAGGTATTTTGGTAAAACAAACGATGGAAAACCGATTAAACCGGAAAAACGAACTCCTGGTCGAGCCCTCTGGCCTCTGGGCACTGCAGCTGGGCGCCTGGGCCTCTGCCCCCTCTGGCTCACAAGCCGATAGGCTCGGCCCAACTCCCCTACTCAGAATCCCAAACTAAGTATAGCGCCCAGCTTGAATGCTTGATTCAACTAGTTCTCATTGCCTATTTTACTATTAAAAATACTGGTGATAAACACACAAGACACCATTTGCTGTTTCTATACTATTAACTTTATTCTAGGAGAAAATGCACATATCGCAAATAAACTAAGAGAACACAGGAGAATTTTGAATTTCTCTATTCTCTTACTTGCTCCTCTCATTTAACTGGTTACAAGTCTTCTTAATATATAGGCTAATATTATTCTATTAGTATATGTATTTGGACTTCAAGTTGGCGTAACTTCAACTTGAGTTACATACGGAAGCAGAGACTCTACTACGTCTTGAACTCGAGTCAAGATTATTTCTAACAATCTCCCCTTAATCTTGACTTAACATACTCTAGTTTTAGTCTCAATGCATTATAAACTACAGATCACGCCTCCACATGAAGCGTTCTATATGCAAGCTACATGTAGGAACTCAACTCAACCGATTCGGGTCATCGGATGCAAAGATTCTAAAACATTGAGGTAGTCGGTCTCAACTACGACTTACTAAACTCATACTTAACATAGAACGGTGACACATCTCTTTAATGTTTGATTTCTTTTCACGTTGAGTTTGGGCGACAACACATCTTCTCAACGTCCCGACTCAACTCATCATCGAGCACTATTGATTCATCATCGCCGAGTGCTTGACAAGAAACACTTTCTTTATCCTTGGCAGGGCATTACGAAGCAAAATACCCATAATCGTTATAATTATAACACCTTACTTTTGCCTTATCAAACTTCCAATTCTAACACCCTTGCCCACCACGGTTGGAAATGTTCTTGCCTTCACGCTTCAATGACCAAATCTTCCATTCAAGACGAGTCAACAAGACCTATTCGTCACCGTTGTTACTATTGTCGCGGATGCATTTCTCATACACCTTAAGGCGACCGATGACCTCCTCTATGGTCATTGTCTTTAGGTCTCAAATTGCTCTATAATTGAGGCAATTAGGAGAAACTATGAGAAACGACATGAAGGAGTTTTTCACTACGTACAACTCTTCCACTTTCTCGCCAAGGGTTCGAATCTTGTTGACGATGATCGTCAACCGGACGGCGAAGTCATTGATCAACTCCGTTTCCTTCATACGCAGCACCTCGAACTCGGTCTTGAGAGTTAGTACCTTTGCTTCATTCACACGGTCGCCGCCAAGATGCATCGTCTTCAATGCCTCCCATGCGGCTTTGGCTGTCTCCTTTTCGGTCAATAGGAAGAGCGTCTCATCTGGGATGCCCTAATAGATGGCTACCAATGCCAACTGAACCTTGCGCACGTTGACGTTGTCGTTCTCGATCGTGTCCCACACTCCTTGAGCCTTCATGTACACTTTCATCTTGATTGCCCAGTGCATAATTGCTCATCGTGAGCATCGGGTAATGCATCGAGACAATGAACTCTCCTTCACCATTATATTGGATGATACTTCATCACCGGTGATACCACTTTCGGAGAACGTGACATGATCTTGAGCACGGATCAAGAACTCGGGCTACTTTGAGGCGACTCTTGGACTTGTTCTACTTCACCTTGCGTGGGCGAGAACCAAAATTTGATGTTATTAGCTTTGGCCTCGCACGACTTTTATTGCGGCGTCTTGCTACGTCCGGCTCGAGGCGGAGCAGCGGCTATGAACTCGCCAGATTCAATAGGATGTCGTTGTGTGTTGCACGCGTGTATGATTGCGTGTGTCACCTGACCCTCTTGACGTCTTGCACAAAGAAGCACGCGTGAACTTGGCACATGACTAGCTTCCTATTGGACCTTGCTGTATAATTGCTCATCGTGAGCATCGAATAATGCAGCGAGCAATGGAACTCTTCTTCGCTATCATCTTTGGATGATGCTTCATCACCGTGACACCACTTCTCGGAGAACGTGACATGATTTTGGACACAGATCAAGAACTCAGGCTACTTTAAAGTGGCTCTTGGACCGAGAAACCTGAGGAAAAACATGCTTCGCAACTTTGATCACGTCTATCTCGACAATTTTCTTTGATGTTGACATGATTGCCGCTTTCTGTTGCTCTGGCTTGAACTGAAGGCTTGACTTTTATTTCTGTGCTGTGTTGGGAGATTTAGTCCACCTCGAAGATGGACACCACGCGGACTTCGTTTCGGCTTGGAATTGGAAAAGATCCCACGTGGAATCAGCGTCGAGTTCAGAAGCAACATCTTAGAAGCTTTCTCATCATGTTGCACTTCACGGGAAGACTTCTCACGTATGGCCTGAAAGTCTGCTATTTTTCGGCCGCGTGCTTCCTTGGACCGGATGATTTGTTTCTCTTCTAACTACATGCAAAAACCTGCTGCAGTTTCGATCTCGGAGACGGATGCCTTTTCCACTGCGCTACTGGTTCGTGCAGACCGAGCGCCATGTGCCGGGGCGCTGTGCGAGAGCGCGCGAAGCGGAATTGCTGAGATGGTTTTTTCTGGCGACTCAGTTCTCTCCTGATCACCTAGGCTCTAATACCACTTGATAACTTTATTCCAGGAGAAAAATGCACACATCGCAAATAAAGTGAGAGAGCACAGGAGAATTTCTCTATTTTCTTACTTGCTCCCCCTCATTTAACTGGTTACAAGTCTTCTTAATATATAGGCTAATACTCTTCTACTAGTATACGTATTCGGACTTCAAGTTGGGCACAACTTCAACTTGTGTTATACACGGAGACAAACTCTACTACGTTTTGAACTCGAAATCAAGATTATTTCTAACATATACAATACCGAAATAACAGGTGTCTAACAACTTGCACAAGAACCAACTTTGGACTTGACTACTTGAGCCCCCCACAATTTCAAACAAAGTGACATAAACCACTTATTATTGCTTGCCATATTATTCAGAAGTCAGTGGAGTAGACTGTGATTATGCTCAAACCAAGTGACATAAATCACTTACTGACATAAAGCATTGTCCGTATCGTTCTCAATTTCCATTAGTTTTGGTATATATATGATATTCATCGACACGAATCAAAATAAAGTGGTCTTAACCGATCTGAACCATATTATAAATTACTACCGTATTTATCAGATTAATAATACCATATTTACTATATACACTGTATTTACCAAACTGTATATACAAAAAAACGAACGAACACCCTAGCTTTAGTATGGCTCTTTCCTCTGAAAAAAATCCTAATTTTGTTAGCTTCCCTGGCCCCCTCTGTCGTCCTTTGCGTATCATGTAGCTGGTAGGTCTACATGCATGCAGTGCCTGCTGGAGCATGTACTTTTCTTGCCCATGATCAACAAGATGGACAAAAGTGTACCTCTCCTTATGTCAAGGCAGGTCAATTTTACCACAAATCATTAGCTCCCTAATCGAAGTTTTAAGACCCAATCAATGCTACCAGCTCTGATCCATCATTAGTATAACAGTGCTGGTTGTGATCTAATCATTTGAATCTAGTCACTTTCCAGCTCCTATAATGATTTTAAGTCTATTATCTGAGCATTGAAAGGCACAAAAAATTTGCCACGCATGGTACCGGATCATTGCGATAAGTGCAGCTACCAAACCCCGGATATATATCCTTAAATCCTTGCTACACGTATCTTCACCTGCCTCCTCAACAAGTGTCTGCATTGTACGTCTCTAGAGATTGCTGTAGTGTAACAATAAACGCTAGCACCAAATTGACCAACAACAGTGCATCCAAGTCGCCTTCACATGAACACAGCCTGATAGCCAGAAACAGCGTCAAGAATTGTAAAGACCAAAAGATCATCGAAATTTCTCCCGAGTAGGCACTGAAGTTTAATCCTGTGAACAGAAATGGTACACTGTGCATCCCAAATATCGAAATAAAGCTGGTCTAAATCTGAGTAAAGCATCAACATGTAGTTACTACACTGTGCTGCTCAAACAACGAAACACACAAGGCTGGCACAAGCCTGAGCAAAGAATCAAATGTGTGCCGTCAGAATACACGGAACGGCTGTTTTATTTACAGAGCCATTTACACATTAACTCCGTATACATACAGAAACTAATTGCGCAGCACAATATGTTAGCAATTTCCTAGATTGTCTGCACTAATCTAACAAGAGCAGAGCAACCTAAACGGACCATGTAATCGGAGTTTTTGACGGACGAGAAACTCGAGCGGAATATATGCATGGTTCGAGGGACCTAAACGGTACGCACGTGCCGCCGCTTTCAGGGCAAGACGACGGAGGAGACGGCCGGCCGAATCAAAACTGGCCTGCCATGCATGGTGGGTTTATCATTGCGTTGCAGCGTACCACTCTCTTATCAGTGGCTACGCTAACCGCAGCAGCTAGCAAGGCACGTATCTCGGCATATGCATGGCGCGGCCGCCCGGCCCGTAGCCGGCCGGGGTGGTCCGGCCGTTGTCGTTTGCACCATCACTCATCGGCAGTCATCGCCGCGCTGTAGGCATATGCACAATCGGATCGCGCGCGGCAGAGAGCAGAAAGATTTGCGCATTCAACCGCATCAAACACGCGTAGACACACACACACACACACATAGATGCATGGTCCATGTACGGGCGTCACCGCGCGCGGCAGCTGCACGCAAGATGATGGAGCTAGCTAGCGGTAGCACAGTGCCAGGGCCTAATTGATGGGCACGAGACAAACCGGGAGCTCGTGAGGTGCGAGTGGCGACGTACGCCTCCGATCCCCTCGCATCGCATCGGCCTCCGCACGGCGGTCAGGTCGGCCTGAGACCCTGACGCTCTGACCTGATCGCGCAGTCGTGCATGCATGCATGCCATGCCATGCCATTCATGCACGCTCCCTGATGCCGCCGGTGAGGCCAGACTCGCTGCTTTTACTGGGACGGCGCGCACGTTTGCTCCACCGCTCATCGTCATCCGTGCGGGTTTTGGACTTTTGGTGGTTTTGTGGTGGAGTCTCTCCGCCTCTGCCTGCAGCCTGCCTGCCTCCAGTGCAGTAAGCAGAGGCAGCTGAGGGAAAGTTAGCTGCGTTTCCGACAGCCTTGCTGAATGATTGAACACCCATTAATAAGAGCGCGCGTCCTGGTCTCAGGTACAACAACACGTACTTCGACACCAAAGCGCGAGTTATAGAGAGAGCGTGTGTGAGACAGAAGACTAACAATACTGAACAATTAATTGTGATGCAACGGGACGAGCTGAGCGATAATTGCAAACCGCCAAACATGACTGAACTGCAATTCTTCATCTGATTGTTGTAACTATTGTAGCTGGCCCAGTGGTCCTTTACCTTTGAGCTCTGCCATCAAAAGATGGCAGATTCTTGGTCAGATGTGTTAAAAATGGGAGCATCAACTAGTACCCTCAAGTTCAATCAAGAGCATTAGTATCTGATTTAAGTAAGTGAATACTCACGACTCACATATCCAGCTCAGCCGCTCTTCTAAAAGTAGACATGTTATTAATGTACTCTGCACTCACACAGTTCTCAACGTACATCCAGCTTCAGTCCATCTACACTACATATGTAACAAATAAGTGTCAAAACGATTATTAGCGCTACTATAGCAAATCAGACTAGCTATACTTAATTACACGACATTTATATTAGGTAGGTAGCTAGCTAGCCACGTATTCACGACACAATAATATATTGAAGTAAACTAGGAGTACTTACCCATTCTGAAATTGAGCAAAGTATAATTATCTTTCTAAATATAGCTAGCTAGCTAGATCTAAACAAAAACCTAGCTATCACCTCTTTCAATTACAAGACATATAAGTTATTAGAAGTAATTGAATACTAATCTCTGATCACTAAGAAGACGTATATAGATCTATAAGCGATATATTTTCACCAAACTCTCCAAAGCCAACCGCCTCACTCCATCGATGCAGCGTGATGAAAACAGATCTGTGTCGAGACCACGTACTCCCGGTATTTAATAGCGCAGATTATCTCAGATGATTCCAACTACAAATGGTCTATGATACGAACATTATCACAGACCATTCGTATTAATAACCGTATGTGATAATTTATGTATGGTTATTTATACAAACCGTCTGTGATGTCCACAATATCACATACGGTATGTTATAAGAACCGTCTGTGATGTCCACAATATCACAGACGGTATGTTATAAGAACCGTCTGTGATATCCACAATATTAGGGATGGTTTTTTTATATGAACCGTCTGTGATGTCCGCAACTTTCACAGATGGTTATTAACACGAACCATCTGTGATGTCTCAATTATGACAGACGGTTCGTGTTAATAACTGTCTATGAAAATATCACAAACGGTTGCTAGTATAAACCGTCTGTGATAGTTTAAGCACAGACGGTTTTGTATGAACCGTCTGTGATTTAGCCGTCCAGTATAGCCTCTTTTGTAGTAGTGTTACAATCGTCACTTGGGCCTTGACCACTACTTACGATTACGGCATCTCGACCACGGCTGCTCAACCATGGTGTCTTCAACCATGGCCCGCCGACCATGGTGTCTCCTACCATGGAGGTTTTACGAGCATCAACCGGTCTTGTAGCTATGACTATCGATCTCGACTCTCGTAGCTCGACCATAGCTTTGACCACTATAGCTATGACCACGTGGCTCCACTGTTTTGGTCATGACTTCGATTATTCATTCGACTATGGCTAAATTATTAAGATTAATTCTAACAATGTCGGGGTAGGTGCTTCCGTGCGCACCATTGTAAGCGGACCTTGTCCTCTGGGGTAAGTCGACCGTCAACGCGGGTGCCGCTTGTAATCGCGTCATTCATGATCTTATTCTCCGCCTCCGTCGTTCGGCGATGAGCTCCGTCAGTGCGGTTAGGGCTGGACTCTGTGGACACCATCTTCACCTTCGACGATACGCGCGACGTCCTCTTTACGGTCTTCCGAGGTGCTGCTGCGGTCAGAAGCATGCATTTGCCTCTTCGGAGGCCGGCGCGACGAGGAGTAGTCCGCGTTTCTGGGCTCCGCGGCCACTTTTTCCCGCTGCACGAGGCGTCGGTCATGGACGGCGCGTTGTTGTCCCTGCAGCGGGACGTCGTTCTAGTTACAACCTCCTGCGGACCTGGCATGGCATCGGCATGGCCGTGGTAGGAAGCGCCGCGACGTCGGGATCGGAGCATATGACGAACTTGGTGCCGATTAAACGGCATCCGTTCCTTGGGGCGGCGGTATCGGAGCAACGAGTACTTCCCGCAAATGCGAATTATTTAGTTATGTAACTTGGAAGTCTATATATGCATCTCCGAACAAAACCCTAATTTATCGGGTCAGTTTATCAGTTGTTGAGTCCCTGTTATATAAGATCATATGATCAGGAAGTTTTATACGCGGCACATCTTGCCGTCGCGTGCACGAGTGCCGCCGCTACAAGCCGGCCCTTGCGCCAAGTCGTCAACGCGACTACGCCCAAACCCTACTACTACTATCCTAACAAGACCTGATCGAGTCTGATCAGCTTAAAGTATAAATATATATGTTAGTCGAAAAGTACTAGATATACAATCAGACAACTTGTAATCTATTTTGATTAGAAAGAAAGTAAAAAAAAAGTCAACAAAAGGTGTTAGTTACGCTGCACCACAAATATTGTTCTGTGTTGATGAGTTTTTTTTTTGTTCGTGCTTGACTTCTTTTGCCGTTCTTACCGGCGTAGGTATACTGGTTCAAAGCCAATAGTGTTCCCGGCTGCACCATTGCTCGCGGACCTTTGCCTCCGTGACACTTACAAGAAATATTAGTCGAACCGGACTCCACTCCGAATCCCGTAGTGCATGAGTTTCTTATGCGACGGCTCGGACGTGACGGTGCCAGTTGCAATGGCACTGGATTGTTCCGTGGATATCATCTTCCCCTTGAGCAAGCGCAGTTTTTCTGCCTTGGACGAGCGTCGTCTTCTGCGGGATTGGGTGAAGCGGCCGTAGTACCTGCTGCGTCGATGTGCTAGTGCCGCCGTCGCCCGGTATCGACATAGTCAATCCGTCTCTTGTTTGGTGGAGCGGACGAATCGTCCGAGTGGCTGCTGGCCACTATTATCGCTCGTTGCCCTCTTCTTTGGTGGCAAGAGGGCTTCATCGACGCGGTCGCCACCGTCGTGGATTAGCCGCCTTTCATGTTGCCGGCGCGAGGTGTCCTTGAGGTTTCCAGCCCTCCGCTCCGCTGCTACCGTCTTCGCATCGCGCGACTCATCGGTCATCGCCGGTCCGATATCATGGCTGCGGTGTGATTTCCCGGGATTTTAGGACGATCCGGCGAACCGACTGTCGTCACTGTAGTTACACCTTCCGTCGCGACTGGCTGCGATGGCACTATATCGGCACTGTCGTGTCGGAAGCCCGACGAGCTTGGAGATCTTGGGGACGGAGTCATTGGGGATGGATTGTGAAAAGTCCCTAAATTTTCAAACCAAAATTTTCCAAAATTTTTGCTGAATTTTTGGGTGAATTTCTGGAAACTTTCCCTTTTTGGAAAGTTCTCCCTGTTTCCGCTTTCTTCTTTTGGCCAGGCGCCACCCCTCTCCGCTGGCACCCTCCTCTTTCCCGCGTTCCCCTTTCTTCCGGCGCCTCCCTCCTTCCTCCCCTCCCTGGCGCTCGCGCCCCTCCCCGTTGGCGCCATTTCCCTCCCCGCCTCCCTTCTCTCCCTGCGCCCGCTCCCTCCCTTCTCCCGCTGGCACCTCCCTCGCTCCCCGCCTTCTCCCTGCGCACGCGCTTGCGCTGCGCGCCGCGCCCACTCCCGCACCGCCTCTCCGCGCCCGCGTCACCCCGCCGCCCTCCGGTTCGAAGGCCGCCGAGCCCCAACAACCCCCGGTCCGAAGGCAGCACCGCCGGGCCACGCGTCGCCACCTCCTCCACCGGGAACCCACTTGCCAGAGGCCGCCTCCTCCCTCTCCCGCGCGCGAACGCACCCTCGCCCCTGCTGCATCCCACCTGCTCTCCCGTGCCGTCGCCTCGCCATTAGTGCGATTGAGCCCCGGTCACAGCCCCTTCAAGCGGAGGAGACGCCTTACCTGCTCCCCATTCCGTTGTTGACCCCGCGCCACGCCCGTTGCCTTCTCCCCTACGGCTCCCCTCCCTCCGCCCGGACATAAAAGCCGCCTCACCGCTCCCTCCCTCTCCTTTGCTCTCCAAGCTTCCCCAACCCCTCCATTCTCTTCCTACCCCTCCAAGGAGTCTCCCTGAGCCTCCAATTGAAGCCGCATTGCCTGGAGCTCCGCCGCCATCCCCCTCTGCGCCGGTGACCCCGCAAAGCGGATCTCCTTCCCCGTTTCCCCATTTTTCGTCCAGAGCACCTCCTTTGTCTCCTCATTACTTTGATGGTTTCCCCTGGCCAGGCGGAGCCCCGTGAAGTGCTGTCGTCGAAGCTCACCGCCAGCCGCAAACACCTCCCCGTGGCCAGCTCGTTTGGAAGCTCCCCGACCGAGTCCTCCACTGCCCTTGTAAGCCTCAAGCTCCCCTGTCCGTGAATCTGCTCGCCAATTAGATGGATCGCCGCCGGCAAGCTCTTGCGCCGTCAGTGGAAGCCGAACTCCTCCTTCTACGTCGCCGCCCCCTCCGTTGGTTCCCTCCCCTCCGACGGCCCTAAAACGGATCCACCTCACCGAGAGCTAGCCGCTGAGACCCTCCCTTGCCGCCGGAGTCCATGGCCGTCGCCGGAGAGCGGAGGTGCTGCCCCTCTACGCCATGCGCGCCCGGCGAGAGGAAGGAGACGAGGGACGCGGCCCTATCTCTGCCGTCCCCTCTCCCCGGTATCGTTTAAACGCGGCCGTCGGATGAAGTCCCTTCCCCACCGCCCGATCTTCATAACCGCACCACATCGCGTCCGTCGGATCTCCGTCTGCGTTCGCGCTTTCCTTGCATCGCCACCGTCCGGTGCCACCGCTCCAACCATCGCCGTTTCCCTCAATCTCAACGCTTCCCCGAGCCACACGTCAAGCATCTGGACCGCGTGGGCGCGTGTACGTGGGCCAAATCCTCTCGGCCTGTTTCACCACCGCGCACGCGCGGATCGCTTAGGCCACGGGCCTTGGCGCGCGAGGCGTTTCTTGGCGGTACGCTTTGTAGCCATGGGGTCAGCCCGTTACTATTCAAACAATTTTCCAGATGATTTAGTCTTTTCCAAAAGCTAGAAAAATCCAAATAAATTCTAGAAAATCACAGAAAATCCCAAAAATTCTCAAATTTCACCACTTTGCTCCAAATAATGTCCTGAACCCATTTTTGACCTCCATTTCCTCAAATTCATCCCAGAGAAATTCCTAAAATTCCAAATTGAGGATTTATGCATTTTACTCCTTTTAAATAGTTTATTTTCCTCGCTTGATTAGTCTCAAGCTGGATTTAATTATTTTATGTGTTTGCGCTAGTGTCGGAAATCACGGAAGTTCAAGTGCAGACTCAGGATCCAAGTGCTTCTTCGTTCGAGCTAGCTGAGATCATCCAAATCAACGGCAAGTCCCAAATCCTTTGATCATGTTGCAACCCATGATGTTTAATTATGTTATTATGCTATTTGCATTAAGCTAGTTCGAAATGTTAGTTCAAATAAAATAAAATGTTTAGAATGACATGATCGTAGTTAAACCTACCACGACAAATGCCATGTTAAACTTGTAGCCATGTCTTTGTAATCCTAGAAATAATTATCATTATTCTAGATAATCGTAGGCTATTATTATTATCATGCAAAGTCTTACACTAATAAGGTTGTGGCTGCGGGCCAATAGAATTTGGAAAACCCCGACTCTAGGGCAGGGTGGTATGGGACACCGTGCCCTAGGGTGGAGATTGTCGGCGTGCAGATTAGGGTAAGGGTTGGGGAAGGAGCCACGAGACGGTCTTCGCCCACCTCTTACCCTAGGTTGTAAGGTCGCGGACCTGGCAGGGGTTGCGGGCCCCTGAGGGAAAAATGTAAGGACCAGACCCTTACGTTGAGCAAATGACATGGTGACCGCTCAACTACAGGAGTTGACTTGTCAACACTGGTTTAGTAGCTGCTCAACTCGATTGAAACTCTATAGGTGTTGAGAAGTAGGTGATTGAGTAACAAGGTTAGGCAGGCCGTGCTGCGGGTGCCTAACAACGGTAGAATTCACTCGAAGCGGACGTTTGTTTTCTTGTTCTCTTGTGCCAGACCCGAATGGATTCTACCGGGTAGAGCCTATATAAAGAGTTGAGCAGTGAAACGACCTGACTTTCTTAACCCGGACACGGAAGTTAAGAAATCGTGTGGTAAAGCTAAGCAAACTCTGCGAGTCAAAATAAATGGTATTCGAATCGCCGTGCTCGGTTAATGGAGCTGTGTCACTTGGGTGATTCCAGCAGCGAAGCTTAAGTAGTTTTGTACATGCATTAACTTGATTAGTTGGTTAATTAAATTTTCATGGAAAAACCTCTGAGATCTTAAGGAGTAGTTTTGGGTCCGTTTTATCAAAATATTTGCAAATAAAGCGCATCCACTCAAAGTTAATAAACCAAATATACTCCTTCCTTTGATTGTCCGTGCATGTAGTAAGATAGAATCCCTTTGGGGCTTCTTTGAGTGGTTGTTTGGCTCACGGCTTGCTTAATCCTCTTTAGAGGATCAAGGCGAAGGTGAAAGTCTCCCGTCGAGGGCGCCCTTGAGGATCGCTTCTTGGCGAGGACTCGTGGCTTTAAGTCTTCGCGCGCTCAAGCGGATCTTGGAGCTTCGTAATGTAATTATACTTTGGGTTTACGCCCATTGTCAAAAACTTGGATGTTAATCCATATGTGAAATATATGCTTGACTTTTGTTGTAAGCATGCAATGGTATACTCTTGCGGACACTCCATAGCTTGTTTATGTGTGAATAGTTCACGAATGCCGTGTCGTCTGCAGCGCCCACAGAAGCGGGGCGTTACAGATGACCTCTTTTGAGATCGATCTTTGCTCATTTAAACCAGCTTATTTTTAGTATTCATAAATTTCGTCTTTTCTAAACTTTTGGTTTTGAACTTTTTGCGGTTTTTTTCTGTATTTGTTTGCATTATACGTGATGGGATAATATGTTTTTCTATTTCTAAATTTAATTATGCTAAATAAGCATCACATCACTATAAATATAGTGCATTTTTCGATCGGGACTCGAGTTACAATATTTTCAGCTATAAATCATTTAAAAAAGCCATATTGAGCATAGCCGTCCAACTAAGAGGTGGATCAGGAGTTCAGGACTCGAGTTGTGCTTCGGTTATGGTACGTCCGTACGTACCGGCATGTCCTCGAGAGTCACGAGCAATTTGGGATAGACGAGCCAGGGTGCAGGGAGTCCCTAGGCGGTACGAACAAGGGGTTCAGGCTTATGAACTTCTGGCCTTCTGGGTGGCGCGCGGCCAGGAGCGGGTCTAGGGCCCATGCTGCTATTCCGTCGGTTATGGGCTTCAGCCCACCCAGCCATGGCCTCCCGGTTCTCAACTCTCCTGGCATCTGGTAATATATCATACGCATCAGAAATTCAGAATCTTGCAAAGGTTGGCAGTTGCCACATAGTCGCACCATCATGGCATCACTGACTTCCATCTGAAATAGCCCGCGATTCATGATCAACGTGGCGGTGGCACCGTGGTATGAATATGAAATCATTACATGTTATGATTAGGGCAACGAAATAAGTTCTGAACTCTGTCAAAGGCTCAACTAAGTAAACTTAAACCAATAGAAAGGCAGGTAAACTGTTAGATTGCCTCGTATCCGTGTTTTCCTAGCAAGAGGACATATGCACGAAATTACTTGTCGACACGAAATTGCTTCCGCTCTTGGATCCTATTTTTATTCCTTTGCTCGAAAGACAGAACAAGTGAAGGTCAATCCATGCCACCAGACTACAATTGCAGCACTGAAGAAATCAGCGCCTGTATGTTTTCTGTCCTCTCTTATCTGAAAATTTTCATTGCATAAGAAAGATGTTACAGGATACTAAGCACTGCTGATATTTTCAGTAAAAAAAACTCCGAGCTTCTATTTTCATGTTGAATAATTTAACGCATGTTCCTATAGTAACACAAAGGCTTAGCAAATAGAAGAGGAGATAGTAATACAAAGGCTTAGCAAACAGAAGAGGAGACGAGAAGAGAGGGGTT
Source organism: Dendrocalamus sinicus (assembly GCA_036346575.1). Lineage (NCBI taxonomy): Eukaryota > Viridiplantae > Streptophyta > Magnoliopsida > Poales > Poaceae > Dendrocalamus > Dendrocalamus sinicus. The sequence goes on along the minus strand of CM070641.1, from coordinate 45,275,368 downwards.
TCTTTTGGTGACCTAACACGACTGGACTCACTAGTACCGAGGTGGACAGGGGCAGGCGGCAGTGCAGCGCTACCTGGCTGTTACCCCCACCACTCATCATTGTCCCTGCTTTTGTAGTTTTGTGAGTCCGGACTCCGGACATGCCACTGGGCAGCGGGGTTACATGGGCCGTCCGATATGGCACTGTACAGATTTGTGTAGACACAACTAGTTTAGAAATAGTCTAGTTGGTCTGATTAATTAAACGATTCGTGTCGTGTTGACTTAATGGTTCAGTCTTGGACTCAAGCATGGTCCAAAGAGGTTACGGGCCGTACTAGATGGTCTAGGCACGTGTAGTACGATGGGTCTAAGATGGCCTATTTTGCACGGAGGTCTGCGCCACCTTCGCCATACATTCCCTAGCGCTTGCACCGCCGTTGCCGATGTCAATGCTGACAAGAGCGAGAAAGTGGAGCTGGGGAGTGCGAATTGTGAGAGGAGGAGCGGGGAGGAGGAGGAGGCGGTCAAGCTATGCAGGGAGGAGTTGAGAAGGCGGCGGCCGAGCGTGAGAGGGAGCAAGCGTCGAGGAGGGAGGAGGTGAGGAGGTGGTGGTCGAGTCGGTGAGGAGGAGGTGGTGGCGGCGGGCACGAGAGGGAGCGAGCACCGGGAAGGCAAAGGCGAGGAGTCAAGATGAGGCAACGTTGCTAGGTTGTACCAGCGTGGCACTATGCTATTTGTGTTGTCTTGGCCGGGCCACCGTGCAAGGTGCCGACCAAGTATAGCTGGCCCAGTCGGAACAAGCCGACCTGCCCATTTAGCCATGAGCCATGTCATGCACAGGGCAGAGCCAACAATACCGTGCTTAAGTCCGCACAGTTAGGCCACCCCATTTGGACAGCTCTACCCTCGGGTGTGGTAGCCTTTCTAAAGTAACAAGCAAGATCTTGTGCTAGCGATAGTATCATCGTCTAATGGAAACTAGGAAATGGGCAACAGTCAAACTTAATTTTGTAACGACCACTGTTCTAAGAATAAGACCATCATATTTCCGCAACAACTTAGGAGTTGATTGCGGACAAAAAATACCATGCATGCTCAAAAGTATTTAAAAGATTAGTTTGATTAAAATATGACCTAACGATCAAACTATAACAACTTCAGTGTTCAAACCCCAACCTTAATTTATATTCAGAAGAACTGATGAAATCCAATAGGAACACTTGAGTGCGGTAGTAACCCTAACACATTAGCTGGTGCATCCTTCCTTTTTCAAGTGTTTGTTTTGATGAAAATAAACAAGTTTGAGTACATTAGGTACTCAGCAAGCCACATAGAAAAGCTATTTAACTGCCATATAAGGTGTTCAGCTAGATAGAGTCACGGGTTATAATATGATAAGATTAGATAGAAGTTTCTTTGATAAAGAACTTTGCAATTAAAACAGCAAAACATTATTTAATTAACAAGGGTTCTTGCCGTCCACAATTTTCTTATTAAAATCATCCAAATTCTAATTATGCCTATCACCCAAGAAACATAGCTCCATTGATCGGAACAATGACATATTCGAATACCATTCGTATACTCAATATAGTTGCCCAACTTTACTTATAAGATATCCCAAATTCTACTTTACCCAACTTCATTATCTTTGGATGCTAAGGAATTTTCCTAAAAAACTTGTGTGCAAATACCTCCTGGAATTCAAATTAGACCCAACACATGCTCTCACTCACTCAGCCCAACCTTGCTGCCCTCTCTCTCATGTCACTGTCAACTAGGCCCCATGGTCCCACCTGTAAGCCGACACTGTTCTTCCTCCTCTTCTTCTCTCTTTCTCGTGTGGACCTGAGCTCATCCTCTCGCATGTGTTCGCGTGCAAGTAGCACATTGAAGCCCTCTGCACCTTGAGCCTTGTGCACCGCGACCTTGTCTCATCGTCATGACCTTGTTCCATCACCAACTCGCTCTCTCACCTGGCACACAAAGCCCTTCATGGTGCCCGCAGACTCTCTCCCTCCTCGCCCCTATTTAAGCCAACCTTTGCGTGTCACAACCTTCGCGCTTACCTACTCAGTGTGCTCAGCGTGTGAACTGCCGGGCGGCTTTTGCGCAGTAGTGGCGGAGCTGGCGAGTGGTGGTGGCGACAAGGTGCTACTCAGCGGTGTGAGCTCATGAGTTGGCGCGGTGGCGGCGGTGCTGCGGTGCGTGTAAGCGGCTCGTGGCGGAAGGTTGCGATGGTGTGGATCGATGGTGGAGTGGCGTGGTGTGTGGTCGATGGTGGCATTAGGCGGGAGTGCGGGTGGTCGGCGGTGGCGCGACGCTGTGCAACTTTTGATGTGATTGCACGCGATGGCGGCGAGATAGTGTTGGACTGTTGGCGGCGTGGATAGCGTCGTGACACACGACAGTAGGGACAGGGCGATGACGTGGTGGTTTGAGGGTGTTTCAGCGATTGAAAGTGGATTTTCTAAAATGGAATGCGGAAATTTGGCTAGAATTTCTGGATTTGGCAAAAAAAATCAAAATTCAAATGAAATTTGCTTAAATGTATTTTTTTCAAAAATTTGGATTGTTCCAAATTTCTGCTAGACTGCGAGTAGTATGGTACTACGACACTGCGACTTGTGCTTTTGCCCTCTGTTCCGAGCAAATCGATGGTCTGTTCTACAGACGGGAGATTGTCTTTCATCTTTGTACAGCATGCAAGCTGGCTGTGTGTTAGCTCAAAGAATTACAGGCAGCAAAAGTCCAAGAATATCGAGCCCCAGACTGGACCAGATCCAATGCGGATATACGTGGTGTGGCCGTGTGGTCTTCAAAGTTTCGATGGTCTAGGACTCCATAGGTGCCCTACCCACCGCGGTTTCTGTTAGCCTTTTTCTTTCGGTTTCAGTTCTTTTAATTTTTTTTCAAGATAAAATTTATAAGTATGTGTGCATTCGGTTTATGCAATAAAAAATTATTTTAGTTTTTAAAGGTTAACAACCAAATTAACTAAAATAAAATAGAAAACTAAATCTAATTAACGAATTATTTCGATTCGGTTTTGGTTAACCAAATATGCACAATACTTTAACGTATAGTAACATTCTTTAGTCTAATCTTATCATACAGATTTATTTTTGAGCGAATGATATCTCTAGAAACTATTAATGTTCTTCCTTTTGAGATGTTAAAAATACCTACAAAATTAAATAAGAATAGTCTCTGTTTACTACAAATTCACATAAGAAAAATAATATCCGGTTAATTCAATTTTCGTGACTTAAAAATCATACCAAAAATCGAATAGCATGAAAATATAAACTGCACCGAATACCATACACCGAATAAACTGTAATTTTTATTTTTTTTGTTCGGTTCGGTATTTCAGTTTGGTATAAAAATGTTCACCCCTATCTATAAGTTGATTATAGTAGACATTGTAACGATTTCATCTATATCGGCTAAAATTATATGTAAGTTTCTTTTATTTTATATTTTTTACAGTCTCTTTATCAGTTATTACTATTCATTGTCTACGGCGAAAAACCACCCGCGCCGCTTAAAAGAGCATAACCTAAGCCAGGTCCTACTGCGGATCGTGCCGTGCCGGGTGTATATGTGCCTGTGTATCCCACTTCACTTGGCTACGTTTTACTCCACTTTGGACGTGGTGGGTCCCTCCCTCCGGCCCATCCTCATTATTGCATCCATCAAGCAAGCCATGTTCTCTAAATATATTACATGTGCGGAGTGCTTTAATGGAATCTATCGCGTATTTTTGGTGTTTAATGCGTACCGGGCTGTACGTACGGGGACAATCCAGGAAACGTAAGAACTCCGCACTTGCATTGCATAATGGGCAAGGGTACAATCGCGTGTCGCCCATTTGAACTGATCATGCGCTGGTAAAATTGCACTTGGTAGTTTCGTGCCTCCCGGACTCCACATCGGCGGCGCCAAATCCCCACCAAGGCACCAATCGAGCGCCCCGCGCCCGAGCGCGGCGCGGCCGGCAGAAGTGGGTGGGTGGGCACGGCGGCTGAGCGGCACGTACGCAAGCACGCACGTCGGCCGTGAGGCGCGGAGCGCGGGGACGACGGGGTCAAGTTGGAAGCGCGCGGCTGCCAAGGTGGGGCGTGGCAGGAAGCTGTGCGGCGGCAGTGAAAGCAGCGGCGAACGTGGCGGGGGCGGCTGAGGCTGGCCTGCTAGGCGCAGCCATAGCTAGGCTGATGCTTGATACAGCCATAGCGAGCGACACAGCGGACGTGCGGGCGCGCGCGAGGCAGGCGGTCAGCCCGTCGGGCGGGCGGTAAGGCGCAGGAAGTGAATCGGCTAGGCACGGACTAGCATAGCGGCATGTGTAACGGGCGCCAAGAACGGCTCGGCGGGGCGCTTTAGCGCGTAGGCAGCCAAAACCGAGGCGAAGTATGCATTACTCGCTTATGTGAGGATGATGACAGCCTACTATGGTACTCACTAGAATTACGTATCATTACCCTGTTACCGACATCACACGTACAGCGCAGGAGCTTGCCTAATCATTACTTGCTGATTAATTGCAGCAGCACGTTATGTCTGCTGTGAATTTCACGTGGTTTGCCAACGCATGAAATTGAAGCATTAGTGCTGGTTACTTCTTTTGAAAGATAAATATTTTTGTATTGGGTACTTTCGATGTTATTTCTTAGTCCTAGTTAATTACTGTTATTTAGTTCGTCATAATTAATGTAGTTTGTATTATGAAGTAAATAGGTCATAGTAATTTAGATATAGTTTTAGTATTTTTTAGTACGTACAGTACTGATAAATTGTTATTATATGGTAGTGTGTAATTTAGCAGTAATAATTAATGTAGTGGCAATTAGTTAGGATTAAATAATGAGTAAGTGCTAACTAATTAAGTGCTAAGGATGACGGTACTGAATCACTCATATTTTTTCGGATGGGTCATCAAATTGTTGGTAATTAATGAATTATTCGTATGTAGTTACACGCATATAATCACTAACTTGCATACTGTTTGTCATCATTTTTTTGTTGTAACGCTTACTGCGGATCTGGTTATTGTGGCTTTAGGTAGTCGTAGATATGGAACACTTGATAATGTTCTACAATGATGGTCTTGTACGGGCTGGATCCAATAGATCGGACCTATTGACATGTCAATACAAGGTGCTCCGGGCCGAGGGGTTTGGCGTCATGAATATTCATAAGCTATGAAGCTGCATCCAAAGGGAGTTCGTCATAGAGGCAATGACGATGAAACTTACGATCGAGAGGATCACCTGCACCAATGGTGTGTGTGAGCCCGTGAAGGTGAATGGCACCGCAGCATGGAGGTAGTACATGCAAATTGCCTCCCAACCCGAGGCGGCCGTTTACAGGAGGCCGATGGTGTACTTGAGTTTCGTGCGCTTGGCGTCGGAAAATGTTGATGTGCCCGGCCCCTCGACATTCGGGGAACCACAAGTGGAGCTTCAAGATGATACCACTGAATGTGTTGTATCGGAGAGAAGACTCGCCCCTAATTTCGTGCAGAATGATAGGCTGGTATGTGGTGGTCAGCTCACATTGACTGCCATGAGAATCTACCAGACCAAACGCTTGGGTTGGAGTCCGACGAGGACACTAACCCAAACTCGATGATCTGAGGATGGCGCTTGCGTGACGGGTGGTCCACCAGAGAATTGCGTCATCGAAGGTGCCCTATGTGTCCTCAAGACTTGACGATGTTGCGGTGCATTCCCTTGTACTACCACAAGAAGAAAGGTCCCAGTGAGGTTTTTAAGCTGACACCCTCCTAGTTGGGCAGCGCTTCTCTAGTAAGGCGGTTGTGCAACAAGCTATTACATGGTACACCTTGTCTATCAGCCGTGTCTACCGAGTGCACTGATCCAACCCACCCAATTACGCAGTGAAGTGCGTTGTGGAAGGATGCCCTACAAAAGTCAGCACTCAATGAGCCAAGATTTTTGACTTGGTCTTCTCGCTCACGGCGATGATCGACCACACTTGCGTGCTCAATGAACCTCTGTGCCATCATCGGAACATGACTTCTGCATATGTGGCAAGCATCATCAACCACCTAGTTGCAGAGGACGTGTCCGTCTCTCTGAAGATGCTTATGTCAGAAGTCACCAATGTGGTTGGCTATCCAGTCAGCTAGAGTAAGGTCCGATGAAGCAAGCGAAGGTCATCGAGTCTATGTGCGGGGCGTCTGAAGGCGTACAACCTTGTGCGAGATTGTTTCACCAGTTGCGAATCAAACCCGGTATGCGTAAACAAGCTTGAGCATCTAGATGCTAACGAAGAGCCTAGCGCTTCATACTAGATCGGTTATTCTAGGCTTTCGCCAAGGCCATTGAGAGCTTCAACTTTCGTCATCCTTCGCTCATGGTGGATGGCACTTTCCTCCTGAGGAGTTACAAGGGAACCATTTTCATCGCGATGATGGTGGCGTGAATAACCAACTTCTCCCAGTGGCATTTGCCATTGTGGAGAGCGAGAATATGTCTAGTTGGCTCTGGTTCCTGGCGATCGTGAAGCAAGCGGTGGTTGGCGACGGACCCAACGTTTGTGTCACATGGATCACAATGCTGGGTTGATAGCCGAGTTGACACCATGCAGCATGAGACTGAACCCCCTCACTAGTGGAATGATGTGCGAACCCGATGGTGCATGAGGCATCTTGCATATAACTTGTTCACATAGTTCCGTAGCTAGGAAGTTCTAAGGATGTTTAAGGCATTGTGTCTGTAAAACCAGAGGCAAAAGTTCGAGTCCGTCTGGATAGAGCTAGAAAGGAAAACTATGGAGGGGGAGCAATCCCACGACGCCATAAGTTTCTCGGAGTGGATTCGTTGGCTCGCTCCTAAATTAGAGAAATGGTCCCTTATCTATGACACGGACGGTGTGAGATATGGGATTATGACGACCAACATGTCCGAGATGTACAACAACGTCTTGAAAGGCATCTTTGTACCTCCCCATCACCGTGATCGTGGAGGAGACATGCACTCGCACTATCGGTTATTTCGCCAATAGAGCCACCGTAGCTAGCGTCAAATAGATGAAGGCAAGAAATAGTCCAAGAACATGCGAGTCATATGGAGCAGAAGATGGAGAAAGCCCAAATGCATGATATATGGGTGTCGATGGCCTCGGAGAAGTATGAGATTAGGCTTAGACAGAAATATGTGAAGAATCATGCCAGGGGTGAAATGAAATAGGCATGTATTCTGGGTGATGTGGCAACATGCACCTGCAACAAGCCGAAGCTCCTACACAAGCCATGCTCGCATGTGTATAAGGCATGTGTGCAAATGAGACAAATGTCCAAGCCGTACATCTCAAAGCACTATGACATGCAACATCTTTTTAGTACATTGAGTGCAGAGTTTCACTCCTATGGCTTGGACATGAACTACATGGATCTTTTGCCAGAAATGCTGCAATGGGCCCGCAATAAGGAGTTGAAGATAACTGTGAAGGGACGTCGGCAGACATGATGCTTCCAGAATGACATGGATGTGAGCCAACATACCAGTATTACCCGCACAGTGAAATGTAGAATATGCAAGACCTTCAGGCACTCAATGAAGGATTGCCCCAACAGACCGAGCTCGTCTAGTCGCCACTCAGTGTCATAATTTCATGTATCTTTTAGTGTATCACATTAATTCCTATTTGTATGAATTTGAGATGCAGCGGCAATTAATCAATTGATTACCTAAATGATTTACTCCATAATCTATTATACATGCGTGATGTCTATAACACTATTGTGTTTTTATTTGTACTCCTTTGTATGATGTACGTTTGTTCAATGCATATTGACCCCTCTAGCTTAATGCACGCGATGCAACATTTGAACAGTCCACTCAATAAACAGCAACCGCAACGATGTGTACACTATTCAGTTACATGCTTTACGAGATTGAATATAACCATGAACTACAGGGGAGAGTACCATGCTACAAGCGTCTCTATGCGTGCCTACTGGTAGAAGGTGCCTTGTGGTACCAATATGGGTGTTGCAGTTGGGGGGGAGGCGCCGCCGGCGTGGTGTCGTCGTTGTAGTGGCACACACATTTGCAGCTAGGGTTCGTCGTGCGACATATGGGATCATACAAACTTCCTATGTTGACGACCTCCTTATTGCTCCACTCGCATTGCATCTATTGCCAGAGGTCATCATTCTCCTCATTAAGACTGTCAATCCATGCCTCCATCTGTAAGATTTGCTCCCCCAGTGTATCCACATACCTCACAACATAGCGTTCATGGAGAGGATCGATCCAGTGGACAAAGTTGCATTTTGCCTTTGCTAGAAAGGAGGGTTAATATGAAATCTCTATTAGCGATGAGAAAATAAACTATTGGCTAATTTGTACCACAGAGTGTGGGCATCAGAAGAAACATCGCCTGCCATCGAAATGGCCTTCGACAATCTGCACGACCGCATCCTCCCTATGTCTACATTTTGACCATATCGGTTGAGCCCACCTGTTTGGCATCAAGTGGTAGTTTGACCCGAAGTCCTCCCTCCTTTCTAGGAGAAGGTCTTCCTTTAGCGATCCCGTTCTGACGGGCCCCTCGGCGTCTGCCATGCTATGTTACTATATGACAGAGAAAGTTCTTCTCCCTACAAAAAGCGAAACACAGTTTAGATGAGCGATGAGCGCTTGCGAGAGCTCTGTATTTGAAGCCGAGTAAAAAGAGAACCCGGTGCATTGCCACCAAAATTATGGACACATTATCGACATGCGGACCGCGAGTGTGAGGGACGACATGGTAAGAGTGACATATGTGCGCGAGGGAGTGGGCGGCGAGGCGACATGGACGGACTAACATTTGTGCGGGCTAGGGGCGATATGGTCAAGCCAACACATGTCCGAAGGAGAGAATGGGCAAGGGGGGACAGTATGGACAGACTGACATTTCTGTTGGCAAGGGGGCAGTACCAAGGAGGGACATCCCTCCTTACATATCATTAATTACGATTAAATTATCAGGAATTAACTTGGCAAATTTGGAGCACATAAAATTTCCAAAAATTACATAATTAGGTCGACTGTGTCAGAAGGATTTACATAAAATTTTGTAATTTTTGGAACTCGTTTGCTATATGTAATGACTCCTACAAACATCGAAATCGTATGAAATTTTGAGCTACATTCAGAGCGAATAAAATTATCAAAATATTAGACAATGAAGTACGTTGTATCAGGAGGTTGCGCATACAATTTCGTAATTTTTTGAGTTCGTTTGCTATATTTAAAAATTCGAACAAATATGACATAAAATTACGAATTTAGATAGGTAATTAAGCCAGCTAATTAGCTAGCTTAATTACTTGCCGTTTTGTGGGTGGACGTCAGGTGGCCGGGCGGCTGGCGCCTGCCGCCCGATGGCCGGATGGTAGACACCTCGTGTCAGCTTCGGAGCACTACCGCTCGATGACTAGATAACAGAAGTGCTATTTTGATCAACACCACGTATATACAACTATTTTTTGTAAATACCAGATGAAAAGAGCAAAAATCGCAGGTGCACGCTAATCGCCGTATAAAAGCATCCATCAAATGCCCAAAGCTGCTGCCTTCATGCACGGCGGCAGCTTTAGCAGAGACGTTAAACTGAATGTTGATGACATGTGCGTACGGAACACATAGGGAACTTAGCAAAATATCATCTTTCTTTTCTTTTTCATCTGTTGTGCCGACGCTCGTAGCGCCACTCCACCTCCTCAGGGCTCCTCTCCGCCGTGGAACCAGCTGTCAGCCACCCACGTGCGGGGCCTTTGGCCGCGTCCTCTCGTGTGCGGCCCCCTTCTGTTCGAGCCTTAACAACGTCCAGCTACCACCATACAAGCCATGCTTTTACTATGGTCTGCTTATTTAGACTTTATTTTTATAGTTTATGATTTATTTTATAGGTGCCGGTGGTTTTTTTAATGTAATTAAATTTAAAAATAAAAAAGTAAAAAATAAGAAAAAAGCAAAAAAAACCAAAAAGACTAAAAAGTATAAAAATAAAAATAAAAAAATTAGAAGTAAAAACCTATAAACTGAAGCGGAAAGAAGCAGGCCTATAGTAGTCTAACCGTACAAAGATTTCCCGCACAAATGTAATGATGGATTAATTACTCAAATCATCTTAAATTTCAGCGTAGTACGCATTTCTCGGATACGAGTGTACTAAAGGTAGCAAGAGAACAGTATACAGGAGAGATAAATTAAAGACAAGCATAAGCCGTAGCGCTGTTGGTGAGCTGACAGTACCAGGCAACAAATTGCAAAATGGAGGATCGGTACAGCAATCTGCGAATGAATACTGTCTTCAAATTTTTTTTTCTAAATACTAATTAATCTTTTACTTCAGTAGCTACTGGACTATGAACATCAAGATTGAAAACTAAAACAAAAATAATTAGCTCAAAAATCTGAGAGCTAACAAACCAAGACACTGGTGGTCAGACTGGCTACCAGGTGGTGGTTTGACCGGTGCCTGGCAGTCTGACCGTTGGCCATAGGCCGATCTGATCGGTCTCCTAGCGGTCTGATAGGTATGGTGGCGGTCTAACTACTTATATATTCCAGAACTAAAAAATCAGCTTGACTCGAAGCAGCTTTTGGTGCAACTCAAAAAAATCAAAGTCCAAATGATATGAGATTTTAAACACACCTTGCTTGAGATTTCAGAAACCTATTCCAACCAAGGATAGTAAGAATTGATCTCTACGAGTCATCTCAATCACTATATGTCCTTGACATATAACAAGATTAAAAAAGAGAGAGAGAATATCAAAACTATCAAGATCAACACAAATCATCAAAACAAGAGAACTCTATGAGAGATATGCAAAGTTGTATTACTACTTGAGGATGAAGATTTTACAACCACTCCACCTAGAGGACAAAAGAGCACATGTGAGAGTCACACTTCTCAAAATATAACCTTAGAATACTTGGCTAGAATGGTCACCTAGGGTGCTATACTCACTTAGCTTGGTCCTAGCATCTCTACAATAGTCATATTCTTTCTCTCTACAACTCTATTTTGTTGAGAGACTCTAGGTGAGTGAAAAGAATAGGTATTCTAGACCTCGCTTAGTACGAAAGTGACAAAATATGACTTCTTAAATTCTATGCTATTGTTATTCCTAATGGCTCTCAGGGCTCCTGGAAGATCAATTGTTAATCTACGGGGCAACTCTGTAAAGCAACCCAAGGGCTCATCCTTAGAAGTAAGAAAATACATCTAAAAATATAAAGAGAAGTCATTTATAATGATAAGCACATACCACTTTCTTCTTGTGGTTGGACTCTAGAAGTACAGTTGTGTCTATGTGTAAGAGTGTCTCGGTCCATTTGTAAGGTACAAGGAGAGCGAGAGAAGCGAAATCATCTTATCATGTCTACAAGGTATACAAAATAGGTCCTTCTAACTCTTAAGCTTAGACAATCTTCTAATAAGGCCTTTGCTACTAAGTCTAGTCAAGTGATCGAAATCTATATCTCCAAGCATATGATGCCACAATACTAGATCATAAGAATTAGAAGCCGTAAAACACCTAGGACCAGAGATGGAAGATATACTGAAATCAGCACTAAATATCCTTTCAAACCTAGAGATCCCAAAGATAAACTCACCCGAGAAATCTAGAACTCTACACTTTTCACTCTTGAATCTCACATCTAGACCCTCATCAAGAAGCTGGGAAATAGATAATATATTATACCTTAACTTACTTACCAAAGCGACATCCTTGAGCATGAACTTGTTGTTGATGCACACAGTGCTCTTCTGTTGGACCTGGAAACAATACATCTAGATCCTCTGTGTAAATTGCTCTAGTCCAGGATCAATTAGTGCACATAGTGCACAGCAAAGATAAATATCAACCATAATGATATTTATTAAATATGGGCCTAATAGACAAAGTTTACATCAATGGTCCATAAGTCAAATTTAAATATAAGCAGTGAAAAAAATGTCAAAGCGGAAAAATCCCATCCAATTTGCCCATAGGCAAGCAGTCGTGAGCGTGGCCTACTCGTCAAGGTCCTCACCGAGTCGAGCGAGTCCTCCTCTAAGCAATAGAGCTAAATAAGGGTGAGCACAAAATATACTCCATAAGTTACATGGAAAATATAATATTAATGCAAGGTTAACAAGTGAAGACATAATAGAGTTATTTGAATGTAAAGCCAAATTTGAATAAATATAGTAAGTAGATGTAAATAGTTGAATTTTATACAATAAGTAAAAATAATTTTTAATAAAATAATATCATTAATTAGTGTAGTTGTATCCCCTACACTAACTTAACCACGGGTATTCCATCCGGACTATCTTTTCCCAAAATATTCGAACACTTGCACTTAAACTAGTTTTTGAAAAGCAAAGTCTAATCCATTAAAAACTTTACTCGGCATGCCTATAACCGTGGCACGACTATCTAGAATAGTTTATATACTCTGTAGAGGTAATACAACTTTACCCACAAGAGATAATCAACTTATAATGTTGGCCATAACACGCTTTATTTGGTGTCCAACTAAGTGATTATCACAAAACTTTTACAATGTAAAGTCATGAACCTAGTCACGTCCTGCTAAGGTTTCACCCCAATAAAGAATCCACTAAAATGGGGCCCCTCTTGTCTTTGTGTGAGACTTCTTGTGGCCTCGTCATACCCACATTCAACCTATAGGGCGACTACGGTTGGGACTCGCAAATTAGTCAACTAGATCATTCTATACGGACTTGTGATAGTGCGATGTGGCTTTGTAGCGATAGTTCATAGTTCGGTGTTTAATTGACTTAGCGGACTTTCCACATACCGTTGTGCCACCGAGCACCCACAACCTAACCATTTGCCTAAAGCGACATAGGCGCCCCACCACGGCGATGGCGCTTTATAAAGCCCGTTCGCCTCCTCCATGACGAAGCGCGGCTAGATTAAAACCCCAGCGGTTCGACTACCACGGCCGGAAAGAACCGCGGCATCGGAGGCGTGCGGTAGGTGGCGGGCAGCGCAACGCCGCCGGCCGCGGCCGACACGCGCGTCCGCTTGCCTAGGGAAGAGGTGAGCGGGCGCTCACAACCGCTCACATCCCACGGCGCACGGGCATAAAACGCGCGTACCCCACCACGGAAGGCGGTGCGCGCGCGCGACAACCTTCCCCACGACACGCGGCGTCGGCGCGATTCCGGCCGCCATTAAAGCGCACTACGGACCGCGGGCTGCGGTCCCGAAGGGTAGCGACATCGGCGGCGCAAGGCCCATTCTTACTCTGGCGTCGGCGCAACTCTCGACTCGGTCCCCAACACCGACCTCGGGCCAAGAGGTCGACACGGGCGGGACGCGCGCGCGTCGCCCGACTAGGCGCCGGCTCGCGCCACCGCGCGCGGCGTCTCGCCGACTGGCGCCGGCTCAGCGCCACCCGTTCTGTAACATCCCAAAAAAAATAGAAATTGTAAAATTATGGAGCCCTGCAATAGTTTGCAATATATCCTATTTTGATTTGGATTTCATGGTGTTTCTTCAAGAATTTTTGGTTGAGGTTCCCAGAATTTGAAATAAAAAGAAAGTATACAAATAAGGAGGAAAATTCAAATTTTAATTTAGAATCGAAAAGATGATCAGAAATTAGGAGGAGGAATTTAAATAAATCTGAAATTATTTATGAAATTGTGCAAAGAATAAACCCCAAAATATTTGTATATATATATAAAAGAAGAAGAAGCAAAGAAAAAATAATAAAAAAATAAAATAATAATAAAAGAGAACAAAGCGGGGGGTGGGCGGCGGCCATCACCCCGGCCCGCTCTGCGCTGCTTGCGCTTTCCACCGCGGCCCAATTCCGCGCGGCGTGCAAGCGCCCTAGCGGCGGACCCGCGCGCGTGTCCGCGCCTCCCTCTGGTCGGCGAGGCCTCCCGCTCGTTCGCTCGCCCCCAGCACGCGGGCGTGCCGTCTCTCTGCGCCGGCCGCCTTCTCACGCCGGCGCCTTCCTCCTTCGCCGCGTGCGCTCGCGCCATCATGCGTCTGCGCGGCTCTGCGCCGGCGTCCGTGGCGCGTATGCCTCCGCAAAACCATCGTCACCGGTGGGAGCGCGAAAGCCGTCGCCGCCTGCGACCGCGCCTCGCCTGGATTGAGCCACCGCCCACGCGCTTCCTCCCGGCTCACTCCTCCCTGCGGCGTCGGCGCCTCCCGCCCGTGGCAAACATGCCCATTGGGCGTCCACTCGCGTGCGGCGCAAGGCTGCCGGCGGTCGCGCGCATGCCGACCCCTTAATCCCGCTGCTCGCGCTGCTGCCGCTGCTCGCCGCTCCCGACATGACCGCACGGACGCCCGGCGGTGCCCGCTCCTCGCGCCTCTATAAGAAGCCGAGGGCTCGCGGAGTTCCCACGCCTCCCCGCTCACTTCCTCACGGTGCGCCCCAACAAGCCCGTAGCCACGGAAGCCCATTCTTCCCCAACTCGGCGAGCACACCGCCCGTGATCCCTAGCTCTAGCGCCCGATTCCCTTCGCCCATACCATCTCCAGAGCACCGCGAAGCGATTCCCTGCCTCGCCTGAGCTTCCCGACGTCCGTACCTCGCCGTCACCGAGAGCTCCTTCGAGTCGCCGCCGCTCGGCCGACCCACCCGGTCATCCTCAGTCCTCGCCGACTGCGCCACCGGACTCACCGCAGCACAAGGATTCCCTTTGGCCCCTCCACCGGACCTCCCCGACATTCCCTCGCCGCCGGCCACCGTCGTCCCCGAGTTCCTCTGCCGGGCCCCTCCACAACCTACTCCAAAGGGATATCTTGCCCCTAACAGGTAGGCAAAGCCTCCCCGTTCGCTTGGCTAGCACCGCTCACTCTCCCTTCCTCAACTCCCCGCGCATGCGTCGAGGCCCTTGGCTCGCAGTCAGCGGGTTGAGTTTCTTCATTTTCATTGGTGACAGTGGGCCCCACTGCCGACCATCGCTGAGCGAGCTCGCGTCCTTCGCCCCGCCTGGTCAGTGGCACAGAGCCCTCACTGACACGTGGACCCCATCTGATGAGTCGGGCCCACATGTCGATGTACGAGAGAGATAAAAGAAAAATAAAATGGAAAAATCAAAGTAAACTTTGACGACAGTGGGCCCCACATGTCGGGATCTAGTAATTTTGGATTTGACCAAAGCAGAGAATTTTGGTAGCTATAACTTCTTCATTTTAGCTCCAAATGGAATGAAACAAATTTGTAAATTCATCTAAATTCAAGATCTGTCTAATGGAACCAAAACCATAAATTTTGGGTTTGTTTGAATTTTTGATTGTGATTTGTATGATTTCTTGATTTTTATGCAAAATGTCGTACAACGTATATAGCGTTCGAGGCTCGTGAGAGGAGGCAGCGAGCGACATCGATCGAACAGCCTGAACCGGACACTAGTGACCGGCGAGTCAACACTTTGATCATATTGAACCCGACATTTCAAAGCTATTTCCTTTTCAATTATCAACTTGCATGCTATTATTTCATGATATATGTTAGTTTGATTTCAGCAAGTTAGATATACCTGTTATTGCTATTGTGAATTATTCTCCTTGCCATACTTGGAAATGTGAACCTTGTAGCCATAGTAAGAAATAGCATATGATTTCACAAAGTAAGTCCCTATTTATATGACATGCTTAGGAATGCTAGCAACTTGGGGTGACACTAATGCCCCAAGGAAAACTCCTCAATTTATTTTAAATCATATGGTGCGATGCCATATGTAGTGTTGGTGCGATGCCGACCGTGGCGTATGGTGCGATGTCATCGCAACCCTTGGTGCGATGCCGGGGTTAACTTATGGTGAGATGCCATAAGGATGGTTGGTGCGATGCCAACCATAAGCATATGGTGCGATGTCATATGCGCCCCCAGTGCGATGCCAGAGGCAACCTATGGTGCGATGCCATAGGGTTAGTTGGTGTGATGCCAGCGCGTATGGTGCGATGTCATCGCGCCGCCCTTGGTGCGATGCCAGAGGCAACTTATGGTGCGATGCCATAAGGTTAGTTGGTGTGATGCCGACAAAATTACTTGGATTATTCAACTAATGGTTTTAAATGTGATTTAAAACCTGCTGGGTCATAGGAAAATTTTAAGTAATTGTATTCAAAAGCACTCTTTAGCAAACAAAATAGCCCTATATCTTTCCATTGTCAAGCCATGCATGTTATATATTTGCATTACGTGTGTTGACTTCTTTGAGCACGAGGTGGAGTGCTCATTCTCGTATTATCAAGCGAGAGCGGGAACTCGGGAGCACTATGAGCATGAGGAGGCTCCTATAAATGCAACGAGAGGCAGCGACAACAACTAGGGCGCTTAATACGTATTTTGAAACATAGACAAGAGGACTAGATGGAGATTGTGTGCATATATATTATCCAATCATTGGGTAATATGCATGGACACAAGTACCCCGATCACTTACTGTGGTAATGGTTTCACTTTGCTTCTATTCATTGCTTTAATATTATGTAACTTTTAGCCAACGTGGCACTGTGTGAACTATTGCTCGATGTGAGCAAAGACCTTTATGGCATGTAATATTTTGCGATGTATGTGTATGATCGGCAATGTTCTTGTGTGCACTATTCATTGATCACAGGAATAGTGCGATAAAACACAGAGGATTTGGATTGAAAAATCCGGTCAAACAGTATTGAGTATCGAGCATCGGCCGTGAGTAAAACCTTAGGATGGAAAACTAGGATGGCCTAGGAACACAAAGTTTGTGAGATTTAAGAAAATAATTTCCAAAATCATAATATAATATTCTTACTCGTATCCTTCCTAGAATCCGCTCTACTCTATTTCTCATTACGTTTTGGAAAAGTACTAACACTAGTACCTTAACGATTCTGAGATGCGAGGAGCGAGATATGAAGGATTTGGGATTATTTGGGCCACGGTGTTTACGAAAATGAATTCGCAAGCATCTTACGTAGCTTCTACATTACATGGGCTACGAAGAGCAACCTATCTACCGTGGGTGAAGGCTACCATTGGAGAAGATGAATCTTGGACCATGCGGTCTACATCTACCCAAAAGCGAGCAAAAACGACCTCATGTCTTTACCACGAGCATCGGAGTACCGGGCGACGCGATCCGGGGACGCCGCGGCGCCTCGCGCGCGCTGCGGCTGTGTGACATCTATGAGACCGCCATCGCTGCCGCCCTACCGTTTCTACCGTCGCGCCGGGGCGGTGCGCGTACAATGAGGCGAACATGCCGGTTGATGAGGGCGACCCTCTGGCCGACACACGGTCGCTCTCACGGGGCTATGGCGCAACCCACCGCGCAGCCTTGGAGAGATCACCCTTCTCGGCGGCGCCTTACCGGCCTGGCACGCCTCTAGGGTGATGCTACGGGGCGGCTCGCCAAGCGGCGAGCCTTAGCGCGAGCCCGAGCGAGGTGGCGCCCTCAAGCTCGGCTCGTCGAGCCTCCACCCTGCGGCGGCTCGGCCGCCACCACGGGATCCGGGCCGCGCTCGGATGACCGCGCGTAAAGCACGCGACCTCGGGTCCCGGGCTGCGCCGGGAGAGCCTCCCGCAGCCGTAGCCCCACGAGGCGATCGTACACGTGCCGACCGTCCGCCGGCGCGCGCGGCGGCCCGCGCCGGCGCCAGTGGTGAAGCGCCTGTGGCGGCCCTCAAAGCGTTCAGCGAGGAGCTTGGGGATCTTCGCGGCCCCTCGAGACATACAAGAGGCTCGAGGCAGCGAGCGCGCCGATGGTCGCTCGAGCCCACGCCGGAAAGAGCGAGCGATACCGCGCGCCCCACATCGGCCGGCGTGCGGCCGGGGCCAGCGTCGATCCGTGGTCCCCGCTTTGGCGGGATTACAACGGCGGCGTGGCGAAGACTTCAAATTCCCAATGTCATCAAGCCATATAAAGCGGTCGGACCCCGCGAGTTCGTGCGTGTCTATGAAATCGCAATCAAAGCTGCGGTGGGGGCGACACCACAAAGCGAAGGACTCCCCTCGCGTTGCAAGGAGTGGCGCTTTCTGGTTTTCACCATAAAGCCAAACTCCATCTGCGTGGGAAGCAGATCCATCGCCTTCACAACAACTTTCAAGGAACTATCTTTGAGCAAGTCGATGCGGACCAACTCTTCGCGTGAAGCGAAACCTTCGGAGAGGCTCGGGACTATTTCAAGCGACTCGCGAGGTGCGATGCGGTCAGGGCGTTAACGAGACAACCGTCATCAGCGGCCATACGGGGCCTCGCCGGGCCCCCTGGCCGAGTACAACGCGCGCAAGCCTATCAAGACGATCGCCAAGCTCTTCGACAAAATGGAGGGTATCGCGGTGAGAGGATGCGGAGGCGCAGCGCCCCTGCCCGACCTCGCCGAAGCGCTTGCCATGCGAGGAGGCGGGTGATGATTCTTGAAGCGAGGGCCACGATCGACAACCGGGAGGACACTCCGAGCGGCGGCCCGGGAGCGGGACGGCTCGTCAAGGAAGCGGCGCAAGCCCGGCGTCACTGGCGCAGACCACAAAAGGCCCCCATGTCTTGGCATCGAAGCGCCCGCCGAGAGCTGCTCCCATATCGTGAAAAGAGGCGGGGATGTGAAGGCGGACCGGTCGGAGACGGCGACCCGAGCGGGCAAGAGCGGGATTACGGCAAGTGGTGCGAGGTGCATGGTTCGGCGCTCACTCTCTGGCGTGCACGCGATCATGGAAGCTGCGATGGGTGATGGCGAATCTCGGGCCTCACCTCCCGAGCCCCTGCCGAAGTCCATGGCGGCGGCCAAGGCGACCCCTGCGAGCCTCGCCAGCGAGCGTGCGGCACCGCACCATCAGCGTCATTCGGAGGCTCCTTATCGAGGCCCCCTTGGGCGATCCACGGCCGTGGGTGCGCCCGCAACATCACCTTTACCGGATGGCGCCCGGTGTGGGTTCCCTCACCAAGACCCTTTAGTCATTCGGGCCAACATCGCGAGCCATGGCGTCGGCGCGTCCTTATCGGCGGGAGCTCTGCGAACATTACGTTCGCGGGGCCCTCGCCGTATGGGATCCCAGGCGCTTAGAGCGGCGGGAGCTCGCTTCAAGGCTTGAGGCCAACGGCGGAGGCCATAGGGCACGTGTCCCTTCGATTACATTCGCGAGCGCGGCGCGCGCGTCATCTTCGGCGTCGTAGACATCGCGCACTTACAGCGTCATATTGGGGCGCCCGCCATCAACTCCCTCAAGGCGATCCCCACCACACCTTCTTATGTATGAAGCTCCCGGGCCCGAGAGGTGTGATCAGCGTCTTCGGCGACCGGACCTCGCCGGGCGCATCGCCGAAGCGGCGGGACTTGCAGCGCCGGTGCATGTCCTCCCGGACATGCTCGGCGGCACGCCCTCCGCTCGAGGATGGGCGCCTAAGCCTCGGCGAAGGTGAAGTCAAAGGTGCGCTCGAGCGGAAGGCGATTGTGTCCATTGGCGAGGGCTCCCTGCGAGGTCGGCGAGACCTACTCGAGTGCTTCAAAACAACGTCGACATTTTTGCATGGTCGCGGGAGGACATTAGGCGTGACCGCGCGGTGATCGAGCATCGCTTGGCGGTCCGCCCGGCGTAAGCCGTTCAGCGAAGCTTGCCGTATGTCCATGGATCGGCGTGGCGGCCAAGGTGGAGGTGGCGAAGCTCCTCCGGTGAGGTCGTCGCGAGTCCATCACCCAGTGGCTCGCCAATCCCGTATTGGTCAAAAGGCCAGCGGGGCTGGCGTATGTGCATCGACTTCACGGCGCTCAACAAGGCGTGCCCAAGGACAATTACCCTTGCCACGCATCGACCAGCGGTCGGCGCTACGCCGGTGCGAGCTAATGAGTTTCTGGGCGCTTACTGCGGCTACCATCGGTATACATGGCGAAGACGACGAGGACAAGACTAGTTTCATCACACCGATTGCGACCTTCTGCTTCGTCAGGATGCCCTTCGGTTTGAAGAACGCAGGCGCTACCTTTACCCGCCTCATCGCACTTGCCCTCGCCGCCCAACTCGGGAGGAGCGTGGAAGCCTACGTCGGCGGCGTGGTAGTCAAAACCCGACGCTTCGCTCGCGGCCGAGATCTCCAAGAGACCCGACAACCTCGGAAGGCCGGCATCAAGCTCAACCCCGACAAATGCATCTTCGGCGTCCAGGCGGGCAAATTACTTGGCTTCCAGGCGAATCCCGATAAAGTTGAGGCCATCCTGGGTGTGGAGCCGCCCAAGACAACGAGGGAGATCCAGAGGTGGCGGGCGCATGGCGACCTAAGCGCTTCCTATGCGGGGCGGTGGAGCGGGGTATACCATTCTTTAAGACACTCGCGGGTGCGGCGGGTTTCGGTGGGGGGCGGATGCGGAGGCCTTCAACAAGCTCAAGAAACACCTGGCGAGCCTCCCCACTCTGGTCGCCCCAGCACCAGAGGCTCCCCTTTTGCTTTACTGTCGCGTCGATTCTGGCGGTCGATGCTGATCCTCGTCAAGAGGTAGGCGCCGTCTGGCCCGACCGTATACTTCATCTTTGAAGCCCTCCAAGGCACCAAGATGAGATATCACGAACTCAGCTTGCTTACGTTGGTCATGGCCTCGAAGCTCCAACATTATTTTTTGGCCCACCCGATCACAGTGCCTTCCTCGTTCCCCCTAGCGGAGATGTTACACAATAAGGAATCCATGGGGCGCATCGGCAAGTGGGCTGCCGAGCTCGCCCTGTTCTCCCTGACATACACTTCGCGGACGGTAATCAAATCTCAAGTCCTCGCCGACTTCCTCACAGAATGGACTCAGTCGGCTCAACCCGCTCAGAAGCACGACGACCCGGTCTGGACCCTCACCATAGATGGGGCTTATGGCGTCGCGGGCGCGGGTATAGGCGCGGTAATTGTCACGCCCGAGGGGCAGCGCCTATTGTACTCGGCGCGCCTCGCGTTTTCGGCCACCAACAACACAGCTGAGTATGAAGCGCTACTCTTCGGCCTGACCAAGCTCAAGGCAATCGGTGCGCGGCGAGTGCTCGTCCGCATGGACTCGCGTTTGGTGGCAGGCCACATAGACAAGTTATATCAAGCCAAGGACCCTGAGCTGGCTAAATACCTCGCGGTCGTAAGAGCGAGGGAAAGGCATTTCTTGGGCGTCACGGTCAAGGCCATCCCTTGCGCGGAAAATGAGCGGTAGCGCTCTCGTGAAGCGGCGGCCGGCGGCCACCACCACGGCGGGGTGTTTCACGAGTGTTGCGCGGCGCCATCGCGAGACCACGGGGCGCGGCTCTCGTTCACGCGTCGTCCAGGCGAGGCGGCGGCGAGCTTATCTTCAATTTCTTGCAGGGCATCGCCGAGCCAGAGGACCACGTCGAGCTCCGGCGTCTGCAAAACCGTGCCAGGTCCTTCCAGGTGTTTGAAGGGACGCTCTACAAACAGGGAGTCTGCGCACCACTCCTGCGCCGCCTCTCCCGCGAAGAAGGGAAGAAGCTCCTCGCGGAGATCCACGCGGGGGCATGCGGGTCTCACCTCGCGCCGAGGTCATTGGTCGGTAAGGCATTGAGCAAGGCTTTTTCTTGGCGATTGCCATCAGCGCGCCGAGGACCTCGTGTGTCGGTGCCAGGGGTGCCAGTGGATGGGACACATCATCCGCAGGCCCCCGACGAACCTCAACCCTATTCCCCCGGTGTGGCCGTTGGCACGCTGGGGCGTCGACATAGTGGGACCACTCCCTCGAGCCCCAGGGGACCTGCGGTACGTGGTAGTCGCGCTGGAATACTTTTCCAGGTGGCCGGAGGCGGTAGCCCTAGCCAAGATAACCTCGGCGGCCATGCAGCATTTCCTTTGACAGAACATCATATGTCGCTTCGACGTGCCCAGGGAACTCATCGTCGACAACGGCCTGCAGTTTGATGCCACCCCATTCAAGGAGTTCTGTGGCGACGTGGGCATCACGCTTCGGTTCGCCTCGGTCGGGCACCCCCAGTCCAACGGAGCAGTCGAAAGGGCGAACAACGCCATCTCTATCGCCATCAAAAACGCCTAGTCCATTGCGAAGAAGGCGGTGGCGGCGAGCTTCACGGCGTCCTCTGGTCCCTTCGCACAATGGTAACACGCGCGGCGGGTTCCGCCCTTCAAGTTCCTTTTTGGTGATGAGGCGGTGGCGCTGAAGAAATCAAGGTTGGATCATGGAGGTCTCTCGTCGCGCGACAAGCGTCGCGTGTCCTTGGACCTCCTCGATGGGGCGCGCGGCGGCGCAGCCAACATGTCGAAATGCGCGGCGGGCGATGCGTGCTCGAGATCGATGCAGTATATCCGTGAGGGTTCAAGGCTGGGGATCTCGTCCTCAGAACGGCACTCCACGCGGAGACCGTTGGCAAGTTGGAGTCCAAGTGGGAAGGTCCATACATCGTGGCTGAAGCATTACAGAAGGGAGCGTACCGCCTAGCCACGCTTGAGGGACAAACGCTCCGCCACACATGGAACGCGGACAAGTTGCGGCGATATTACGCCTAGAAGCAGGGCGAAGGTTATAATCGCATCAGCCCCTCCTTGTACGATGCCCGCCTGCGCAAACGGGAGTTCAATAAAGCTCGCTATTTCCAAAAATAGTATTGCCTGGCCGCAATGTGCAGAGGATTACCCTAGCGTTGAGGTCCGCCTCTGCACGCGCCAGTCTACGGACTCTAAATAAAGTCATAGCGTCGAGATCCGCCTCGCACGCGCTAGTCTACGGACTCTAAATGAGGCGCGCGTGGCGCCCTTGCGCGCACTCTCGGAGTAAAACAAGGCGTGAATCGCGCGCGCGCTGAGGCGTTCTTCTTGTGCGTACTCCTTGAAGTATAAAAACGACATACAATATTAAGAGCGGGTGCTGCCGGTTTTCCACAAAAATCACGGGGTTACATGACCTGGCGAGTGTATAGTACACGCTCCCTAACCAAGCACTCACCCTTGCGCGGTCCCGATGGGCCCGCGCCGCCGTTGTAACGCCGGGGAACCCCTTCGAGCAAGCGGAGGAGGTCCCCGCCCCCGTGTAGCGTGTGCTGCACTGCGACCCTGGCCGCGTCCTCCCCGACATAGCCCCAGATCCGTCGGTGGAAGTTTCGGAGGCTAGGATCGATGAAGTGGATAGCGTCCGACAGCGCCTCCGGCCGGGTAGGAAGATCCAGCTGAGGGTTCGCCAGCTCGTGGACATGTCTGCACCCATGAGTGTGAAGCATGGCAAGGCGAGGCACGCGCCAGGAAGGCGCAATGCTCGCCAAAGGTCTTGCGCTGCGGAGAGCAATGCGGCACCTTCCTCGACCAGCCGGCGTCTCCACCAAGTCCTCGGCCGTGGGTAGCGTCCGACGCGTCGACACCACAGTCCCGGAGGGCCTGGTTCGAGACTCCATTGCCCTCCACGCCGACATGGGCGCATTGTCCAAGGCGCCGTCCTCTCGCAAGAGACTCCACCGGTGAGCCTTCTCCTCCTCGAATGGCGATCTGCTGCAAAAAGGAGTGCGTTCCTCGCTGCGACGCCGGACCTTCCGGTCTCTGTTGCGCGGCCGTCGAGCGCCCTCCAAAGACGTGAAGGCGTTGCGTCCTTTGTGGCGTGGCGTCATCGCGGCGTGAAGATCGACCTCGGCGCTCTCCGCTCGGATGCGGGCCTCATCTAGCGCATGGCCAGGACAAGCGCCGGAAATAGCGAAAAAGTCGCAGGTGCCGGCGGTACTCTAGCAACCGCGGCGCACATACTTACCCTTATCTCGAGGCCCGCGGTCACGGCGCCGGAGGTCTCCCTCGCGCACGACAGCGGCATCATTCGTTGGTCAAAGCCGCGCGGCGTGCTCGCGGCTTCATTAAAAGCGCGGCGTCTCGAGCGCGGAGGAAGTCGGAGGGCGAGCCCGCCCGCCACGTCAGGGGCTGCGGAGGCTTCGGCCATGTCGACAGGAGGGGGTGCTTGTTCAACCGCCAGTCGGGAGGTGAGTACCTCGGTGGGCGGTCGAGAAGACCCTTCGGCCGCACCGGCCGCGTCGGGCGCCGCAACTACAAGCACAGGGCCGGCAACACCGTACCGACCCCTCAAAGGCGAAGGAGGCCGGACTCGAGGGCGTTTCGCCTGTGGCTCCACAGGCGATTCTTCCGCGACGTTAGCAGCTGTAGCTCCTGTCGCGCCTTCGGTCACTACCGTCCCGGGCGCATCCTCGGCGGCCGCCGTGGGTGGCAAAGCACCGCTAGGAGTGGCGTCCTCCCCCGGGTTGGCAGGTTCCGGCACAACGAGGGGCGTACTCACGGGCTCAACAGCGCCGGCGGAGGATGCCGCCAATGGGCTCGGGCCGACGCGCCTCCGGTGGTCGGCGGATCCATCACCGCCGCGCACATCTGTCCCACGGTGCAGCGCCGCCGAGGTGGGCGGCAGATCGCGGCAACCTCGAGCAGCCCCCCGCAGCTACCGCCACCACGGCGGCAAGCCCTGCGGGAGTCTCCGGCGGCACGCCGCGCTCGGGCACGGCAATCGCGGGAACCTCGCCGCGTGCGGTTTATCGCCCCGCCGCCATTTGGTCACAGCCTCGCGCAGCTTGTGCTCCTTGAGCGTGTACGGGCCCAGGAACGTCGCAACCGTGTGCTCTACATCTTCTAGCCGAGCCACTGCACAAAAGGCAACAAGTTGGTCAGTCGGGGACTACGCAAACACGAAGGGGTGCGCACCAACGCACTGCGTGGCTTACAAGGAGCGGAGGCGAGCGAGCAAGACAATGGCGGCGCACCCGTCCTCGATCGTCGCCGTCGCCGTACTTCCACCGGGCGGAGAGTGGCGCCACCTCATACATCGTAAACTCTTCAGCCAAGTCGCGCATACTTAGCCGGCGTGCAACGCCAGCAAGCCTCCATAGCCTCCGCGCGTCATCAGCCTCCGGCTTCACACTTGGCGAGCTGTTGAACGAGATTGGCCCACCTCGGCATAGCAGGCCACTCGTGCTAGTCACGGCGTAATAAAACCACCGCTGCGTCGGCCGGTTCCCACCTCTCCAAGTTGGCGCGCGAGAATAGCATCGTCGCGGGGCGCTCGTAGCATGAAATCCACGCTACCAAAGTTGGATCAGCCCCTCAACCTTCTTGGGTCGGCGGCCGCGTCGTCGCGCGGGTGGCGAACAGGCTCGCGCTGGGACGTCGACCTTTCGTCCGCGTAGCCCATGTAAGGACAGCTAGGCGGACTATGGCGTTTGGCGTCAACTGCACTAGCTCCAACTCGTAGGTCCGCAGGACTTCGCCCACAAACGTCGTTGAGGGCATTCGGAGGCTGGCGTGGAAGAACGCGACGAAAATGATCGCCTCCGTTTCCTGGGGCTTCGGCTCCGTCTCGTCGTGGTGGGGTAGGCGAGCCCCATCGCGCTCCTCGATCTTCCCTTCCCGTACAAGCCGCTGTAGCGTCTCTTCAGTCACGCGGCTCCTCCCCAGCACACGGGAGCAGCGACCCCCCGAGTATTCCATGGCGTCCCATCGCTTGTCGCCACGCGAACGCCCCCACAGCACCTGCTCGTAATCCTCAGAAGGGAAGGACAACTCGTCCCGGCTAGACAAGGAGCCGCCGCCGGGATGGCGGGAGGCACCGTCATGATCGGCCATTGTTCTCTAAGATTATGGCAGAAGGGCTATCAACACGAAATAAGCAGAGCTAGGCGACAGGCGAGATAGAGCGCCCCCACCACAGCGATGGCGCTTTATAAAGCCCGTTCGCCTCCTCCATGACCAGAAACGCAGCCGATTAAAACCCCCCGGTTCGACTACCCACGATGGAAAGAACGCCGGCATGCGGAGGCGTGCGGTAGGTGGCGGGCAGCGCACAATGCCGCCAGCGCGGCCGACCGCGCGTCCGCTTGCCTAGGGAAGAGGTGAGCGGCGCGCTCACACAACCGCTCACATCCCACGACGCACCAGGCATAAACCGTCGCGTACCCCACCCACGGAAGGCAGACTGCGCGACGCGACAACCTTCCCCCTGACACGCCAGGCGTCGGCACGATTCCAGCCGCCATTAAAAGCGCACTACGGACCGCGGGGCTGCGGTCCCGGCGGTAGCGACATCGGCGGCGCAAGGCCCATTTTTACTACAGCGTCAGCCGCAACTCCGACTCGGTCCCCAACACCGACCTCGGAGCCAAGAGGTCGACACGGACGGGCAGCAGCGTCTCGCCGGCTAAGCGCCCGGCTCGCGCGCCACCCGAGCGGCGTCTCGCCGGCTAGGTGCCGGCTCCGCGCCACCCGTTCGAAGGGTAGGGGCGGGCGCCGCGCGCGTCTGCCGGCTGGCGCTGCTCGCTGCCACCGTTCGAAGGGTAGGGGCGGGCGCGCGCGTCTGCCGGCTGGCGCCGGCTCGCGGCCACCGTTCGAAGGGTAGGAAGCGAGTGCGCGCGCGTCTGCCGGCTGGCGCGGCTCGCGCCACCCGTTCGAAGGGTAGGGGATGGAGCGCGCGCGTCTGCCGGCAGATTAAGACTAGGCACCCGGCTCGCGCCGGGCATCGGCCGACTACGGCCTCGGGCCGGGACTGCTGCGCACTAAGCCTCCGCAAGTTCGGAGAAGTTCACAGGCCGCAGGGACGGAGGGGGCCGAAGGACTCGGCAACATGGCTTCGGCCCTGTGAAGCGCGTCACCATGAGAGGCTCCTGTTGTAGGGGTGGCCCCCACCTAAACCCAGCAGGCCTGTTAGATGGCCATAGAGCCCAAAATGAGACACATGTAATGGCTTAAATACCCCTGACAGGGAGGAACCGATGTAAGGGCACAATGGTAAAAGCACAGCCCGTATGAATATATATATCAAGGGGAAGCTGGGGGGAGGCCAGGACTGATCACTCTCTCCCAACTCTCCACTACCACATCTCTCTCTGTTTGGTCTGTAGCCACAACAGATGAAATAACAAAATAACCAAAGGGCTGGCTGGTGGGCCTATGTTGTCATCGACTCGGAGCAAAGAACAAAAGTAAAAATAGAGGAGGATGGGTGGGAGGCGTGGGGACTAGTAAAATGTATGTTGGGGACCCGAGGAACACGTGGGATGTTAGGGCATGGCAAACGGAGCACGTGTAAGATCGAGTAGACCGACTAGAGGGGGGTGAATCGGTGGTTTTAGAATTCTCTTTTAATTTATTTGGCTAAAACCAAGTCTATAATGCAGAAGCGTAAATCAATTCGGTTTAGCACAAATAAAAACTAAATCAACTAGGTCTATGACAAGGCTTACAATCCTATGATGATAAGCAATCCGTTTAATTCTATAGATATAAATTGCTTAAATATAAATTGAGCACAAGGAAACAAACCACAATGACATAGTTCATTTTTACTATAGTGTTATGAGACTTACCGGTCTCTCCTAGTCCACATTGAGGTAAGCCCAAGCGATTGGGTGGCTTCATGAATTAAGCCAAACATCTCAATCCACTAGTGGTAACTCTTTTGTTTAGGGTAGGTGGCGCCAACCTTCACAACTTGGTAGGTCCTCTCACAACCTTCTTTGAGAAGATCACCATGCATGACACCTCTTGCTTGACTCTCACCACATGCAATGAATGCATAAGCTCAAGTGAATACGAAATCCACCTCTATATGTAATAAATGCAATCTAGAGCCTTTCTCCTTGCTCACAAGGTGCAAGACATGCACAATTAAGAGGAGAATCTCATACTAGCTCAAGGGAGTGAAATGGAGTGCGAAAGGTCTTGCCCCAACCGGCCACAAGGGAGTATTTATACCCCACACAATGAAACTAACCATTGGGGACAAAAACCTATCAAATCTGGTACTATAGCCATTATAAGACCGGTACTACCGCTCTCCTCTATAACGGTCAGAAAACAAGCCGTTATAGACTAAAATCAGTAGTACCACCAACCATTGTCCGGTAATACCGCAACACAGTAGAACCGCTTGACACATGCGGAACTACCATTTTGTCGGGGGGAAAAAGACTCCCCAAAAGCTCTCTCTACAAAAACATAGCGCTACACATGCGGTCGTACTGCAACTCCGGTAGTACCGCTTGCACATAGCTGGTAGCACCGCAAGCAGGTCAGACTGCTCATATAGAGCCGGTATTACCGATTGTTGACCACACTGGTCCTTGACCATGTTGTCTAGTTCGACCGTACATGTCTCCGACCATGCCGATCTTCGATCACGTTGGTTTCAACCACACAGGACTTGACCATGTCGATCTTCGACAACATCTATCTTAGACCGCACAGGTCTTTGACTACTACGTCGATTTTTGACTACGTTGGTTTCGACCACATCAGTTTCAACCACATTGACTCGACCACGCTAGTTCTACCATATTGATCTTCGACCACATAGGTCATCGACCACGTCAGCTCGATCACACTGGTTCGACCAAGTCGATCTTTGACCATAATGTCATCGACCACGTCGATCTTTGACCTTATTGGTTTTACCAAGTCAGTTCGACTATGTCAGCTCAACCACGCTGGTTCAACCACATTGGTTCTCGACCACACATGTCTTCGACCACCAATGAACATAGTAGTACCGTGATCCAACACCGGTAGTATCGTGATCCCAACACCAGTACTATCACACAACAATAGTACCGCACGACATACTGCGGTAGTTCTGATTTTCCTGAAAAGTGCATATACTTCAACAGATTATACAAAACATATTTACAAATTATAGTATTATGTACACAAGGATCAAATATAATTACCAACAAGTTGTAAAACACATTGACACACTTTTCAAATAAAGACACAAGAAATAGGTACATGGACTCAACATATTTGCAAAACACATTTGCAAACCTAAGTCATATGCTACAAGAATTATGTATGAACTTCAACCATTTGCAAACATAAGCTACAAACCACAAGGAGTTGGAAACATGGACTTATAATCCCATGTTACAAGGATTCAACGCATGAGCCTCAACTATTTGCAAAACACATTCGCAAATAATAGCATCATGATTTGGAGAGCTAGAGCAAGCAAGATTGAGATATCAACACATGATAAGACTCAAACCACTAGACAAGACCCCTCTTAATAGTACGACAATCTATACTAGCAATTTGATATTTCAACCCATCACCAAGACCGGTAAAAGACTAGAAACACATTCTTAGCCCTATTTAGTAATACCTTTTGACGCACATTTAGTAATACCTTTTGCCTTGAGCATCCTCTTGAACATTCTCAACTGTAACAAGAGCATGTTTTATCTCTTTAGAAGAGGGGCATACTTCGTCGAGGTGACTGTACGGCTTGTCATCATCATAGGAGTCAACTTCGATGCTACCCTTGACCATGAAGTATATACTGGTGAAATCCTAGTTCTTTCTTCGTGCCCCAAGAGTCGTCCTTCATTACTGAGTCCACATTGTTCATGTCGATGTTCTCAAGAGCAGTAAGGACCCGGTTGACGAATTTATGGTAGTTAGGCTTTTTGGACTTCATGAGGACTTTGTGATATGCTCTTATGAATTTTGTGGATAGGAGGGCTATGTCATCCTCATGAAACTTATTTAGTTACTCAGCTCTCAAAGAATGCAAAGCTAATAATGAAAATCCAGAAGAGCAAAAATCCAAAGAACTAGAAGAGCTACTCTAGGTAGGGTTAATCACAAGTGCCATCAATTCTTTCTTGGGGAGACGCGAGATGAAGTTAATCTCATGCGTCTTCACCCTCGAGTAGAGATTATTCATGGTAAGCTCACTTATGACAGTATTATTACTGATGGAAGTGATCTTCATTCCCTAAATTTTCACATCAAGTATATCCAACAGCTAGCATTCATTCTCAGACTTCAAAAAGGTCTAACCAATAGCACATAAATCATGAATGATTTTGGTAAATATTCCCCACAACTTATCCAAGGATTCACCAGGCTTTTGCTCAATTTCTGAATATTCTTTCTTCAGTTGGTTCTATCTCACTTCCTTGATCATGGTAGAACCCTCATGGTAGTCAGCAAGAGTCTTCTAGATCTCATGAGTAGTCCTCAAGTGAGCGAGTCACTCAAACTTAGATCGACTAAGTCCTTGAATCAAAACATTATGAGCCTTGGTGTTTGCCTCTACATCTGTGTATCCCCTGATCATCGGCCAATACAACATAAGGATTGTTGGCTTTAATCCAAATCATGTGCCTTTGAGCCTAGATGTAGGATTGCATATGAGACTTCTAATAAGAGAAATCGACTTAATAAAAAATGGGTGACTTGGTTGAATACTTGTCTTATGCCATAGCTCCTAAGACTAGTCAAGATATATGAGAAGAGCTAACCAAGCTTTGCTACCATTATAGGACCAGTATGTCAAGAGAGAGGGAAGGGTGTGGTGCATTGAATTTTTTCAAGTATTTAACAATCCTTCACCCCAATAGCTACTAAGATACGAAGAACGAGTTGGAAGCCAAAACCAATGCAATCAACAAAATCTAAGAGCCGGCGAACCAAGGTAGTAGCTGTCAATCTGGCTACCAGGTGGCGGTCTGACCGGTGCCTGGCGATCTAACCACTAGCCATAGGCCGATCTAACTGGTCTCCTAGTGGTCTGACCAGAAGAGTGGCGGTCTGACCGCTCCCATGTTCCAGAACTGAAAAATCAGCCTGAGCTGATACAATTTTTGGTGCAACTCAAAAAATCTAAGTCTAAATGATATGAGATTTTGCACACACCTTACTTGAGGTCTCAAGAACCTACTTCAACCAAGGATCACCCGGATCCTAATCAAAGTTCAGACCTTTCTCAAGAATAGGCAAGATTGCACCAAAATAGGGCAAAGACTAAAAACTCGAAATACGACTTGCTCATGGGTGGAGCTTGCCCAAGATGGCTCTAAATGTATTCTCATATGTCACAGAAAATAAGAACTCCCAAAGATTTGAGATAAAAAAACACTTGGATCAAGAAATCTCCCGAGAATTTTAAATCCATGAAAAATCAGACAACTTCAAGAACTTGCAAGACTTGATGCCTATATGGATAGGGATTGATCTCCATGAGTTATTTTCATTACTTACATGTCCTTGGCATACAACAAGATCAAGAAGGGGAAAGAGAGAAGATCAAAACCGACAAGATCAAGAGCAAATCAACCAAAACAAGAGCACTCTATGAGAGATGAAAAAGCTGATGCGTTGCTATTTGAGGATAAAGGTTTTATAGCTACTCTATCTGGATGACAAGACAGCACACCACAACACTCATATTTCTCAAATCCTAAGCCCATAATACTTGCTATAATAAAGATGGTTGGATCGTCTTTAACAAGTCTCCTTCCTAATCCATTAAATAGATGAGGTAATCAGCCCACATCTAATTCTAATAGATACTATCCAATATCACAAATGGGAAGACTCGATAACCTAACACAATACGAGTTTTACTTACACACTACACTCATGCACTCTCCAAAGCACATGGGGCGAATCCGCTAAGTCCTTAGCCTTTGATCTAACTTGATCACCTCACTTCCCTTGACCTTAACTACTTTCCCAAGTGTCGTGGTTTCAATGCAAGATAGTTTACGGTATTTTGGGCAATTTCCCAAAATACCCTTTCTTAACCTGATCTTTAT
The DNA here is from genome assembly GCA_036346575.1 of Dendrocalamus sinicus. Classification (NCBI taxonomy): domain Eukaryota; kingdom Viridiplantae; phylum Streptophyta; class Magnoliopsida; order Poales; family Poaceae; genus Dendrocalamus; species Dendrocalamus sinicus. The sequence continues at coordinate 45,243,842 of CM070641.1, read as the reverse complement.
CTTCCCTTGCAAGCAATGCCATACTTATTACGTGTAGGTGCATTAATTATTGGTTTGCCACGCATCGGTAAGTATCTTCTGTTTTGGTTCTGTTGTCTTCCGGGGGCATTTTGGGAGTTTGCCAATTGAAAAGGAAAAGGATTGCAGGCGGGGCCCACCTGTCGGTGAGCCGCGCGAGGGGATAAGGGGGAGGAAGACTTCGTCTCCTCCCCGAGCCCGTCCCGAGCGCATCTCGTGCGTGCGTGAGTGCGGAGGCCCGTGCGGCCGTTTTGGTGCTGCCCAGATCTGGCGATTTCGGTGCGCATGGAGGGAAGAGAGGGGGAAGAAGTGGCAGCGGAGGCGTGGGCTGGCCCGGGTTCTCTGGAGCTGGCCGCTCACACCACCCCGCGGCTCACCCTATCTCCTCTACAAAAGTCCGGTTGGCTCCACGATTTGGGATATCTCCGATCTGATTTCTCTCTCTTGAGTCTTCTTCTACCTCTCGGTATTTTGGGTTGAGCGGAGGTTGTAGGCCTCGGCCTCATCTCTGATTGAGGTTTTTAGCCTTTGTTTCAACCGCCCGCTTGTGGGGTGTGTGGAATCGGGAGGCTGAAGATTAATCCGAGGAGAGGGACGAAGAGGGTGTTCGGCTCTCTACTGTTCTTGAACGCACTAGGCCAGTGTGTTCGTTGACGTCTTGTGCGGTGTTACTCTAACCCTCGACTCCGGCATTGGGCATCCGAAGTCGGTGTGGGCTTTGTATCTCTGAAGGCCACACCCCTCTTCTTCATCGGCACAGAGGGGCGATAGGTTTTCTGGGACAGTGATTTCATTGTGCCTTGCCCTATTTCATCGAGTACTTCTTCGGCTTGATTGCTCCTGGGCGGTTTTGAGTACCGTCTGATTCGTGAGTATAATTGTTTCCCTACAAATTCGGCTACTATTCTTGATCTGTAAGTTGATTCAAGCATTTGAGGGTAGCTGTGCATATTTGTTGGCTCGATATATATGCTCTGTGATGATAATATCGAATCTCGAGATTAATCGATTAATTGAGTTAGATTTGAGCTCATTTGGGAGATCTACTGTTAATTCTGTTGATTGACTTTATTTCGGCTGAGGAGATAAGTTTACGTTCAATTAGAATTATTTATGGTGCAGTAATAATCTTGTCCAGTCTTGTCTAGAGCAGATTCTTGTTATTCTGTTGTTCATTTGGTTATTGTCAGTTTCACTAGATAATTGGCTAGACACTGCATGATATTTCATTACTTGTGAACTTATAAACCGAAATCTGCATTCTTGCTATTGTATGTCAGTCTGTGACAGTAGAAAACCTTTTTATGAGCTCAAATCTCTGGTTATCAGATTATTGATGATGAGTAACGATATTAGCATGAGAAGGCCAAGATTTACAATCTTGCGCAACTCTGTTCTGAGAGCCAGGATTAAACAACTAATTTGCTTACTGTTGGAATGAGTTGTTTTACTATTGTTAGGACTGTTTTATATGTCATTTCCAGCTGCCTTGAAGATATATACTTTGAGTATATATAGGGTTTTGAATGGCAAGATAGAATTTCATGGTTATATGCAATTAATGTCATTCTTAATTTGCTGGAAATACATTGATTATATGACTGTTTTGGCTGGAATTAAATATATAAATATACTTATCCCGCAATATTTACAACAGGTTCTACTAGACCACACCACACTTAGACTAACTAAGCCACGTGGTGCAACCCGTCGCTCGAACTTCTCTTCAATATTTCTCATCTTTCTTGTGCCATGCTTAAGCTCAGTTATCTCACACGATATTCTTCATCATTCTGAGTCTCGGCTCCTCCATGAGCGTAGTCTCAAACTTCACTATTGATTATGGTTGATTACAAGCCTCATTGCACATCTAAAGAAAAAAAAATTGTCGGCCACAAGTTCTTCACGACTCAACCCACATTAGTCAAAACACGCGTCATACAACACATATGCACTGATCTAGGTCAAACCAAAACATACAATAAAAAAATCTCAAAATTCCAATTTTCAGCTAAAGTAACCTGCCGGTCCGGTTAGACTGCTGCCTCAAGCCAATCAGACTGTTAGTGGTTGTTGGTCAAATCGCTGGAGCCAGCCGGTCTGACTGCCACCTCTGGTCGGTCAGTCCGATAGATCTGAAGCAAAATTTGAAAACTGTAAATTTGTAAAATCAAAACCTCAATTCCTTCAATTTAAACAATAATCCATCACAACAAAGTTCTAAACCGTCACACATGCTCCTTCACAAGACAAACTGTAATCGATGGTAGAAATGTGAGAATACGTGGGACAGATGGTAGAAATGTGAGAATACGTGGGACAGAGATGAGGCTCGCATGCTGAACCCGAATCGCGGTTACCGTCGTGCTGGACGGCGGAAGTGTCAGCATGCGCACGAGAAGGCGGCAGCAGGACAATTACTACGTCGTTTCTTTCCCTTTGCTCGGAACAGCAATTAAAATCTTTTGGCATCATCGGGTGCTTTTGGATTGCTAACCTTTTTAAAGAGTATAAATACTGTCCAAGACGAACGGAGGCTCGTTAATTGTGCGGTACTGCTTCGGCATAAAGAGCTCTCGTTGTTTTGTACGTACCTTGATCCCCGTGCAGGTTATATTTCCAGTATTGCCCCTGAAGTTTCTTTTGGTGTATTTTACTGCACCGCCTATTCCAGTTTTAGCTTCTAAACTTCTGATTTATTTTTAACTATTCATAAATTTCATCTTTTTCTGAACTTTTGATTTTTTAATTTTTTACCGGTTCGTTTTTCCCGTATTCGTTTGCATTGTTCGTGTTGAGCTAGCATATTTTTTTATTTTTAAATTTTTTAGATTTAATTACGTCAAATAAACTACTTCCATACTGATGAAAATTTCAGTTATTCTGAGTGTAATTTTAGCTATAAGCCACGACTTTTCAGCCCAACGGCGGGGACATCAGTCCAATCAACATTTTTCTTCGAAGTTCATTACCGTGAGTCAACTCAAAATACGCTATAATCAATGGTAACCTATTGAGTGAGAAATATGCTAGAGTCCGCGTAACAAGAAAACCATTAGATAGAGATAACTGATGGCGGCATAATACAAAAGGTGGTGAGAGAGATGAGCGAGCGAATCACATGTTAATCCATCCATAAGAAAAGTGTGTAATTACTTGTAGAAGAACTTTCTCTCTCTCTCTATGTATATATTCCATGTTGCACGTAAGCTAACGAAATTGTAAAGTTGACCTTAATTGTTTCATCCAGGATCCCAACAGCCTCTACTCCAGGTTCCACAGGACTCGGTGTAACGGTCGCTACTTCAGTATTATTCCCAGTACACAAACGGAGGACGCGGGGGCATTACGGTCATAACACACACAAGGAAACAGAAACAGTGATCCACCCTCTCCCGGCGCGCCCGCGCTTCTCTCTCCTCCCGGTTGGCGTGCGTGCGTCCGCCCGTGCTAATTAACCCCGTCTCTTACTAGTGCGTCGTCCCCTAGTCAAGTGTATGTAGCGTGTGTTGGTGACCCGACCACGCGAAGCATCCAGCGCTCTGCTCGCCACTGCCACCTTCCATGCCCCACAACCTCGCCACCTCGAGACCCCAACCCTAGCCGGCCCCAATGCCTCCCCGCCGCCACCGCCTCCTCCTCCCGCTCCTCATCCTCCTGGTCCTCGCCGTCTCTGGCGAAGGCGCCGACACGGCCCCGGCCCCGCCCCGCGAACGCCACCACGCCGCCGCTCGCCTGCTCCGAGCTCTCGCGCGTTTGCACGGCGTTCATCGCCTTCCGGCCGCCGGCGCGGTCGCCAACGCCAGCGTGCTCGAGTCCATGTTTGACGCCTCGCCGGGCGACCTCACAGCCGACGCGGCCGCCAGCCCGGGCTACGCCTTCGTGCGCAAGAACTGCTCCTGCCTCGCCTCCCGCACCTACCTCGCAAACACCACCTACACCGTCCCTGCCGCGGCGCCCCCAACGCCACCGCAGCCGGCGTGGCGGCCGCGGCGTACGCCGGCCTCGCCGTGCCGCCGCCGGGTGGAGCGGCGCAGCGGCCGCCGCGCCCCGGCGCCGTCGTGGCGCTCCACCTGCTCTGCGGCTGCTCGTCCGGCCCCTGGAACTACCTCCTAAGCTACGTCGGTGTTGACGGCGACACGGTGGAGTCGCTATCGAGTAGGTTCGGGGCAAGCATGGACGCCATCGAGGCCGCCAATGACATGGCCGGCCCCGACCCCATCACCACGGGGAAGGTGTACTACATCCCACTCAACTCAGGTGACCCAATGTTTAATGATCATTTCTACAATTTGATCAAAAGCTTCTATCTTTATAAATTAGCGATTCAGTTCTCTTCCTCGGCTTGTTGGGTTGCTGCAAGCATGGATGATGGATCTCTAATTACTGCTCGTTACGAAGTTCGGATTCTTTGGTTTTATGGATCTCTAATTGCCGCAAGGCAATCGCGTTTTTCTTCTTGTGGCTGCACCCAAAATTTACCAATTGTTTCATTAAAATGGTGAATCATTTTTGTGTCAAGTTATATTTCTGATAGCGTATAGATACGTGTGTGTTCTTTAGTGAGGTGGCACAGACATGTGCTCATTAGTCGGCTAGAACTGGGCTTGAACAGTTTATTCCTTTCTTTTGATCATTCAAACCGGAAGGAGTAGGAACACAATCTGAACCTCGTAGTGTATTTAGGATCAGTTTGTTTCAGCAAGTTTGTGAAAAATGCTATCAGAACAGAATAGCATGATTTGACTTGATTGCCTTCAGAACATATACAAAATGGAGTTAAATAATCCCTTGACTGATTCGGTAGCATCTCTAGATGTGCTGCTATGTACGAGTGTGGCACAAGGAGGCACATTGTGACATTTAGTTATTACAGTTAATACATGCCATGCAAATTTTCATTTAGGACCCAACGTAATTATATGGCACCAAATAAGGTATCAGTAAGTTGAGATATTTAATAGCAGAGAGGCGGCATGGACCGCAGTGTGCTCATTTCTTCAGAACTTAAATGCTGAGCTGCGCAATATCAGGTGATTTTGGCCTGTTCAGCCGGCGAAGATCTCCGATTTATTTTTCTTATTTAGCGGAGTTGCCTTTTCTTTAATGTTATATTCATACAATATGTTCTTGGCATGATTACAATGAAATCGTGTTTGGTGTCATCAACTTTCTTACTGTTCCTTTTGCAATGTCCCTTCTAGTTTGTAATGAAGTTTATTATCGAAAATAGCTGCTTCCACCTTTTTTTTACTTAATTCCTGTATACCCATGTGCAGTTCCTGGCCAGCCTTATTCTGCGATGTCTCCCCCTGCCCCCGCTCCTGCACCAGCACCCACACAAAATACATTATCAGGTACCTGTTACAACGCATTCCTTGATGTTTTGAGTACGTTTTATTTCATGTCTCTGCAGTAATATTAGTATTGATGCATTTTGTATTTTTGGGTGATTTTTAGGTAGATATATGATATTTTGAGAACAATCAGTGACAGGATTGTTTGCAATATTTGTGCCATTCTAAGGGCCCTTGCCCTATAGTTTTGTTCAAGTATTAGCGTTGAAAGTGTCAGTTTTGTTAGCTAGGAGGAGTATCTCCAATCAACATGTTCCTTATTATGATAACGTAACAGAGTATTTGTCTGACATACAACTGCAGAGATATCAGAACATCATTCCACAAAATTCCCTTATGGATGGGTTATTGGCAGCATGGGAGTTGCACTTGCTTTGATTGCTATTGCTCTCCTTGCACTTGTTCTGTGCAAGTTCTTCCAATACAATCTCCAAGCTTCAAATAACCAGAGAAAGAGCCCAGACCAGCCGACGTCACATAAGTTTCAACTTCTTAAGAGTGGTAGTTTTGTTATGGTTCTGGAAGATACTTGTGCTGCCAATTTGGAAATGCGAAACAATCAAGAACGGATGATGGAGATCATCATATGAATATCCCGAAAGGTCAGTTCACATTCTGTTAACCATCCCTGAGCTCCACATACTTATAACCCTGGTGGGAAATGGGTTTTTGCAAAGTTCATTTCAGGTGGATGTATTTAGTGACATTAAATTGAAGAGTGGTTTAATAAAACTGGTACTTTATAAAAGGCATATTACTGTTGGACATGTTGTCATGCAACTTAAATTCCTGATGGATGCGTATTAATATGAGGATTGCGTCTCGCTGATCACATTGTGCACTCTTGTCAACATGTTATTACATAGAACACCCATGCCAGCATTTTATTTGCATTATTTTGTTACCTGTTCTGCAATGGTTTAAGCAAGAGTACAACTTTCTTAAATTCCTGATGGATGCGAATCAATATGAGGATTGCATTCTTGATGATCACATTGTGCACTCTTGTCAACAAGTTATTACATAGAAAACCCATGCCAGCATTTTATTTGCGTTATACCCATGCAAACTTTCATAGCCTATTCAGTTCCAAATGGGTTCAAGTAACACCAAATAGAAATAAGCATCTGCAACCAAGTACTTTGTCCAATCAGAATCCAAGAAAAAATCAGTGTAGATATGGACATTCACAATTAAAATACCATTTTAATGTCTTGGTAATGACGAGCTATTGCTAGCATAAACTAATGGTGATTCCTTTTATTTTCCTTTTGTTCCTATCATATACAAGCTGTTCTGAGTCTTCCTGTATCACAGGTATGGTAGTAGATGTGTTTGATAGAGAGAAGCCCATTGTGTTTACATATGAAGAAATACTCACATCAACTGATTCATTTTCTGATGCAAATCTTCTGGGCCATGGTACATATGGCTCTGTTTACTATGGTGTTCTTCGAGATCAGGTCTGAGATCCGAGCTGGCCATTTCTGTGCAAAACTTTTATTATGCCTTGCCTTTCCAATAACAAAAATGCTGTTTACAGGAGGTCGCGATAAAGAGAATGACAGCAACTAAAACTAAAGAATTTATAGTAGAGATGAAAGTTCTTTGTAAGGTTCACCATGCCAGTCTGGTATGACATTTTACAGTTCTCATAAAATCCTTAGTCTAGATTGTATCTTAACTTGCTATGTTTTTTGAACTTTCATTTCTGTGATCCATGTTTTGTCAAAGGTAGAGTTGATTGGCTATGCAGCAAGTAAGGATGAACTGTTCCTGGTTTATGAGTACTCTCAAAAAGGTTCACTCAAAAATCATATTCATGATCCTCAAAGCAAAGGTATACTGTCATCTGGCACTTTTATGAAAGCTTTACTTAATCTTAGATATGACTCTCACCTTTGCAGAATAAGTAACTTTCACAAGCCATTCATAAATTTAATATTTTGAAACCCGTACCTTTGCTGTTTAACTCTGATAACTTTTACTGGTTCCAGCACCTTCAACATTGTATATTTGTATTTGTGGAGTACATAGCAACCAAAAAACCTTTATGCTCCGTTTGGATCCCTGAATTGAATTGGGTTTTTGGAATTGAAGTCCCAATTCAATTTCAGGTAAAAATGGCATTGAGTGTGATTCAATTTTTTTTGGTTGTCAATGAAAGTGGTGCATAGAAATGAACTCACAAGCCCATTTCAATTCTTGTTTGGTTGCCTTTTAACTGGAAGTCTGGAAATGCATCCTCTCGTCCTCTTTGCCCAACAGCCATCCAAGCCATCCTCTTGGGCATGGCTGTCACTGCCTCAAGATCCAACCTCACCGAACTCCACCGACGGCGAGGGCCGGAGAGCACTTCCTGAGGCAATGACGGTGCCGGCCATGAGCTCCGCAGCGTGAAATCCTCGAGGGCACTGGCAAGGCAAACGGCACGAGAAGGCCGTCCGGGAAGTGCTCGCCAAGGACGGTGGAGGAGGAAGGGAGGAAGCTTGTCGCTGCCACCCTTGCCAGCGGTGTTCCAAGTGACTTCGTTCCCCAAAAAATCTCGATCTGGACTCCATGGAGTGGAGGCTTGAGCACGAAGCAACCTTTGGAGGTGTAGAGCACCAGCAGCGCAGTATCGACGGCCGCCGGAGTTGAGGAAGATGGCTACAGGAGATCTGGCTTATCCATGGTGGCGGCACTAGATCTAGAGCGGCGAGGTCAAAGAGGGGAGCTTGACAGCGGTTGTGGTTGAGGAGCTCGTTGGCGGCGGCAGTTGGTTGTCGGGAGACACTGGAGTTGGGGAAGGAGCCATAGGAAGGTGGGGAAGACAGCAGTGGATTTGGTTAGCGGAGCTCGGCACCGGCAGGTGGATGGCCCTCATCGGCGGCGGTGGAGGTTCGCCGGAGTTTGCCGTTGGACTGGAAGGGAGATGTGGAGTGGAGGAAGGAGCCTGCGTTCACGGGGAAGAACACCCAATTTCACTCAAATCGGAGAGGTAGAGCTCCGAATTGCGGGAGGGCTCTTTTAGTTGTCCTCCAATTCAGCAATTCCAATTCAAAAGACATCCAAACAACATATATATTCAACTAATCCAATTCCATGCCCAATTCTGCAAACCAAACGGGGGTTATGTAAAACTTCAGCAAGCTTACTGCTTGAGGACATTTGTCAATGGCTGCTAACTTGATTCTGATGCCTCACTTCTTAAGCTTTTTTTTGGTTTGCATATTTATTTATACTTTTCAACAGGATTATCATTATTGATTGATTTTGTTTTCTTCGTCCAGGTTATACATCACTTTCTTGGATCTGTAGGGTCCAAATTGCTCTTGATGCTGCTAGAGGACTTGAGTACATTCACGAGCACACAAAGGACCATTATGTTCATAGAGACATCAAATCAAGTAACATCTTGCTTGATGGTTCCTTCAGAGCGAAGGTTAGGTGATTTGAAATTGTTCTTTTCATGTTTTACTGCATCAATTATACCAGTTTATGGACTGTCATGGAATTGCATTTCTGTCTCTGTAGATTTCAGATTTTGGCCTTGCAAAACTGGTGGTAAAGTCCAATGATGCTGAGGCTTCTGTTACAAAAGTTGTGGGTACTTTTGGTTATTTGGCCCCTGAGTAAGTACAGTTTGCCGGTAGCCTGGTACTGATTTAAGAAAATCAACTTGTCTCTAGCTTTGATATCCTAACAAAATTTCTTTGTTCTTGTAGATACTTGCGGGATGGCCTGGCAACTACGAAAAGTGATGTTTATGCTTTCGGGGTCGTACTGTTTGAGTTGATATCCGGAAAGGAGGCAATCACAAGGACGGATGGAATTAGTGCAGGTTCAAACTCTGAAAGGCGGTCCTTGGCATCAGTTGTAAGTTTTCTAAGGTTTACACGAGCAATTGAACATTTGGTAATAAATTTTACAGCTTATGGGTTTAGAATGATCTTCTCATCCAAGTTTACATGGTTTTCCATTGACTTTGTTCGAGTTTCAGTATATTTTACTTGTTTTACACTTAAACTCCAAAAGATTTGAACAGCTTTGGTTTTGACTCCGCAGATGTTGACTGCACTAAGGAATTGTCCTAATTCAATGTATATGGGGAGCCTGAAAGACTGCATTGACCCTAATCTAATGGACATGTATCCTCATGACTGCGTATACAAGGTATGAACAATAAACACCTGTTTTACTTGAAATCAGCATTACATCCTAGTTTTCTTGCCTGCACATTTCACATTACCTTTGCTTGAAAGCTAAATCATCACTGAGCACTCTAAAATTCGTCTGCTAAGATGGCCATGCTAGCAAAACAATGTGTCGAGGAAGATCCTGTTCTGCGGCCAGACATGAAGCAAGCGGTAATCACGTTGTCGCAAATACTGCTGTCGTCCATCGAGTGGGAAGCGACGCTAGCTGGGAACAGCCAAGTGTTCAGTGGTCTTGTGGCTGGGAGGTGATCCTGTGTAATTGGTGGCTTGCTACTCTGTGCTGTTCGGTAATCTCCTTTCCTGTTCCACTAGAGGCATGTTCTCCTATATAATCTTCTCCTGTATTTTTACTGGTGCCTTGTCCGGTTGAGCAATTTTTCTCTAGCTTCTATTGAGAGCATCTACCACAATGCAATATATTTCTTGGTGGGTGTTACAGTATGTAACTATGTATGTATACCAGAACGTACTCTCAATGCAGTGGTCTTGTATCATTTCCTTTGTTTTGCTGCTGCTGCAGCAGCAATGTTTTGGCTTGTCTCTCTTATCCAGGGATCCTCGTGATTCGGTGTGGATCCTCATCGAACCTTCTTGAATCCTCCTTTCATCTACTCATATACTCCCTCTATCCAAGTTTACAGGACATTTTTTAATTGCATTATCTATAAATATAAGACGTATTTGATACTCCAATACAAAATTAGTATAGTGTTTTCTTTATATTTCTAATAAATATACAGCTTTATTTGTTATTCTCTACATATATACATTAAAATATAGTATTTAGAGATAATAATTAGGGGTAACCTAGTTGTTTTCACTAATTTTTTGTCTATGTGTTAAGAGTAAATACGTCTTATAAATTTGGACTATAAACTTGGACGGAGGGAGTATTCATTCAGCACATAGATCAATAATGACTTCAAATGACTAAGGCTCTATTTGGCACGGCTCCACTTCACAAGTGGAGCTGTTTTTTTTTTGCTTCAGCTCCACGAACAGCTCCACCGGTGAAGCTGGAGCTGTTTTGGTAGACTGTTTAGCAAAACAGCTCCATCTGTTTTATCATGCATGGTTGAGAGATGTCAATTGTCCAATATACCCCTGTCTATTTGGCTTGTAGTAACATCAAGAGCTGTATGTTTCTACATGATTTTTCATCCGAGTAAATTTGAATAAAAATTAAAATTTAAAATAACACAAAGTATTAGCAACCAATATTTAATGCGTTTTTTTGCATAGAATAACTGTTAAAACAAATATGCATGTGCAAGTCATGATATAATGCAAACAAGGGCAGTGGCATGCGGGAGAATAGAAGAGCCGGTGGCAAATCGCGTAAATTCACGAAAGTACAAGGGCAGTGGCATGTGGGCCTGCGGATGGAGCCGGGTGGAGTTACTTTTTTCAGCTCCATCTTGTACATATCTTTTGTCTCAGCAGGTTTTAAGGGACTCCTTGGGTGGAGCTATTTTGTTTTACCCCGTTTGGCACAAAACGGCTCCAAACAGCTCCAGGAGCCGGTGGTGAAGCTGTGCCAAACGGGGCCTAAATAGTCCTTAGTTAATCCCTTAAGTATACCTTTAATATGTTACCTCTTTTCTCTCACCGCTTAGAGCAAGTATAATAAGAGGCTGTTAGTAGGCTGTATGTTGAGGTGGAGGAGAGAGGAGGAGAGAGAAGAGAGGTGGGCTGTAAGTTTACAGCCAGCTGAAGCACAAGAACTAAGAAACTTTGTGAGAGGAAGGGGTGAGTTATACAGCCTTCAGCTGGCTGTAAACTACTATATGAATGAGCTGATAAATAGGCTGTAAGTATCCATACAGCCAGCTGAAGGTTGTATTATTAACCTTGCTCTTACAGCATCAGCCAATAGCCATGCATAATTACTACTAGCTAAAAAATTTAATGCCATACATGCAGTTGAAGAGTTTGGAGAAAAAAAGCCCAAAATTTTGCATGAAAATGTGTGGACGCCCCGCAAATCTAACAACAGGGGAAGAAAAGACGTCTTGTAAATTGGACGGAGTATGGTTATCCAGGCCCAAATAAAGACATTGGTGCATTGCTGTTGACTGTTGGTATTTGGTTGCATCTGTTTAATTTTGTGGTGCCGTTCTGCTGTCTGGTTCCTACTACGATGCCGACGAGGATCTGAGTGAATCTTGTTGTCAATTCCAAGCATCTCAATTCGTTTACTATTAGATCTGAGTGAATCTTGTTGTCAATTCCAAGCATCTCAATTCGTTTACTATTACGACATCGATGAGGTCGGATGGTGAGCGCTCTTCTGTCTTCCCCATTTTCCATTTGGAACAAGGTCCTAATCCTGATACGGTACCCTCCAAGTTCCAATTATTCTCGCTCTTGCACACCCAGAAATAGCCGAATTGGACAACCAGACCGGCACCACTGTTTAACAGTAACCGGAATCTGGTCGTCTTTGATCTGAATAAACCAGAAGCTTGAGCTAGTGAGTTGGACCTGCTCATGATGACTCATGGATCAACCAAACTGACTAAAGGACAGCACTACTAGCCAGTATATAGATATAAATCTATCTAAAATATCGTAAATTAAAGCAACCTAATCCTAGAGCCTGAGCTGTGCGGCAAGACAAAATTATTGATGGATACTGCCCGGTGCAGATCCCATGAATTTGTGGAGTTAGAACGTTGCTCACGAGTGAATCAAATTTCTACGTGGAAAAGTACTCGTCGGCATCAACAAAAGCACTAATAGCAGACACGACTTGCCTTAATTTTCTATCGTTAATCGTCAATCATTGCCATATTTTTGCAGAAAGTATCAAATGGTGTTTTCGTCGTTGCTCCGCGGGGGTGTTCGTATCGGCTTTTGCCGATGGCTTTTAGTTTTAACTAATAAATAGTGATAGCTTGTAAGGAGAGACTCGCGTACAATTTTAGATGATATAAATGAAGTCACTTAGTATATACTACAATTGACTAGTAGATATCATCTTAAAAAGATATTCCTTTTAAAAGTTAGGTACTTTATAAAAGTCATTTATTATAGAAAAACAGTTTTTAGAAACAAATACAAACATGGCGTGCATTGTTTGTGGGCAAGAGCGGTGCTACTAAAAAATATAGACGATAGACCGCTTTGTGCCGACAACTTTGACTCATGTCTGTGCCCTTGTCTCGCTGCGGCAAGCAGCAGCCGCTCCTCCTCTCCCCCCACGCCCGCCATTGGCAACGGCAGCAGCGGCATGGGAAGGTGCAGGTACCTCATCTTCCTGGGCCTCGTCGCTGCATTGGTCACCTCCTACCACCTCCTCCTCGCGCCCGCCCCGCCATCGCGCTACCACGCGCTCTTCCTCACCCTTGGCTCCAATGACTCCGCCGCCGCCCACCTCCGCGTGCTCACCCTTCGTACCCATGATGTCGGCACCGAGGCCAACGCCATCGCCGCCGAGTACGTCCACGCCGCACTCTCCTTCCTCCCCTTCCCCACCCGCGTCACACCCTACTCCGTCCTCCCCTCCTACCCCGTCCACCGCTCTCTCAGCCTCCTCGTGGCACCTGACCGCCCGCCACCACCTTCTCCCTGGTCCAGGAGACCTACCCCGGCGACACCTACGATGAGGCAGCGGCAGAGGTCATCCTCACTGAAGGACCATGTGAGAAGGTCTATGGTTTTATTGTGATGAACTATTGTTATTTTAGAGGAGTACAAATTTGTAATTTGCAAATTTACAGATTTTTCTGAACAGGTTGTAGAAATGGATGATTTTGAGAAGTTTGAGTCATGGGGTTGATTTGATAACCTAGGTCAGTGGTTATAGATTGCATGAGACAAGTAATTGCTAATATTAGGCAAGTTGTAAAGAACTTGTGCTAGGAAATAATTTGTTTGTCTTTAAATATGCAGGGTCGTTTGGAGTCAATCATGGTCAACGGCGAGAATCGAGGCTACGCTCATGGAGGAGCCGAGGCCTAGAACGATTAAGGATGCCGAGAGAGATGGATGAGCTAAAGCATGACACAAGGAAGGCTAAAAATATTGAAGGGAATTTTGAGCGATGGGTTGCACATGTGGGTTGGTCAGTCCAAGTAAGGCATGGTCCGGTGGAAACGGAATGGAAGAGATATGCTGATGCATGGTAAGCCAATGGTGCACCCACACATGGTAAGTATGACGATTGCTTGCAACAAAAGGAGATAACTGGGTCAAGAAAGGATATTTTGGTAGTTTGACCAAAATACAAGAAACTACCTTGAAGTAAAATCGTAGCGCTTGGGAGAGCAATTTAGGTCAAGGAGAACATGAGAAAATCAAATTGGATTAAGGCTAAGGACTTAACGGATTCAGGCTTATGTACTTTGAAAAGCATGCATAAGTGTAGTGCGCGAGTTAAAACCTGTGTGTGAGGTTTTCATATTTCCCCCATTATACTAAATAGATAGTATCTACTAAGTACTAGATGTGGCTTGCTAGCCCATCTATTTAAAAGGTTGGGATGCCGTCTGCCACTCGCTAATCTTAAACACCACTGATCGTCGTTGATACACGGGAGTCTTTGACCATGGTGCTACGAGTACTACTTATGACCATGAGGCTACAACGCTCTACGAGTACGACCTTTGACCTGTGTGCTACAGTACTTTACGAGTAAGGCCTCCGACCATGGTGTTATAGTACTCTACGAGTACAGCTTACGACCATCATGCTACTATACACTACAAGTACGATTGTCGACCGATTGCTACAGTATGCCACCGAGTACGACTATCGACTGTGTGCTACAGTATTCTTTCGGTATGGCTTCTGACCATCACGGCACGACACTTCTTCGAGTATGACCTCTAACCACGAGGTTGTAGTACTCTTCTGAGTACAGCTTTCGACCATGATGGCACAGTACTTCTTTGAGTATGGCCTCCGACTACGAGGCTATAGTACTCTTCTGAATACGGCTTCCGACCGTGATGGCATAGTACTTCTTTGAGTATGGCCTCCGACTATGAGGTTACAGTACTGCTGCTGATCTGGACCTCACTCTTGACATGCTTCAACTCTTTGGGGATGCCTCAGGCCTGAGAACAAATTTGCAGAAAAGTAATGTTTTTCCCATTCATTGCACTGAGTTGGATATTGCAACTATTCAGAATCATCTCCCTTGTGAAGTTCTGGATTTCCCTTGTAAGTATCTTGGTTTACCTCTCTCACTAAAGAAGGCGACAAAGCGCAAATTCAGCCTTTCATTGATAGAATTGCAGATCGATCGCCTAGTTGGAAGGTGATCTCTCACCAAGGCGGTAGGAAGGTCCTAGTGCAATTTGTGCTTACTTCAATGCTTGTTTATTTGGCCATGGCAATCGACCTTCCATCTTGGGCAATTAAGGCCATTGATAAAATACGAAGACGTTTTTTGTGGAGGGGAAGGAAAGAAGTCAAAGGTGGCCACCGCTGATTGCTTGGGTAAAACTTGCCGTCCCATTGAAGTGGGGCTTGGGCATTTCAGATCTCCAAAGGATGAATTGGGCGCCGATGAGGTGGTTGTGGCTGCAAAAACCGAGCCAAACAAGCCTTGGTGCGCATTCCCTATTAAAGTCCACCCATGTGTGCGGCTTTCTTTTCCATTGCGGTGGTGACCGAGGTTGGGGATGGTGCAAGGACTTTATTCGACGGACGGATGGATCCATGGACAGAGGATTGTGGATCTTGCGCCACGGTTATTTGCCTTAGTACCCAATCTTAGAGCCAACAAACGTCTTGTTCTTGAAGCTCTTGTGAATCGGACTTGGATTTCGACATTCAAGGGGCTTTTACGTGGGAGTCATTGCTGAATTCCCGGAACTTTGGGATGTTATTTCAGAAGTGGTTCTTCGTCCATGAGTTGAGGATATGCATTCTTGGCGTTTTCTAGCTCTGGTCTTTATTGGTAAATCTGTTTATCTTGAGTTGTTTCAAGGGCTGTCCTCTTTGGTCCACGGGAGAGAATTTGGAGATCTTGGGCTCGGGCAAATTCCAATTCTTTATGTGGTGGTGGCTCACAACAAATGTTGGACAGTGATAGACTTGAAAAGAAAGGATTACCACACCCAACCTGCTGCCCCTCTGTGATCGGAGCTGAAACAATCAACCATTTCTTTGGTGGGTTGTGTGTTTGCCCGGGATTTCGATTCTTGTTACTCGGGGTTGGGTTGCATAGCCTTTCTCCGCACCTCTGATCGCATCCTTTGATGATTGGTGGTCCGATGCAAATTCCAGGGTTGAAGGGAAGGTCAGCGGGGCCTCAATTCATTGATAATCTCAGGTGCTTGGTCTATTTGGAACCTCCGCAACCGTTGTGTTTTTGATGGAGTCTCGCCAAGTCTTTCCTTGATCATGGTCCAGTTAGAGACGAGTGAAACTTTGGGGTTTGGTGGGGCACGTGGTATTTCTTACCTCACCGCCCTAGCACTGAGGAAGGCTAGGTCGGGGTTGTTGGGGCTGGTCTTGGTCTCCTAGTGGGATTGGTCTTGGCTCATGTTGAGTGTTGTTTGTAAGGGTTGTTCTTCTTCTTCTTAATTCAATGATATGCAGCTCTCCTGCGTGTTCGAGAAAAAAGTACTCTATGAGTATGGCTTTCGACCATCACGGCACAACAATTCTTTGAGTACAACCTCCAACCGCGAGGCTACAGTACTCTTTCGAGTACAGCTTCCGACCATGACGGCACAGTACTTCTTAGAGTATGGCCTCTAACCATGGTGCTACAGAGCTCTACGGGTTAGCTTACGACCATGATGCTGCTACACCCTATGAGTAAGATTGTCGACCGACTGCTACAGTATTATGTCGAGTACAACTATCGATCGCGTGCTACAGTGTTCTTCCGAGTATGGCTTCTGACTATAACTACATAGTACTTCTTCGAGTATGACTTCCAACCACGAGGGCTTTCGACCGCGGACAACCTCTGGTGGTTTTCGACTATTGGCTATTGTTGATGTCTGGTGGCTTTCGACTACCGGCTGCTTCGATGCACAATGACTTTCGACCATGGATGGCTCCCGATGGGTTTTGATCACGATGGATTTTGACTATGCATGATTCCTGATAGGTTTCGACCACGGATAAATTCCGATGGATTTTGATCAGTTGATCACATTGGCTTTCGACCGCGGACAACTCTTGATGGGTTTCGACCACAATGGCTTTCAACCATGGATAATGTCTGATGGATTTCGACCTATGATGGCTCTCGACTACCAATATGTCCATGATACCGATTTTCGCTGCCATTATCGTCAGATCCGGTCATGCTTGATGTGACCCATGCACACTCTTAATCACCCATTCTCTTGTGTTGCTCGATACCGACGACATCGAATAGCATAGGCGAGTGCAGCCAGTGCAAAGGCTACGTTGTTGATGGCCCCATAGATTGACAAAGCTATAGATAATGCCAACGCTTGCATTCATATCAATCATTCATCATATGCATGGAGAATGTAAAGCAAAGACCAAAGATGACGACCAATGCGTAGCTTAATCGGAGGTATTCCATGGGTTCGCTCCGCGGATGTAATTAACTGGAAGCCTTTTGAGGCCCCGTAAACCAAGACACCACATCATCTAAGTCAGGTCTGCTATGCAAAGCATGCTACGGAGCGCAATTATGTAAAGGGAATTTATAATTTTGTTATTCTTAAATGAATGAATAAAATACATGTTTTCCCTATCTTTCTTGTATTTATGTATTTTTTTGTGTACTTTAGTATACTGGCACATCCACACCTTATACACCGAGGCAAGAAATCCGTGAGCGATTTCTCGCGTCAAACACTCACGTGCAATGTTAGTGGAGCCTAGTGTTCCTAGAGTCAAAACCACTCGTTATCGAACATACATTATTGGATGGTACTCATCACAGGGGCATTTGTATTAGTTTTTTCTGATGACTTTTAGTTATGATTTATGCCTTTTGGTTAAAAATAAATAGTAGTGTCTAAAAAGTGGCTTTAAGAAGAAGAGTGTGAGTAGAGGAGAAAAAGATGCGTGCGCATGACAGGAAGCAGATGTTAGTATTGATTTTAGCTTCTATAAGCAGAAACCAATACAAATATGCCTATATATTACTACTGTGACTAGCAGGGAAATGACACCTTAGCAACCATCGAAAACGTCTTTGCTGTGATCGAAGGAAAAGAAGAGCCAGATAGGAAACTACTCTCTCGTAGACTATGCAGTTTTACGTTAACATTTTTGCCTAGCTTTGGTCAACTGCAGTCTGCAGAATACGAGATGCAGTGATGCACGCTATGCGTTCATGTACAGTTGTACAAATAACACATGCACGTGAGTTTAGACTAACTTTTGAGAAATGTATGGACATTTGATCGTTCTTAGTTCATACCCTGGCCCTGCAGATTTGTTTGACCAAGTTTAGGGTTCCTACTTCCTAGGCTCGTTATTCTGTTAGATCTGAAGTCGCATGCGCAAATATGTTAGTGTTCCTTAATGACGATTAGTCAAATTCGAGATGTTACGGCCAGAGCAGTCTTTTGTTGGTCAACGTTAATAGTTAATCATGCAGAACCAGAAGGGTAATAGCTACATTTTACAAGGAGATGATTTCTGTTTGGAAATTTTCTAGGGGCAAATGTGCGATACCCTTAAGGCACGGCCAAGGCAAAGCTGACAAGGTTAAATTTGTTTTTGTATGTGATCATAGGAAACCATCGTGATGCCTGGACATTTGGAGCACTTGATCCCAACAGTGCAACAGCAGCCTTGCTTGAGGTAATTACTCCTGCTTATCATGGTGAAGCATTCGGAGCAGTTTTGAAGTTATCTTGAACATTTGGAAAGGTTATGTATCTAAGCATACGTAGTACTAAAGTATTGTCTCGTTCTTCAAAGAACAAATTTGAAGGCATGATTTCTTTTTCAAGAAATAAAGACATCTTTGGTAGATTGAGGGTATAATGTCACTTTCCCAGCACTTTTGTATATAGATCTTGGAGAGGCTGTCCAAGCTAGAAAAGAAGGGATGGAAACCTAGATGAACAATCATCCTGTGCAGTTGGGATGCAAAAGAGTTTGCTCTGGTATGTCCTTGTTCACTTGTTCTCAAACTAAGGCTTGTTTATTTGCGGACATGTGTGCTAATGCTAGGCAAATCCAATGTCTCAGATAGGGTCTACTGAATGGGCGGAGGAGAATATGGGCATGCTAACTTCAAGAGCTATTGCTTATCTGAATGTGGACATATCAGTGTTTGGTCCTGGAGGTCTTATGCCCCATGCAACACCTCAACTTGATGAATTGATCAAGGAAGTAAGTCGAATGGTAATTAAGCTCTACACGCTCTTTCCTATCTACAAATTGGTCATGAACCGGAAATAGTTCCATGCAACTGCAAAAACACAAGTACATTTCCAAATTCATGAGTAGCAGCGAGTATCAGAGTCTGTTGGAGTCATACATCGGCACCAAATTCATTTTTTCCTCCTGTATTTTTTTTTGAAAGTTGGTCCTGATGATCCATCTCAGACCCTGTATGACTATGATTCGACATCATCCGCCGGTGTGTACAGTGGCGAAATGGTCTTATAATTCTGTTCTGGCCCAAATGAGTGATAATGAGAACTCCATTCCATTGGATCTGAAATATTGTTATCATGTGCTGAAGTGATAAGCTGCTATTTTCAGATTACTAGTGGCTGGTGCAGGAACAGATTTAGCGGCTTTTGTCCAGCATATTGGAGTCCCGTCACTTGACATATCTTACGGACTATGTAACTGAAACTATTCTTGACGCATTAATCTCAGAAACTCCTCTCTTTTTTATTTCTCCTGTGTTGTGATTTACTCAAAGGAATTCACAGGCCTAGGAAGTAGGGACCATATCTTTGCAGTCTGTGCTGTTATTACTCCTGTAGCATCTGCTCTAAATGTTCTTGCTTTTGCATTGAGTACCCTGTTTACCACTCACTGTACGATGATTATGTTTGGATGGAGAGGTTTGGAGATCCATTGTTCCACATACATGTAGCATGTACTGAACCAGCTATTGTTTCAAAAGCTTTTGCATCTCATCCCAAGCGCTGACTAGTCCATTTTCGTTGTAAATCATTTGGTGGCAAGCGTTTGGGGTCTGATTGCTTTGAGACTTGCAGACGATAAGATCACACCCTTCAATTATGTTTCTTACGCGTCTGAACTGGAGGTACTTTTTTTGCAATTGAGATACAGTTTTAGAATCACAGGCAAAGCCCCAATTCCATTGTATCAATTAAACTGAAACAGAATTGAGATATAAAATTCACTCCTTGTTGATTGGTAAACGTGTGATTATGAAATTATCACCACTGATAGGGGTAGCTCCAACAAACGCTTGACATATGAATTATCTGCCGTCTTGTTGAGAGACCATGTGGAGGTCATCCCGTGTGAATGATGAGTAATTGACATCGGTTTAGGTGGGTCGAGTTTGGTTTGGGCTGTTCGGACCATGTCGTTGCGTGGTGCAATGGACTCGGTCGGACTTGGTCATTCCTGGTC
The DNA here is from genome assembly GCA_036346575.1 of Dendrocalamus sinicus. Lineage (NCBI taxonomy): Eukaryota > Viridiplantae > Streptophyta > Magnoliopsida > Poales > Poaceae > Dendrocalamus > Dendrocalamus sinicus. The sequence continues at coordinate 45,223,750 of CM070641.1, read as the reverse complement.
AAAGGGTTTAGGTTGCATATTCTGTGCTTCGACAGGTTTGGACTTCATATTTGGTGAGTATGATGTTATTTACGCTTTCATGTATCGAGCAGTGCTATTTGACGTGTTTTCTTGTCTGTGTGGCTGCAGGACGTCGAGGCGGAGTTGTGGTGAGACACGAAGGACTGGACTAGGCGCAGGTGGCGCTGAGGTCAGAACAGTCGGGAGGTATCGAAGACGACGTGGACTCGAGGTGGTTGCGAGGTGTGCGAGGCAAGGAGCGCAGAAGCTTCCCGGAAGGTGCAGGAGGGGCGAAACGGGAATTTCGCAAGGCTGCACAAGCGGGAGCGGGCTCCGTTGGACTTAGCGGGCGTAACGGGGTGGAAACCTGTTAACCGTGGGCTATAAATAGGTTGGAGGGGCTGCATGCCCACAGGAACACTTCAAAGGATTTTAGGGTTTCCTTTAGTCAAAATGGGCTTTAGAGTTTGCTTTGACTTTAGGCTTTAGTGGTTAGAGGAGGCAGAGTTGTGTTCCCTCTGTGTCCCCTTCGATGATTTCCATGTGAGCTCTCTGTGTTGGTGTTCATCCCCTCTCAAGCATGTATGGGTTGTGTTCTTGAGTTGGAGAGGGAGAGGATTGAGTGGAGAGTCTTGTAATCATCTTTTTGTTTGAATGTCCATGCGTATGGGGATGTAGCTCTCTGTAATCCTTGTGATAGGAATGAAAAATCTGAAGTTTTTCTCTGTTCATTCTGTTCTTGCTTCGATGGCTCCCATGTGTGATTCTTGAGTTTTTGTGTTTGGAGTTCTTGCTTGCTGAGGAGTACCAAAATGGGTTGCTATGACATGGGAGATGCTCAAAAGCCATTTGGCTAGTCGATCCAAAGAGCAAACCAAGTTTAATTTCAGTTTTAATCTTTTGGTCTCCTCTGTTCATGCATTTCTTTTCTAGGGTTTTGAGGTAAATCTTGATTCCCTTGGAGAAATGGCATGAAATTTGATCTGGATTATCCCATGGCTATTGCTAACATATCTGCAAAATTTCATAGCCAAAGGATCAAAGGTTGGGGAGTAATGTGGAGTGTGGTTCAGTTCTTGCAAGAGGTTCAGTTTTTGCCAAAATCTTAATTTATGGTTCTCTAGGTGAATTTCCTGGTTTCAAAAGGTCCCAATGCTATTTGGTTCATTGCCTCTTTCTCTTGGCCTCAAGAGAGAAGCTAATTTCTTCTTTTTTCTTGGATTAAGGTGGTCTGAAGTTGTTTTTGCAGAGGAGCTGTTTTCAGAGGTATACTCCTCTCTCAGTTTTTTTTGGTTCAGGTTCTCGGGTGTCTGAAGACCAGTCCACTCTCTGCAGTTTTTTTATTTCTTTCTACTAGCTGAATGCCTGTGCGTTGCTACAGATTTAAAAACTTTTAAAACATATTTGTATGCATATTCTTAAATTTTTTATCACTTGTGAGTTTCAGAATATGAAGTATTACTTACTTTTCCTCTTGCCAGTTCACTGAACTTTGAACATCTCTTGTTCAACCACAGGTCTGACCTGAAAGGATATAAATAGTGATAATATTTAGTCAAAGTAGGAAACCACCGATTGAAACAAGCAGACAAACAACCGATTGAAACAAGCAGGCAATAATATTGTGCATTGAGAATTACCTTTGGCAAAGGAATATCCCATTTGCTAGGTTTTCATTCCTCTTTGCTTTCTTGTGTTGTTAAGAACCTAGATTTCACGAGTCTATCATTGATCAACGCAACAAGAAGTTTCGTGTATCATAAATTCAGAATCATTTGGTAGGAACAAGTATTTACCTTGGGCCCAAAAATGAGAACCAAGCAAACATGTAATCGAGCCCAAAAGGAAATGCGGCTGCTTTCTGGGAACCGCCCACCATTTTAAAGAGCTTTTACCTCGGGGACAAATGGTACTTCCATACACGAACTATCAAGCTCAAAGACAAACGCATCGCTACAGAACGGCTTCGGATCGCAATTCACTATAAACTGTTTCTTGAATTTGCTTGGTTGAACATGGCCATCAATTTGACCAAATAAGTACTTTGATCATGTCTTGTCTCTAGATGCTGCTCCAAAGCAGGAAAGAGTATTCCACTGTTCTTGCCCAATGAATAAATTGATCGAGTAATCACACAATGACACGATAGAGAAGATGACAACATGTGAAGGCACTGTACGGATGAACTCTACACGGGCTATAAAATTTACAAGTGTTTGATACATAGAGCAAGCAGTAGATCTTCTCTTTTCCACAATAAATAGATAGTTTGGTAACTACAAATCATTTCCGGTTAAATAGTGGGCTCGGGAAGTAAGGAAGACAACAGTAATAATGATACGTGATACTCTCCGTCGTACTCAAATAGGTTCGTTTTAGAGTCATGCAATCAAGTTTTAACATTTTGACCAGCAATATACACAAACGTGTTCTGGAGAAGAATGAATTAATAATCAGTGTGACTTTTAAAATTACCTAAGTTTCAAAACCTAATTTTGATCCCAAGCCCCACCGTATGACATTCACTGATGGATTTATACGCCATTTAGGTCCACAAAGGAAGGGATGCCGCAATGCATCGAGACAACTGCAGATTAAGTTTGTAAAACAAAGTAAGAGTTTGCAATTCTCTAATGCCAAATACTAACCATATTTCAAATTTTGCAATGTATAGCTTGTGGAAGTACCAACAGCAGTGATTGATCTTACCTTATCCTTTTGTCAGGTTTGATTACCAGCAATAAGGCCAAAAGATTCCAACCAGCACCCCATTGCCTATCTAGCATCTAAGGAACAGCAATAAACCACACGATCAGTATCAGATAGCTTCAAGGAATGATATGCCAATAAATTACCAGGAATAAAGATCCTTACCTACAGACCAATATTCCCAGATGGAAAATTGTGGCACAGAATTGGTAGAAGGAACTCACGCAAACATGATGGATCATTTCCCTGCAACAGAGGATACCAATCATGGAAATAATAGTTTTCTTAGTTTCAATATTAAGATTTCTCAAGACTTCAAATTTAAGTCGCCTGCATCAACATGTGGCATTTAATCTCGAAACAGAACTAAGTAATTTTAGTAAAACAAAACAATTGTAACATTGGAAGTCAGAAGGACATCTAAGATCTTGAAATAAAACACAACCCCAGTATGACAAACATTATGGAGCCTATGTTTCAATTAGGTTGGCTATTAATTAGCTAAGGATGGTATTTCCCTGATTCTGTACTTACTACCATGCAAATTTCACAAAATACCATTTACCTTCAGTATACCATGCAAATTTCACAAAATACCATTTACCTTCAGTGCTTTGCTGTAGTGCTATAGTGTGTAGGCATACTATGACTAACATAGATCTTTGCGAGAACATGGATGGAATCACAAATGGCGGAAATGATATAACTTGAGGGAAGTGCATAGAACACACCTTTGTCAAGAATGACTTGAATTTTAGGAAAGTTGAAGAATCCATGAGCTCTCTCATAACCATCTTTGCCATGATGAAGCCAGCACATCTAGGGAACAAAAGTAATTTAAAATTTTAAACTAATAACATATACAGGTCCATCTTAAATATTGGTTCACTGTTTTCAAAAGCAGACCAATGGATGCAAACATAAGTGTCTCGATTTGCTGATTTTGCTCTAAACCTTACCTCATGTCAAATGCTATCATCATTTTTCGCCTTTCACTGTTACTTGCTTGTGTACTGCTGCTAGGATCATTGTCATGAAAATCAACAGCGTTCCCAAGAATACCGACCTAAATAAGATAAAGGAACCATGAAATTCGTCAATCATGTTTATATGGAAAGACGGCTGCAGAACATTGGGACACATAGAAGGGACAAGACAACTTCCATGTCTGTAGGGCTTCTGGGGCATTGGCTTAGTCCTTAAACATTAACTTTATGTTTTTATGTAAATTCCAATATTTCCTAGCTAAATATCATGAATATGCATATATGTAAGTCATATAAGTGCATTTCTGTACATCAGCATTCTTAAAAGAATGTAGTTCAAATGTCATATTCAATTGTATTATACGAGAAATTGCTATCTTTTCGGCCACAGTCCACACAATAAATTGAAGAGACAATAGCTTCTTGCTGTTTGTTCCAATAAATCATGCACATATTATACAAAATACATGTTACTGTTAACATTTTCGATCCAATAGTTCACTGGTACACAGATTGTTTGCTACCAAAAGAAACAATACAAGCTTAGGAACTAAGTTTATGATATTTGGATTGTTTGCTATTATATGAATTTGAAATAGCTTTTTTTTTTCTAAAACGTGGATTATTGTTCATTGAGAATATGAAAATAAGTCTAAAAAAATACAAAGCATTGTAAAACAGCGAAAAAGATCATCATGATTAGAATCTAAAATTGTTGATGTACAAGGATCCTAGCATGACATTTCAACAACACTGATAACTTGGTCCATTCCATTATCTGCCAAACAGTATTTTTTTCTAATTAGGCATCGAGTTTGTCAAATAGGTTATTTGTTGAAAAGCAATAGCTTTATAGCTTGCAGCGAGGCATTCTCCTTGTTGGTATGTAGTTTTGCATTTGTCAGCAGTTAAAACTACGGAAAGAGTAAAGATATATATGGAATTCGAAAAATACGCGCGCCGAGCTCATGGTAAAATCCGAAGCAGTTAAAATTCGAATTTTTTGAAAGGTAACTATCTTGGTTTCATATATGAAATTTCTATAGAATCATCGGAAAAGACTCTAGAGCTTTCTTGCTTTTGAAAAGTACTAATTCTAGAGCTTGCTTAACTGAGGAAACCACATCTCCTCATTCGTAAATCTAGCCCCGTCTCCCTGACTCGACATCAGAACAGCCTAGCAAGATGATCATACCATCTCGGGCTGGAGGAAGATGGTCTTACCGAGCATGATGACGGATCTGGACTCGTCGAGCGTGCGCACGACGGAGGGGCCTGCGTCCGGCCCAGCGGTGTCACAGCAGAGCTGGAGGAACTCGGCGTACGGCACGGTGCCCACGCCGCCTCCATCTGCAGACTTGGCTCCAGCCCCGCCCCACCCCCACCTCCTGCGTCGGCGGCGCCAGCGGCACGAGCCCGTCGAGGTTGATGCGCGGGGAGACGACTCGGTGAGGAGACATGGGTGCAGTTTGGGACGGGGGGAGGGGAGAGTGGCAGCGTGGAGAACCCGGGGGGGAGGGCTCGGTGGGGAGGAGAATCCGCGCTGCCACCGTCGGTGAGGAGAGAGGGGCGCGGATCGGGATGGTGGGAGGAGAGATGGGGGAAGGGGAGAGTGGCGGCGCGGAGAACGGGGGGAGAGGACTCGGCAGCGGCGCGGAGGAGCGGGGGAGGAGGCGGCGGAGCGGAGGAGTGGGGGGAGGACAAGGCGGCAGCGGTGGCGCGGTGTGTGGAGGAGGAAGAGGAGGCAGCGGCGACGCGGAGTGGGGAGTAGGAGGCGAAGGCGGAGCGGAGGAGCCGGGGAGGAGGCGGTGACGGCGGCGCGGGGTGGGGAGGAGGAGGCGAGGGCGGAGCGGCGGAGGGAGGGTAGGAGGCAAGGGCGGCGCGGCGGAGGAGGGAGGGGAGGAGGCGAGGGCGGCGCGGCGGTGGAGGAGGGTGGGGAGAGCGGAAGAAATGAGGTGGGGGAGGCAGCCGCACGGGACTCAGCAGGGAGGCAGCGCTGCCAGCGCACGGATTTCGGGGTGGGGCCCACATGTCAGTCAGTATATTTTTTAAAAGAAGTGTAGAATGCACCATCACCTTGAACTCCTTCGTAGAGATCTTCTCTCGGTCTGCAGTGATTAGTTCCTCTCTTGCCGATTTCACTGCTTGCAACCTGGCTATTTTTTTTGGCTCTTGTTCTCTTCGGTCCTCAGTCTATCGGTTTGCCTTCTGCAGTACACTTCCTGTGCCGATCATATTTACTGAAGTACTCTCAGTCTTCCTCTGTCAACTCAGTTTGGTCTTGGAATCAATTTCGTTGTAGGCTCTTAATTGCTCTTTCCGATTTAACTTCTTTTTTTTAATTAATGTTCGGCTAGTTGAGTTGCAGTCAATCAGTACTCTTCCTTGCTGCCGAAAATAGCATTTCCCGTTTCTTTTCTTTGGCTTGGCAGTGAAGTAGTTCTCTAGTGCCTCTTTTCTTTTTATTCTTTTTCTGATTTTCCTCCCTTTCGCATGCAGTCCAAACAGATTTATTTTTAGTTGAAATTTTTACTGGTTGGGCTCTGATTTATGCTGAATTTTTTAGTATCGCATGCGTTCCAGATTTCAGCAAAATTAATTTTAATTTTCTGTGAGTTGCTTTATTTTGCATCTTTTTGAAAAATCGGTGTTCGATTTCTCGGGGGCGATTTTGAAGCGAGCGACATTCACCCTCGCTCTGTCGCCATTTCGGTCCTACACTTGTTTATTGCAGATGGATGCTCAGGTTGTCCCGTCAGCTTCACTCCGCTGCACAAGTCAATCCAGCAACTTGAGAAGGCAGCCACAAAAATTCACAAAGCAAAGAAGGTAACACCTATCAATTCCAGTGTTCCGCTGAAATTTCCAACTAAAACATCTTGTTTATTCATTGCAGATGCTTCAAGCAGAACATTGGGGCCTAAAGACGAAAGAACACACACTAAAAATCAGAGAGATCAACGACAGATTGATGATGGCAGAGCGAGCCTTCACCAACCGAGAAGGGTTGGCCGGGAGACCGTGGTACAAACATATGGTGAGTACCAGGGCTGCAGGTTGCAATTTGATCCACCTTTCTGAAGTGAACTCTGAAGCCGACACAGCGACAAACTATGTGCAATGATTTTCTTTTGGTAGATATATGCATCGTCGGACCAGGACGACTGGGGCACCAAAGCATTCCCTGGTATCGTCTCGGCCATCGACAAGGCGAAGAAGCTCAACACGGCTGAATCTTGGCGGCTCTTGTAGCACGAAATTTACAGGGGTGCAAGGGCTGTGTCCAAGGCTTCGGCAGTCCTGGACGGTAGACTAACATGATACGTACAAGTATGAGTATCCTTAAAAAAAATGATACACAAGTTAAACATCACTACAGCATTTCACTTCGTATAGTTCACAGTGCTGGATACATGTCAGATAGGCAGTTCGCCACGTAGCTATGGTGATGAGATATGACTTGAATGTGTACTTGTGCAAGTACTGAAGAAATATCCACACTTGGCATCATAATGATTGATGAATCACCCCCTTTGATTCTCTTGAGAGTACTACCAATAAGTTGTTCTAAGAGTTGTGTACATATCCTCTGCATTCTCTATCACAGTGTAGCTCAGCAAAATGAACAGTACAACAGTATCTGTTTTGAAATATCTCGATAAAGTTACGAATCTCGCAGCTTATTGGCATGGTGTCGCACTAGTATATCCTGCGTCAGCAGCATGGGCCTCTAGAAGAACATCTTCCGATATCGCAGCTTATTGGTTAGTTTGCTGGGGGGACTTGTCTGTGTGGAAGTAGAATATACACGAAGAAACGGGGTACACGCCACAGATTCCATGAAGGCGACGTCTTCAGGTTGATCCAGTGATTTGTTAATCAATGTACACACGTGAATTGATTGGCTAGTAAACAAGTCGAATACTTTTCAGCTAGAATTGCCTATCGATTCATCTTGTTTCCGCGTACCTTACCATTGCCTATACAGCTATGCATATTTTTGTGGCACGGCGTGTGACTATGTGTTGGGGACTTTTTAGGCCTTGTTCATTAAGAATTTGTATACTGATTAATGATTTTTTTAACTAGCTAAATTGTCTACACAATCACGCAACTAGATACTACAATATTTATATTTATATCTAAGATACAATTATATTTATTATACAACTTTAATACTTACAAAGCTTTTCTTTATTCAGTTACCGTAGCATCATTAGTTTCAATTGATCAGTGTGACAATTTTCGAATATTTTATTTTTAGGTTACCGTAGCCATCATTAGTTTCCATGCCCAATGGAAGCTGGTAGATAGTTAGACTTGCGGGTGTGCACTGGCTTACTAGGGTTCAAGTCTCAGATTTGGCGCTAATATCTATTGATTTTAGGAGTATTGTAGGATCGTCGATGGCAATCAGAGTGGATGAATGATTGCAGCGTCTAGCGAAAACTTTTTTTAATATATATATATCACCCTACTATTTTCTAGTTGTTCAAACCTGCAAACAAAATGAGAGAAAAAAATACCAACAAAAAGAAACAAACAATATTATTTTTTACCTCTGTTTTTTTTCGGAAGAAAACGTATCTGTCCCAACTTCGGTCAGAAGCGCAACTCGCCGAGACAAAAAAATCGCCGCTGTTGTGACGCCACGCGGATCGAGGGAAAAGCTGAAGATCGAAGGCTTGTGTGCTCCTCTGGACCGAGGCGAGCTGCTGTCTGCTGCAAGCACTGCTTTCTTTTTTCCTTGAATCAATACGAGTCGCTCGCAACTTCCATCAGACAATGCAATGAATGCATGCAAACCCTGTATCCATCAAGTACTCATACTGAAACAAAGCAAAATTTTGTCAAAATCAAATTTGGTTTGAATTCCCAATTCTCCTTTGCCCATCTCCTCCCTAGCCCTAATCCACTCTAATCTCAAAGCATTTCATCTCCTAATCCAAGCCATTGAAGCCTTGAACGGGAGGATTTCGCGCGACCTGTGCATTGACCGAAAATCCACCGTCGCCGTTGCCGCCACCCGTTTTCCTCGTGCCAAGCCACGCGAGCTTCCCCGACTTCCAGCCCGCCAATCCATCCCCTCTGGTCATGTCCCCATTCAGCCCCTCTTCTCATGCCTGAACCGCGCTTCGTCGCGCCCAAGCCACCGAGATATTTTCCCGCCCCTCTCGGTGAACCACCATTCCCGGTATTTAAGCGCCCCAATCCCTCTAGTAAGAGCTGCCGACCTCCCCTGAAGCTCACCAAGCAAACCCAAGCTCCCTCTCCTCCTCCATTGCCGGTAATTGAAGAAAGCCCCAAATCCATGCCCTAACTCAATGTCTCACTCCCGGCCAATCATTCCTCAATTAGCCGCCTATAGCATCCCCATAACCCGAAACCATCTCCAACCCTTGCCCTAGCCCTTCAACCCCTCTCCTTCTCGCGCCGATCACCCTCCATTGCCAAAGCCGCCACCGTGGCCGGCGCAACTCAGCCGCCGAGCCGCCAACCCTTCCCAAGCTCACCCAAACTCGGTGAAGCTCAAGAACCAAGCCAATTGCCCTAGAAGCCTCCCAATCGTCATAATTTCCAAGTTAGCCGCAAGAGGAGGAGCTCACTACCGGCGATTGCCGCCTCCACCGGACCTCCCACCACCCAAAATGGACTCCCCACACTCAACGAACCCATCCATGTCCTCGGTTTCCGTCGTAGCCCACCCTAGCGCCGCCGGCAGCCGCCGCCCTCTTCCTCTGCTCACTGCGCGTGCGGGAGCTGGGTGAGGAAGAAGAATCCATTCGCCCGAGCCGACGCGCCGACCCGAGCCAAGCCGCGCGCCCGTTCCAGCGGCTCGAGTCCGATCTTCGCGGTTCGACCAAGCCAGCTCGCCGAGCCCGATGAACAGTGACCGACCGAGCCGTTTGAACAGTGCCGAGCCGGATGAACAGTAACCGACCCAAAGCCCAAAATACATATTTATACTCCCGGATTCGTTTGAGCCCGCCAACCCAAATCCAAGATCCATTTCCCATATAGCCTTCCTATAAGCCTAGAAGCCCAATTTAATGGAGTTTTTGGATTTTCTTTATTCTTTACTTTCTTTATTCCTCGCTCATTCCTTCGGCACGGAATTAATATTATTTTATTTGTTTTCGTTAGCCTCGAGTCGAGTTTGCACAGAGCCGAAGGAGAAGCGCAAGCCCAAGTCCAATCTGCGGAAGAATACGAACTAATTGAAATCACCGATCCGCAAGGCAAGTCACACATACCTTGATCATGTTGAACCTACATTTCCGTTATTTATTTATTTACTAATATTTTCATTATGTTATTTGTGAACTGTTATTTTGTATACAAATGCTTAGAATGACATGATACTAGTTATGTCCTACCACCCGAAAAAGCCCAGTCTAACTTGATGGCCATATTCACCTTGACAAACCTAGTTACATAAAATAATAGATTAATATTATCATTGTAGTTCAGGAACACATCAAGTCTTTTTACTGTTAAGGTTTTTGATATTGATCTAGGTTTTTGGAAAAGTTGGATCTAGGATAAGCGAGGATTGCAGAGATGGATCCGAAGACCTTATCCTAGGGTGGAGGCTGGTTGTGAATTAGTGGCAGTACAATGTGTACTGAATTTGGGTTTGTGCGTGGTTGATGCCTCAGTTAAAATGTAAGGACTAGACCCTTATGCTGAATAAAGGACATAGTAATCGCCCAACCACAAGCGTTGACTTGGTCAAACTTAACTTAGTCAAACCTGGCTTAGTAGCTGCTCAACTTCGATTGAACCTCTGCAACTGGAAAGGGGGAGACAGAGGGTGAGTTTGTATGGGAGGTGGTTAACCATACAACTGTAGGACTGCGATGAGTCGGACGAGATCCGTGGGGTCATCCGAGCTTGTCGAGATTAAACACCTACTGGGCGGAGTCTATATAAAGAATTGAGCAGTGAACATCCTTGTTGTCTTAACTCTTTAGCGGGAGTTAAGGGATCTTGTGGGTAAGCAGGCAACTTTGCAAAGTCATGACAAATGGTATTCGAATACGCCGTGCTTCGGTAAATGAAGTGTGTTTAATGGGTGATTCCACAACAAGGCATAAGTAGATTTGGAAAGGTTTTGGTAATGTTGGTGGTCAGTAATTGAACCTTGAAAACCCTAAAGTTGTGATTTTATGTTTAAAACTGGTTCCCAACTAAAAGCGCATCCACTCAAAATAATAGACTGTTCCCTTTATTTGTTATACCTTGCATGAAATTATTATTAAGCTCAGTGTGACTTGTTGAGTACAAGTGGTAGTACTCATGCTTGCTAAAAACATAAACGTAAAACAGCAATTATCGAAGAGGGGGAGAAGACGACGAGGTGTTACTGTACGAGGTTGATGAAGCATGGAATTAGGATCGTTTTTCGCTCAGGCGTGCCTGTGGTTTCTTTTGTAATGTATTTAAAGGCAGTTGACCCTACTGTGATGCTTGGCTTTTAGCCTTTATATTGTAATAAAGTTCGCTTTTGCTCTTAAGCTTGTGTTGGCAATGTTATACACTCGTTGGATATACTCGCAGTTGAACAGTCCTGGGCAGCTGCGAGGGTTTTCATAATACTCCCAGAAATGGGGGTGTTACAGAGTGGTATCAGAGCCCGCTTGCTTGACCGTAGGATGACCCTAAGTGCATTAAGGAAATTTGTTAAAACTATTTTACTTGTAAAAATGAATTACACAAAATATCAATATTATTCCTGTGTAATCTCTTTCCTGTCTACCTTGTCTATCAATCTTATTTAAAAACTAAGTTTTATTTTCCAATACTAGCTATATTTACTGTTGTCTAAATTCAAATTGGCGATGAGAGTAGATGGTTAAAAAAAAAAATCGTGCGTTAGTATAGTTGGATCCTTTTTGTAATAGTATCTTTTGCTGTGTAAAACAAGTTGAGATGTGTACCTTGTATGAATGGTATATATCCAACTTGTAAAATGAATGAATAAAGACTATTTTGCCTGTTGGATAATTTGTTTGCCAATAGTATCTCTAAGTCTACCCCCTTCAACTTTCAATCCTTCTATTTCACTCTGGAGTACTTACCTATTTCATTCTGACCTTACCTTAACTCTAAATTCTTACTTCCCTATCTGACCTCCTTAAAAACTCGCTGCAGATCTGAACTCTCAATTCCATCGAGCAAATCAAGATGGCTGAAACAGGAGAAGGATCCCAACAATCAGGCAGCCCTCGTCAAGGAGATGTACCACAGCCCAGCCTGGCAGCCATATTAGCAAAGATGGAAGAAAATAGACATCAGGCTGAGTTGAATCAATCACGTATGATGGAACAACACATGAAGCTAGTGGAGCAAATTGCTACAAGAACGGGAGGAATTAACCCGCCAGCACCTTCTGTTCAATCCAAATGGCCAGATTTTCAGAAGACTCGACCCCCGGTCTTCTCTGCTTCACCTGATCCTATGGTAGTAGAAGATTGGTTCGAGATGTCGAAAGAAAGCTGAATACAGATCAAATGCAATGAAAGGGAAAAAATGCGTATGCTTCTCATCGCCATAAGGACCACCGCACTGGTGGATGAACTACCGACTATGCTAGAAGGTCGGAGATAACTTGGAAAGAATTCGAGGATTCTTTTAATCGAGACTCATGTACTGCTGGTGTGATGGGCGCTAAGCGCGAGAGTTTCTCGCTAAAGCAAGGAACCCGCACGATCACGGAATACCTCCATCGCTTTAACACCTTAGCTCGTTATGCTCTCGACGATGTAAAGCGAAGATAAGAAGATGGAACGATTCAAGGAAGGATTGCAGATAGCATTGAAGCACCACATCTCAGCTATGGATTTTAAAGATTTACCTTCAATGGTAAACAAGCTTATTATATCGAAGAAACCCGTAAGGAGTTGGAAGAAACACGAAAAGGAAATTTGTGCATGTGTCGCCATCTCCGAGGCACCTAGAAGCGGATATTTATAGCCCCACACCCAAGGGACAATGAGGAAGAAGTTCATTTTCAAACCAAAACCACAATTCAAGATTGGTCAAGGTTCCATAACGTCCCAACAAACAAATACCTTGAAATGCTTTACTGTGGAGGAAACCACTTGCAAAGACAATGTCCACAGCAGTATGTAGTCTGTTTTCTTTGTGGCAAGCCGCCACTACAAGAACCGATGTCCGCGAGGTGGACTACCTCGGATGTAGCCAAGGCCCAAGTTGGGGCATTGACATCTACACCTCGCCGCTTATCGCGTCAGAAGCAAGAAGGAGGACAGAATCGCGGCTTGTAGTCAAGCCGCGAGGACACAAACTACGACTTCAACACCAACCGCAGATAAAGGAAAAGGAGTCTGAAGCCGATACAAGGAAGGATCAACCACATTTCGCAGAAGAAGCAAAGCAGGAGCCAACGATGTCATCGTTGGTACGCATTTTGTTAACTCAAAACCTTCATTGGTTTTGTTTGATCCCGAGCTACGATTCGCTTATTTCTTTGGCTTTTCTGTAAAAATCAATTGCCACTCTCATCATTGCAAAAGTCCTATTCCTTTCACACTGCTGGGAGCAATGTGGAATCTCGCTTTGGATGCAAAGACTTGGATCTAGAAATCCAAGGGGTTAAGTTCAAAGCTGACTTATTAGTATTAGAGATGAAAGGACTTGACGTCATACTGGGAATGAATTGGTTGGCTAGATATAAAGCTAATGTATATTGTGAGAGCAAGCTAGTCACCTTGGTAAATTCAGAAGGACAAAAGGTGGATATAAAGACAGATTCAGATTGGTAGAGAAGATGAAGACAAGTGCTCATAATATAATGGTAGAAGAAGGAGTTGCCCAAATGCCGATAGTTCAGGAGTATCCAGATGTCTTTCCAAAGGAATTACCCGGAAAGCCGCCTGATAGACCTATCGAGCTTGCCATTGAGTTAGTACCAGGAACCAGGCCGATTACGAAGCGTCAATACCGGATGTCAGCACAAGAGTTGAAAGAACTTAAGAAGCAGATGGATGAACTGTTAGAAAAGGAATTTATACAGCCTAGTGTATCCCCTTGGTCAGCCCCAGTGCTGTTCGCCAAGAAAAAGGATGGTAGTCAAAGAATGTGTGTGGATTATCGAGGACTGAATGCCATGACGATCAAGAATAAATATCCTTTACCAAGGATAGATGATCTATTTGATCAGCTTAAAGGAGCCAAGGTATTCTCGAAGATTGACTTGAGATCAGGATATCATCAGCTCAAGATTCGAGAACAGGATCGTGAGAAGACAGCTTTTACCACAAGATATGGATTATTTGAGTTTACAGTGGTGCCGTTTGGCTTAACAAACGCCCCTGCATACTTTATGAATTTGATGAATATGGTGTATATGGAGCAGTTAGATCACTTTGTGATAGTGTTTATTGATGATATACTGATATATTCCAAGACAGAAGAGGAGCATCGTCAACATCTTCATATTGCTTTGAGTAAATTGAGAGAGCACCAGTTATATGCAAAATTTTCTAAGTGTGAGTTTTGGTTAAAAGAAGTGGCTTTTCTTGGACATATAATTACAGATGAAGGAGTAAAGGTAGATCCTGAGAAGGTGAAAGCAGTAATGGAGTGGAAGCAGCCAACCACGATAACGGAAGTTCGAAGTTTTCTTGGTTTGGCTGGATATTATCGTCGTTTTATCGAGGGATTCTCAAAAATAACCAGACCCCTCACTCAGCTCCTTAAGAAGGATAATCCGTTTATATGGACGGATAAATGTGAAGAAAGTTTTCAAGAGTTGAAATCAAGACTTACTTCAGCCCCAGTGCTAGTACTCCCTAATCCCGAGAAAGATTTTCAAATCTATTGTGATGCCTCAAAACAAGGATTAGGTTGTGTACTAATGCAGGAAGGAAAAGTGGTAGCATATGCCTCAAGGCAATTGCGACCACATGAGATCAATTATCCGACGCATGATTTGGAGTTAGCAGCAGTAGTACATGCGTTGAAGATTTGGAGGCATTATTTGTTAGGAAATCGTTGTGAAGTCTTTTCTGATCATAAGAGCCTGAAGTATATATTCACTCAGCCAGATCTGAATCTCAGACAACGAAGATGGTTAGAGTTAATCAAAGATTATGATCTTGATCTGCTATACCATCCTGGTAAAGCAAATGTTGTCGCAGATGCATTAAGTCGGAAGAAGTACCATAATGTAGCCTCAATTATGGAATGCTCGTACCATTGCATGAGGAAATGCAACGATTGAATTTGAATGTTGTTGAACAAGGCCGATTGCAGCATTAGAAATTCAACCCACCCTAACAGATCAAATCAAGACAAAGACAAGAGAAGGACGAAGAAATACAACAACTTATCAAGAAGAGTCAAGAAGAGAATTCGATGAATTTGTTATAGATGAACAAGGAATTCGGGTTTAGAGACCGCTATTGTGTGCCCGATGATAAAAGTTAAAGGACTTGATATCTGCGAAGCTCACTCCTCTCAACTCTCTATTCATCCAGAGGCACCAAGATGTTTCAGGACTTGAAAAGAGATATTGGTGGAGTAAAATGAAGAAAGAGATAGCGTAATATATTGCTGTTGTGATACATGTCGAAAGTGAAGATAGATCATCTAAGCCTTCAGATTGCTGAACCCTTTACCGATCCCGAGTGGAAATGGGATGATATTGGTATGGATTTTATTACATGATTTCCTAAAACCGAGACGGCTACGATGCTATTTGGGTGATCGAGACCGATTGATTTAAAGTAGCACATTTCATACCAATTAAGCGGACTTATGGCAAGAACAAATTGGCGAGCTATACTTAACAAGGATTGTGGTATTGCATGGAGTACCAAAAGGATAGTATCTCGATGAGGAGCGCAGATTCACATCTGAATTTTGGGAGAAATTACGAAGCCATGGAATCTGATTTAGCCTTCATGCTGACAAAGATATCACCGCAGATGGAGGACAAAGCAGAACGAGTAAATCAGATTCTAGAAGATATGTTACGAGCATGTGCCTTAGTATATGGAGCAGCATGGGATATGTGTTTACCGCTTGCGAGTTTTCTTATAATAACGATTATCGGTCTAGTATCAAGATGGCACCATTTGAAGCGTTATACTAAGAGAATGCGAACCCCACCGAATTGGATCAAATCGAGAACGACAATTCTTAGGTCCTTAAATTGTACAAGATGCGAAGCCCACGTCAAAATTGTTCGAGATAAAATGAGAATAGCTCAAAATCGACAAAAGAGTTATGCCGATAATCGTCGAAAGGACTTGAGTTTTGAAGTTGGAGATCTGGTTTATCTCAAGGTTACACCATTCAAGTCAATAAAGCGATTTCAAGTTAAGGGAAAGCTAGCCCCGAGATATATTGGTCCGTTCGAGATTATCAAGAGAATCGGAGAAGTGGCTTACAAATTGCAGTTAACACCGAACCTGGCAAGAGTCCATAATGTATTTCATGTGTCTCAGTTACGGAAATGTCTTCGTCATTCTACAGAGCAAGTGCCAGTCGATGATATAGACTTGAGAGATGATCTATCATATGAAGAAGAACCATTTCAGATATTGGAAACTACAGAGAGACAATTGAGGAATAAAAATATCGATTGCATAAGATACAATGGAGAAATCACACACAGATGAGGCAACATGGGAGAAGGAGTCGATTTCAATGAGAATTTCCCAACCTACTCCTTGGCAGAGTTGATCTCGAGGTCGAGATCCTTTTAAGGAGGGTAGGTTGAAACAAAGCAAAATTTTGTCAAAATCAAATTTGGTTTGAATTCCCAATTCTCCTTTGCCCATCTCCTCCTAGCCCTAATCCACTCTAATCTCAAAGCATTTCATCTCCTAATCCAAGCCATTGAAGCCTTGAACGGAGGATTTCGCGCAGACCGTGCATTGACCGAAAATCCACCGTCGCCGTTGCCGCCACCCCGTTTTCCTCGTGCCAAGCCACGCCGAGCTTCCCCAGACTTCCATTTGCCAATCCATCCCCTCGGTCATGTCCCCATTCAGCCCCTCTTCTCATGCCCTCGAACCGCGCCTTCGTCGCGCCCCTGCCACCGAGATATTTTCCCGCCCCTCTCTCGGTGAACCACCATTCCCGGTATTTAAGCGCCCCAATCCCTCTAGTAAGAGCCGCCGACCTCCTCAAGCTCACCAAGCAAACCCAAGCTCCTCTTCTCCTCCATTGCCTGTAATTGAAGAAAGCCCCAAATCCATGCCCTAACTCAATGTCTCACTCCTACCAATCATTCCTCAATTAGCTTAGCCTATAGCATCCCCATAACCCCGAAACCATCTCCAACCCTTGCCCTAGCCCTTCAACCCCTCTCCTTCTCGGCGCCGATCACCCTCCATTGCCAAAAGCGCCACCGTGGCCGGCGCAACTCAGCCGCCCGAGCCGCCAACCCTTCCCAAGCTCACCCAAACTCCGGTGAAGCTCAAGAACCAAGCCAATTGCCCTAGAAGCCTCCCAATCGTCATAATTTCCAAGTTAGCCGCAAGAGGAGGAGCTCACCACCGGCGATTGCCGCCTCCACCGGACCTCCCACCACCCAAAATGGACTCCCCACAGCTCAACGAACCCATCCATGTCCTCGGTTTCGTCGTAGCCCACCCTAGCGCCGCCGGCAGCGCGCCCTCTTTCTCTCGCCGCTGCGCGCGGAGTGGGTGAGAAGAAGAACAAAGGCCCCTGCATTCCTCCGATCGCGCCACCCGACTCGGTGGACCGAATCTATTCGCCGAGCGGACGCGCCCGACCCGAGCCAAGCCGCCGCGCGTTCAACCGGCTCGAGTCCGATCTTCGCGGTTCGACCAAGCCACCGCGAGCCCGATGAGCGATGGATCGACCGAGCCGTTTGAACGAGGCTGAGCCGGATGAACGAGAATCACCCAAAGCCCAAAATACATATTTATACTCCCCGGATTCGTTTCGAGCCCGCCAACCCAAATCCAAGATCCATTTCCCCATATAGCCTTCCTATAAGCCTAGAAGCCCAATTTAATGGAGTTTTTCGGATTTTCTTTATTCTTTTACTTTCTTTATTCCTCGCTCATTCCTTCGGGCACGGAATTAATATTATTTTATTTGTTTTGCGTTAGCCTCCGGAGTCGAGTTTGCACAGGAGCCAGAAGGAGAAGCGCAAGCCCAAGTCCAATCTGCGGAAGAATACGAACTAATTGAAATCACCGATCCGCAAGGCAAGTCACACATACCTTGATCATGTTGAACCTACATTTCCGTTATTTATTTATTTACTAATATTTTCATTATGTTATTTGTGAACTGTTATTTTGTATACAAATGCTTAGAATGACATGATACTAGTTATGTCCTACCACCCGAAAAAGCCCAGTCTAACTTGATGGCCATATTCACCTTGACAAACCTAGTTACATAAAATAATAGATTAATATTATCATTGTAGTTCAGGAACACATCAAGTCTTTTTCATTAAGGTTTTTGATATTGATCTAGGTTTTTGGAAAAGTTGGATCTAGGATAGCGAGGATTGCGAGAGATGGATCCAAGACCTTATCCTAGGGTGGAGGTGGTTGTGAATTAGTGGCAGTACAATGTGTACTGAATTTGGGTTTGTGCGTGGTTGATGCCTCAGTTAAAATGTAAGGACTAGACCCTTATGCTGAATAAAGGACATAGTAATCGCCCAACCACAAGCGTTGACTTGGTCAAACTTAACTTAGTCAAACCTGGCTTAGTAGCTGCTCAACTTCGATTGAACCTCTGCAACTGGAAAGGGGGAGACAGAGGGTGAGTTTGTATGGGAGGTGGTTAACCATACAACTGTAGGACTGCGATGAGTCGGACGAGATCCGTGGGGTCATCCGAGCTTGTCGAGATTAAACACCTACTGGGCGGAGTCTATATAAAGAATTGAGCAGTGAACATCCTTGTTGTCTTAACTCTTTAGCGGGAGTTAAGGGATCTTGTGGGTAAAGCAGGGCAACTTTGCAAAGTCATGACAAATGGTATTCGAATACGCCGTGCTTCCGGTAAATGAAGCTGTGTTTAATGGGTGATTCCAGCAACAAGGCATAAGTAGATTTGGAAAGGTTTTGGTAATGTTGGTGGTCTGGTAATTGAACCTTGAAAACCCCTAAAGTTGTGATTTTATGTTTAAAACTGGTTCCCAACTAAAACTGCATCCACTCAAAATAATAGACCTGTTCCCCTTTATTTGTTATACCTTGCATGAAATTATTATTAAGCTCCGTGTGACTTGTTGAGTACAAGTGGTAGTACTCATGCTTGCTAAAAACATAAACAGAAACAGCAATTATCGAAGAGGCAGGAGAAGACGACGAGGTGTTACTGTACGAGGTTGATGAAGCATGGAATTAGGATCGTTTTTCGCTCAGGCGTGCCTGTGGTTTCTTTTGTAATGTATTTAAAGGCAGTTGACCCTACTGTGATGCTTGGCTTTTAGCCTTTATATTGTAATAAAGTTCGCTTTTGCTCTTAAGCTTGTGTTGGCAATGTTATACACTCGTTGGATATACTCGCAGTTGAACAGATCCGGCAATGCGAGGTTTCATAATACTCCCGAAATGGGGGTGTTACAGAATGGTATCAGAGCCCGCTTGCTTGACCGTAGGATGACCCTAAGTGCATTAAGGAAATTTGTTAAAACTATTTTACTTGTAAAAATGAATTACACAAAATATCAATATTATTCCTGTGTAATCTCTTTCCTGTCTACCTTGTCTATCAATCTTATTTAAAAACTAAGTTTTATTTTCCAATACTAGCTATATTTACTGTTGTCTAAATTCAAATTGGCGATGAGAGTAGATGGTTAAAAAAAATCGTGCGTTAGTATAGTTGGATCCTTTTTGTAATAGTATCTTTTGCTGTGTAAAGCAAGTTGAGATGTGTACCTTGTATGAATGGTATATATCCAACTTGTAAAATGAATGAATAAAGACTATTTTGCCTGTTGGATAATTTGTTTGCCAATAGTATCTCTAAGTCTACCCCCTTCAACTTTCAATCCTTCTATTTCACTGAGTACTTACCTATTTCATTCTGACCTTACCTTAACTCTAAATTCTTACTTCCTATCTGACCTCCTTAAAAACTCGCTGCAGATCTGAACTCTCAATTCCATCGAGCAAATCAAGATGGCTGAAACAGGAGAAGGATCCCAACAATCAGGCAGCCCTCGTCAAGGAGATGTACCACAGCCCAGCCTGGCAGCCATATTAGCAAAGATGGAAGAAAATAGACATCAGGCTGAGTTGAATCAATCACGTATGATGGAACAACACATGAAGCTAGTGGAGCAAATTGCTACAAGAACGGGAGGAATTAACCCGCCAGCACCTTCTGTTCAATCCAAATGGCCAGATTTTCAGAAGACTCGACCCCCGGTCTTCTCTGCTTCACCTGATCCTATGGTAGTAGAAGATTGGTTCCGAGATGTCGAAAGAAAGCTGAATACAGTCCAGTGCAATGAAAGGGAAAAAGTACTGTATGCTTCTCATCAGTTACAAGGACCAGCCGCAGCCTGGTGGATGAACTACCAGACTATGCTAGAAGGTCGGGAGATAACTTGGAAAGAATTCGAGGATTCTTTTCGTCAGACTCATGTACCTGCTGGTGTGATGGACGCTAAGCGCCGAGAGTTTCTCGCGCTAAAGCAAGGAACCCGCACGATCACGGAATACCTCCATCAGTTTAACACCTTAGCTCGTTATGCTCCTGACGATGTAAAGACTGAAGATAAGAAGATGGAACGATTCAAGGAAGGATTGCAGATAGCATTGAAGCACCACATCTCAGCTATGGATTTTAAAGATTTACCTTCAATGGTAAACAAGCTTATTATATCAGAAGAAACCCAGAAGGAGTTGGAAGAAACACAGAAAAGGAAATTTGTGCATGTGTCGCCATCTCCTGAGGCACCTAGGAAGCGGATATTTATAGCCCCGCAGTCCAAGGGACAGCGAGGGAAGAAGTTCATTTTCAAACCAAAACCACAATTCAAGATTGGTCAAGGTTCCGCAACGTCCCAACAAACAAATACCTTGAAATGCTTTACCTGTGGAGGAAACCACTTGCAAAGACAATGTCCACAGCAGTATGTAGTCTGTTTTCACTGTGGCCAAGCCGGCCACTACAAGAACCAGTGTCCGCGAGGTGGACTACCCTCAGATGTAGCCAAGGCCCAAGTTGGGGCATTGACATCTACACCTCGCCAGTTTATCGCAGTGCCGAAGCAAGAAGGAGGACAGAATCGTCAGTTTGTAGTCAAGCCAGCAGGGACACAAACTACGACTTCAACACCAACTGCAGATAAAGGAAAAGGAGTCCTGAAGCCAGTACAAGGAAGGATCAACCACATTTCCGCAGAAGAAGCAGCAGGAGCCAACGATGTCATCGTTGGTACGTACCTTGTTAACTCAAAACCTTCATTGGTTTTGTTTGATCCCGGAGCTACGCATTCGTTTATTTCTTTGGCTTTTGCTGTAAAAAATCAATTGCCACTCTCATCATTGCAAAAGTCCTATTCCTTTCACACTGCTGGGAGCAATGTGGAATCTCGCTTTGGATGCAAAGACTTGGATCTAGAAATCCAAGGGGTTAAGTTCAAAGCTGACTTATTAGTATTAGAGATGAAAGGACTTGACGTCATACTGGGAATGAATTGGTTGGCTAGATATAAAGCTAATGTATATTGTGAGAGCAAGCTAGTCACCTTGGTAAATTCAGAAGGACAAAAGGTGGATATAAAGACAGATTCAGCATTGGTAGAGAAGATGAAGACAAGTGCTCATAATATAATGGTAGAAGAAGGAGTTGCCCAAATGCCGATAGTTCAGGAGTATCCAGATGTCTTTCCAAAGGAATTACCCGGAAAGCCGCCTGATAGACCTATCGAGCTTGCCATTGAGTTAGTACCAGGAACCAGGCCGATTACGAAGCGTCAATACCGGATGTCAGCACAAGAGTTGAAAGAACTTAAGAAGCAGATGGATGAACTGTTAGAAAAGGAATTTATACAGCCTAGTGTATCCCCTTGGTCAGCCCCAGTGCTGTTCGCCAAGAAAAAGGATGATAGTCAAAGAATGTGTGTGGATTATCGAGGATTGAATGCCATGACGATCAAGAATAAATATCCTTTACCAAGGATAGATGATCTATTCGATCAGCTTAAAGGAGCCAAGGTATTCTCGAAGATTGACTTAAGATCAGGATATCATCAGCTCAAGATTCGAGAACAGGATCGTGAGAAGACAACTTTTACCACAAGATATGGATTATTTGAGTTTACAGTGGTGCCGTTTGGCTTAACAAACGCCCCTGCATACTTTATGAATTTGATGAATATGGTGTATATGGAGCAGTTAGATCACTTTGTGATAGTGTTTATTGATGATATACTGATATATTCCAAGACAGAAGAGGAGCATCGTCAACATCTTCATATTGCTTTGAGTAAATTGAGAGAGCACCAGTTATATGCAAAATTTTCTAAGTGTGAGTTTTGGTTAAAAGAAGTGGCTTTTCTTGGACATATAATTACAGATGAAGGAGTAAAGGTAGATCCTGAGAAGGTGAAAGCAGTAATGGAGTGGAAGCAGCCAACCACGATAACGGAAGTTCAAGTTTTCTTGGTTTAATGGATATTATCGTCGCTTTATCGAGGATTCTCAAAATAACCAGACCCTCACTCGGCTCCTTAAGAAGGATAATCCGCTTATATGGACGGATAAATGTGAAGAAAGTTTTCAAGAGTTGAAATCAAGACTTACTTCACCCGATTGCTAGTACTCCTAATCCAGAAAGATTTTCAAATCTATTGTGATGCCTCAAAACAAGGATTAGGTTGTGTACTAATGCAGGAAGGAAAAGTGGTAGCATATGCCTCAAGGCAATTGCGACCACATGAGATCAATTATCCGACGCATGATTTGGAGTTAGCAGCAGTAGTACATGCGTTGAAGATTTGGAGGCATTATTTGTTAGGAAATCGTTGTGAAGTCTTTTCTGATCATAAGAGCCTGAAGTATATATTCACTCAGCCAGATCTGAATCTCAGACAACGAAGATGGTTAGAGTTAATCAAAGATTATGATCTTGATCTGCTATACCATCCTGGTAAAGCAAATGTTGTCGCAGATGCATTAAGTCGGAAGAAGTACCATAATGTAGCCTCAATTATGGAATGCTCTGTACCATTGCATGAGGAAATGCAACGATTGAATTTGAATGTTGTTGAACAAGGCCAGATTGCAGCATTAGAAATTCAACCCACCCTAACAGATCAAATCAAGACAGCACAAGAGAAGGACGAAGAAATACAACAGCTTATCAAGAAGAGTCAAGAAGAGAATTCGACTGAATTTGTTATAGATGAACAAGGAATTCTGGGGTTTAGAGACCGCTATTGTGTGCCTGATGATAAAAAGTTAAAGGACTTGATACTGCGAGAAGCTCACTCCTCTCAACTCTCTATTCATCCAGGAGGCACCAAGATGTTTCAGGACTTGAAAAAGAGATATTGGTGGAGTAAAATGAAGAAAGAGATAGCAGAATATATTGCCCGTTGTGATACATGTCAGAAAGTGAAGATAGATCATCGGAAGCCTTCAGGATTGCTGAACCCTTTACCGATCCCAGAGTGGAAATGGGATGATATTGGTATGGATTTTATTACATGATTTCCTAAAACCCGAGACGGCTACGATGCTATTTGGGTGATCGTAGACCGATTGACGAAAGTAGCACATTTCATACCAATTAAGCAGACTTATGGCAAGAACAAATTGGCAGAGCTATACTTAACAAGGATTGTGGTATTGCATGGAGTACCAAAAAGGATAGTATCTGACAGAGGAGCGCAGTTCACATCTGAATTTTGGGAGAAATTACACGAAGCCATGGGAACTGATTTAGCCTTCAGTACAGCATATCACCCGCAGACTGGAGGACAAACAGAACGAGTAAATCAGATTCTAGAAGATATGTTACGAGCATGTGCCTTAGTATATGGAGCAGCATGGGATATGTGTTTACCGTTTGCAGAGTTTTCTTATAATAACAGTTATCAGTCTAGTATCAAGATGGCACCATTTGAAGCGTTATACGGAAGAGAATGCAGAACCCCACTGAATTGGACTGAAACTGGAGAACGACAATTCTTAGGTCCTTAAATTGTACAAGATGCAGAAGCCCACGTCAAAATTGTTCGAGATAAAATGAGAATAGCTCAAAATCGACAAAAGAGTTATGCCGATAATCGTCGAAAGGACTTGAGTTTTGAAGTTGGAGATCTGGTTTATCTCAAGGTTACACCATTCAAGTCAATAAAGCGATTTCAAGTTAAGGGAAAGCTAGCCCCGAGATATATTGGTCCGTTCGAGATTATCAAGAGAATCGGAGAAGTGGCTTACAAATTGCAGTTAACACCGAACCTGGCAAGAGTCCATAATGTATTTCATGTGTCTCAGTTACGGAAATGTCTTCGTCATTCTACAGAGCAAGTGCCAGTCGATGATATAGACTTGAGAGATGATCTATCATATGAAGAAGAACCATTTCAGATATTGGAAACTACAGAGAGACAATTGAGGAATAAAAATATCAGATTGCATAAGATACAATGGAGAAATCACACAGCAGATGAGGCAACATGGGAGAAGGAGTCAGATTTACAGCGAGAATTTCCCAACCTACTCCTTGGCCCGAGTTGATCTCGAGGTCGAGATCCTTTTTAAGGAGGGTAGGTTGAAACAAAGCAAAATTTTGTCAAAATCAAATTTGGTTTGAATTCCCAATTCTCCTTTGCCCATCTCCTCCCTAGCCCTAATCCACTCTAATCTCAAAGCATTTCATCTCCTAATCCAAGCCATTGAAGCCTTGAACGGGAGGATTTCGCGCGGCACTGTGCATTGACCGAAAATCCACCGTCGCCGTTGCCGCCACCCCGTTTTCCTCGTGCCAAGCCACAGCGAGCTTCCCGCACTTCCCCCCGCCAATCCATCCCCTCTGGTCATGTCCCCATTCAGCCCCTCTTCTCATGCCCTGAACCGCGCCTTCGTCGCGCCCAAGCCAGCCGAGATATTTTCCCCGCCCCTCTCTCGGTGAACCACCATTCCCCGGGTATTTAAGCGCCCCCAATCCCTCTAGTAAGAGCTGTCGACCTCCCCTGAAGCTCACCAAGCAAACCCAAGCTCCCTCTCCTCCTCCATTGCCGGTAATTGAAGAAAGCCCCAAATCCATGCCCTAACTCAATGTCTCACTCCCGGCCAATCATTCCTCAATTAGCTTCGCCTATAGCATCCCCATAACCCCAGAAACCATCTCCAACCCTTGCCCTAGCCCTTCAA
Organism: Dendrocalamus sinicus; assembly: GCA_036346575.1. Taxonomy (NCBI): domain Eukaryota; kingdom Viridiplantae; phylum Streptophyta; class Magnoliopsida; order Poales; family Poaceae; genus Dendrocalamus; species Dendrocalamus sinicus. The sequence continues at coordinate 45,198,690 of CM070641.1, read as the reverse complement.
CCCCTCTCCTTCTCCGGCGCCGATCACCCCTCCATTGCCAAAAGCCGCCACCGTGGCCGGCGCAACTCAAAGCCGCCCGAGCCGCCAACCCTTCCCAAGTTCACCCAAACTCCAGTGAAGCTCAAGAACCAAGCCAATTGCCCTAGAAGCCTCCCAATCGTCATAATTTCCAAGTTAGCCGCAAGAGAGGAGGAGCTCACCACCGGCGATTGCCGCCTCCACCGGACCTCCCACCACCCAAAATGGACTCCCCACAGCTCAACGAACCCATCCATGTCCTCGGTTTCCGTCGTAGCCCACCCTAGCGCCGCCGGCAGCCGCCGCCCTCTTCCTCTGCTCACTGCGCGCGCGGGAGCTGGGTGAGGAAGAAGAACAGTGCCCCAGGCACTGTTCCTCCGACCGCGCCACCCGACTCGGCTGGACCGAATCCATTCGCCCGAGCCGGACGCGCCCGACCCGAGCCAAGCCGCCGCGCCCGTTCCAGCCGGCTCGAGTCCGATCTTCGCGGTTCGACCAAGCCAGCTCGCCGAGCCCGATGAACAGTGACCGACCGAGCCGTTTGAACAGTGCCGAGCCGGATGAACAGTAACCGACCCAAAGCCCAAAATACATATTTATACTCCCCGGATTCGTTTCGAGCCCGCCAACCCAAATCCAAGATCCATTTCCCCATATAGCCTTCCTATAAGCCTAGAAGCCCAATTTAATGGAGTTTTTCGGATTTTCTTTATTCTTTTACTTTCTTTATTCCTCGCTCATTCCTTCGGGCACGGAATTAATATTATTTTATTTGTTTTGCGTTAGCCTCCGGAGTCGAGTTTGCACAGGAGCCAGAAGGAGAAGCGCAAGCCCAAGTCCAATCTGCGGAAGAATACGAACTAATTGAAATCACCGATCCGCAAGGCAAGTCACACATACCTTGATCATGTTGAACCTACATTTCCGTTATTTATTTATTTACTAATATTTTCATTATGTTATTTGTGAACTGTTATTTTGTATACAAATGCTTAGAATGACATGATACTAGTTATGTCCTACCACCCGAAAAAGCCCAGTCTAACTTGATGGCCATATTCACCTTGACAAACCTAGTTACATAAAATAATAGATTAATATTATCATTGTAGTTCAGGAACACATCAAGTCTTTTTACTGTTAAGGTTTTTGATATTGATCTAGGTTTTTGGAAAAGTTGGATCTAGGATAGCGAGGATTGCGAGATGGATCCAAGACCTTATCCTAGGGTGGAGGTGGTTGTGAATTAGTGGCGATACAATGTGTACCGAATTTGGGTTTGTGCGTGGTTGATGCCTCGCTTAAAATGTAAGGACTAGACCCTTATGCTGAATAAAGGACATAGTAATCGCCCAACCACAAGCGTTGACTTGGTCAAACTTAACTTAGTCAAACCTGGCTTAGTAGCTGCTCAACTTCGATTGAACCTCTGCAACTGGAAAGGGGGAGACAGAGGGTGAGTTCGTATGGGAGGTGGTTAACCATACAACTGTAGGACTGCGATGAGTCGGACGAGATCCGTGGGGTCATCCGAGCTTGTCGAGATTAAACACCTACTGGGCGGAGTCTATATAAAGAATTGAGCAGTGAACATCCTTGTTGTCTTAACTCTTTAGCGGGAGTTAAGGGATCTTGTGGGTAAAGCAGGGCAACTTTGCAAAGTCATGACAAATGGTATTCGAATACGCCGTGCTTCCGGTAAATGAAGCTGTGTTTAATGGGTGATTCCAGCAACAAGGCATAAGTAGATTTGGAAAGGTTTTGGTAATGTTGGTGGTCTAGTAATTGAACCTTGAAACCCCTAAAGTTGTGATTTTATGTTTAAAACTGGTTCCCAACTAAAACTGCATCCACTCAAAATAATAGACCTGTTCCCCTTTATTTGTTATACCTTGCATGAAATTATTATTAAGCTCCGTGTGACTTGTTGAGTACAAGTGGTAGTACTCATGCTTGCTAAAAACATAAACAGAAACAGCAATTATCGAAGAGGCAGGAGAAGACGACGAGGTGTTACTGTACGAGGTTGATGAAGCATGGAATTAGGATCGTTCTTCGCTCAGGCGTGCCTGTGGTTTCTTTTGTAATGTATTTAAAGGCAGTTGACCCTACTGTGATGCTTGGCTTTTAGCCTTTATATTGTAATAAAGTTCGCTTTTGCTCTTAAGCTTGTGTTGGCAATGTTATACACTCGTTGGATATACTCGCAGTTGAACAGTCCTGGGCAGCTGCGAGGGTTTTCATAATACTCCCAGAAATGGGGGTGTTACACATACGAGATGCTCTCAATAGTTTAATCAATAAATCAACTCCTCTCAAAAAGTCACCACAGCATGCCTCAAATATCTATCAACTCAATCTTGTCTGACATGCACCACCCTTTTCTTCCTATTTTTCTATACCGCTACCGGCCGGCCGCTCGGCTATTTAAATCCTCAAAACGTCCTAGTCTCACACGGAAACGACGCCGTAATCAAAACTAGTTTACAGCCACCACTCCGGACACCGCTCCGGACACCAATTCTAAAAGTCTGCTCTCAACCCTAATACAACTCGTGTAACTGGGTTAGGCCTTTTATCTCAACCAGATTTTTAGCCCACTAATTTTCAAGAGACCCGAAACCCTTCATAACACGGGTTTTCAACCTTCCGACTTTTCAACTCATCGCATCACGTGTTGAAGCCTCCAGGACCGCACCTCCCGTAGCTTCTCCACGTATCATCCACCTTTGACCTCCATGCGCCCCAAGCATGAGTCCGACCATCTCGTGACCTCCTTGACCGTCCGAACCTCGAATCTCTCCATCCTAGTTCCGGTCCACCTCGTCACCGACCATGATCGTCTCCAAGCTCAACCTGCACATGCAAATACCAAAGAATATTTTTTCGGCACAAGTTCGTCCCGACTTGACCAATCATTAGTCCACACACGCCATACGCCTCGCAAAACATCAATAAGCAATATTATCAAATATTCATCATAAATTAACCATTGTCAATTATTCATCACCAAAATAATCTAGACTTAGCCCATGGTCTAACAATCTCCCCCTTGATGAATACATTGACAACATCTTAAGATAGCATGATGAATTAGCTTCAAATAAATATAAGTGAAGAACTGAAGCCAAAAAGCATTTTAACCACATATTCAAATCTCTTCAAAAACTCTCCCCCTCAACACAAGAGAGGTAAAGTTAGCAAATTTCTTCAATATCTCACGAAGTGCACCAAATATCTCCCCCTTTGGCAATGTAATCATCAAGAACATTTAAAAAAGAAATAATTCTAAGAAGGAGCAATAAGAGTAAAAATTAGAAGCTTTGTAGATTATACAAGTCATTGTGCATTGATTAAATAAAAGAACCAAGCCATATTTTTGAGTCGAGCTATCTAGATCATATAAAGTCATATATCATATAGCAATATCAAAACCAGTCTTGAGCATGATTAAACAATTTATAGTAATAACAGGCAGCTTCATAATGACCAAATCAATTATAAAGAGCACAATGAGATATCACAACAAAAAGTCAAAGCCTAAAAGTGAAGCAAATTTTAAATCTGGACGAGCTAGCAGTCTCATATAACAACCTATTGCTCCACACTCAATTCATAGACATGTGGCATGCTTGTAGCATACTTCTTTTCATAATGAAATGCTTGTAGCATAGTTGCTTTAGATGGTGGCATGCTTGAAGCATACTTCTTTTCATTTTGCGCACTTTTGTGCTTTTTTTCACCATGGCATGCTTGAAGCATACATCTTTTCAATTGTCTCTTGCTCATTTTTTTTATAACATGCCAAATTGAGTGATCATAAAAAGATTGCAATATGAAACATGCGAGCCTCATAACCAAGATTTAAAATAAGACTCACAATCAAGCTAATTCTTTTCGATGAACATCGTAGAGTACTATCTATAATCAATCTAGTCAAAAGTGTTCCGCCATGTTATATTTTAGTTTAAGTATAGCAAATTAATTATAACCAGTCATAATCAAAGCTACACAACATATAAGTAAATATGATAAAGAGAGCTCTACAACTCAAATAATTTCAATGGCTTGGACTTATTGATTTATTTGACAAGTATAATAAACAAAGCTTCCTAAAATTTTAAACATAAGCTCCCCCTCAGAATAATCCCATTGGATGACATACCCCCAACTCACTCTGCAAACGAACAAAACGGGAAGTATCAAGCGGCTTAGTGAGAATATCAGCAAACTGAAAATCAGACTCAACAAAGTGTAGAACAACATCACCCTTTTCCACATGGTCTCTTAGAAAGTGAAATCATATATCAATATGTTTAGTTCTAGAATGTTGCACTGGTTTTTAGCAATATTAATAGCACTAGTGTTATCACAATGATGGAACACTACTCAATTGTAACCCATAATCCTTGAGTGTAGTAAATCCATAAACTTTGAGAACAACTAGCAGCAGCAGCTACATATTCAGCTTCAGCAGTGGATTGTGCAACAGATGATTGTTTTCTAGAAGACCAAGAAACTAATGATGTGCCTAAAAAGTGACATGTACCAGAAGTACTCTTTCTATCAATCCGACAACCCGCAAAATCACTATCTGAATATGCACGCAGGGTAAAACAGGATGAAGAAGAATACAAAAGTCCGAATTCTAAAGTTCATTGGAGGTACCTGAGAATTCTTTTCACAGCCTGACGATGAGATGCACGTGGTGAAGCTTAAGGTAAAGTAAGGACCCAATCATGCTTCTGTATTCTTTCTGATCCACCGCCTCACCTTCTTCATCAGGGTCAAGAACAGTTATAGATCCTATTGGTGTAGAAATAGGTTTACAAGTTCCCATGTCAAAACGCCTAAGCAAATCCTTTGTGTACTTGGTTTGATGAATAAACGTGCCCTGCTTAGTCTGTTCTACTTGTAGACCCAAGAAGTAAGTTAACTCCCCCATCATACTCATCTCAAACTCCCTGCTCATAGTATCTGAAAACTTGGAAACCAAAGCATGAGAGGAGCCACCAAAGATGATATCATCCACATAAATCTGAACAAGTAATAGATCATTGCCATGCCTAAGTGTGAAAAGGGTTTTGTCTACCTTACCCATTTGAAAGTTATTCTTTAACAATAATGATTTGCGTCTTTCATACCATGCTCTAGGTGCTTGTTTCAAGCCATACAATGCTTTAGACAATTTGTAGACATGATTAGGAATTTAGGATTTTCAAAACCAGGTGGTTGCTTGACATAAACTTCCTCCTCAATAAAGCCATTAAGAAAAGCACTCTTAACATCCATTTGATACAACTTAAAACCTTTAGATGCAGCAAAAGCTAAGAGAATTCTAATAGCTTCTAACTGCAACAGAGCAAAAGTTTCACCAAAATCAAGACCTTCCACCTGAGTAAACCCCTGAGCAACCAGTCTAGCCTTATTTCTAATCACAACACCATCCTCACTTTGTTTATTTTTAAAAACCCATTTAGTTCCAATCACATTATGTCCATGAGGAGGCTCAACTAAGGTCCAGACTTTATTACGCTCAAAATTTTCTAATTCTTCATGCATGGCATTGATCCAAGACTCATCAGATAAAGCGTGACTTACATCATTGGGCTCAAAAGAGGCAACAAAAGCAGAATGAGCATGTGAGTCAGGAGAAGTAAACCTGGAACGTGTTACCTTTTCTTGAATGTCACCAATCATCAGTTCTGGGGGATGGCGCTGCTGAATATGCAATGGTGCAACGGGTTCTGAAGTAGCACCAACATTATCAACCTCTTCTGCATGTGGTCCATTAGTTGATGGTGGCTCACTAGAGATAGCGGTGTCTCCAGCTGAAGTCGAAGTAGAAGTTGCAAGATCCTCAGTTGGTGTAGGCGGTGGCATAGGAGGAAAAACATCACCAAAGTCAAGATCTTCTTCTTCATCAATAAATATGCTTTCTGACTCTCCATGAACCTGTGTATCTGAAATATCGGGTCTAGTACCAGGACTAGCCTCATCAAATGTAACCTCGCAGGTCTCAACAATTCTGTTAGTCTCTAAGTTGAGTACACGATAACCACGAGAGTGAGCAGGATAACCAAGAAAAATGCCATCTGAAGATCTAGATTCAAATTTATCAATTTATTTCTAATCACAACACCATCCTCACTTTGTTTATTTTTAAAAACCCATTTAGTTCCAATCACATTATGTTCATGAGGAGGCTCAACTAAGGTCCAGACTTTATTACGCTCCTCAACTAAGGAGTATATACACGTGTACACTTTCAATAGAAAGTATGTACCTGTGCTCCGTGGTGCCTTCCATAAATTTCAATCTTATGTAGGAGATGCCTACGTATGTATGTGTATGAATGGTATGAATATGGTGTGCCTTGAGTGTGTGGTTTGCATTGTACTCTAAAAAAGTTTCCATGCCCATTTAGTTCCCCACTGTTATTGGACATAAAAAAACCTATCATGGTCTTCTCTTACTTGTAGATGCTATCCAGTATTTTTTTAATTTACACTATTATAATCTAGACTCGCTAAAATAAATGGTATGGCATGAAACTCTTTTTTATATTGTGTGAATATGTTGCAACCTTTCACGTATCTAACTCTTTCCATAGTATATAGCAGTTACATGACTATGACTCAAATTTAATCCCATTTGCGAGAAACAAAAGGACAAACACAACACGTAATAGTGCGCAACAGTGCTAAACAATAATGGACACTTCTCGCAAAACGAGATTGTGTTCTTGGGATTACCTATAGATGACAATATTTTGAGAATTTTTAAAACTTGCACGGGCATGTTTAGTGGAATTCATACCATTTTCACAAAGTGCCCATTTTCACCACATATCCTCCCAGTAAAATCAAATTCCACTAAAATTCCTACCCAACTCCAGTTGTGTTTTTACTGGTACTCCAACCAGTATCTATTCAGGCCTCACTAATACAAGATTTGGTTTAGGTGGAACCCAATAGAAGTAAATTAACAAAGCTCAAACAGAGTAATTAAATCTAGGGCACATTGGCCAAGAGGGCGACACGATCCCACTAGCACTATAATTTCTTTTCCTAACAACAGGAAAACGCATGAGTGAAGACGATCCGGAAGTGACAAACCCTCGCTACGTGACGAGCATACGGTTACGGTTATTATTGCCGAAGTCGCAGCAATTGGCCCTTTGGTCGTATCGATCTTGTTCGGTACTGCACCGCTACATCACATTGTGTCAACGTCTGGTTGGGAGGTCCAAAGGAACAACACAAAATTCATAATGCCTCGCGTTTATAATTGCATCGATTATGGGTATATATAAAGAGATTTGATCACATAACATCTGGTTTCTACAGTCTTATGTTTGTGCTTCTATCTAGCTTGGCTTAGTACTTAAAAAATTCCCAATCTCAGTGAAATAGAATAAACCAAAAGAATAGTAGTCTATCTGGCCATGTGGATAGAAGCAGCAGTTGTTATAGGGGTATCAAAACTATCAATGCGTTAAAGAAAGAGATCGAAATACACGGGTATCCCGCCTAAAAAAACATTTTGGCGTACTAATATGGGTAACTGCATAAGACTTGAGTTCTCATTATTTATACCACAAATTTACTTGTTGATGTCCCATGGGACAGTTTAGTTGTTCACCTAACAGTGTGTTAATTCTAGTCTAACATCCTTAGAGAAAGATGGTCACATAGTGTCGACACACCTAAAAAGGGGCCAAATTTGGAAAGTAACAAACAAACAAGCAAACTTATATTGGTAAATAATATCGAGCTGCATAGTGCGTGCCCCAGATAATCTCCGAACGTTTGGATATAGAACGCAATGTCCAACCTGTGACGACCCGCATTATTACCATAGGGTAATAACGCTAGTCAACGGATTATTATTCGTTTTAGCCGATAAAACATCGCTTTAACGAATAATAGGCCTCTCAGAGTGTTGCAGCAGAATAATAATTAGAGACAACAGGATATTACAAGAATATCGCCACGCAGGGCTAAAATTATTACAAAACCTCAAAGGCTCAATTATTTCACCTTTCACCTAACCTTCGCACGGGATGCCCACCTTGTACCTATCGAAATCCGAGTCCACGGTTTTCCATCAAGGAAACTTCCTCCTGATCTTAGCCATCCTCTGATCTGACATGCTCCTAAGCAAAGGGGGAGATAATAGCAAGGGTGAGTACAGAAGTACTCAGCAAGCGTTATTAACAAAAATGCATAAAATGCCCATCCTTTACACTTGTAGGACTCTCAATTCCTCTCTTCAGTCTCGTGTTCATTCTTAACACTCTTTTTCATCATCCATGTCATTTCCATGACTTATAGAAAATAAGGTTCGTTGGTTTTGAAAGAAGGCTGATTTATTAATTTACAAAACTACTGAGCATACGCATGAACAAAAAACCCCATAAGTTTCGTAATTCTCCTTTCGGAGAGACAGCATGAATTCATGATTTGGATAGCATTGCGCAAGCTTGTATCACTTTACCCATCACCACTCGATCTCGTTGGCTTCCGAACTTCACAATTCCTTAGATGCGGCGCTCGGATCGAGTGCGACGCTTACATCTATCTCGTAATTATATCTCCACCCGATTACTCACAAGCGGCGGCACTGAGCGGTGTCAAAACCCTCACGCACTCCACCAAAGCGACAATAATCGTTGGTGGTAGGGTTTCCACCCTCACCCACCCCTTCTGCGTAATATAACGCCTTTGCGTAACCCGCCTGTGGGTTCTCACGCTCCGGTCTCTTACCGGTTCCTTTGGGGCTCATCCCATAATTAAAATCAACCCTGTGGAGAATATAATACTTTGATAGAGCTACTAGTCTGTCCGTCAATACAGGATGTTGGTTGATACGGTGTGGTACGGTCTGTTCACACGGACGAAGTTGGTAAATTCCTTATATTCTATTCTTATGCAGAGGTCCCACACCTGCCCACTTGTCCCTTACCCTGGCAACCTTTGCCCACCTTCTTACTTGCTTAGATGGCCAACTGCTCCATCAGTTGCCTTCTATTTCATTTGCTCATGTCTCTTATCTCAATTGTTCGATTTAAATATCTTTTAATTCTTTCATGTAGGGTGATACTAGATTAATACCAAAATACTTGTTTTACAAAATATACTCAGATGCTTTGATCAAAGGAATGCTTGCCTGAACTTTAACCATATACTCGGATTCACGTGGGATCAGATGAAGCCATCCCCGTAGCTTGGATTGTCGCCTGCAATTAAATACGTCGACTACGACTTAATTTACGAGAACATAATAAAATACGATGTGTCGAGGTGCTTGTGCTCCTAAGGTCAGACGTCACTCCATTTAATTCAATCGCAGTAGTCGAGGTTAATTTTCGGTACACTACTCGTCGTTCGACATCATCGCACTAACGTCATGAGATACGGTCGATTTATTAGGTATGCCCGGCGTTTTATTAATTCCTAGCAATTTCCGATTATACGTGATTAACTAAATGTGTGACTAGTTGCAACGGCTAATATTAATTTTAGCCAAATTTCGTGTATGCCAATAGGCCTATTTAATTTCCCCTAGGTGTATATGGATTTATCTCCTTTTCTAATTAATTCCTTCTTTATCGATGCTTCTATCGCATTTAGTACACGTGATAGGTTCGATTATAGATCCCAAAAGAAATGGTTTCTTAATTAATCAATATCTTAATTTCTTAATTGAGCTATACTCGAGAGTCCTTAGGGGATTCCTAAATTTTACTTTAATCATTTGCATATTTTTACAGCTTAACTGTTATTTAAATCATTGCATATCATTTTAATCGCTACGCGCATTCCTAAATTGATGAGTATTATTTTAACTCAGCACGTGCTATTCTAATTGTCGCAAACAGTACTAAATCTTCGGACAGCTATAAATTATAACTCAAACTACTTATTAGTAGAGCCTACAGTTTATAATCAACTAATAGAATTTAACTGGGCATTTAAATGTGCAATAGAATGATCTAAATGACATTGATAATTTACTTCATGGCGTGCAATTGCAGCCTACAACATCATTTAGTCTATTTCGATATTCAAGAATATTACTAAGAAAGTTATATGATTTCACACTATCTAGATTAATTAGGTATTGAGTTACAATCTCGAATGATTTACTTAACTATACGTTTGTTAAATCGGTACTCGCTTTTATTTGACAGATAGTAATTCATTTACTCAAGTTCTTGTAAATACAGATTAATGGTTTTCACTATTTAGATGAACTTAGTCAATTTATCTACGTATTCAAATCTGCAACAAAATGGTCTTGAACTATAGTACTTTAATTTAACCCATACATGTATAAGCTTAATCGATTGGCTTCTTTTAAACTATCGGATCCAATTAACTTGTTTTAACGACCCCAAGTAATCGAGGTGGATTACGTAATTATCGAAGTGAATTTCTATAGTTTAAATATTATGAACCAAGTTGTTGCGTAGTTAAATATACCATGAAATGGTTTAAATGACAATATACAAATGTTAATGCACCCACATACTATTTTTAATCCATTGACAGTATTATATTTATTATCTGCGTTTGAGAGATACTCTGAATTTCTGTGACTTAATCTATGACGTTGAATACAACTCGGGTTTAAGTAATTAAACAAATCTTGCTAGATGTGCAAAAGGGATCTCTATGTTCAAATTGTCTTTTCTAGTAATCAGGTATAATTTATTCAACATTTGTAGCTAATTTAATTATTTACACCATTTGCTAAAACTAAAATTACCACAATGCATGCATATGAGGATCCTTAATTTTTAGTAATACTAGCATGGAATCCCTTAATTCCTAATCTATTTTCCTCTCTCTTCTTTTATTTTCCTCCTTTTCTTTTCTTCCACCCCTTCATTTTCTGGCTCCCTCCGGCCGAAGCCGCCATACCCCCTTCGCCTGGCCCTCTCTCTCTCTCTCTCTCTCTCTCTCTCTCTCTCTCTCTCTTTTCTCAAGTCCCGCACGCCGCCGCTGATCGCCTCCTCCCGCGGCTCCTCCCGCTCGTGCTTCTCCTCCTCGCGCGCCGCTCGGTTCCTCCCGCGCCCTCCTCCGCCTCGCTGCGCCGCCGCACCTCACCGGTTTGGCTCCCCACCCCGGATCTCTCCCTCTTCTACCTGCCTTCTCCCCTCGCCGCATTAGTCTCTCCTCTGTTCATGGTGAGTTTTCCCCCCTTTTACTCTCCCCCAGTCCCCCTACTCCCTTCTTCTATTCCCGATTGTCATGTTTGGTGTTATCTCGTGATAATAACTAGGGTTTGCTTACTACCTCTATTTACACAAGATTGATGTTTAATAGTTGACTACCATTGCTATAAGGGTTGTATGGTGCTACCTTTGCCTATGGATGGTTGGTTGTTTTGGAAGTGGATGTCGACTTGTAGTCGGTAATGGTTTTCTTCACTTGGCTGTGGCTCTGATGGCTGGCTGGTGGTCTCCTCCTACGGTTGGTGGCCGGTGAACTGGTCCCGAAATCTTTTCCTCCCTAGGCTTGGTGTTGCCCGGTGCTTGGGTTGACAGTTTGGCTTGCCTTCTGGCCTCCTGCCGTTGCGGTCGCCGTCGCCGTGCTCCCTTTCGGCTCACCTGGCCTTTGTCGCCTGGGTCTCTCTCTGGTTGGCTTGTGAGGAATGGGGAAAGGTGGTAGTGGTGTGTTATGGGGGCCTCCTTTCCCTTTCTCCTGCCTCTGTGTGGTTAAGCTGGGATATTTGTGGGGAGGTTGCTACTACCCCGGTTGTTGCTGTCTCGGTTGTGCACTAGCTCTCGGCTGCTGCTTCAGTTGTGACTGTGACTTGGTTATGTGCTTGTGCTCTCGGTTGGCTATTGATTGCTCGGTTGGTTGCCTTCTCTGTTGGTTGCGCAAGATATTTGTTGGGGCTGTGTGCTCTCGGCTATTTTCACTCTGGGGGGTCCTGTGAATGCAGAGGGCACAACTGGGCTGTTGCTTCACCGGGGAAGGTGGTTCTCGGACCATTCCCTGCTGGTTTGCTTTTGCCTGGCTACTGTTGGCTTGAAAGAAATTATGTGGGCTTTGAGGGCTTGAATGAAAGATTTACACTTGTGGGCTTTTGTGGGTAAAAATGCTTATATAATGGTGGCTTTGGGCTGAAAATAATGGGCCGAGGAAAGCATGAATTGAGGGTTTGGGCTAAGGTAAGTATTGTAGGTTTTAATTTCTGGAAATCGCCGAGTGATGACACCCACAGAGACAAGAGGTGCCGACCGGCTCGGGACGGTCTGGGGAGCCTCTAAGACGTTCTCGCATTGGCCCTAGCAGCCCAGGGGTACTGACGGCAATTTCTATCCTTTTCTTTATGTCGTTTATTTTATTAATTCTTTTTGTTCAGTCTTTTTCGGTATTACAATTAATAACTTGCTCACAAATAAATTGGCGATGGGGTGTAGCTCGATGACATCTTCTAGTGTATGAATTGGCCTAGATTGTAATTTGGCTTTCTCTTAATATTGATGTATACAATTTAGTGTAACTTCTATTCTTCATTTCCTATTGTAATAATTATGTATGAGATGGACTTGGGGTAAATTGAATCATATACTTTTCGACGGAATACCATTGTATTGCAAACTCTTAATTGTTGAGATGGTTATTTGGTTGAGATATGGAATTGTATATTTGTTGTAATTCGGATTGTCGCTATCATGTAATGCAATTTGTAATATTTTTATTCGACTTGATATACATCCTAATTGTCGTTCAATGGATGTTATTGATTTTACCATAAACGGATTGTAATTAATTACTGTTTTACAACGACTGTTATATATAATTTAATTAAGTGGACTACTTCTACTAGCCGCGCAACTAAATTTCCTTTCTTGCTGTAGTCTATACAGTTTAATATCCGCTCTCGTAGATGAAATGGTAAAACAACGTACTATTTTATCGCTCGTTGATTTCGATTTATACGGCTAGGTAGAAAATTTTAAATTCCCTCGTATTTTTAGATTATCATTTATGTAATTAATCCTACTTAACATCCTAATTCGCTAATTAGGGTTAATTAACGATGTGGGTTGTTACACAACCGCTATCATACGGAACGAAGGGTCTGTTTGGTTGCTAGCCACACTTTGCCAACAAAAATTGTCACACTTGTCTAAGTTGAGGTGTTCAAATTCTTTGCCACACCTTAGCAAGTCTAAGGGAATCTTGCCACATTTTTTTGAGTCATTAACACGTGGGATCTAGTTTGCTGGAAGGGAATCTTGCCACAACTGTAGCTGCAACCAAACAGCTTCTAAAGTTGGTCAAATTTACCTAATCTTAAATATGGTAAACTGTAGCTAGCAACCAAACACCTCCGAAGTGTCAAGGAGAAAGGGACTCGCGTGGGGTACGGTGTCCAAGTAATTCCAAAGCGTACGAGCCAGCTGCGGCTTGCAAGTTGATCTTCGCAAGTCACTTATGGGCTGTGATACATGTTAGCTAGCCAACAATCCGTGCTAGCTTCTCTCTGGTTGAGGAGAAAAAGGGTAGAGCTGCGTAAAGTAAAATAACGATACGGTTACTACGGCCCGTTTGGCAGAGCTCTAGAACTGGTCATCTGTAGCTCTAAGAAATTCTGGACTTAAAGTTGCAGACATGTTAAGTGTATTTACGTAACTCATTTTATTTATATTATATATTAAATAAAAATATTTAAATCACTTTAATTTAGTCAATAAACTACAGATCCAAAGATAGATCTCGAGCTAGAGTGTGCCAAACAGGCCTACATACTGCAAAATAGAACGGGACGACGAGGGCGAGGAAATTAACCTGCATTCCATCCCAGATGCTCCCCTTACGTGGCTCCGGCACAACATCGACACGATTGCTGGATGCCGCCTCGCCCCAGTCGTCCTCTTATCTTGCTTGCTGGCCTACTGACTCTGCTTATCACCCACCAATTAACCGATCTACGGCAGGTGCCGCCCTCGCGACTTCGCTGCCTAGTGCACCATTGCCGGCCCTCTGCCTCTGGGCTAAGGTCCGAGTCCAAGTCCATTAAACCCTGCAAGGGGAGCCGCCATCAAACACATCACCACCTGACACCCTCTATCAGAACGGGGTTCACCGCTAAGCTTGTAAGCTTGATCCAATGGTACCACCTTCTATTTAGTCTATAAATAGAGAGTCTCAATCATTGTAAAGGTATTTGAAGGAGAAATTAATAAAAGAAAGGAGTTCCCCTATCTCTCTGTGTTCAATCTTATATTTTCTTATATTATTCTGTGATTGATTCATCTCTTTTGCCTAGAAGAAATTGCTCGGGCAAGACTCACCAGCAGCAACGGTTCTTCATTGCTCGGACTGGACTCACCAGCAGCAACGGTTCTTCAACATGTTATTAGCACGAATTGCTCCAGTGGATCGCAAGGTAATCACTCACAAATTAAATTACCTATCTAGATCGTTTTCAATTCTGCAAATTTTTGCTTTCCAAATTATTTTCTATGGTGCAAATCCGCTCTAATCTACAACGAGCAGACTTGAAGTCGATGACACAATGCCGATCGGTAGATTACATGAAAGAGTATATGTTAATTGTACTGTTCATTGAAAATAAAAAAGAGAATGAAGCTGGCCCTATGCGGCCGCTGGCCCTGTACGGCCAAGCCGTTGAGGCACCGTGCCTCTAGCCCTATATGGTGCTCCATGTTGAGCCACCACGCCGCTATCAGCACACGACCACCAAGCCGTGCTGTCCGCACACGGCCGCGGCGCCGCCCATCTCCTGCATGAGACACAGGCCACCATCGTTGGCCCCACAAGTGCCGTCGTCGGCCTCGAAGTGCCGTCGCCGCACGAACTCGGGCAAAGCGCTGCCACCGCTACTTGGCCCCGAGCAACGTGCCACCCCCGATGGCCACAAAGGCGTTGCATTCACCTCCCCGAGGTGCGCTACCAGACTGGCCAGCCCGCATGGCCGCCACCGCGTTGCATGCACCGCCATGCCGCGCACCAACGCCGGTGGAGCTCTACGCCATTGCTGCTCGGCCTGGAGCCATACCGCCGCCGCTCGGTCCCATCTGTGCCAACGCTGCTGGGCCCGGAGCCGTGCTACCGCCACTCGACCACATCCACGCCGCTCGCCCCGCAAGGTACACTGCCACCGCTCTGCCCCTACGCGTTGTCGCCGGCCCGAGGTTGCACCATGCCACCCAGCACGGGTCCCCACCGGCACCGCCCAACATGGCCTCTGCGCCATGGCCTCCGCCCTTTTTCCTCGCAGGCGCTGCCACAAAAGTGAACAAGGGTAGGGAAACCATACCCCCATTTCCTTTTGAATCGGCTGATTGGACCAGATGGGTTGGAGAAATGGGCCCAACCCTGGAAGGAAAGAAAAAAAAATGGAGAGGGTGACCGGTGCCTGGATTGTTTTGCAAATAGGCCCTCTAAAATTAGAAAATTATGTGAAATTTTTCTTAGAATTGAAAATTAGTGGATAAGCCCTCGAAAGTTGCAGACTTAAATGAAAATTCATATTCCAATATAAAAGGCCTCGAGAATTCAAATTTTGGATCATTTTAACATTTGAAGCATGTTTAGCATGGTTATTGTTATTTTCTATGTTTTTTATTTTTATTTACTGTTTTGATTAATTGTAATTATTTAAATTGCCTTTAATCACTAACATTAACAGTCAAATTGTAGAAAATACACAGAAAATTTTTTGGAACATTATGAGAGTCTTGATACCATTATCCAACTTATTCCATGTAATTTTTTCCTGTAGTAAATTGATATATTCCTTTTATGCACATGTAGATGACAGCATCATAAATCGGGAATTCGAGGAGCTAGCCTAGCATGGCCAAATTTACTTGAATTGGGCTTCCGATGTCGAGATTGTACTTGGAGCCAAGAAGCTCAGATCGCCATCGAGATTAGTGTATCGAAGATGCCAAACCCACTCCTAAAGAAAATAATTAGGCACTTCATTTCCTTAGGCACCACCTCTATCTCACTCTCGAATGAGTACATGGCAGAAGCGCGTGCTATCCTTATGGACTATACTAAAGAAGCGATTCGAGAAGATAAAATATACCATTATTTCTCAAGCAGAGAAGGAATGGATCCGACTAAGGTGTGACTGAAAAGTGTAGTTTCTACAAGATGGTCTAACTGGCCCACTTTTTTAACGGCTAGTTACTATGCATTTAATGCGTAATATTTGACCATTAAGTCGAGGGTGGTTCGATTGGCCTTGTAATGGTGGTAGTACCGCATCTTGGTGAAAAATGGGATTTCGTCCCCAACGGCTCCTTTAGGGTGTGTTTGGTTTGAGGATGGAATGGGATGGTTCCTTTGACCAAGCCTATCCATGTGTTTGGTTTGAGGATGGGGTGGGATGGAATGATCCAAAGTGGGATGAGCTGTGCAAATTTAGAGAATATTCTTCTTAGATCTTTGGACCATGTGGTTCCACCTTTTTGTGGAACCATTTCATCCTATTCCATCCCATCCCATTCCACTTTCATCACTCCAACCAAACACATCCTTAGTGTAGGATGGCAATTCCCTCATGGAGACAGGGCCCAGGGATAATCTCCATGTGGAGCGGGGGCAAACTCCTCCCACAGGGTCACAGGGACAAGCCTTGTTAGTTGACTGGATGGGGGCAGGGTGGGGCCCGCAGGAACTCGATTAGAAAATGTATTACTTTATTTGTATAATGTAGATTTTTAATAGGTAAATGTATTATTTTTGCATATATTTGGATAAAATGTGCATTTATATATTATGGTTTATGTTTTGAAGTTATATTTTTATGAAAAAGTATGCATAAAATACTTATAAGTAATTAATAAAGCCATTATAATATTTTTAAATATGCATAAACACTATTTTCCAATCCCTGCAGGGATCCTCATAAGGGTGGGCCCCACAAGGGTCAGGGACAGGGGCCCATTGTCCCCCATAGGGTGGGGCAGAGGGGAGCTTAGTAGGGATCAGGGCTAGGCTCCCCCCCCCCCCCGCGCGGCCCCGTGATCCCCTGCCCCATTGCTATCCCTACTTTAATGGTTGGGGGGATATAAATACCCCTTCTCTTAGAGCAAGGAGACTCTCCTGGAGAATCTCTTGCACCTCTATTGAATACTCTTGAGTTCTTGCACCCTCTCAAACCTCTAGTTCATTCAGTTATCTCATTTGAGCTTGTTGAAAGCATTCAAATGTCTTGCATCTATTGTTTGAGCTTTGTGGTACTTGGTTATCATCAAACAAGTGTTATCGACTTGTTACTCTTGGAGGTTACTGCCTCCTAGATGGCTTGGTAATGTGGAACCGATGATCTCTTTAAGAAGATTGTGAAGATGCATGGTGTTAGTGTGAAGGTTAGAGCTCACCTACTTGAAGCGGGAAAGACATACCCTAGTGGATTGAAGAATGCTCACTTTGTGTAGAGCTAGCTAGATTTATTGAAGCTCCTTCAACATGGATTAGAGGATTTTGGCAAAACTCCGAGACCATGGGAAAAGGTTCTAGTATTCATGGTGTGGTTTTCTCTCTAGCTCTTTGCTTTTTGCATTTACATTCCTACCAATTGAATTGTATACTTGTCACCCTAGGATTTCAAACCTTGTTTAGACTTAAATTGTTGGTACACTTAGCAAGACTTAAACTATTTAGGATTTGAATTGTGTAAAACAAATTTCAGTTCCATACTAGCTCAAAACTTGGTTTTAGCCAAAAGATTTCAAAACCTCCTATTCACCCTCTAGTCGGTTATCTTTGATCCTACAATGGATGAGTCCATCACCGATGGTGGAGCAATTGATCTTCTTGTGGAGCTCAAATAGTGCGGCCAACCCTTCTACCTCTCTCCTCCTTCGCACTCTATATTAAAGCCTAGGACAATGGTGGGTCACCTTGATGCGAGTTCCCTAGTTGGATCTTCTCCTCTCCCTCTGGACGATCATGCTTGTGATGAATATATGACACTAATGAGGATGATTGTGGTGAGTTTGAGTTGTCAAAAATGAAATTGAACAAATCTAAGAGAAGTCACAGGAATGGGTGGTCTGACTGATTTGTAGGGATGGTCTAAATGCTAGGCAATGGCGGTTCGACTAGCTACAACATGGTGGTCGATCGCCAAGATGAACTGGAACTAAAACTAGATAGAAAAATACAAATTTTAGAGATGTTGTTTTTAGAGAAAGTTAATTGGTCTGACTAGCCTTGCCATGGTGGTTAGACCGTGGTGGTCTGGCTAGCATGGTGGCAGCAATTAGACCAGCCATGGAATTTTCAAAGGGAAATGCTTCAAACTGAAAATTGAGAATTAAATATAGAAATGCTTCTTGAGCTATGTATCAAGTTGAAATGAACTTGTGCTTGAAAATGGTTTGCTTGGTTTATTGTTGTGCAAGTGGTTTGGGAGTCAACAATTGTCAACCACGAGGCGACCAGGACATGGTTGGGAGAACCAAGGTCCAATGCGATCGTGAAGGTCAGGTGAAATGGTTGGACTCAACTAAGGCGCAAGATGGACAAGGACCATAGAAGACACAAGTGGTCAAGGAGGTGATTGAGACACATGATGCACAAGTGACTTGAGCCCATTTACAAACAAAGACGGTTGGTAGGGATTCGAACACATGAGAGACTTGACGGTGTGTTATTAGGGCCACATGGAGGATGGTGGAGCATGGAATGCTTCGAGGCTATGCATGGGCAACATGTCGGTTGAGGGGTAAATTGGTATTTTGCCCAAACTTGCAAAATTGGTGGTTTGCAAAACCGTGGTGGAGACTTAGGCAGATTAGGTTATTGCATCTCCAAAGAGGACAAGTCACGATGGTTTCAGGCTATTGGAGCTAAGGATGAAGATGATGCTTTGAAATGCATGCATATGTTTAAAAATTCATGTGGGTAAGGGGTTATCGGGTTCCCATGAGTGCATAGTGGATAGTATCACTTTGTAACCTAGTTTAGGTTTAGGGTTTGTGCCTCCACTATGTAAGGGGGCTTGTGAGAAGAGAGGTGTAGCAATTTTGACAAAAGAGAGTACTCATATATTGAGAGAAACATAAGGTTTGAGGAGCATGCTTGTGATCTATCCTTAGGGCTTTGCCCTCTGGTTGAAGTGTCTGTAATCATTCCTCTCTAAGTGGTAATAGAAGATCATACTTTGCTCATCATGTCTATCTTGCTCTTTGGTTTGGTTTTCTTTTCTTCTTGAAGTTGATTTGGTGATTCTTGATTCTTGAGATTTTCTCTTGGTTTCTTGGCATGGTTTGGATTGCTTGAATGTCTTAGAACCTATCTAAGACCAAATTGGCCATCTAGAGTCCACGAGCTAGCTTAGATCATAGTTTTCCTCCTTTGCTTATTCTTGGTGCAACTTTCTATATTTTGGATAAAGGTTAGAACTTTAACAATGATTCTTGAAATTGTTGTTTAGAATAAATTCTTGATATCCTAGAAATGGTGTGTATCAAATCTCACGTGATTTGGAGCTTTGGATCACAAGTTCGACCAATTTGTGTTGTAGGCATCGTACTGATTTTGGGCTCTGGAGGCCTTGGCGGTCAAACCATAGGCAACCTAGGGGGTCAAACTAGTCTTGGGCGGTTAGAGCGCACTACAAGTGATGGTTAGACTGGCCCTTGAGAGGTTTTGCTGATTTTAGTTGTTTTCCATTATATAGAGGATTTTTTATGCTTGTGTAGGGTAGATTTGATCCCAATACATTCTTATAGCTATTTAGGTGAAAAGTCTTGAATACCTTGGGAAATTTTTCTTGAATTCATTCACCTTCCCCCTTTGAGTGCCATACCCCGATCCTTCACCCTCTCTATCCAGAACGGCAGGGATCTACAAGAAAAAACGTGAGGTTGCAAAACCCTAGAAATTGGAGAAGAAGAGGAGGACGAGGATACTAACTAGAGAGAGAGCGTTGCCGTCTCCGTTGCCACTAGACTAGGAGGAGTCACCAAAGTTAGGGGAGGGAGAGTGAGGCGGTGGCTTCGCAAGGAGAAGGTAGCGACTCACGAGCGCAGGCCACTTGAAAAAAAACCACGCCTCGCACAGGAGTCTTCTTACCCCCGTAGATCAAATTGGAACTGGCCAGGATTTCCCCCTTCGTGGCCTCATCCAAATGCACTTTTGAACTAGTCTGGAAAAAAATTCAAACCAGGGATGTTCCCCATGGATTGGGCCAAAATCCCGACCGATCCAAACAAACCCTAAGAGCAACTCCAAGAGTTTAGCCAAAAGAAGTATCTAAATTTAGTGATTTAGCTATTCTCTAAAATGAATCTCACCAAAAAAAAAACAAGATTACTCCAACAGGCTATCTAAACTAGAGGGCGCGCGGTGGGTCGCGTACGCGCGGGAAGGAAACGCCGACCGCGCCAAGAGGCTGGATGGTGAGCGAGGTAGGCTATCCAAAAATAGAGAGCGAAGGAGGAGGGATGGAGAGCTACTAAATTTAGAGAGTCATTTACAGAGTCTATTGGAGACGTTTTTTCTCCAATAATAACCAAATTTACTTTTAGAAAATGATTTAGCTCTTCTCTTGGAGTTGTTCTAAGGAGGGAAAATCCTATCCAAACATGCAATCTCTGATCCGAGAGGTCCCTTAACCGTGCATGGTTGCCGCACAAGTGCAACACAAAATGCACAGCCAAACTGTCAGTCCAACGGGTACTAGTATCACACTAATCAGTGGTCCACACTTGTCACCAGGAAAATTAAGAAACGGCACGGCCAAGCAGAGCACCCACTTCAAATTAAACCCATCACTCTTCCCATCTCCTGCTCTCCCCGCCACAACTACCCCACCCCGACTTCCCGCCATGTCCCGCCTCGACGCCGCCTCCCTCCTCTCCCCCTCGCCGCCGCCGCCCAAACCCCACAGCCGCCGCCGCCGCCGCCGCCGCCTCCTCTGCATCCTCTCCTCCGCCCTCGCCGTCCTTGGCGCCATCCTCTCTCTCTCCTGTTCTTCGTCCCCCTCCGCTCCCCGCCGAATCCACCTCCCAACTACGGCTCCTCTTCCTCTCCTCGGCTCCAACGAAACCGCCGCCCTCCACCTCCGCGCCATCACTCTCCACCCCCACGTCGCGGGCACCAAGGCCAACTCCCTCACGGCCGCCTACGTCCGCGACGCGCTCTCCTCCCTCTCCTTCCCGGCGCACATCACGCCCTACTCCGTCCTCCTCTCCTACCCAGTCCACCGCTCCCTTTCCCTCTCCACGCCCGGCCGCGCCACCACGTCCTTCTCCCTGTCCCAGGACACCTATCCCAACGACCCCTACGCGTCCGTCGCGGCGGAGGCGATACCGACGTTCTACGCGTACGCCGCCTCCGGGTCGGTGTCCGCGGAGGCCGTGTACGCCAACTACGGCCGCGAGAAGGACTTCGCCTACCTCGCCTCCCGCGGCGTGGACGTCGCGGGCAAAGTGGCGCTCGCGCGTTACGGGAGGATCCACTGCGAGGACATCGCGCACAACGCGCGGACGGCGGGCGCCGCGGCCGCGGTGGTGTACACCGACCCGCTGCAGTACGGCGGCGCCCCAGGGGAGGGGTGGTTCCCCAGCGTGCGGTGGCTGCCGCCGAGCGGCGTGCAGGTGGGGAGCTTGTTCCGGGGCGTGGGCGACCCGACGACGCCGATGTGGGCGTCGTCGGAGGGATGCGAGCGCGTGAGCGTGGAGGAGGCGATGGCCACCGACGACATGCCGGGCATCCTGGCGCTGCCGGTGTCCGCGCGGGACGCGATGGAGATCCACCGGGCGCTGGGCGGGGCCGCAGCGCCGGCGGACTGGCAGGGCCGGGAGGGCAGCCCCGTGTACCGCCTTGGCCCTGGGCCGGCCGTTCTGAACCTGACCTATATCGTACGAACTCAAGGCGCCTTTCGTCTCGTTTACTGAATTTTTACAGTTCAACTCTTCGCCTCTTCGGTGCAATAGTAGTGGATAGTGATGCTTTTGTTTTGGAATTTGCAGGGGAATGATACGATGGCAACGATTGAGAACGTCTTCGCGGTGATCGAAGGAGCAGAAGAGCCGGATAGGTAACTACTACTACCTCTTTCTTGTGCTGCATCAAAGTGCAGTTTTAGTGCTAAAATCGCTACTCTGTTTTTGTCATCTTAGCTTCAGCCATAAGTTGTAGACTTCGTAGCAGTACATGCATGATCCATCCCACTTGGGCATTTCCAACTCTCGAGCACTGCTTTTGGACCATTCCTCCACCTTCATGAATAGTAAACGAGGAGCTATTATCGCCGGCGTGATAATTTTGATAAACCAGAACTGGTCGAAAACGCCGTTGGTGATTTGAGAGGGTCAAATGCGGAATTTTAGCAGGAAAAAATATATGATATCCTGGCAGGTAGTGCATGGCCCGTTTGCTTGCTTGTTGCGTCCAATTCTATGTCATGTACCCCGACAATTTTCTATTGCTGCCATATCCCATAGGGCTCCACTTTACAGATCAGAAAAGTTCTATAGCTACACTTTTTTATACCAAAAAAATCGTGTATCATTTATCTACTTCACGTTGGAAGCGGCTTGGATTGCGGTACTTAATTTGTGGCCTTCAGTGCAATAAAGCTATCAATAGTAAACACTGTTAAACACGAAGCTCAAAAGTCAAACGCATTTATCTTGTCTTTTATATTTGCTCGACCCCTTTTCCTTGGAAGCTGAATTTTTAACCATTTGTGATCCAGATATGTTATCCTGGGTAACCATCGTGATGCCTGGACGTTTGGAGCAGCTGACCCCAACAGCGGAACAGCAGCTATGATAGAGGTAATTGACCAGTAGGCTGTGCTTTTCTCTTTACACTAGCTGCGCCATAAGAGCAAGTACAATAGTATAGCCAACTAGTGGCTATAACACTTGTCCATTTCATCTATAGCCTTCAAAAAAATAGTTCATACAATAAGGTAGCTATTACAATAACTATTTGGCCCCACGTGTAAGAGAGTGAAATGCATATTTTTACGTGCTATAGCTAACTGTAATTTAGTAGCCAACTTCCTTCTCTCTCTGCCACGTAAGATTTGGTTGATATTATATTTGTTATAGCCTGCTGACTAAACCTTATTATACCTGCTCTAATACTGCTCCACTAGAACAGTGTAATCGACCTATCAGCACAAATCTTAATCATGATCATGTCTGACATGTAGTTTCACCCGTTGTCCATCTAGTTAGCTCAAAGGTTTTCGATGCTGCAAAAGCAAGGATGGAGGCCTCGAAGAACCATCATCTTCTGTAGCTGGGACGCGGAAGAGTACGGATTGGTAGATAGCGCTCTCTCTCTCTCTCTCTCTCTCTCGCTGCAGTCTGCACCACATTCGATTACAATAGTGATCTCAATTTACATTTATGCAGACAGGATCAACTGAGTGGGTTGAAGAAAACCGGGAAATGCTTTTTTCGAGAGCTGTTGCTTATCTCAATGTTGACGTTTCAGTAGTCGGTCCTGTATTCCGGCCAGCTGCAACTCCCCAACTTGATGAACTACTCCAGGAAACAATTAAATAGGTATGTATATTTGTTGTGGTTACTGACCAAACAGTATATAAGAGGACTAACTAGAGAGAGCTGGTAAGTAAGAATGAGTGGATCTAGGTATCCACGCCCCTCTTGGGGGTTTATATACATAAATGGTGTAGGATGAAAAATTCACATTCTACCCCTTAATAATTATAAAAGGTAGGGGCATATTGATACATTCTTTTATATCATTAGGCCTATTATGTATTGGGCCAGTTGTAAGGCCCAGTCACAGGAGGTTGAGCTACCCCTACAACAATACTCCTTCGACAGTAAGCACGGATATCCTGATGGGTGAGCTAATGTGACCAACTATCCCAACCCCTATCCTCCGCCAGCAAGCACGAAAGTTCTGATGAGCGAACTGATGCAATTGGTAGCTCCAGCCCTTCCAACGCCGATGCTCCAGCCATGTCGTCGAGGTTCTATTCCGACGTAGGCGACACATAAAGGCAGGGTCGTGGTCGGATCGCTCCATTGAGGAGATGCCTACGAGTAGGGCGACGAAGTCTCGCGACGCAGTCGATGGCACCCCGTCGAGGTCGAGCTTTTGAAGCGGAGTCAGGGGCCGGACAGCCCCTATGAGGCGATACGTACAAGGAGGCCAGCGAAGTCCCGCGATGCAACCGAAAGCACCCTGTCGAAATGGTGCTTTCGAAGCGGAGTCATCGGAGTCTCAACCATGAAGTGGTCGAACGAAACGTCTATGACCACAAGGTGGTCAGAGTCGGCGAAGGCGACGACGAGACGAGGCTCTAACATGCGCGGTCGGCCTGTCCCCCACCCTTCGGACTTGGGGTCGATGAAGTCGGAGGTGAGACGAAGATCTGACATGTGCGGTCCGTCCCCCACTCTTCGGACTCGGTGTCGACAGAGGCGGCGACGAGATGAGGCTTTGCCTCCTTCGGACTCATTTTCGGCAAAGGCGACAGCGAGACGATGGCCTAACGCCCGCAGTCGGCCCGTCCCCTACCCTTTAGACTTGGCTTGGCGAAGCCGGCGGCGAGACGAGTCTCTGCCTCCTTCGAACTCGGTGTCGGCAAAGGCGACGGCGAGACGAGGGTCTGATGCACGTGGTCATTCCGTCCTAGGGACGTGCGGAAGCCGAAGCCCATCTTTGCCGTGCACGGAAGCCGACTCCCTAGTGTCGAGGCGACGACGCAATGGCTCGAGGCAAAGGTGGTCGATGATGAAGGATGTGCTATAGATACCACTGAGGTGCGAGCGGGCACAGCAGAAATCATGGATGAGGAGGTAGCTGAGTACAACCCTACTCCACTCCTGCAGCTCGGAGCCGATCTACATCATGCACGGAGACGAACTCCCTGGTGTCTGGCAATGAGAAATGTCGCTCCACCTCTGCAGGTGCGATGGGACAGCCGCCGGAAGTAGCCCCGGATATGGCAGCATCTGGGGTGCTCGCGTATGGCGAGATGAGCTTATCTGAGGTGCTCGCGGCACGAGCACTCTGGTGATAGCCTTCTCTAGCGTCTTCCCTTACGCAACTTCTTGTGTTGTCCCCACGGTTGGTGCTAATTGTTGTGACTACTGACCAAATAATATATGAAGGAACTAGCTAGAGAGAGCTGATGAGTTAGAATGAATGGATCTGGGTATCCACACCCCTCTTGGGGGTTTATATATATATATAAGTGGCAGGATGGGAAATTCTCATCCTACCCCTTAATAATTACAAAAAGTAAGGATACATTGATATATTCTTTTATACTATTAGGTCTATTACATATTTGACCAATTGCAAGGCCCCGTCAAGAGGGGTTGGGCCACCCCTACAACAATATCCTTCCTGAAACAAGTAACATATTCGCATAAAAAAATAAAGAACTGAGTTCTTTTTTTTTTTTGAAACTGACAATTGATAGTGTACTCTATTTGCTTTTGGCCACAATGTTGTAGTAGTGGTCAACAATGGGTGTCTCAACTTCCAAGCACCTGTGTGAGACAGTTTCATGTTTACGGCATTTTCCTTATGTCATGTTCGAAAGTAGACAGTTTCATGTCTACGGCATTTTCCTTATGTCATGTTCGAAAAGTAAAAACGTTCTTTTCTCAATCCATGAAGGTTCAAGATCCTGACAATTCATCTCAGACGGTGTATGATTCATGGGTCAAATCCAACATTTCTCCCATGGTGAGTTGTCAGATGACTTGCTTATCCAATCAACAACTCTATTACTTTATATAGTACTAATTGCTGTAAAGCTCCTAGTTCCTTTGTGAGTAAAATAAAATTTTGAGCTTCTGGGACTTTGTGTTCTGATATCTTCAGCTGTACATTTCAGTTCCAAGTCTGAAAAAGCACGTAGTTCTTTCCATTTCAGTTACTGTAGTTTAACATATATTGTTGCTGATCTCCTGCGCGAAGATTGGAAGACTAGGCAACGGAGGATCAGATTTCTCAGCCTTCGTTCAACATGTTGGTATTCCTTCAACCGACATGGTTTTTGGAGAAGGTAAGGCACCTCCTGTTCTTTATTCTAATGATTTTTCGTCTTTCTAATGGATGCTACTTGGCGCCTTGGCCTTTGCAGGACCAGGATATCCAGTGTACCACTCTTTATATGATGACTTTGTATGGATGGAGAAATTTGCAGATCCTGGGTTCCGTAGGCATGTTGCAGGTGCTGCTCTGTGTTCTTCTTGTGCAGTGCGTTTGTTGCGGCACTTGCTGAACCGCTACATGATAACCAGCATTTTCACCTTGCAGCTGCTAGCATCTGGGGAAGTATGGCTCTAAGGCTTGCCGATGAAGAGATCCTACCCTTCAATTATATGTCCTACACAGTCGAGCTTGAGGTAACACTGTCCACTGAATGCAACAACATCTGGAGGCATAGGGCCACACTGAATGCAACTACTACTAAAATTTTGTTTATTGTCAGGCATACACAAAAGTAGTAGAGAATGAAGTCAGGGGAACCCCTGTCACTTGTTCCCCATTGTACAACTCAATCAGATCTCTCCAAAGGGCAGTTACCAAAGTAAACAATGAGCGAAAGGTAACTTAGTTGCTTCAGAATTGCTGCTCAACCATACAATCTTGCAGACCAGATTTTCATGATTACTACGATAAATGATTGTTTTTAGGAACTTCAAGGACAAGTGTTGAGCAAGCAGCTGAGTAAGGATTCACTGAAAATCCGACAGATCAATGACCGGCTTATGCAGGCAGAACGAGCGTTCACCAACAGGGAGGGTGTCTTCAAGCAAGAATGGTTCAAACATCTGGTGAGCGAATAGTCATCCACACTCTTTCTTCTCTAGCATTCAAATTGCATAATCTTGTAATCTTTAGCTTGTACTTTGTGCTAATTTGCCAGTGTCTCCTCCCACAGGTCTATGGACCTTCAGAACAGAACGACTGGGACACTGCATCCTATCCTGGTGTAGCCGATGCAATAGCCACCGCTAGGAGCACCAACACTTCACAATCCTGGAAGCTCGTACAACACGAGATTCACAGAGTCGCCAGGGCCGTGACACAGGCATCTGCTGTGCTTAGTGGCAGCCTGACATGACTGAACTGAAATCGATAGACATGGAAGGAACACGTTGTTTCAGTAATTACAGGATACAGTCCGTGGAGAATCATGTTCTGCCGACTATTGATAATTTGATTCCGGACGGATAAGAAAAAAGATGTAGCAATGTAACATATAATTCATGGCGATCAATTTACAAATGATGTGATTTGTGTTTTACTGTACAGATACTTTGGATAGATGTATCATGTATGCACATACTTGTATCTGTATCCTGTAAAAAACTTCTGCGTCATCATGTATTGCAATTTCAATCAGGGCGTTACAGAATGACAGAAGTTTTGGTGAATCTACTGATATGTTCATGAACTTCAATTCCTCGTACCATTATTCATCATGCTGTACTCATCTTAAAGTCCCTATGTTGGTCAAGTATACTTAATATTGAACCAAGTACTAATCTTTGCAGAGATCTTTTTTTGGGGAAATCACTGCACCCCAAAAATTAGGTCTGAAGCAACTTCCTGTTTTGCTAACCGGGCAACTTCCCCATCTAAATTAGCTGTTCTTATTTGGCACGTTGGTCGTTGCCGTCATTGTAATTTCTGTTTCCTTCTCTTTAGCCAAAAATCTCGTTGTACACCTCTTTCTCCTTAACGAATGAAACATAAATCTTCTGCGTTTTCGCAAAAAAACCGTTTCTGTGTTCTGATCAACATGATTGAACATTGCAATTGATCAACACGACATTGAAGTTGAACATCGCAATTGCATCTATAACTCAACTATTCAATCTTTCGAACAAGACGAACAAATAAGAACGCGTATACTAGAAATAATCGAATAGAATATCGCAATGAAAGAATAAACACACTCCGTTCGGTCTGTTCTTGTGATCCGACCCAGCCTAAACTAAAAAACAGCCACAGGCCATCACTTCCACAAGAAGCAATTAATACTTGACTAAATAATCACATCACATAACGCAACATCACCAGCCAAACCCAAGAGTTCACTCATCATTAGTTGCAGGCACTAGCTGTAGGACCGACGGCGAAGATCATAGCGAGATGAATAATCTTGTTCCCTTTTTTAACTAATACAAAATTAATCTCTTTTGGCATCTTCACTCAATTAACTATAAGAAACTAATAAGATTAAATGCACAACGAAAACAAGCACAAAATAGCAGCCAACAAACCAAAGGAACAAAAAAAAAACAATAAACGGGCCAAGGCATTAGCTGGGCAGTCTGACCACAGGCATCACACCGATCTGACCGGGCTAGGCAATTTGACCGCTCGGATCACACCGATTTGATCAGTTTTGGACAGTCTAACCGCTCGGGTCATAGCGGTCTAACCGATCACTGTTCCAAAACAAAGGACAACCCACCACCAAGAACTCAAAATGATCTAACTTCTAATCTACTCAACCAAATAAGTTAAAACTTGAAACGTAGTTTTTTCAAGGTCCTATAAACCTATTCCATCAATGGATCAAAAGGCTATTCAACAAAGTTTTAACCTTTGTCCAAAATAAGACAATTTATATCAAAACCAAGGCAAAAA
The DNA here is from genome assembly GCA_036346575.1 of Dendrocalamus sinicus. Lineage (NCBI taxonomy): Eukaryota > Viridiplantae > Streptophyta > Magnoliopsida > Poales > Poaceae > Dendrocalamus > Dendrocalamus sinicus. Next base: position 45,170,050 of record CM070641.1, on the reverse strand, counting down.
CTGAGAGCTTGCTATAGAGTTGTCTAGATGGATGGGATCTTAGCCTCTAGGAGGTTCTTCCATCATTCACGCATCCTTGGAAACCAGCAAGATCAAGGAGAGAAAATTCAAACAAGAAAACCAAGCAAATCAAAAGTAAAAGAGAAATCCATAGTAAAACTCACTTAGATGAAATTTAAATCTTTATTTCACTTAAAGATGAATGTTTAAAGTCACTCCACTCGTGGATGACAGAGCTCTCTCTCCATGGAGCCCACACACAAAGTTTTCTCTTGAAAACCCTAACTTTCAAAAGCTTAACCATGACTTCCAAAGCTTAGCCCTAGGCCAACACCTGTCCCTCCTTATATATGAAGACCCACAAGAAACCATAATCAATATCTCTAATTAGGTTTCATCCACTTACATAGGATAACTTGTTAACCTAACACAATACTAGGTTTTACACGTATGCACGTTTTTTAAAGCAAATCATCCAAAGGGATCCAATAGCTCAAAACACCAATCCAATCTATCAAAGTATCTCCACATGATTTGACATGCAACCCGTAGTGCCCAACAATTAGCCATCACGTTTTCACGCATTCAGACTCTCCCAACCATCTCTACGTGCATCGACCTCATCACTTGGTGCACCACATGCACTAACTCACCTCATCGCTATCCTTGTCTCTTTTGTGTTTCCCACTTGAGCTACGTAACCTCACCCAGACTTACCCGACCACACAAACCTCAGCTCTCCCCGCCTAATCCTAGTCCATTGCTGTTGAAGTTGCCATTCTATATGTCACCTTACATATCCAAAGACCAAGCAATCTGATTCTGAGCATAAGTTCCACAAACTTAACTCACGTTAGTCAAATCATGCATTATGTAACACAACATAACCATCCAACGGTTCCCATATCGTGTACACTCTCAAATCACTCAATTCAACCCAAAATTTACTCTGAACCTATAGGGCCGATCTGACTATCAACCAAAGGTCGATCAGACTATCCAATTCCTCTCAATCTCACCCAGGTAATAGGGGATTGGTATGACCACTTAAGACCACCAGAATATATTCTCTTTGAAATTTTGGTTAATCTCTATCTAGTTTTATTTTAGAATTCCAAATTGAATGACACCTAGTGCAAACACATCCTCAAACATGACTAGAATGTGTTTGGTGACCATTCTCTAAAAAGTATATAGCTGGTCTAACCACTCCATAACCATCGTCTAACCCAGCATGGCCAAAATTACTTGACTTGGGCTTCCGATGTCGAGATAGTATTTAGAGCCAAGAAGTTTCGTGCTGCCATTGGGATTGGTGCACCGCAGGATTCCAAATTCACCCTTGAGGAAAATGATCAGGCACTTCACTTCCTCAGGCATCACCTCTGTCTCACTCTCAAGAATGAGTACATGGCAGAGAAAAGTGTGATAGCATTGTGGAGTGCACTCAAGAAGTGGTTCGAGAAGTTAATGTATACCATCCTTACTCAGGCAGAGCCAGAATGGATCCAACTGAGGTTTGCTGATTTCAAAACGGTCGGAGAGTACAATTCTGCTCTGCACAGAATTTGTACCAATCTTCAACTTTGTAGTAAGCAGATCACAGATGAGCAGAAGATTCAGAAGACCCTATCCACCTTCAACCCTAATGCAGTGCAGCCTGCGCGCAACTATCATCAAGACAGCTACAAGGAGTATGCTGAATTGATTGATATGATGTAGGTTGCAAAGGCTCGGGATGAAGTTCTCCGTAAGAATTTTGTCGCACAGCCACCTGGGAGCTCCGTTGGCCATAAAGCAACGCCGGGAGCTACAAGGTGCAAAAGCCTATAATGAAGAAAAGGGGGAGGAAGTGCAAGGCCGCAGCCCAGAAAGACAATCCAGATGCTCCACGTGAGAATAAAGCAAGCAAGCCAAAATGGGACGACAAGCCTTATGGTCAGCAAGACCAAATCTGCTACAAGTGTGCAAGTGGGAAGACTGGTCGCGGATCTGTAAAGAGCCGCGACACGTCGTCGATGCCTTCCAAGCTAAGAAGAAGAAGGGTGGCACAAGGCAGCATGAAACCCACTTTGCCTCTGTTGAGGGGGAGAGTTATGAGTAGCTGCCTGCGCCGATGGAGGTTCACTCCATTCCGGCAGCAGCACCCCCTCTTGACATTACAGCTGCCGCTGCCATGATTTCTCTAGAAGAGCATATCACCCCTGAGAAGATAGCAGCTAAAGTGTCCGACTTCTTAGCAGATTCAGTCTAATGCAAAGAATGCATTTAGACTTTAAGTGTCATTTATTTTACATGTGGAAGGAATAAGTTGGATTTTTGCATGGATGGTACTCAAACAATTTATTTTCTTGTAATGGTTGGATGATATTGAATAATTCATCCATTTATTCAGTTAATAGTGGCATGATATGTTCTGCTATTTGAAGTATTTTATTTATGTGTTGATTCCCTGTACTACATATTAATAAAATACTTTATAACGCGTGTGGCGCCCTATGGAAGAAGTGTGCTTAGCTAACAGTGACACAATGAGTACCATCGTGAGAGATACGAAATTCTTTCAATCAATTAGCAAAAATGATGGCAGCCTTACAACAATCGCCGGTACCGATACTTGTATAATAGGTTTAGGAAGAACCACAATTATACTCCCAATGGGCACAACTTTGGTCATTCAAGAAGTCTTATTGTACCTACAATTAACGAGAACTCTCCTAAGTTTTAAGGATATTCGCGCCAACAGTTTCCATGTTGAAACTGAAGAAGAGTATGGTAAGAAATACTTGCTTATTACGAAGCGTGAAGTAAATTGAAAAAGGGGTATTAGAAAAACTTCCTTCAGTAGAAATTGGGCTATACTGCAATAATATCAAGGCACCCGCAGCCTACACTGCCCTGAAAACAATATTTAGAAGTTCTGAACTCTTCTGTCTCTGGTATGATACACTAGGCCACCTAGGTATTAGGATGATGACAAATATAATTAATAATTTACAGGGACAAAATATTAATGTAAAGAATTTCCTGAATCATGAAGATTTTGTGTACCCCGCATATGCCACCGAAAAATTAATTACTAGACCTTCTACTCTGAAAGTAAAGGATGAAGTCCCTGCATTCCTGGAGCGCATCTAAGGAGACATTTGCAATCCCATACAACCACTATCAAGGCCATTTAAATATTTTATTATGCTCATTGATACTTCCTCGAAATAGTCGCACGTATGTTTATTATATACGAGAAACCATGCTTTCGAAATGTTGATCTCACAGATAATTCGCATTAGAAATATTTTCCCTGTTCATCATATAAAGTCCATCAGAATGGACAACGCCGGAGAATTTACTTCAAAGGCATTTGATGATTATTACATGGTAATGGGAATTACAATTGAGCATTATGTACCGTATGTCCATACCCAGAATGGACTAGCAGAGGCATTAATCAAGAGAATTAAATTTATTACTCGATCAATTTTGCAGAATTGTAATTTACCAACTACATGTTGGGGACACACAATCCTGCATGCACCAACTCTCATCAACTTTAGACCATGGGCATATAACATCCATTCACCTATGCAACTAGAGCAAGTGTTAGCATCGAAAATTTCTCATCTCCGGAGGTTGGATGCAAGGCTTATGCACCTATACCCCCTCCACAGCGTACTACAATGGGTCCTCTCTGAAAGACTGGAATATACGTTGGTTATGAGACAGCATCCATAATCAGGTATTTAGACCCCGTGACAGGAGATTTGCATAGTGTTCGTTTCACTGATTGTATATTTGATGAGGATAGTTTCCCGACATTAGGAGGAGGAAATCAACCCCTTGATGAAAATTATTGGGAAATTACGTGGCAAGCCACGAGAATACATGCACATGACCCGCGCACTAGTGAAATAAATAGAGAAGTCCAGAAGATCATTGATTTGCAAGTATTAGCAAACCAACCGCCTGACCACTTCAATGATTTAAAGAGCGTGACCAACTCGCATGTGCCTACACGCAATGCACCACAGAGAGTTCAAATACCAAAAAAAAAGTTAAAGATATCTCTAATCCCGTCCAGAGGCCTCAGAATAAAAAGATGAGAACTCCGGCCCCTCGAACCTTAAGTAACCGGTGACGTCTGATGAAAAAAGGATAAGAAAGACTTGACACAACCAATCACCGACGTTCTCTAGAACCAGAAGGAATGCTAGTTGAGACCTGGCACCAATATGACACCTTCAAAAAAGGGCATACCGGAACTAAACATTCCCATGGAGGGAGAAAGACAACTTCAAAAAAGGACATGCCGGAACTGAACATTCCCATGGAGGGAGAAATCAGCATGAATGTGTGCACACACATCAGAGCTGAAAAACTAAAAGGATTTACCACTGTAACTGGAAGGAGTAGTGAGCAGGTAGAAGCACAAGAAGAATCAACTCATGATGAAATAGCTATAAACTATGTGCACACAGGAGAATCCAAGCCAATGTTAATGTCTATTTTGCAAAGAAAATTGCCACAATTATCGATCTTGATCAAGAGCCCACATCGCTCGCTGAATGTAAGAAATGATTAGATTGGAAAAAGGCAATAGAAACTGAATTATTATCCCTGAACAAAAGAGAGGTGTTTTGACTTGTAAGCCGCACGCCTCCCTATGTGCACACTGTAGGGCATAAGTGGGTATTTGTTCGAAAGAGAAATGAAATATAAAGTAAGGCTTATTGCACAAGGTTTCACTCAACATCCAAGAGTTGATTATGAAGAAACCTATTCCCCGGTCATGAGTGGAATTACCTTTAGATACCTAATCTCAATGGCAGTAAATCTAAACTTAGAAATGAAATTGATGGATGTGGTAATTGCATAACTTTATGGAATATTTATATGAAGGTACCTGAAGGTATCCCTGTTCCGAACCAAGACAGAGCAAATAGAAATCTATACAGTGTGAAACTCAGAAAATCACTATATAGACTTAAGCAATCAGGTAGGATGTGGTATAATCACTTAAGCTACTTTCTATGCAAAAAAGGCTATACGAACAATGAAGATTGTCCTTGTGTATTTATACGACGATCCCAGAATGAATTTTGTATAATCTCAGTATATGTAAATGATCTAAATATCATCAAGACCATGGAAGACATAAAGAAAGCAAGTTCTTACTTGAAGTCAGAATTTTAAATGAAAGATTTGAGTAAAACCAAATATTACTTAGGCTTGCAGCTCGAGCATGTCCCTAAAGGAATATTAGTACATCAATCAGCCTACTCCCAGAAGGTGTTAGAAATGTTCGACTTTGAGAAGGCATACCCATCGAAAGTATCGATGATCGGGAGATCTTTACAGCAAGATAAGGATCTGTACTGACGTAGGAAAGAGGGGGAAGAAAGTCCTAGAACTGGAATTCCCATACTTAATTGCAGTAAGAGCACTTATGTATTTAGCGAACTACACTAGACCAGACATTGCATTTGCCATAAACCTGTTAGCAAGGAATAGCACAGAACCTACCAAAAGGCATTGGTAGGGAATAAATGATGTCTTATGATACCTCCAATAAAGCAAGGACCTTGGGTTATTCTATAGAAAGAACTAAAACTTGAATATAACTGGCTATGCAGATGTAGGGTACCTGTCGGATCCGCATACCGCAAGGTCACAAACAGGCTATATATTCTTGTGTGGTGGAACTGCAATTTCATGAAAATCATCTAAGCAAAATCTTGTAGTGACTCCGACGAACTACTCAGAAATCATAGCGCTATACGAAGCCGCACGAGAATGTGCTTGGCTTCGATGAATGATTCACCATATCCAGTAGTTATGTGGGTTGAATATCATGCAAACTCCCACAATTATCTATGAAAATAATGCAGCTTGTATTACACAAGTGCAAACGGGTTATGTGAAGAGTCATATCACAAAGCATATCAACCCCAAGTTCTTCTATGCTCATGAATTGCAAAAGATGGACGAAATTAAGGTACTGCATACTAAGTCATGTAAAAATCTTGTAGATTTATTCACTAAGTCACTCCCAGCATCTAGTTTTGAAATATATGTACGACGAATTAGAATGATGAGACTTAGAGGTGCAGAATTCAGAGGGAGATTTTTCTCAAGCTCGTTATCACGAAGATCGTGTACCCTAAGAATAAATCATGTAGATTAAATGAAATTGGGTGGATTATACTTTTTTTCCCTTTACGAGTTTTCCTGAAAGTTTCTCAGCCTAGGTTTTTCATGACGCAATTTGTGCAACACAGCATAATATGTATCATGTACTCTTTTTCCAAAATTTTCCATTGGGTTTTTATGGAGTTTTGATGAAACATGAATATGTCAGATAAGTGCCTAAGGGAGAATGTTGGGAAACCTGGGTCTGGGTTTGAAGCTTTGGCCTATGGTGGGCACCACCACTAGGCTATATATAGGGAATCCTATTGGCTATTTTGTATATGTATGAAAGAGAAAGTAATAAAGAAAAGAACAGGAATTCTTCCACTTATCTCTGTATTTTCAATCTACTATTTGTATTACTCTATAATTGATCCGTCTCTTTGCATAGAAGAGAAATTGATCGGATTAAACTTATCAGTGACAGTTCCTCAACAGTTTATACCGGTTGTTGGCGACTGATCGACGCGATCCGATGCTTTCAAGGTTCAGATAATCAGATCGTGCTGCTCGTTGGACGGCTATGTTCCCCCAACATATGCTGGACTAGGCATACCGATCGAATCAATCGATGATGCCAAGTTGATCATCGTGCATGCATGCAACAATCAAGCAGTCTACCTGCCATGGCTGAATGCTGACAATACATGTTCATGTGGATCCGACTGCCTCGCTTAGTTCGTAAATTTGGTCTCAGAGGTTGGGCCTGTTCTTTTTTCAACTTTTGATTTCATATTTTAGTTTTTTTTTATAGTAACTAGCTTTTAAACGGAGTGTCTTTTCAAGATGAGGTCTACTAGTTAATTATAGTACATACTGTACCGACTTCATTTATATCGGCAAAAACCGCACGTGAGTTTCAGTTACTCTATAATCTCTCACACGAACAACCTAAAAACCATAAGCTGCAGCCATAAGCCTTAGGGCCTGTTCTTTTTTGCTGCGGCTTATGGCTTTTGGCTGCGGCTTGTGGCTTTTAAGCTGTTTATACGAGAGATTACAGAGTAACAGAAACTCACGTGCGGTTTTTGCAGATATAAATGAAGTCGGTACAGTATATACTACAATTAACTAGTAGATCCTATTTTGAAAAAATATTTAAAAGCTAGTTACTGTAGAAAAGCCAAAAAAATAGCTTTTAGAAGCTGAAAAGAAAGAACTGACCTATTGATCCAACCAACTGTAATGCTCTATAATGGGCCTTAAGCTTCCTCAAATATCCCTTCTAGCTGCACCTTGTTTGAAGATGAAGTCTACTTGGTTCTAAGAAGCTCTTAGACCCTCTCAAATTAACATTACGCCCTGTTTGGATCCCTTGACTAATTTTTAGTCATCTAAAGTTTAGGTCTAGTCCATCCAAACAGGTGAACTAATACCTGGACTAATATTTAGTTCATCCCCAACTAGCTATTAGTTCATTAGTTGGTAAATGTGGACTAATTGTGGACTAAAAGGTGGTACCAAATAGCAAAAGACAAAAATACCCCCGCTACCCTTTCTCCACTACTCCACATGCAACACACTAACAAATATAGGGGTATAAATGTTTTTGCCCATGAAAGTCACCACCTTTTAGTCCATGTATCCAAACAGCACTTGACTAATTTTTAATTATTTAAAGTTTAGTCACCTAATTTTTAGTTCACCAACTAGTGAACTAATAATTAGTCTAGCAGATTGTTCCATAACTTACTGAATGATGGACCTGCGGAGGCGTAGATAACTCCCATTGTAACCACCATACATGTTCTGGTAACCAGAGGCTGCAGGATCGGAGGTTGCTGCGTACTGCCACCCACCCACTAGCAGCAACCACCGGCAGCTGGTCAAAGCTTGGATGCGGTTTGCCTTACTGTGCCCGCCTGCTGCAAAGAATGCATGTGCACAAAGCTCTAGAATTCGACTACGATTTCTACTAATATATCAAAAAAAATCACTATAAAAGGTATCACCAACTTTGCTTGCCATGCACAGTACAAACAAGGAACAAGTTGGTACTATAATGCAGCGTTTACCAAGAAACTGAATAAGCACAGATAAAAAAAAAAAAAGAAACTGAATAAGCACCTCATCGTGGACCTTCTGGACTGGTGCAGACTATTGGGAAACCGACACCCTAAGGGGTGCAGCCGGCCCAGTAGGCACAGCCGGTTTCTTTCTTCTTGGACATATATCAAAATGAGTCTTAGACTATAAATATAAGAGAGAAGATCAAAATAACTCGACTATAAATATAAGAGAGAAGCTATCTATTTTATACACAAAAGATTGTTAGAATAAAGAAGATTACTGAATTGCTCTCTCTACATCTTGTGTCTATTTGTTTTTCTATTTTTGTATTGTCTAATTGTGTGATTGTTCTTCCTTTTAGTTGTGTTGATTGGTTATATGCATTGCTCAACGCCACTAGTTATTCAACATGTTATCAGCACGACTGCTCCACAAGCCACGATATGTCATTGAATTGACCTTCTAGTAGCGAGTTTAATTTTGTAGATCGTTCATCTCAAGTTCAATCATGGTCTGTGCGAACCCTAGGTGTGTTTGTCTATTCATTTTAACGTAAAAAAAAAGTCGGCATTGGAAGCCGATCTAGCATGCGCACTCCTGATGCCGTTGGCCCAAATGCCAGCATCGCCGCCAGTCAGCACGCTGCCACTCTAGACCACAGTGGCCCATCACCACCATGCTCCACATGCGACCACGCCCGCCCGCATGCGCCCGCGCCATCAATCCCATTGCTGTCACCCGCATGCACAGATGCATAACCGTGAGCCTCGCCAACACTTGTCCGCTGACCACCGCCATCGCGTGTACTCGTAAGCGCCACATCGTCCCCATCCATCATCGCCGCCACCTCCATGGCTTTGCCATGCCACCGCCGCTTCAACTCCACATGAGAAGTGCGTTGCAGCTGACATTCACCATCGTCGCCTCGGCCTCGAAGCTGACCGCTGCTGTTGTTGCGCCTGCAAGCGTCGCCACCGTTGACCGTAGATCCGTACCATTGCGGCCAGATCATGTTGCCGCATCAACCGTCACGCAGCCACACATGCCTCCATGTCGTCATGCTGTCATCGCCTGGTATAATCCGAGAGTGTGCCAGAACGTGTAGACCGGTCGGATTTGATTTTGACCCAACAGCGGAAAAATAGACTGGACCGAATTCGGTTTGGTGGCAATTTTGTGAAGAAACCCTTGAAGTTTTTAGTAAATATGACAATTTCTGCCAAATAAGGAAATATGCGAAAAACCCTTAGACTTTTAAGAAATTAAAAAAATGGATTTTAATATATTTTTGCAAAATAACCCTATTGTTTTCCATTTTTGTGCCAGATCGATATAATATAAGGTTTTTAGGTATACGAGCTTCCACAAATTTGTGAAATCTTAGACTTAATACTTCTCAAAATCATCGTATTTTATGGTTTTTCTTTCTTGGAATAGTGTGTTGGGCAGTTATTTGTGGGATTTTTAGTAATTCAGAAAATTGATAAAATTCATAACTAATTGATCCCAGATGTAAGGTTTCGAGCATTCTTGGGCACGAGGTCTCTAGCGTTCTTGGGTGCGAGGTCCTGAGTATAAGTGTTATATGCTTATCCTTATGTCTAGTCCTAGTTGTAGTCCGAAAAATGCTAGAAAAATTATGGGAAATTAAAAAATTGTCTACTAAATAGAATTAACCAATCTTTACTATTTTGCACTCGTTTAACGCATTTAAATTATTTTATTAGCAATAAACCTTTAGAAAATTGCATAAAATATGTAGGATATGATAGACATTGCTAAGAGGGATTCTGACTATCTTGGATGGCAATAACCACCTTACATGGACATTGAATGATGAGGCTAACCTCACACCCTTATCTCTTAATCAAGACGCGGCGCAAGAAGTGCGACTACATGCACCGTCGAGCAAAGTGAATTGTGCTCTTGCAAACACAATACAACTAGATCAAGTTGCCGCTTTTAGAAGTCCACAGCAAATTATAATCCTATCCTAAACTATACTGCTTATCAACTAGGCTATGTAAACATGCAGTTTACTGAAGCTGGCATGAAGACTATATCCACCTTCCACCCTAGAAATTTTACAATAGCAATATCGTCACACCAACTATGTTGAGTGTTCTAAATTGATCTCCCCCTACTTGTTGAAGAGAACTAGAGTGATCTTGAAAAAGAATCACACTACTAGTCCCATAGAAAATACGTCTATTTGAGAAGAACATGTAAATACTCAAAAGAAAGGGAATGCTCTTAGCCGCAGGAAATGCCATGGGTAGTATAGTGGAAGATAAAGAAAGCATGTGCATTCAGGGTATGGATTAGCCCACGGGAAAGTATATAGAGACCTGCGGTAATCTCATTGTTACCCTTAGCTATGATTATATGTCATTTACCTACACAAGTTGCATTATTAGTTTAGATACAGTTCATATAGAACTTGGTTATGCTCAAGTAGAGCAAGTTCTACTATTTTTCTTTAGACTAAAAACTTCTACATTAGATTAATTTCTTTTCCTAGAATGATTGGGCAAATTGCTAAAAATGGTAGAACTTCCCTGCCGTATAGGATTTATTATCTTGCCATCTGCGAATAGCATATCTTATCTGTAGTAAAATCAATAATATTGTATGGAATAAAATTGTGTTTTGTACTCCTAACATTGTAAATAATATATTGCCTTGCTTATTAGAAATAATTATTCAAAATGTACTCTTGATATCCACTAAGCCTCAATTAACCATGTAGGTTATTTACTCACTAGTTCTTTGTGTGCATTGATGCCTAGTAGGCAATAGGAAATAGAATTTCCTAACAGCACATGAACAATTAGAATTTATTGGTCTCAAAGCTAAGTGTATAATCTTCAAACAAGTATAGAATAACTTGCACCCTAATACTTGAAGTTTGTATGATTCCACCCATTATAACATTATTTCTTACTTAGTAATTCTATAAGCCAAAAGTTATAGCATAGAGGCAGAAGCAAAATAAGCCTGAAGCAATTGTGTAATCTAGATTGTTTAAGAGATTAATAAATTTGCATAATGATTGTCAATATCTCATAGATATAAAGAATGTCATTCATGTTATCTTGTTAATGGCCATAATATTTGTAGCCAATGGGAGGGTGGTTGATTTATACATTCAGCAATATGCCAGCTATTAGCACGTAGGTGCATACATGGCCTGATGCCGTTGTGCCAATGAATCATTCCTCACTGCTGCACCGAAAGGGCAGCTGCGTCACCGCTACACATGAAGGGTAGTCGCTCATTACAACACAAGAAGTTCTACCACTTGCTACATGTGGCACACAGTGAATCAAGCCATACTCATAGGTCATGACACATGCATATTGGTACAAGTGGTCTGAAACCACATCACCATTGACAATTATATTATTTGGTAGGAGCAAACATAACCCCCAAAATAAAAGATAAATGACCTAGTGGATTATAATAATCCAGAATGATCTAAATTGGCCATATTTAGTTTGGCATTATAAATAGAAGTTAGGCATATTGTTTATCACCCACTTAAATAAATTGTCGTATTCCTGCAGAATAGCGAATATTCCCGCAGAATAGTGAATCTTTTTGGGTTATTCAACTAAGGTTGTATTCAAGAAGAAAATTTATTGTTTCCATGCAGATTAATTATTGTCAATATTTTTATGTTGTGGTATTATATTTATGCTCTTGAAGAGCATCCTATAAACATATATTATGTTGTTAGAACATACTACTTGTGACCATAGAAAATATGTTGCGTATTATAAACTTGAAGTTTGAATTATCCAAATTACCCTAAACATCTTATGAGTAAATAGGTCAAAATTTGGGAGAAGAATAAAAGAATATAAACAATAGAACAAGTCTGCCGACTCTCGAACCCCTGTATAAGATCTTGGTTGCAAAACAGTAATCCACCAGGAGATGGGATAATCCACAAAATGTTAAGGTCATGCAGTTTTCATACCACCACATTAATAAAAGTCTAGCTCACTACATATAATGAGTAACCGCACCCCCCCCCCTAAAGTGAAGTGCCTATTAAAAGGATGAAATATTTCCCACATAATATCACTATCATAGCATACATCTATGGGCCTCCACTTGTAGTTGGGAACATATGTTGGATTTGAAATTCCACTAATCTGGTGCTTAATAAGGTATTTTTACATTATGCTATTAAAGAAAGATCTAATCTCAGCATTAGGGGGGAGAAAACCCGAAGTTGTTGAATGTCTTTATTTTTCTGGATGAATAAGATCTTAAGTATTTAGATGCACGCACTAGCCAAGCTAAACTAGATGTTTAGTTGATTCTCCTATAAGCCAAAAGTGAGAGCTTGCTAGATAATTGTTCAAGAAGTTATAAAGGAATAATCAAGTTGTATTTGCAAGAAGTTAACTCACCACTAAGAGTGGTTTACCCAGGGTTTTGAATAATATATCCACCTACGTGGAATGACTTATTGGTCAATGATCTAAATATGCAAGGACGCGTGTGGGTTCTATTGTCTAAATGACACTAGTCAAATAACGGTTAAACACTCCTAAAGAGAATTCACCTAGGAGGTGTGAAAGACCTCACGAAGAGGTTCATCATGAAGATGAAAACCTAGCAACATAAGCACCCGCAAACCATAACTCTGGAAATGTGGAACAACAAAAAAAATCTTTCATTTTAGGAAATGTGGTAGATTTGTTTAACAATAAAATAACCTCAAGTTTTTAGGATATAGGAGAAATAAAATAGTTGTTGACAACGTTGCCTCTAACATCACTAATGTTTCTCTGATAAGAACCCAGATTTAGAACCAAAGTCCATGGCAAGAGACACTTGAATGGCTCATATGGGGTCAAATGAACAAAGCAATTAAAGCTAAATTATAATTGTTAAATGTATGTCTTGTAACCAGCAAGTTTAGACTTAATAGGTCATCATGAAATAATGAGATGGCAAAAAACGATGGTTCATAGGTCACTGTAGAGACCGGTACTCTCCTATGATAAAACAAAGTATATTCCACTACATAAATATTTCTGTTAGATGGAATGAATGAAAGTTATGCAGTTAATGGATTATGAATATTCGTACGAATAGATCCTTGAAGGTCTTATGATTCCTAATGAAAACTAAATAAAATCGCAACATATATAAATAGTCTCAACCAAAAGAATAAGCATTTTCTTTGAAGGGATAAGTCAATAAGCAACTTACTAGTCGATATCTGAAATCACACCAATGACTATATGATCCCTAGAAGTGGACAAAGAGTTATATAGACCTAAGAGAATGAAATAAGGAATCAAAAGACGGGATGCGTGCCATATAAACACTTATAAAGTGCATATCTAGCAAGAAGATAGTGAAATGGTGGTATCATCTAGTACCATGAAGGTACAAGTATGCTTGTGATAATGGCAATCTAATTTATCCCTAAATGCCAATTTTAATTAGATTATATATTACTCTATAGTGGTACAAGCCAATTCTTATAGATCTGCAGAACAGACTAATTAGTTGTAACTTTGAAAATCCACTTAGAAATAGTTACAAAGTATTTGGCCCAAATAAAAAGGCTTGATAAGTATATCCAGAAGGTATGTGATAATCACATCTAATTTTGCCCCATGGTCCTTTGTAAGGACATATATTTGCTTGTGTAGCACAATCAAATAGTGGCTATTCAAAATTGTTAAGCACATTTATAAGTTCAAACTCCATTAAGTTGGTTTTGGTGATAATGATAAATATAATTATGAAACTAATATGTTTATTGATTATAATATTGTTTAGTCTTATTTGGATGAAAAGGTGAAAAACATAAGAGATATGCATTCAATATCACATTCTTATCTTATTGCATTTCTCGGATCCAAAATATAGAATGAATTTCACCAAATAAGTCAAACTTGAATATGTGCATATACTTTCACAATACATTCTTGTATGCACATATTTAGGGGGGAGTTCACTCTATGTTTTGTGGTTTCATTAGTATTGATCCATGTTCTATTTTCACATATTAAGGATCTTTATTTTGAAATATATCCCTTGAGTATATATAGCTTATGTAATTCATGTATACTCATAATCTTGTTGTCATCTAGTTCTTTCATTATGTATTAATTGTTAGATGCTTAATGAAAACTGGATAAATAAGCTTTGCTTTAAAAGCTTATCTTAGAGTATACAAGTGTTGTGTACATGTTGTATACTCGTAATTCAATTTCTATCTCGTTATTTGTTGAGATTGTCATGAATTACCAAAAAGAGAAGATTGTAGAATCTAGTCCCTCCATTATATGTTAATAGTGAAGTTTGATAATTGATGGCAATTGATTTGTGGATTAACATTTTTCATGAGTTGGATAAATAGGTTAGATTCCACAAATGAGAATGACTTAGATGACTTCATGGGTTGAATATCATCAAGTCAAGATGGAAGATGGCATCATGTGTTGAAGGCCATCAAGAAGAACATGTATCATGAGTTGATGTATGTCCAAGAGGAGATAATCATGTATAGATCATCAAGTCAAGTAAAGATCCATCATGTGTTGATGGAGTTGAAGTAAAGAATGCATCATGAGTTGATGCATGTCAAGACTATGACTCAAGGCAAAGGTATATGGCTAGCTAGGGCTAAGGATGTGTTCTTAATTTTTTACCAGTCTTAGCGTTTGGTTAGAAGACTGGGTTGCTAGTATAGGTTGTCGTACTATTAAGAGGGGTCATGTCTAGTGGCTAGGGCTGTAAAAAAAGCTCGAAGCTCGTGAGCTACTCGAGTTCGGCTCGTTCTAGGCTCGGTTCGAGCTCGGTTCGAACTTTAAACGAGCCGAACTCGAGCTTGATCTCGAGCTCGCGAGCTTCACCGAGCCGAGCTCAAATAGTTCGCGAGCCCCAATTCGAGCTCAAATAGTAATACATATTAATTCTTACCGAGCTTACTCGAGCCGAACTCGAGCTCGAGCTTTTATTATTGTTAAAAATTAGTGTATATTTGAATTATTTTGGTATTGCAGAGTTTACTAGAGCCGAGCTCGAGCTTAAAATTTCTCATTATTGAAAAATAGTGCATAATAAATTATTTTAATTGTTACAGAGCTTCAACGAGCCGAGCTCGAGCCTACTCGATCTTAGGCGAGCCGAGCTCGAGCCCGGTCAAGCTCGGACCCCAACTCGAGCTCGGCTCGAGCTCGCTCGAGCTTCTCCGAGCTCGAGCTTTGGCGAGTCAAGCTCGCTCGAGCTCGGCTCGTTTACAACCCTACTAGTGGCTTGAGTCTCATCATGTGTTGATAGCTCAACCTCACCTTCTCTAGCTCTCGTTGGCATGAGGCATGTATTTGCGAATGTGTTTTGCAAATAGTTGAAGCTCATGTGTTGAATCTTGTAACATGGGACTACATATTGCAAATGTATTTTGCAAGTGTTTGAAGTCCATGTTTTCATTCTTTGTAGTATAAGACTTATATTTGCAAATGTGTTTTGCAAATGATTGAAGCTCATATATATAATCATTGTGTCATAATTCTAAAAGTGAGGAAATATATTTTGCAACTTGTTGGGAATCATGGATAATCCTTGTGTGCATAATACTATAGTTTGTAAATGTGTTTTGCAAAATCTATTGAAGTATATGTAACTCTCAGGGAAATTAGAACTACCGAGTGTATTCTGTGGTACTACCACTAGTCAAAACTACCAGCATTGTAATCACAAAACTACCACGTCTGTTGATGGTTAGAAGACTTGTGTGGTCGAGAACCATTGTGGTCGAAGACCTGTGTGGTCAAGGATCAATGTGGTCAGGAACCAGCATAGTCAAAGCCGACGTAGTTGAACCAACATGGTCAAAGATCAGCGTGGTCGATAACCTGTGTGGTCGAAGATCGGCGTGGTCGAAGATCAAAGTGATCGAAACCAGCGTGATCAGAACTGATGTGGTCGATATCTATGTGATCAAAACCAGTGTGGTCAAAATCGACGTGGTCGAGATTTGTGTGATCGAAGACCAGCGTGGTCGAAACAGGCGTGGTCAAACCAGCGTGGTCAGAACCGACGTGGTTGAGATCTGCGTGATCGAAACTAGTATACTCGAATTAACGTGGTCAAAACCGACATAGTCGAGACCTGTATGGTCGAAATCGACGTGGGCAAACTGACGTGATTGATACAACATGGTCAAAGATCAACGTGGTGGTCGGAGATCTGTGTGATCAAAGATTGACGTGGTCAAAAATTGACATGATCGACGTGGTCGAGACCTGAGTGGTCGAAAACCAGCGTAGTCGAAAATCTGTGTGGTCGAATTGGACAACGTGGTCGAAGCCCAGCGTGGTCGGAGACCAGCTTAGTAGGATACCTGTGTAGTCAAACTGGACAACATGGCCGGAGGTCAACGTGGCTAGAGACCTGAGTGGTCGAACCATCCGATATGGTCAGGAACCAGTGTTGTTGACGATTGGTACTTTTGACCAACTCTGTGTGAGCGGTCTGATTAGCTCTAAGTGAGTAGTTTGATCAGCGAGCGATACTACCGGCTCTATGTGAGTGGTACTTCTGATTTGCGAAATGACCGACTTGTATAGCGGTACATTTTTCCAGAGAGACATCTGTGTGGAGTCTTCTCGTCCCCGAGGAAATCAGTAGTTTCGCTCGAGTGCTACATACTTTCGATGATCGATAGTACCAGACTTTGCACGTCGTAACTACTAGATTTGCCTACAACAGCTAGTTTTCTGACCGTTGCAGAGGGGAGCGAAAGTACAGGTCGTAAGCCGGCGGTACTTCTGAAAATCCTGTTTTTCTATCCCAACGACTAGTTTCGAGGTGTGAGATATATATACCCCCTTGTGGCCGGTTGGAGACAAGGATGCTTCACTCCATTTCACTCTCTTGAGCTAGTGTGAGGTCCTCCTCTCAATTGTGTATGTGTTGCACTTTGTGAGCAAAGAGGAAGACTCTAAATTGTATGTGTTGCATCTAGAGGTGGATTGTATATCCACTTGAGCGGTGTGCATTCGTTGCACGTGGTGATAGTCAAGCAAGGGATTTGACTTATTACTCTTGGAGTTTAGTAACTCTTAGACGACGTCAGAGACATCATGCATGGTGATCTTCTCAAAGAAGGTTGTGAGAAGACCCAGCAAAGTTATGAAGGTTGGAGCTTAACTACCTGAGTGAAAAAGAGTTACCACTACTGGATTGAGGTGTTTTGGCTTAATTCATGGAGCAGGTCCAATTCGTTTAGGTTAACCTCAACGTGGACTAAGGGGGACTGGAAAGTCTCCGATTACCACAGTAAAAAGCAACTGTGTCAATTGTGGTTTGTTTTCTTGTGCTCAATTTACATTTAAGCAATTTACATTCTTATAATTAAATTGATTGCTTGTCATCCTAGGATTGCAAACCTAGACATAGGTTTATCTTGTTGGTGCATTAAGGTGAACCCGGTTGTTTTATGCGTTATTTGTGCTAAGCCTTTTTTATTTAAGCTTCCTCATTGTTTGCTTAGTTTAGCCAAATAGAAATTGATAATTAATTAGAGAAGAATTTTAGACCGCCTATCCCCCCTAGTCGGCCTCCTCAATCCAACAACATTGCTCCTAAATTATTTTATCCTCACAATCTCAGAAAGAATAGTGGGATAAATATATAGAAAACTAAACATTGTGATAATCTAGTAGGTTTACTCTCAATATCATTACTTATGTTTTATGTTTAAGAAATGTGATTACGACATTGGAACAGGAATATTCCAACGGATATTGTCTTCAGTGAAGCATATACGTTAAAGTTTGATCATCATACTTTAGACTATGAAAGTCTTACTTTTGATTTACCTAGAAGGAATCAATTTGATGATCACCACCTAAAGTAAATTTCCGTGAAGGTTTTACCCTTAGATTGGTGTAGAATTCAGATGGAGCACTTCCTTGAATAATAGCCCACATATATTTTTGAGCTAGAAGATCAAATACTATGCAGGAAGGATGGTATTCCAAAAGATTATCAAAGCAAATCAAATGGTTGCACTCTTTTTCACTTAGTTTTTACTAGAAGTTTTCTCACATGTAGATTTTTAATGTGGCTACTAGTGCAATACAGTTTGTGTATGTAATCTACTTTTTTCTCCATTCATTTTTTCTCATTGAGTTTTTCAAAAGAGTTTTCCGAGACATTTGCATATCGCATTATTTGCCCAAGAGGGAGTGTTACGAAACCGACACCTAGGGGCTACAACCGGTCCAATTGGGTCCCGCCGATTTCTTTCTTTTTCTCCAAGTATGAGATATGGACGCATATCAAAAGGACTCTAGACTATAAATATAGAAAAGATACTACCTATTATGTATAGAGAAGACTATTGGGATAAATAAAATCACTGGATTGCTCTCTACGTCTTATGTTTATTTGTTCTTCTAATTTTGCATTATCTAATTGTGTAATTGTTCTTGCTTCTAATTATGTTGATAGGTTGTGTGGATGTTCAACGACACCACTATCACAGTAATCGACAATTCGATATAACCCCAAATAAAAAAGAATCATGTTCATCAAATTTCTCAGGAAAAAATATATTGCTCATCAATGTACTGTGTTGGCAGTAACAGTGAATTAATATATGCCTGCCGATGTGTTCTGTAGCCGTTTGCAGAACCGAAGAACATGCATAAGGACGTTAGAATGAGGTAAGAAAAGTTCTAAACCAACTATGTGATCAGTGTAAGACCTACAACTTGGCAAAATTTGAGAAGGACATAAGAGTATGGGAGAGTGGGCTAGGTAGCCAAAAAAGTGAGGTACATCCCGATTGTTGCTATGAACCAAACAATAGCAAGATTTGATTACACCCACCTGAGATACGTGGAAAATTGTGGCTACAAATCAAGCACCCCCTTAAGTCCTGGCATTGCCTAATCCTTAAATGCCTTATATTAACAAATGCTATAGTTTTTTTTTCGAGATGAAGCAAATGCTATGTTTTAGAGTAAGATAAAAGTTGTAACTAGCTGGGCGTCTTGTTTCCATAAGGCATTGCCGGAGGCCAATCCCCAAGAGCTGTAAATGAAGCATAGCGCGTAGTCCATAGCTGTCGGAATTCGGAACAACAAATACCATTTTCTGCCCGAAAAAGAAGATATTACACGCATCTAGGACAACTGGGCCTCTTAAGACCAATTATGAGCTTACATGTAAATCTAGTTTTGCAACACAAGATTCTTCGACAGAGATCCTCGTCTCAATTCGCAAACATCACTACAAACCGCGGAGAGATGCATAGACAAGAACACGGTGGAACGATCCGATCAAAAACACACACAAAACATATTTTGTTACGCGCTCTATGTTTGGAGGAGACTGCACGGTCAAAATGCATTCTTTTTTCTCGTAGTACAAAGAAATGGTGACAATCACAAACATATATTGTTCCGGATCCACAACTCAAACGGCAACCAAAATCAGTGGCCAAAATCACAAACATAAAAGGACACACAACATTATTAGCCGAAAGGACATCAAGAAACAAGGAAAAAATATCGCAGATCGAGAGGCCGCGGCGACATGCCGGGACAGGTAAAGAGATGGAGGAGGAAATTGAACCGCAATCCCATTCGCGCCTTCGCGGTGGCTAAAAAAGCGTAGAGATCTAAATGCGTTGGCTCGTTGGTTGATTTGTTGCTGACTTGAACCGTGGCGATGGTGTGGTGATCTACAGGCCCTGCTCTATGAGGTAGTCACCGAGCCTCTCGACCACCATGTTGCACTGCCCGGGGGTCATCGGTTCGTCGTAGATGCCGATCACCAACGCCTGCCCGGTCTTCTTCACGGTCACGCCCCCTGATCCCTGCAATAAAGAATCAAAAGGATACAATTTTGCATTGCGGCCGGCGAGGGAGTGATTCTATGTACATCTCGGTTGACCAATTGCAGAGATCGAGGGAGTAGGAGCAGAGACGGATTGATCGGTACCTTCTTCCCGCGGATGACAGCGCCAGGTTCACCTTGGATGACCATGTACTTCGTGGGTCCAAGGAAGAGGCCGGTCGGGGCGAGGAACCCGGGCTCGTCGAAGTCCTTCATGATGTTGGACATCTCCTCCGGCTTGAACTGGACCATATACACAACGACAACAACAGAATATATAATCGATCAACGACCGATCATCACGCAAGAAATAGAGGTCGTCTATGTCCGGCATTAGATCTTACCTCTGGGAAGGCGGCGCTCTGGGCCCAGACGGTGCCGTCGTGGCCGACGATGGCGGCGGAGGTGAGGTGGTGGCCCTCGATCTCGCACATCAGGTGCTCGTCGACGTAAGTCTGCCACGACATCTTCGATCGCCTTCCTGACCCGCCCCTGCTTCTCCTTCTTCTCTGTCTGCTACGATCAAGAAACGGACGACAGATCGTTCGATGGTGTGGTTCTTGCGGTGTTGGTGAGGTGCACGCAAGCGTGAGCTTGGGATGGCCGCGGTATAAATAGGGTGGGAGCGGCGAGGAGGAAGAGGAGAGACTTAGACGGATCCCCACTACTTCGTCCCAACCACCCGTTCTTTAGTTGCCCTTCAACTTCGCCTCCTTTCATGCGCTGCTCGCCATTGCAAATTTGGCCGCAATTTCCGGCCGTGCAATTTCTCCAGCGAGTTTCACTACTTCACCCTGGCGAACTCCTGAATTCCATCAGTGGCAGGGGCGAATCTAATATTTAGATATAAAAGGATCAAATACATGATAATTTTTAGCCAAAAAAATAGCAATTATATAAAAAAATATAACATAACAATACAAAAAAATACATTTGTATTAATTTAAATTTGCCTCTATGTCTATCAAAAGATTATAAATACCAATAATTTAATTAACTCACTTATAAGAGAGTTAAATAAAAACTTTATAAAATAATTATTAAAATATTTAATAACTAATCAATAAAAGAAAGAGGATCAAGCCCTTGCTCCTGCTCGCCCCTGTCTCCGCCCCTGATCAGCGTCCTCGGGGATTGATCCTCCCCTTTTCTAACCGTCTGTTTTTTTTTTGTGTGTGCATTAGGTAGCGTTCATCTTCTTTGATGTTAAGAGTTCTAGTTTAGACCATCTAATCTAATAACTTACATAAAATAAGACATCAAAAAAACAACCAATTTTTTCATGGAGTTTGATCAGAACGGTTTGCTTTGAAATCCAATGATCAATACAAGTACATGCATGCAGGGGTCTAAATTTACACAGTATATCCCAATATGGTAAAAACTAGTGCTCCCACATATCAAAGACTATATTTATCTAAAAGAAAGAAGGCTTAAACATGTTAACAAATAGGGGGAGAAAATAAAAGAAAAACACGCAGTACGTTGACAAAGAAAGACACTCCCAAAAAATACGTGTAAGTTGAACTTGGCATGATACAGCATATCAATCGACTGTGAAAAGTAAACGAAATAATAGGGACTATTTGAATCAATTGAGTGTGGGCCACCAACCGGAGGTGTCATCATCCAAGAGCACGCCGGCTATTTCTCTCTTACACCTATGTGTGTCGGATGGTATGGTTAGATTTCTCATTGTGTTAATCTCACTACGCACGCATGCAAATAGAGTAAATCTCAGTGTATGTATGATGTATACAGTATGACCAATAGTCACGGCAATAGGCAAGGTCGTCAACTCGTCGTCTCATCTTGGCTCCTTACTTTCAAAGTTCAAATGTTCAACGATCTTCATAGCTAATGAAGTAATGACCAAGCGGCCAAAATAGGTACTAAATTTTATGATTTAGATTTTAGGGTTTTAATTCCATGATCTTTAAAATATTATGGGTCGGGGCTTTAATATTAGAATACCCTGTTTCTTTTTTTTTGCAACAATTGAATTAGAGAATTTTTCAATATGTTTTAATATCTAATTCAATATGTTCTAACTTTCAATAATTGACATCTCCTCATAGCAAGTAGTCTGTAGTCATGGAGCGATTTTTAAAAAAGAAAGGTGTTAGGTTCAAGTGCAAATGCTACGAATACAAAAACTCCAGAAATCAATTGGGAAGAGGAGATTCAGTTTAATCTAAGGAAAAGGAAAAAATAGACGACTATCTCCCTAATCAAAAAAATATGGTAAGAAGAAAGTACTTGGATAGTGAGCCTTGCTAACCTTGCACATATGATTTTCCATATACAATGTTTGGAAATAAAAAGAGAAGATTTAACCTTACATGGTTTGATTAGAATGATAGTTGGTTTGAGTACAACGAGTCTAAAGATATAGATCGGGTTCTTTTGGGTTTAAAGTTGGTTTATGCTTGTCTTATCTGTAGTAACTAGTTTTTAAAGCGTACATTTTTTCAAGGTAGGGTCAATAGAAAAATTGTAGTAAAAAGTGTACTGAGTTGAGCTGTTCCGGCCAAAATCGCATGCGACTATTTTCCTCTGTGTACTGCCTCTCGCGAACAGACAGAATTTAAGTATTTAAACCATAAGTCATAAGCCATCAGTCCAAAGAACTCACCCATAAAATTTAGAACGAATTACTATCTACTACATTATTGATAGATGCATCGATAAGAACACGCATAGAGCATGAGGCTCCTGCATCATTTTTGTTATAGATCCGCCACTACATGCATACAACTATAATTTTGTTGCAAGAAACCAACACCTTTTATTTCTATATTTCCAATCTAATAGTCATAGATAATTAATTGCCTATTGATTTAAGATGTGACGGTGGTTTCTAATCTGCAACGAAGTCTTGTGAACCTCCAAACCACCGAGTGATTGGTCTAACCGCTATGATTCAGCATTCAGGTTGTGTTGCTAGGACGGGATTGCAGCCCTGCTAACTATGTATTACATGTTATTTATGCTTTTTTTTAATTGCAGAAAGGATTAGTTAAGAACTTTTAGGATTAACTTCTCACGCGTCGAAGTTTTAAAGATTTGAATGGAGAAACTCGCGGTTGAACTTGCGAAAAAGGGAAGGGGCAAGTTGCAGCTAAAGATAAATGTGGGCATACTCATAAACTTCGCAGCTATGGTGATGACTGATGGGTGAGGTGTGGCCCCCACGCCAGTGCGTTGGACGGACAAGATCGGGCCTGCAACTCGTAAGGCCGAGTGGCTGGTTGGCCATCCGAATCTTACTTTCCAGCCATCTGCCCAGTACCCCCACTTCGGCCGAAAGCGGTCGCCAGGCTGCTGTGTTGGGCATCCTAGCCTATCAAGGGTCTGCGTTTTTTAGTTATGGCTTCTATCTTTTGGCTACAGCTTGTAACTTTTAAGTTGTTTGTATAAGAGATTATAAAGTAACAGGAATTTATATGCGATTTTTGCCGATATAAATAAAGTCAATACAGTATGTACTATAATTAACTAGTAGACTCTATCTTAAAAAAATAGTTACTGTAGAAAAACCGAAAAGTAGCTTTTAGAAGCTAAAAAGAATATGCCCCAATTCTGCGATCTAATCCAGTTTGTCATCTCTAGAGCTGTGCATATTGCCACCGAATCATATCTGTCAACTCGATTTGACTGAATTTCAATGTTCGTTTTGGGATCCAGAAATGTGGTTTTAAGTCCAACAGATCAATTCAAGAGGAAGAAAAGAGGAGAAAATAGAAAACTACAAATTAATGCTGGGGTACTGAAAAAGAAGGGGACTAGGTAAGAGACGTCCCCATAATTTTGACTCAAATCCAGGGCCGGCTAGATGCAACCTGCGTTGTTACAGTAACATACTAACATCTATGTGTCTATAGCCAAAAATATATCACCATGAACACATGAAAATTAGCTATTCATAAATACAGCTAGCATTATACCCCTACCATCTATCAAAGGCATATATGTTGGTACAATTTCAGTCAAGGGCCTATGCATACTATATCAAAAACTAATTTTTTAAGGCTATCATAAACAGGTTGTAGTCAGCACATATGGATTGCAAGTATATGCTTATATTGAGCTTATTTGCCATTATCCAAACTACAGCTAAGAACGAGTATCAAAGCAACAAAAGTAGAGACTACAGAGAAATTGTCAAATTAAACCATCCACATCATATCATGATGAACATAATTGTCTTAAGCATGGAAAACTTACATGGATATTTCGTCATTCGCACTCCGGCACCACCAAAGTCACAAGCCACATCATTAGCTCCGTTTTGCTGGTAATAGCTGTCAAATGCATATGAAGCATGGGAAGCCAATGTGTCAGGCTGGTAGCAGGGCTGGTCCCTGGTTGAATAGCTGAGCAATCGAGATTGCCTGGGCCGCATGCCCAATTCAAGCCATTCTGCAGATCCGTCTCCAAGGCATTACTTGAAGCAACACACCAAAATTCCAAATCCCAAAAATAATAAACCTAACAAGACCAAAAAAATCTATAAAATTCTAGTAACCACGAAAATGAATAATACCAATAATAATAATTCCAAATCCCAAAATAATAAAACTAACAAGACCAGAAAAATCTATAAAAAATCTAGTAATAGGAAAATGAAGAATAATAATAATAAGGTGGCACCGAATAAGTGAAAACTTGAAATACTAATTACAAGGATTTTTTGCTTCATTCCCAATATTGGCAAATACATTAGATGGCATAGATTCAATGGTCCTAAATCATGCAGGAGGAACTGGTCCAAGGGTGAGAACCAGTCAGACCACAACTAAGGCAACCCTTCAGTATTTATTTTCAATCAAGATTGTTGTGCATCTCACCTATTTATTTTTACAAAACTTTATTTGTTTCTACTACCTTGCACCAAAATAATATTTTTAAGGATCAAAATAAAATTGAATAGATAGGAAAGGCAACACCCACAAATTGAGCAGTGACCTGCACAAAGAACGTAATAGATGGGGTGGAGGGTGCTCTTGAAGGAAGAAGAAATGGATAAGGTATGAGATCCTCTACCTAGGGATATCATATAAGGACTAACAACCATCTTTCATTCTGGATTAAACTATAACCCATTTCGGTCATATTCTCATTTACCAACGGGTGAAATGC
The DNA here is from genome assembly GCA_036346575.1 of Dendrocalamus sinicus. Taxonomy (NCBI): domain Eukaryota; kingdom Viridiplantae; phylum Streptophyta; class Magnoliopsida; order Poales; family Poaceae; genus Dendrocalamus; species Dendrocalamus sinicus. Next base: position 45,144,829 of record CM070641.1, on the reverse strand, counting down.
GTTTGTTTTATTTTGCAATTATATTCTCCACAATGGGTAAGTAAGTAGATACTAGGGAAGATAGGGTGGGGCCTCCATTGAACTATAGGCCATAAATCGACATATCCCTAGGTGCCTATATTTAGCACAATGGAGTGTCAATGTTGATCTACTTGACCAACAACTATTTATAGTCGGATGGAGATATAAAGGGAAAAAAATCAGGGAAAAGCATTATACATTCTTAACGTGGACATTTCCACCACCACAAATATAAGTTCCCACAAGATGTCCAAACCTTGGAATAACTATGACTAATACAAGTTTACGCAATACTCAAATCAAATTATGAATTCATGCCAAGTCTCTTGAAAAAGAGTCTATGGGACCTTTTGCTCATCTTTTCTCTGGAGTGTCTGTGGTAGTTTTTCTTGAAATTTTAAAACATGCCAACCCCTTAAATTTTGATAAATGTTGGCAAGTAAGAGAAAGAGAAAGAAAAGATAAAGGAATATGGAAAAGAGGCCACTGTGACTGCGCCATATCTAACGAGCACAACATCAAAAGCTGTTACTGATCACTATCATACCGTTCCACAAGCAAGAAGTTGGCATACGACAGTACCTAATTTTTGTATTAAACTACGAACCATGGAAGCATGCGCGTCAATTTCATTCCATTTTAGAAGAATTTCATTTCATTTCCTAGGAAAGAAGGAGCAAGATGGTACTCCGTATTGGTTTTGGTGGATAAGAGAAATCAAGAAGAGATGGGGTGAGTTCCTATGGGCCGTCAGCCCAACTACATGTCAAGAGACCGGGATTACGGCAAAGCTCAAATCTGGGCCTAAGCATCATATTCTTGCTCCTGGCCTCTTACCCATAAAATCCGGCCCATATCGTATGCCCTACCTGCTGCCAGTCTTCTTCTTTTCTTCTCCTTTTTCGAGGCCACCTGCCCACCTCCTGTTCACCTTAAGCTAATTATACGTTGACTCATCTACAATGAGCTAACCATAAAAATAATCTGTAATTTCTTTCTGACTACCTTTCTACGTATCTATCCATCTCGTGACATAATCATTGCAGCAAAACCAAATCTATCCGTGCATTTGACCAGCAGAGCCGAGTAGCCGACCACGCGAAACCATACAAAAAGGCCAACTTGCCGTGCGTTGCGTTTCGAACTTCCACCAGTCGGCGACCACCTTCGCGCGCCGAATCCAATCGATGGGGATGCCAAATCTCAATTTGTTCGATCCACCCACCCAATCGCCCACCTCGTTGGCTGGCTGCAGGGCAGAATGGCCGGTAAGAGGATGCGTCTCCCCTTCCCTCTGTTGAAACCGCCACTTCCCTGAACCCCCACTCGTCATTGTTGGAATGCAAGTTTGCTACGCTAGTATAAATTAAAATTTCTATCACGCAAATCAGAAATTCATGTGAGTAAAAGATTATAGATCGATACAACTAGGCGCGCAATGCAGCAAAATAAGAGTTGAAATGGTCCAATTCAATGTAATGCACGTCGGTGTGGTGAAAGTAGCTGATTGCCGAATATATTTGGACAACGATCCTAGGAAGCCGATCATTCTCTAGCGATAGTCGATCTTATCCAATACGAGTAGAGATATATCTTTTCCCACAACTCAATGCCAACTTTATATAAAGCATCCGACTAGATTCTTATCCAATACAAATAGAGATCGTATTTCACTCGAGTCTATCATCCGGACCCTTCTTGTTCAATCATTAAGTGTGTGACTATGCAGTTCATATATAATTAGTTGTAAATTGGAAACATATTTTCACTCACTAGTAGGTAGTGGTCTCTATCGAATATATCGACCATAAATATATACAAATATCAAACTAGATGAACCTTACGCAAAATGATGCGCAATTAGGTCTTAGTCACTCATGATCAATTCATAACTCTTTACGAATAGTCTACATCTGATTCGACCAGTCCATATATCTATCTGACGGTTCACACACTAGTTTGTGATATGTTAGATCAACTCACGACGATCGGTATGCCCACACAACCGATCCGATCTGGTCGGACTAAATAACATGTTTATGTATTCTTCTTTTGCCGCACGATACCGATTGAACTCGATCGGCGATCTAGTGATAGATAACTTTATATGATCGACTCTTCGACCACTCGTGGTATGACTATGCACTTTTTATCGACCATATCGAGGGCGGAGATATCTTTCCGTTATATAGGAAAAGCAAATCCTATATCCAACTAGTCACGATCATCGGCATGTTTTATAGCATATCGGAAAGGTATCTTTATAACTACCCAATTACGAATTAGCATTTGGCAACCCACGAGTGTATTATTATACATGTAAAAATTATACTAATCTCGGACACAAAGATTATGCATTATCATTACCTGAGATCAACTGATGGCACATAAAAACATAATAATCTCAACAGTGTCCCAAGATGGGTCAGTACAATACCATATTCTCTAACATACGTCTACATTATTGAGTTGATATCCCATATCCATGATCTATGAAACATGATTATCAATCATATATGTACTGATTTATAAATCATAATTGTTCTATATAATGATATAAGATGAAATATATTTTAAAATAACACTAAAACATGAATAAATATTTTCAGAATAAATCACATAATTGTTGATCAATATAAAATATGTTTATTCAAGGGACAAAATAGTATATTATTCAAAAGATTATAAATATAGAAATGATATAACCGCCTCTATATTGTCTCTAGAGCATATTGCTGACAATCGGAAGCTTAGCCATCTAATATTTCTTGTCATTTTCGTTTCTTTCCGTTTATTCCATAGTACCAATCCATTATTGTTGAGTCGGATCCTATGATAATTGTACAGAAAGAGAGGCGCGAGCAGTCCCTATATCTCTCCGACTACTTGAGAAGCGTATCTCTACCCCTAAAATCCACGGTTTAGTTCTTTCCTCGACCACCCCAAATTGTGCCCCAGCGGTCATGAATTTTCCTGCATCCACACCAATTCGTGTCCCGAAAAACCAACGGTGAAATCAACGATCAAAGATCAATTCCCACATTTCTCTCTCCTTACCCACTCATATCCAACGATCCAAATCCAGCGGACTCGCGATCCCCACCTCCCGCGCGACTCGCGATCCCAAGCCCAAATCCCGCGATCCACCCCAAACCCCTCAATCCCCTCCGATCCGCGCGGCCCGACCCCTCGCCCCCAAACCCTAGGAATTCGCGGCGGGATGGAGGAGTTGGTGGGAGGGGCGAAGAAGGCGTTCGGGCCGGGGTGTTCGCGGCGTCGTGGATTAAACGACGCCGAGGCGGGTACCGCGTGCTCGAGGGCGGCGACGGAGGAGGTCGCTCGACACGCGCGGCCTCGAGGCACGGCGGCGGCGCGGGAGGCTGCGGAGGCTGCGGCGCGCCTCGCCATGCGCGCGCGACCATCGGGAGGTATTGCGGGACCGAGCGCCATCGGCCGGAAATGGACCATCGGCCTCGCCGCCGTGGTGTTCAGTCGGGCGGCCATTTATTCCTTGTTTTATTTTATTCCCTTTCTTATTTCTAGTGGACGCGAAGCGGATAGCGAGAAAGCAAGACGAGGAGCTCGTCGCCGTCGGTGGTAACGAGGCGAGACCGCGACCGCGTGCGATATCGAGCTCGGCGGCGATCTACCCGCTGCGTCGTAGGCGCCGATGCTGCCGGGCGGTCGTTTGGTATCTTCTTGGCGGGATCCGGCCGAGGAGTGGTGGGGAACGCGGCGAGCACCGGATGGGCGCCAGGAGGAGGAGGAGGAGACGGCCGTGGGAGAGAGGCGGAGGAGGCGACGGGAAGGGGAAGAGGAGGCGGCGATGGCGCCGCCGACAAGGGAGAGTGCCGGCGGTGGTGTCGTGCTCGATCCGCCTCGGCGCGGTGGTCGGCGGCGAGGACAGTCCTGGCGAGGCTGCAGTCGCGACCACGAGTTCCACCTCGGTGAGTTGCTATCTCGAGATCTCCCGCTCGTGCCCAATTGTGTGATGCTTTCTTGAGGAAGTGGGATTTAGTGGATGAAGGCGTAGCCTTGAATTAATGGGAGGGGGCAATTTAAGGGTTCTATTGGTAGGACTAGAATCGGAAAAGTCGGCATTTTGGGGATAGATTAGGGTTTGGGGAGATGATCTGGGTGCGCTCTTGTGTGAAATGGGGCCATAATTACTGAATCTTGATAAGAATTTCGTGGTCCACTTGGGATTATGTATGGAGTTTGTATGGACATAGCATATGTTGTGATTATGGTTTGTAATTTGAATATGTAGGATTTTGGGTTGGAAGCCAGCTATACTACCTTGCTAAGAGGTTTAACTTATGGTTCCTTGTTACAGCTATATCCTTGAGGGAAGGAGCTGGAGTTCTACATGAAGAAGCTCCAGAGGAAGAAGGGCAAGGGTGCCGCATGACTTAGAGCAAGTCTTTCTTAGTTCTTTGGTTCTACAATGAAAGAACTACCCTTTTCGTTCCACGGATATTGGTAGCTGTCTTGAAAGCTTCTAGGTTATGTTTGCAGACATGGTCGGTTGTTTTTTTTCTTCTCAAAATGAAACAACTCTAGCTTTATGACCTGAGAATGGTTCATGTTCTCTGGATATTGTTAGGTTCTATATGTACTTTTGTCGACTCGTTCATAATTTTGATATTAGCAGCGTTACATAACCGTGATCCTTGTGATTCTTCTGCCTACTTATTACGCTACTAGACCTCTGTTAATGTTTCTAGCCTTGCTGTGATAAATTGTTATTTGTCATGCGGAGCCGCAAAGAACTTTTGCGCTTGCTGAATGAAGTTGATGCCAGTGCCGATGCATGTTTTGCTGTGATCTTAAGAGATCTGACAATATGACATGTGAACAACATAAATTTACCCTGATTTATACTGTGAAATTTAGTTTTCTGGCAGTGGTGCTATCCTTGGTGCAGATCTCCCTGGACGAACAATTATTGGGGAAAACAATGTCATTGGGAGCTATGCTGTGGTTGGTGTGAAGTGCCAGGATCTCAAATATAAGGTTAGCTATTTTTTTGTCACTAACAACTTGATTTTTGGTGTACTGGTGCCACGTAGTGTAGTGTTTGCTTTGTGCTTACCATTCATGTGAAGTTTGTCTATGAACTAAGAACCTTATTTTAAGATTGTATTTATGAATTTGTCAACGAAATGTTTTGCTGACACATGCACACTTACAAGATAACGAGCATTTCATTAGGCTACATGAAAATGTTATTCTTTCTGCAGAACATTAATGCCCTTTCGTCCTGTTTAGCCAGGAGATGAATGCTTCCTACACATTGGTAACAACAACGAGATCAGAGAGTACTGCTCTATTCACCGCTCTTCTAAATCGGTGTTGCACGGTATTCGTGTTTCTTGTGATTATAAGATATTTCTTGAGCTTACTTCCTCCTCCTTACTACTAACCATTTTTGATAGGTTATTGGTGACAATAATCTTATAATGGGGTCTGCCATATAGCACATGATTGCAAGATTGGTAACAACAACATTTTTGCTAATAATACTCTATTTTTGGCCATGTTGTTGTTGAAGTGAGTAACCATTTCTTGTGATACCCTTCTTCACATTTTGTTGGTTGAGAGCCCTTTTGTATATTGATAGACTTTATTGTTTCAGGATGCACTCATCTGCAGAAATTTGTTGTTGTCCATCAATTTTGTCATATTGGTTCATTCTCATTTCTAGGTGGCGGCTCGTGGTATGTTGGTCCTATAAAGTATAAACATTTATCTGTATTCGCTATTCCTTACAATTGGAAGCTTGGAACAATTCTTATGGCAAAATTGATATTGCATCTCATGTAGTTTGATCAACCTCGCTATAAACTATGAGAAATTTGTGCCCTTAGAGAATGCAAATAGGAAATAAGAAACCTGGAGTCTAAGCTTAAGTTAGAGAATCAGCATACGCTTTATGTGATGTTGCTTTTCTAGGAATAGGTGCATATGATCATACAGAATGATGTCGAATTAGCTCTGCATGGAGGCACTCATGCCAAATGTTATTTTATCCATGTTGACAAATGGGACGTGAATCTTAATGAATCTGATTGTTCGTTTTATTTTTTACAAATTTTATTTTGTTTTGTATTTTACCGTAGCGTTAGCACGGGCACTGAAGTAGGGCTTTAAGAAGAGTATATCATTACTTGTCCATGTTATAAATTTAATTGAGTGGGACATACATTCCTCATTCTGTTTTGACCAAACGCATCCGCTGCATACGCACCGCGAGCTGCGGCGTGTGGCCTCCCAATACATCGGACGCTCGAGGCTCCTCCCACACTCGTACGCTCGCAAGTCGGACCTGGCTCGCTCGTCGCTCAGCTTCACCTGCACTTCGGCTCACCGTCGACTCCGCCTCCCTCACCCAGTTCACGCTCGCCCCCAACTCCGCCGTCACCTCTCCCTGCACCACCTCCCGGCGCTCTCCACCCAGTTCACTTACGACTTCCGACCACAGCCAAGGTGGTCGTGGCGCGATTCGACCACAACCAGCGTGGTCGTAGCTGCGTTGACCACGGCGAGTGGTCGTAGCGACACTACGTGGTCGTGGCGGTCCCGATGCCCGCCGACCACGGCGAGTGGTCGTAAACCTCTCGAGATGACCTTTGACCACGCCCAATGTGGTCGTAAACAATTCGGTGGCCTTCGACCACGGCCAAAGTGGTCATAACGCCACAATGTGGTCGTAAACTACTCGAGCTTTCGACCATGGCCAGCGTGGTTGTAAGCGACACGGTTGGCTTCCGACCGATGACTACGTGGTCATAAGCGACTCTGGTGGCTTTCGACCACGACCAGCGTGGTCATAAGCGACTGGTGGCTTCCGGCCGGTGACTACGTGGTCGTAAATGACTCGGGGCTTTCAACCACGGCCAATAAGGTCATAGAGATCTTTCAACCACCCAAAATGGGCTATGACTTTGTAGAAAATGTTCAAACCAAACTCAAACTTTCCAAAATAATTGTCAATTGTGAGTGTAAGCTGACAGGCCTTTTTGTTATCAACTTTATGCGCTTGTGGAATGGTATTAGATTACCATTGTTTTCAATTGTGAGTAAATAATCTTTTGTGTACTTGGTAAAAACATTGTACAATTAATTGTTATTTTATGACATTCAAGTGTAATAATTAAATGCAGGATGGGAATGCACGAGGCCAAATTCTTGGTAGAGATGTTGAAGTACAAGGACAACGAATCTAAAGACAACATTCTGAAGATATACAAGAACTTATTAGGCGTGTGAGGATTTAGGTGGCTTCAAAGATGTAATAGTTTGTTATGTTATTTATTGGCAATGTTGCTCTTTAAGCATAATTGCTATGGACTCAACAATATGATAACTCATCATGAATCTCTTTTGGCATGAGTCTTAATCTATCTCACTATTTACTTCATTTTTAAGAAACATAGTTTTAATAAGTGTGACTTGAGGTAGTCTTACTTTGTTGAGCAACTAGAGGTAGTCTTCTTTGCAAGGTTGTCATTTGGTTGTTTTCATGTGCATCCCTCAAATGCCGCCGTAGCATTAGCACGAACACTCTACTAGTCCACTTCAAATATGCTTTGGATGATGGGCAAAGGTGGAAGGTGAGAAAGAAGGAGGATGAAATTATCTTTTCAATGTGCTATTTAACAGGAAAGTGACAAAAGACGACGGGAGTGGTATAAAAGGGCATGAAATTGAAATTAAATGACATATAAAGAATCATATTTTTTTCAATAACACAGAGAAAAACGGGTTAACTTTTGAGTGACACATAAGGAATTATCCAAAATAGTTCGATCAGAAGACGCTAGAAACTGTTTTTTTTTTCTCCTTGTGCTCGCGTGCCTGGTCGATGACCATCCATCCACGGCCACCCCAGCTTCAGACAAACAAAATCCGGCGATGGGACGAGACGCCGCCTTCGCGACTGCTAGCCGCAAGAAAACTGCTAGATTTCGTTCGGATTCGAGATCGAGCGCCGCGCCGCGCGTCCGGGCCCGGTGGCGTCTCTTGAGGCGACCAACCGGCCGGCTTCGCACCGAATGAACAAGAGAAAATATCGCCCGAACAGCGACCCGGATCCTCTACTATCATCGTGGATTTTCACTTGCCTCGCTCGTCCCTTCCGCGCAGGCACACCCCACGTTTCCTCGCCGCACCTGGCGCGCAGCCGTGGTCCACCCAAAAAGTCGGACATGTCTCGTGGGCCGTGGCTCATGATTTTGGCGAGCCGCGCCAAGCCCTCGCCGTGATTCGTGGTTCGGGCGCTTTCGTCGGATTTTCGCACGATTTGGACGGGTCTACTACGGATCATGTGAATACACGCACCCTTATCGCTTGAGATTATACGACGACCGCAAGCCGGACGTGTCTTTTGGGTGATGGCTCTGCTTCGGTCTTCTCGTGTGGATAAAGGCGCTGCTCATTTCAACTCCTTTCTGATTTCTAATTCATTTTTTTACTATTTTTAAATTTTTTCTGTTTTTGGGCTTTTTAGCTTTTTATCGATTTTTTCGTATTCGTTTGCATTGTTTGCGATGAGCTAACCCATTTTTTTATTTTTAAATTTTTAAAAATTTAATTACGTCAAAAAAGTTACCATCAGTTACAGTGCACTTTCAACTATAAGCCACCTTTTTCAGCCCAACTAAACGGGTTGAAAATGTTGTATTCCATCTTTCTACGCACGAACCACCGGTCCACGATTGGCGAACTCGGTATCATTGAATGTTTAGAAAGAGAGCTCCCAAAACCTCGACTAGAAACAAACACATATATGTTCGACGCTTTTGTCCTCACTCGATGTATGGCCCTTCGCTTGATAGGGCAAAGATCAATTCCTCATGAAACTTATGCATGTGTGCCCACCGCCCACCAAGTGGTGCTCTAAGCGACTTCAACCTAACCTACGGGCTCCTAATAAAAATAATTTGAACCTCAATCAACCTCTTATAGGAAAATTCCGCAACGCCCTGAACACCTGCGAGCTATAAGAGATTCATCTTCAAAACCACAAATGCACTTGGAGTAATGAACGAGACAGCCGCACACTAGTCAAACTAGGCAGTGCTTCGCAACATGGCACAGAACACCACCTTCATGATCATGCCCTATAGGCCTTATTCACTTCCCTATCGGACCATTGCCCCCTTCTCTCAAATATAGATGGACCACGGCCACCCAAAGTCTTTCGCTTCAAAAACTTACGGACCCGACTCACGACCTTCCGGCGGGTTATCCACGAGGCTTGGGGAGTCCACGCCTAGCCGTGACCCGATTTCCACTTTCAACGAAAATTGAAAACCACAAAGCAACAAAGCTAAGGAACTAGAGCAATAAGTTGCTCCCGAATGTCAAGCTACGATTGCACATGGCCAAAGAGATCATCCTCGCACCTCGACATCGCATAGGAAAACCGAGCTTTGACTACAAGCGAGGTTGAACTCGAGCTCGCCTAAAAGAGAGTGATGGGTCTAGCAATAATCCAAAAATCTAGGATAAAGCAAGCATCACAAATCAGCGGCTATGAGAGGAGATGCATACACAAAATTTTTCCACATCAAAATAAACTCTTGTAGATGAAGGAATTTTATTCAACGCCTCACGAGAGATCAAGGTTAGGCGACCTCACATGACTAAAAATCCGATGTGCTCTTTGACCACTTCTCTCGCATTCTCGGATGTAGTTCGCAGACTACCACCACCTTCAACTGGAAACCATACGCCACACCTTTCTTTAAACTCGAGGTGCACACGGCCATCCTTGATTACCAAAGGACAAAGCACCATGCCGGATGGTTTCAATGGGAACTTGTACCATGCATGATGGGACATCATAAAAGATGATCTCATGGTTGTCTTCCACAGTTTCCACAACCTCGAGCAACAAACTTTCAATGCTCCAACACACCAATGTTATTCTTCTACCAAAGAAAGACGAGCCCAATCCTGGCAGATTTTAGACCAATTAGCTCGATACATAGCGTTTCAAGATCATCATCAAGACTTTGGCATTGCGTCTCGCCTCCTCATGAATAGTCTGGTCTCTCGAGCCAAAGCGCTTTTATTAAAGGAAGATGTATTCAGAAAAATTTCCTATCGTTCGAACCTCACGAGGAACTTTCACCAAATAAGAATGCCAAGCTAGCAGAGAGATGGCCCAACCCCATGACTAGGCCTTGCAACTAGCCCAATATGTAATAGGCCCATGGAGGGAACTTCTCATCCTACTCCATTCATGTTATAAACCCCCCAAGAGGGGTATGAGGAGGAGAGGTCCACCCATTTTCCATATACTGTCTCTCTATTGGCTCTCCTTTTCTTCTACTAGTCCCTCTCTTTACTATTTGGCCTGTAGCGACAACACCAACCCTTCTCTTCAAGCTTGACATTGCCAAAGCCTTTGACTCAGTACGCTGGGACTACCTATTGAAGCTGCTAGCAATCAAGGGGTTCCCTTCTCGTTGGACAGACTAGATCTCTAGCCTCCTCTCCACCGCAACCTCCACAGTTCTCCTGAATGGCGTCCCCGAAACATTATTCAACACCGCAAAGGCCTTCGGCAAGGCAACCCACTCTCCCCACTTCCTCTTTATCTTAGCAATAGACCCTATTCAAAACATCCTCAATATAGCTACAGATCAAGGTCTCCTCCAACCTCTGCGTGGATAGGCAGCAACCTTGCAAACCTCCCTCTATGCGGATGACACAGCCATTTTCTTGCACCCTTCTCAGGCATATGTCAACACCCTTGTCCACATCCTAAAGTAGTTTGATGAAGTTACGGGCCTACATACAAACTTACAAAAAAGCCAGGTGGCACCAATTCTTTTGCGAAGGGATCAACCTACAAGCCGTGCTTCAGGACTTACCGGGCATTCTAGCTTCCTTCCCACTGGGATATTTGGGGCTACTACTTGCACTTTTAAGACTTTTTGCCCGCACCGTCACCTTCGAGCTAGCGTGGTGGCATGGCAAATTGTTGACACATGCGGGAAGGAAAATTTTGGCAAAGTCGGTCCTGAATGCCCAAGCGACATACCTTCTCACGGTCATCAAACCACCAGCCGGACTACTCCAGTTCCTAAATAAATAGATGAGACAGTTTCGTTGGGCTGGATCCGATCAACTAACGGGAGGAAAATGAAAGGTCAGTTGGGACAAGGTGTGCAAACCCACTCACCTTGGTGGGCTTGGCCTCCTGGACCTCCAACGCTTGCACGAGCCCTACGTTTCACGATGGCTATGGTATGAGTGGGCTACCACAGACAAGCCTTGGAAAGGAATAGAGATGCCATGCGATGAGCACGATAATCTATTATTCGCGGCAGCCACCTCCATTACAATTAGCGATGGTAAAACAACGAGCTTCTAGAACTCGGCTTGGGCTCAGGGGAGACCTCTGTGCGACATTGCTCCACACGTGTTGGCCTCTCCAAAAAAAGAATCGCCTCGCATGCAGCCTTAACCGCAAACAAATGGCTTCAAGATTTCAGCGGGTTAACCGGGGCAACTGCTCAACAAATTCAAGAACTCGTCACCCTATGGGGCCACATATCTTCCTTAAACCTCCATGAAGGGGTGGGGGATAGTATAACCTAGAAGCTAACCCCGTATGGAAGCTACAACGCGACCTCAGCCTACAAAGCGCAGTTCTTTGGCTCTTTAAACACCTCCATGAACCCCCCCTAGTCTGGAAGACTTGGGCACCCAAAAATGCAAAATCTTTGCATGGCTAGCGCTGCAGAACAGGCTGTGGATGGCTGATCGCCTCTCCTTAAGAGGTTGGCCAAACCAATTGGTTTGCCCCCTTTGCAGGAATTCCCCGAAAATAGCCATCCACCCCTTCACCGAATGCTACTACACGAAAAGAGTACGGACCCTCATCGCCCATTGGATTGCTTCAAACTTCATAGACCCTTCATCTTGGCACACCCCTGCTTCCATTCACCACTGGTGGGAGTCTGCCATTCTGAAAGCAGATGTGCTTCGGAAGCCTCTAGCTTCGCTAATGATGCTTGCCACCTAGGAAATCTAGAAAGAAAGAAATTCTCACATTTTTTGTTCCATAGCATCCTCCCCCATATCCTTGCTCGCCAAAATTAAGGATGAGTCTCACTCCTAAATCCTAGCGAGCAAAGAGACTAGCGGAGCTCACCTTAATTTCTTTTTTTGGATACGACCTTTCCTAGACCTGCCATCCTCTTTCATGTATATATAACTTCCATCTCAGCTTTTAATATATGACAGTGTTCTGCCCGTTCAAAAAAAATGTGACGAGAGTTGAGACAACTTTTTATTTTGAGAGCAACATGTATGTTGTTTCACCCTTTCTTCTCCCTTGTAATGGAAGTAAAGGAACAGCCTAGTGCAACACAAATGTGATGCGGAAAACCATAGTTTACTCAACTAGTCTGATTGGGTCCATGGATTCTCCTTTTGCCCATTGCCTTAAACATGAAATTGTGAATCGACAATTGGCCATTTGACGATCCAGAACCAAAAGAGTAAAAAAAAAAAGGGTCTCCTGTAGGCTAAGATTGTGCTCGAGCTTTCGTAAATTTGCAGTTAACTTGGGACCCCTCAGTGCTCCACTCACACTGTTCGTATGTATAACTTGTCCCAAATTAGGAGGCAAAAGACTACTATTTCATGGCGGTAATTGTTGAAATATTTGCGGTATAGTATATTTCTTAATTTAATTCCAGCAATAATCATAATAATAGTCCAAACAAGATAATTATGGCATAGAAATGACTTAGCCAGCATATTAATATATGAATCATTTAAGTCATTGGAAATAAAACATATGCTCAAATTAAATGTCATATAACATTTCATGATTAGCATAATCTCAAGAGAATATGTGCAATAAAATGCTAACCTCAATAGCTCAACATATATGACTTCATTTAGCATATGTTCAACAAATTTAATTTAATTTAGTGCTCTCGAAGGCTAGTTGCACAAGATTTATACTTGGCCCTCTCCGCCATGACAAATTCACTCATAATTATATATGATAGTTGCAGATTTGAATCTTGAGCTAATAATAAACTTTGCTACTGCCAAAACTATTAACAGATCAAGAAATCAGTAGGTTTATACACTGCGGAAGCATTTGTAAATCACTCTATCAGTCCTACAGAGATCATCAATGATTTAACAAAATGATAGCTTTGGTACAGACAAAAACTGCACTGTCCAGAACTGAACCGAGACCACTAACTCATGCACAGCAGGAACAAAGACAGCAGATATTAGCTCAAGAATAATCTACCGTCTCAATCATATATAATCCTAGATTTGTCTTAATTCATCACAGAGCAATCATATCACAGCATCCATCTTTGCAAATTCCCACCAAATAGGCTTCACAGATATATAAAATATATCACCAGTTTGCAAAGAGGTAAGAATCAAAATACTCACAATAGTGGTGATAATCAAAATCACCGTGAAGAAACAAAACCGGGCAAGGCACGCTCACGGCGCTGACCCAGAAAACCTAGCACCCTCTTATGCCGCCAGCAGAAGAGAAGTGAGGTAAAGCGGAGATACAATGCCCTCCACCACGGGCGATGCCGAGTCGAGGATTAGAGGTGATGCCGCACAAGCCCACCGAGCACTCCGTAGTGAGCACTCGTGAACAATGAGAACCGACCACAAACCTCTCACAAAAACAGCACACACCCGAGTCAAATCAACCTCTAGAGATTATCTCTAAACCTTTCCTTTCGGCCTAATCAAAGAGAAGGCTTAAGGAACCTGGTAGAGAAACCCCTAGGAAGGCGATTTGGGCTCCTCGACCAACGACCACAGTGAATACCCAGTGGCGACCCTTGGAACTCAACAACGAAGATCCACTTGAGAGATTTGAGAGCGGGAAAGAGGAGATGACTTATTCTTCGGATGCTCCAAAGGATAGGAGGAGCCCGAGCTTTATAGCGGAGTGGAAGGGGGGAAAGAGCCCGGAGGGCTGCGGTGTGTTGGCGCCAAACGTCCGGCGGCCAAACGCGCGCCGCGCGCCGCTCCGTCGTCGCCTTCGTCTCCCAAGACCCGACCACCACCACCGCCAGCGAGAGGCGGATCCAAAAGAACCGCTCGTGTGCACCGACCACGGAGGAGACTCATCTCCTCCCCTATTCGCTCGATCGGCCCACCGATAGGTGGCCCTGCCACTTCGATTTCCTTTTTTCCTTTTCTCAATTGGGACATTCCCAAAATACCCTTGCATCACAACAGTAATCAAGGACTAAAGTAGTACCAGTATTTCCCTCACCAACGTAATGAGATAGTACTACCAAGAAATTTTACCCTTTAAAGTTTGTTTAGAATTTAAAAAAACAGATTTGAAGGTTGGGACTCGGGACATTTGTATGCTAACTAGTCAAAATTATAGGCGTTCTACACCATAATAGTAGTTTCCCCCGAAGGAGTACAATTTTGAAAAAGAGTTTCTTGAAAGATCCAGTTGCGTACTACGTCGACCACCCACTCAGCCGGCAATAGAATTAGAACCCAACAACCCAACGTGTCCTCAAAAAAACCAGAACCCGACAGAGTAGCGGGCCGCGTGTCCTCGCTGGGCTCCTTCCATGAAAGATTTACTAACATGACGAGGCATCATCTATATTTCAAAAAAATCAAAGATCTTTTTCGTAAAAAATTGAGAACTATACGTGACTAAACGAGGACCCATACGTAATTTAGAAAATCACGGGGCACTATCCTGCAAAGTATACAAAATTTCGGTGAAGTGAGGGTGTTTTCAAAAAAAAGTGGTTTAAAAAACTGGTAGTGACCTTTTTGCAAGAATAGAGGACCTTTACATAATTTCGAGAAAACGAGAGAATTTTTCGCAAAAATGGTCTCCGACCGCACGCAAATTCTGTGCCACTTGTGGCCAGGGGTGTGTTTGGTTCGTGGATGGAGGTTGCATCGTATATCTGGTGAGTGGATGCGATCGAGTGGAATCGTATTTGAAAAGAAGATATTTGGTGAGGTGCATGAGCGAGATACAAAAAGCGAGATGTTGTTTGGTTGCTGTATGAGCGGATGCGATCTACCAAACACGAGAGGCTGACACGTGGGACCGCATAAGATACACTGCATCCACTCATTCAGGATGGCTAGTGAAGCTCATTTTGAGTGTATCCACCCATCCAGGATGAGGGCGTATTTTTGCATCTGTTCATGCAGGTTGTATCCACTCATACAGGCAACCAAACAGGCTCTTTCTCAGATTATACGGATCCACCCAATCAGAACGAAGAAGATGCAGGCAACCAAACACACCCCGGAGCGAGCGCACGGACGACGTGGGAGGCTCCTCCGGCCGGGAACCCCCGGTCGTAATAGCGGTAGATACCAAAACATTCCATGATCTACATGTCAGTCTCGGAAACCAACTTGGCAAAGGGATATATCAACCAATCCAGGTCCCATTCGACAAACCAGGAAGATAGTCCGGTTCTTTTTAGTTTATAATTTATATTTTTTAAAAAATAAATAGAATGATTTTTTGCTATTATTTTGAAATGGTTTATCAGAACAATATTTTTAAAATAACATATCGGTATTCAGTTTGTTTACATAATTATTTATAATAGAACTAAAAACCATAAATCATAACTATAAATATAAATCATAAAAAAACCCACCCGAGAAGATCGGATCCGGGTACCAGCAGCAGAATCTGGCAAAGGGCATGTGGAAGTGGCCAACCAACTTTCAGAGCCTTTCAAATACGTTTTTTTTATTTTGGGAAAAAACTGGGACAGAGGCACAAGCCATGCTGATGGGTCCATGTCAGTGTCCTAAAAGGCCTAACTAGTGCCACGTAAACGCAACAAAATGGCGATGCCACTGATGAAAAATTCATGCATTATATTAGTCAAAGCGCACTACGCAGCGTTTGAAAGCACGCACCTAGCATTATCCTATTTCAGCTGGAGCAGCAAGGATGAAAATAAAGGATGAACTTAAAAAAACTCATGGACTAACGCCATGCCGCTTTCCTTGTAGGCTCTCTGTTATCATGGTGGATTGCCCGTCGCTGCACACTAGCGCCCTTTTTAACTCCCCAGCATCCTCACGAGGCTACGACGCCCTCGCAGTCGCCGGCTTCTCCCGCGTGCGTCAAGTGTCCTGGCTCACAACGTAACTGAGCCGCCGCCACAACGCGGTCACCGTAGTGGGTTGCTACGTCCTCACCGTGGTGCCAAGTTGCACCCTCCCTCTCCCTCGTCGAAAGAGTCACCAATCGCCAAGTTAGTTTCTCTATTATTGTAAATCTATGAATAAATTATAAAATACATCACTACACAAAATGCAACTAGATAGGCTAGATATCCATGCAAATATGCAATACAATATCAACAAGAATAAAAGAAACAATCACGATAAATACTTGTCAGTCAGTCACTCAAGGCTCATCCCCCTCATTCCCTCACAGCCTCACTCACTCACCTCCTCAACACTTCCTCCTCCTCTTGCTCTGCTCAGCACCCTCCACGGACTGATCCGGCGACGCCTCCTCTCGTCGGCCTCTTGGCTGCTTAGTTGCCTACGGCCTGAAGTCAAGTCTCAAGTGACAAATCCTCCTCTCGTCGACGGCTCAGCCTCCCTCTTGGCTCCTGCCTAGCTACCTCCCCTCCCCAGCTAGCCAACTTCCCTCCTCCGAGTCTTCGACAGCAGCCGCTCCTTCATCCTCCTCTCCTCCCCAATCCCCCACTCCTAGTCCCCTTTGGACCTCCGAGCTCCCCTCCTCTCTGACGTCCTAAGCTCCTCCTTTGTCCCTCCTCCCCACGCCCAGTCCCCTCCCCAACTCCTTCCTCCTCCGATGACCGCGGCCATCCTCTCCCCTAGTCCAGTGCCCCTGATGGCCGCCGGCCTCTCCTTCCCTACTCAAGTGCCTCGCCAGTCGTTGCCCTAGCCCCTGGGCTTGAGGCAGCTTGCCCGTGCGGCTCTGTGGTCTACCGTTGCCCTGGCATCCCCACGCCTCCTCCGCTCCTCACGCCGTTAACCGCCACTCAGCTCAGGTGTGCACTCTCCACTCCACGATTTTGCATCTGGAGGTGTGGGTTGATTGGATCTGTGATAGTGACATGTAAGGATTAATTACTTATTGCTAGTTGTTACTTGGGTCTTGTGGACTCGTGATTGTGAGCCAATAGCCTCAGAAAAGCCCATCTTCTCTTTTCTATTCTTCTTCCCGGGCAAAGCCGGCCGTGGGCCGCGCGGGGCGGGGTGGGGGTGGCTCTGTCGAAAAGTACACTGAAGCCTAACAAACCCTCCGGTGTATTCACCCTTGGTTGGAGAGAGAGATATATACACCCACCCTCCAATGAGCCTCTACCAGCCGTGTAAAGGTTGTGAAAGAGAGGAAGCAAGGGGAGGAATATATTCGTACACCAACCATACCATCTCTTGCAGCTTCTTGCGTTCCAGAAACCGGAAGATTGCAACCATGAGCAGATTCGGTGGAGCTCCACTCCTTCCAGTGCACCATGAAGATGAAGAGCTGTTCGAGAAATCATCTTCCATCTCCGGCGACTCAGACGATGAGGCCCAATTTTCAGACAGCGAGGACGCCGAAACTCAAGAACACCAGTTTGCGCAGCAGGCGGCGTCACCATCGCTTCAGCCCGTGCGAAGACTGAATTCGGATAGCCTCTACGATCTGTCATCTATGATGGCGCAACTCCCTGTCAAGTAAGTTTCTGGGAAAATATTTACATATATCAATATATGTACAACAAATATTGATTTTCCTCACCGTGCTAGTTTTTGTGATCTTTGCAGGAAAGGACTATCCAAATACTACGATGGGAAGTCCCAATCGTTTGCATGTATGTCCGAGGTGAGATGCCTGGAGGATCTACGCAAGAGAGAGAGCCCCTACAAGAAGATCAAATCATGCAAGAGCTATGTAGTACTAGATGGGATCCAGAAAGCTTGTCATATACCTGGTCCTAACAGCAACGCAATAGCCAAGAAGACATCCGGAAGTTCCTGCGCAAATCTGATGGCTCGGAACAGCAGCAAAAGTATGCTTTACAGGCCTCACCCAATTCATGTAAACAAAAGCGGATACCATCAGTAGACTCACCATTGAAATGTTTGCCCAGGGTTTCACCTCTTTTGTTGTTATTTCCTTGAGGAACTTCCTTGACAAGCATATTAGCCTGTCACAGATGAAAGGGTTTTCTTCTCTGCCGTCAACACAGAGAGTCATCTTGTTCATGAAGACATTTATTCTGTGTAAATAACTAGACAGATTGTATACTGAACATTTCTTTCAACTGCAGGGTTGATTGAACAACCTTCCCTGTATATCTGAATTCTGAACCATGGTACATCCAATCAACTTGATTCTTTCTCAATGCAATAAAAAAAATGAGCTAAAACTGAAAGCACAGAGGGAAAAAAAAGAGCTTCATTTTATAAATATTCCAGTCAAGAAAATGCATGGCTGGCCTTCAATGTTTGCACACCAAAAATTATCTCAGCCTAACAATTCAAATGTTCTAACTCCAATGGGTAATTGAGATCACAATCCTGTATAATCTTATGGATAGATGTGTAAATGTGTCATTTGGTGAATCCAGGACCGTGGATAATCAGTGATACTCCTATCCCGATGTGCCTTAGCGGCTGTCAGAAAGCATAGTCATAAATAGCCCGTGCGACTCCGTCGTCGTCGTTGGGAGCGCCAATTACATTTGCCACGGCTTTGGTTTTCTCAGACCCATTTGCCAGAGCAACTCCCAATGATGCTAGTTGTAGCATTTCTATGTCATTTTCTCCATCTCCAATTGCCATTACCTTGCAGAAAAAGAAATGAGAATGATGCAAGTGGGTTAATACACGATGGTATTGTGCAGTAACAAAAATTTGAGGGTTCGATGGAAGCTTTAGGGACTATTATTTGTTTGAACTTTAGTTTTACTATTCGATCTTGTTTGGTAAACAATTTGAAAAAATGTAAAAATTCAAAAGTTGTACTTGATGAAACAGAAAATATCAGGATTAGATGGTGATTTGTTACTGAAAGAACTGCAGAAAAAATGCAGCAACATTTGGATTGCGTCATGCGTATAAGATAGTGGGGAACTAGACAGTTCATACCTCATCCGGACTGATGCAAAGGTGGTCCAACAAAATCTTCACCCCATTGCCCTTTGAAGTTCCAGGTGGTACAAGTTCGAGCATATCAGGCTGTGCCTGAACAACACGGGCCCGTCCTTCTATCGCCTCTGCCCAGTATGGCCTCAATGTGGAAGATATTCCCTCAGCATTTTCCAGGAACAGTACTTTCTGAACATGTAAATTATAACGTAGTCAAGCTACAACCTATCTTAGCATCCTCAAACTGGTAAGAGATTTTTCTTTATTTCACAAAAGATCCAGTGATGTTCTAGAAACTGATGGCTATCCCCATTCCCCATATATGAAATGTCCAATGCAATCAAAACCAGCAAGTTTATTGCATAAATTGGTTGAGAATATGTTGACTTTCCCCTGAAACAAATCATTAATCTTTGGCTGGACACATGGATTTAGTTGTATTATACTGAATATAATTTATCTGAAAGGTAGGACACTCACTCCCCTGTCCCCATCCCCAGACTATTATGGCCCCCGACCCTCTGCCTCCTACCCTTTATCTGAAAGAAAGCTTGTGTTGTTTATAGTTAGTTGAAAGAAAGCTTGTGTTGTTTATAGTAAGTAAACTAGATGGTTTCTTCCTTTACTACCCTGCCAGTCGAGGATGAATTTTCAAGAAATGAACTACATACAAATTAATCAGAATGTCATCAAGACAATTTCCCAATGCTCTTAGTTTTGAAGTAAAGGAACGCTAAAATGATTCATTAAGAACTTATCGTGAAAATCTACTTGTTACTCAAAACACTTGTTAAGTAAGCAGCACCTGTATCTCAGCTGTTCCTAAAAGCTGATCAATAGATGACACTATTTCAGCCTGCAAGAAGAATCTCAACTACAGTCAAATCAACAGGAATACAAACAAGTGAAATTCACTCAAGAAAGGGCTGGTAAACCTGATCATACCTTAGGTTCACGGTATACGTAATGCAGAGAATCAACCAAAGGATCATCAAACATGGAAAAACATTGATCCTGGCTAAATGCTACTAATGGTACCTTGTGCTCCAAAGAATATACGAATGCCTGCAACATGCCAATGAACTGTCACTAATAATGCAAATATAGAAGAATAGTTATTAGTCGTACCAAGACTTAAGCAAAGGTAGATATGTCACCACTCACTAAGCTCCTAGGCGCATTAGGAGTGTTGTGGTTACGCGTCAAACAGTAGAAAGCAGGGCTTCGGGAGACCCGAGAGAGATATCCAGAACCTAAATCTCAAATAAGGGGAGAGGTGTAGAATGGATGCCTTTTCTTACATCCGACAATGGTCTTTTCCTTTTTAGTGTTTTCCCTCTTCCTCCATCGCACCCTATAGTCTATATTTATAGCCATGGGTGAGGATGTTTTACACAAATGCTCCTCTTAAGATCTTTACTAAGGGGGTATACATGTCTTCTCCTTGTCATGCCCTACATGGGTCTTACCTTTTAGGCACATACATATTTGGGCTTATGCATGGTGGGCCGACTGGGCCATGGTGGGGCCACCACCCCAACAGAGAGTATAATGACAAAAATGCAGGTGTTCAGCAAAAGCATTGCTAACTTAAACTGGTGAAGATGGAGAGTACGATAATGAACTAATTTATTCAGACATAGTTATGCAGTTTCTTTCTGTTGTGGATCCAACTAATAAGCAACCAGATACTAATCTCAGATATAAGTGGGCCTGTAAGCTAGTGCATTAGCTGGAGAGATGTAATACCAGACGCTATACCATTTTTTAAGGTTAAAAAAACTGAAAATTAGGTAACCTTTCTGGGTCTAGATTACGACTAGTGTGCACACGTATGATCTCAAAACATAGCAAACAAAAACTGTTGCTTACCTCTCTGCATACTTCTTGATCTAAATTTCTCCTATAAATTTCTCTTCCTTCCAAACCATAAACCAGCAGCCCCTGAAATTGGAAGGATTTACCTGATGAGAATGAGGATCATGCTGTTGGGAATTGTCAATGATTCTCTTATTTACCAGATCAGAACAATGACTAGAGTGTTGAGACTGGAATAATACAAGCGTAACCAATGTTAATATACAGAATGTGAAGGAACATCAAGTTTAAGGTAGCACATTACAGTATTGAGTAGAAGCATAAATCCTCATGGCCTCATCAACCAATGACATAAACCTTTTTATGGTTTTATATTTATAAAAAAACTAAAAAGGGCAAGCTGAGGGGGGTATAAACAGCACACTTGCTGTTCCATGAATACATGAACATCCAGCTTTTGAATGCAGGGGGGGTAAGAATGGTTGGCCTATCTCGTGACCAAATTTGACACCATAACTCTATACAAGAACCAAAGGGGAATATCTATTATCAGAATAAAAGACAAGAGGATCCTTCAATTGTGTTTTATCTCCGGCATATCAAGACAATTTATTTCTTATAAGATTCTGTATTGCCATGAAAACGTACTTTACACCAACCTGAAGGAATATACCAGGCGAAGTCTCTGAAACAATGCCAGTTCTTCCAGATAAATCAACCATACTGAGAGCATCAATAACAGCAGGCCGTGCCTGTTCCAAAATGAAGATGGAAGCAAAATAATTATCAGCATTCTGACAGATAGCACATTGCCAAACAGAAATAGACAGTCAGAGAATAACAAGCTTTCTTGATTGTTTTAGTTCTAGTGAAATATCCCATTCAAGCTCATAGAAATAATGCAAATGAAAAGATCCATCCAAACATTAATGATCTATTCAGATGGGCAGTTTTTTGCCCATTCCACCAGGATAATTTGTGGAGTGTATAAGTTTCATAGTTTGAGCTTTAGATGTTTTTGAATCAGCCCAGAAAAAGATGTGATATCAGTAGAAACAGTGGATCCTGAGTGTGTTAGAAAAAATATGCAATGGCAGAGTAATTTTTTCTCGTTCTCATAAGGGAGGAACAGCAAACCCATCACAGGAGGAGGCCCTTGTGTACTCAGCAAGTGACCACTTTTCTTCCAGTAGCCTATGTAGCACGGACACGCCTCAAAATCGCCGTATCCGTGTCCGACACGTGTCGGACACGGATATGACACAGACACGTCTTGGACACGTGTCGGTGACGTATCGGCCGATTTCAGAATTAATTTTAATTATTAAACTTCTCGACACGTGTCGGACACAGTAAATATACGAGTCGGACACGGCATGGACACAGCCGGCCCAGGAATAGCCCAGGACACGGCCGGCCGTCGGCCCATAACGCACGCACGGGCGTTGCCCTAACCCTAACCTCCCGCCCCGGATATCGAGCGCCTCATTCCCATTGCGCTCGCACGCTCGCGCTTCTCCGCTTCTTCGCGCCGGCGCGCGCGCCACCCGCGCTCCGCCGGCTCCGCATCTCGCGCCGCCGCTCTCGCGCCTCACGCGCCGCCTCGCACCTCGCCGCCCGCCGTCGGCTTACTCCCGCCACCCGTTCCGCCCGCTCCTGCTCCTCGCCGCCGCCTGCTCCCGCACCTCGCCGCCGCCCGTCGGCTTTCTCCCATGTGCCGCCGCACGTCGGCTTTCTCCCGCGCGCCGCCGACTTTCCCTCGCGCGCCGTCGGCATCCCTGCTCCACCAAGTTATCATCTCCCCACTTCTCTGTTTTAGCATTTAGGGTTGAGATGCAGACTGCAGAAAGCCAGCAATATATATTTAGGCATTTAGCAAACTTGTGCTTGATTGCTTGTTTCATCATTCTAGAAAAATGGAAGCCGCTAATTCTAGTGCTAGAGTGGAAATTACACTTTACAAATTACAAGTTTACAATAAGCATGTGGAAACGTAGAAAATAATACACACACACACACATATAATTTATTTATTATTTAAATATATATAGCTGTATCGCCGTATCGGTATTTTTGGGAAAACGGCGAATTCCTATGTCGGTGTCGTGTCGTATCGTGTCGGCGTATCTGTGTCCGTGCATCATAGCCAGTAGCTTCTTCTACAGCAAAGCACTTCTCCAATGACCCATCTGCTCCAGTAAGTCTTTTCTGGTGACCTGTCCTCTCCCATAAGTCTCTTCTCCGGCAAGTATCTTTGCTGACCTGTCTATTCTGGCAATTCCGTACTACAGTCTCCAAGTGCCTCTTCTCAGGAAGTGTATATTCTGACAAAGCCTATGATTTGGTGATCTATTCTCTAGTGAGCCACTCCTCAGGCCATCCCATCTCATGAAAACCATTTTTCTTTGTGTGAGCCAATTCCTTAAGTCTAATTCAATATCGTCAGTCATTTCCCCTATCCAAGCACTCATGGGAATTTCAAACGAGGGTGAAAATGCTCATGCTTGATTTTGTGGGATACATAGCTTCCTTGCTGATATATTTCTGGTTCAGAAATTTTTCAGATACCCAAACTGACCCTCAATATTTCCAGTTGCCAAGATGAACAATTCTTGCATCTTGATAATCTAATATGTACCAAGGCAATCTAATGGCACAAATATAATATATGATACTCCTGTTCTCGGGATGATTATTCATTAGTCAGACAGAAATTACAAACTTGTAATACCTTTCCTGTAGCAATAACAATGTTTACTCCTCTTAACCTGGCTTCCCTTAGAGCTTCTGCATTCCTTGCTGTAACTTTGCTTTTACTGTTGAGCAGAGTACCTTGTTCAAACAAAAGAACACTGGTAAAATCCAAACTATAACATATCTAGAGTGCAAATATGTGCAAAGAGCAAAGGACATACCATCCATATCACAGAAGACATATTTGAATTTTGGTCTATAAAATCTTAGGCTGCCAGCTCTCTTTAGACCGTCTGTTACTTGTCCTGTAAACATTCTTAGACAGCAAGAGCTGGATTATATCATCATATGAGTGTGATAAGCATTTATTCAAGATAAAGATAATGGCAAGGAGAATAACTACAGAAACGCCAAAAGGACACACCATCCAATCTTTCTGTGTGAGGCTTGCTCAAATCAAGAGCACTCTTAGCAAGACCTTCCCCTTTCCACCTTAGACTTTTTAAAATGAGATGCTCCTCCTTCTCCATTTCCACTGCAGCCTCATCACTTGTCTGATGATCAAAACCCAGAAGATGTAATAGACCACGAACCTAACACAGAGTAGAAGAATAAACAGTCAAATTGTGTATAGTATCATCAGAAGAAATCTATGCAAGATACCATGTGGTTAAGTGATTTGGAAAACAGGCAGTTAAGTGATCTGTTGGACGATACAATAATATTCAAGTAAAGGAAGTTGGGAACTCTACCAGGAGAAGTTAGCATATGAATTCAAACCCCCTAAAAATGTAAGTGAATGGCAATCACTAAGCAAGTTTACAAAAAGGAGGAACATACCACGAGTATCCGCATTTCATCAAGAAGAGTATGACCTCTCTCCTCAGCTTGCCTTGCAGCTGTCTCAACTGAGATTACTATATCACCTAACATTAGCTGCATGAAAACATACTCAGGGAGAGGAGATAACAAGATGGCATAGCTAAAGGTACCAACAGAACATCATTCAAATAAAGGATTTATTCTTACAATAGGAACATCAAGATCCGGAATATACTGTGACATTGAGAGCATATCAGTAGTGCAGTCCTCGCCTCTCCATTCTTTGTTAAGATTCTGGATGAAGTTATTGTTGCATAGCATTATAGAAACCTCAACCTTTTCATACTTCCCAACGTCACTTATTGAAGTGTCTCGTGTGTTGTACTTGGAATCCAGAAGTCCATCTAATGCAATTTTCATCGCCATTGGGACATTTAACTTCAGAATTTCTACAATGTTCTGCATGCACATTACCGGAAACAAAGGTTAACAAACATTCCACCAACAAATGGAAAATGCAAACAAGACTAGCATAGGGATATCTTATTGACAAACATATCCAACCTGGAGGGAAATAAACTACTCATACCCAAATCAACCACAGAATAACAGTAGTATATAAATGTACCTAGATGAATGAACTCCAGTAACCAAGACATAACCAGCCGAACAGGTACCAATTACCAGACCAAAGCCAGAATCATGCATTACCAGATATCTAATTACAACTTAGCTAAATACATTTCCCACACATGTTTACCACTTGGTCAAAGAGAGCTGTACTAAGACATGCTCAGCTATCCGGCACAATAAGACATATGCTTAGCTGCCTGAAATATGCACTCCCTTTCGGCAAATGGCTAACATAACCAGTTCGAGACGACAATAGACGGTTTCAAATATGCCAATCACCATGAATGAACTGCAACTGAGATCACAAAAAGACTAACAGTCCATAATTTCTACATTGTTTAGCAATATCACGATAACGTTTGGCAAAACACCATCCAGCTCATCCAGTGCCAAATTCAATGGCTGCGAGCATTTTGATCAGCGTTTCCGATGACACTTCCTCTAACAATAGCCAGGTAATACAGAGAGACATTTGATGAAGTGAGATGCGTACCAGCACTTCGGGGTCGTCGGGCATGTCCTCCTCGACGCCGATGCGGGCGTAGAGCTCGATCTCGCTCTCCTTGGGCGGGGGCGGCGGCGGTGGCGAGGGGTCCTGCGGCTGCGCCCGCCTCGCCGCCGCCTGCCCGCGCCGCCCCCTTGGGAAGCCTCGGATACCGGAGAGGAGTCCCGCGGACGGCGGCGGCGGCGCCGAGCGCGAGGGCTCGGAGGTGGCCGTGAACCCGCGCCAGGGGAGCAGCGAGGCCGTGGATGCCGCCGCGGGAAGGGGCGGGTGGAGCGGCGCGGAGCGAATCAGCGCCACGCCGCGGAGTGGCGGAGGGAGCGGGAGGGGCGAGCGCGAGGCGAACGGGAGGGCGCGCGACACGATGCGTGCCATGGTCGTGCTCCTGCGGCTACGGCTGCGGCGGCGGCGGGAGAGAGGAGCGTGGGAGGAGGGTTTGGTTTTGTTTTGTTTTGTTTCTTTAATCTGGTTCTGGTTTGGCCCGTCCGTTTCGTATCGCGCGGCCTCCCTATGCGACGCCGCGACGGCCTGCGGGATTTTCCATATTTTTTCCCCCCGGTTTTCATAATTTTTCCACGCGCGACGGTTCTGAGTAAGCTGATTTGGTCGGTGTTAGTGTTTTTGCCCAGATAATTTGGAACACGAGTAATGGAAGCATTTCCATCGCATAGATATGTGCTTCGATTTGTATATAGAATCATACAAGTTTGTTTTTGCTGGGATCGGCGTATCCGCTACTCCGCTTCGTCACTCTCACTTGACGGGTTTCCAGTACATCCCTTGGTGTGGATATTCCGTGGAATATTTTCCTTGTGCAGTAAGCGCAAGAACTATGGAATAATGGAAAGTAGACAAACGTGGATCTCAACACGGCGCAGCTCCCAGCCGCACGAAAAATTCGGCAAGAACAATATATTAGCATCTCATTCTCACGCGCACGAGCAGTCGAGCTCAAATCCACAGGCACAAGATGCTGGCTAGTGCCAAGATGATATGCCGAAGAACAAAAGTTCCTCGCGTAAAAGAGGTGGCAGGGAATTGGTGGCACATGAATAGCTTTTTATTCCAAGGAAACAATGATGCAATGAAATCACATGTTTTCGAGGAAAAACAAGGACAACCGGCACATGCACGTCTCTACACTCTCCAACCCCCCTATGCACACAACTCTTCCCGATAGCATTGCCGTGGCGATAGAAACTCCCCGTGTTTCTAAAATGCCTATCTACTAGTAACATATACTCTTGATTCACAACATGGAAAACCGCATAAAGTGTTGCAGGCCTGCCTAGCAGGCACGGACCTCAGTAAACCGGCTTGGGGCTGGTTCACAACTGCTGGTAAGTTTCAAAGATCCAAAGAGGCAGGATAGTCTCTTCATGATGGGCTTGCGACTGACTACTACTTCCAACGAAACAGCATCCCTCGCGGTATCAACATGCGTATCATAACCCTCAAGATCGGCTTCTGTTATGAATACTGCATCAATACACCCAGTGGGACTGGTTGGCCTGGGTCGCATAACTTGGCAAAGGGGTAAACCGCTGTCTTCGTAATCAAACTCCATTGTGTAGTAATCATCAATTTCTCTGTCAGTGATGCAGGCTTCATCAGCTTCTAGATAACGGTTCAGGTTTGCACTTCGTATTGGAAGACGTCCAGTGGTGAGGGTGCTAAATACGTTGACAGCCTGCCAAATCATGTCATTGGCACGAAGCAGCTTAGCAACTGTAGAATTGTACCATAATGGCTTAGACAGAATGCAATCACAATAGTCTTCATACCTGCCACTGTGATGGCGCCAAAAGCACTCTAGGCCTAATGGATCGGACATGATCCAAAGCTGCTTCAGGAGTCATGTTCCTATATTTAATCTGTAATATAAGGGAGAAAATAAGCTGTCATCAGCAAACTGAAGGGGAAGATGTATAACATTGAGGTCAAATTCTATGTAGTTTATCCTACCAAATAGCACAAAACAATAGTGGTGCTTCGTCCTCTTCCAGCTTTACAGTGAACATAAGTACTACCACCTTGTGATGCATTCCCTGACAAACACACAATAATTACGTATTAAATTCTACCCATTTGAGGTCAGTGGAAATATTTAAAAAAATACATTGGATCTTCATTTCTTTCACATTTAACCCATACCTAATGAATATCAGTCATTGCTAAATGCTAAGGCATAAGCACATTGTTGATGATTCAACTGTTTGTGATCGCATCATCCTTGGTCAGTACTACGTTTCACAACGAAACTTGAATGTAGTTCATAATTATTTTAGGTAATGCAGATAGGCATTGTTGAAATGCGCACAAATCTTTTGCGTGTTCTCAAAAAATGCAGATAGGCATTGTTGTTTGAAAAGCTTGTGCAGGCAGCTAGTCACTGAAAATGAACATTTGGCATGGCAGAAAAACAGGAGGAATAGAACTGCCAAACAGCAAAAGCTCTAGTAACAAGAAACTGCATTCT
This sequence comes from Dendrocalamus sinicus, assembly GCA_036346575.1. NCBI lineage: Eukaryota > Viridiplantae > Streptophyta > Magnoliopsida > Poales > Poaceae > Dendrocalamus > Dendrocalamus sinicus. Next base: position 45,116,714 of record CM070641.1, on the reverse strand, counting down.
TGAATATAATATACAGAGAGAGAGAGAGAGAAGAACCCAATGGCTATTGATGCACGTAAATCAAGAACTTCAGAACGAGCACATGTAGCCATGCTTTGGTAGATTACTATCCCAGTCTATATAAATGATTAGAATACTGACAGTGCTGGTTTCATTTTAATTCCTTTTTCAGTTTTTTTAAGCAACTATATTAATCATTTCACTTAATTATCATGCATGATGTCATATACAATGATAGCTAACAGAACCTTCATCCTCCTGTTGGGAGGGGGTGTGCATTAAAAAGACAGTGCTGCAACTTATATGTTGTTATACCTACTACATCAGATAATAACGGCTTAATGGGCAATAGATACAACACCTAATTCCCTATACAATTGTTGACCACAAGCTATCACCTGCTTCCCCTAGACCACTACCTGCTTTGTTTCCCTAAATCTAAGTTGACCACCACTAGCTTTGCTTCCTAAATTTAACTTGATGTCTACTTGCAGAAGAAAAATATTCCATAACATAAAGTACTACAGACACCAGGAAAGCTGAGCTGTAAATTGATCACATATGCTTCAGAAATGGCATAACTTACAGTGAATAAAATCCATGGCTTGACAAATATCCTCAAGAGAAGGTGCAAACAGGTAGTCTCTTGTGGGAATCACAAGGTGATCTATCCCATGGACCTGGAAATGAAAGGCGTCTTACTCATCAGGACAAGACTCGTTGTGCTGGCTGGAAATGCACAGCAGAGAGATGGACGGGGCTCTGAATCAATCATAACATGTATGAAATCGCACTTTGTGAATGCAAGATTAGAAGCTTATTGACAGCACAAGGACATTCTACAATTTCAAAACAAGTAGGTAACTGAGTCCTAGGGTCTAACTCAGTGACACAATCAAATTCAAAATACAAAAGAAACCATGCAACCATAAACTCAAGGGAAATTTACCTGGTATAAGGACGTCCGGACCAGAGTCTCATAAGGCTCATTCAATGTTACAACTCCCTGAACTCCAAGTTGCTTCAAACGTGGAACATCACTTGGGAAAGGAACAGCGCCTAGCAAAATACACTGCAGATGGAGGTCGGGCAAATTAGCCAATGAGATCTTCATAGCACAGATTCATCATGAATACACACCTCAAAATACTAATTGTGAAAAGCAACAACGTAACAACTAACAACGGCAATCAAACGCACACTATTTCAGTGGCTATGTCCTTTCGCTACTGATGTAACAGACAGGCCTCTGTGGTCCTAGGCTTGTAAACATATCCACCGGTTCCAAATGAAAGACCACAAGTCACGACAGTACTGACGGATAAGCGCTCAAATTTCTTGCAATTGGACTAAATGAAGCCTGAAATGAACAGGCACAGCAACAACCACTGCTCACAAGGGAGGAAAAGAATCTTAGCTTTCCCCGACAGGCTGACACTGATAAAACAACTCTTAAGCACCGAAAAAAATGAACAAATCAAAGGCAATCCTGTCCAGAACTCACAATAAAGAGTCACTGCGTCAGAGCCAAGCATGGAAACCAAATGTAACAACACAATTAGATGGCACAATCCCAGAGAAAAACTGTTGCTCAAATCACGCTATTCATCAGTTAAAAAAGTCACCCTATTATCCAAGCATCACAACGCCGAAGTGAACTAATTGCACATGAATAAGTCAGTAGTAGGCCCACTATGACAATCGCGGGTAAACTAAAGCACGGCCTATAATCCCAACCAAAATGATCAAGGGATCCGCGTAAAGCTAACGCGAGGCAGGGTCACCACCTGGTCGACGCGATCCCACCACCGGAACTCCGGCTCGAACCGGTTGCGCAGCACGTTGTAGAGCAGCGTCGGGTAAAACAGCACCCTAGCGGTGGCGCCGACGAGTGTGCGCTTCGCCCTCAGCCGCGCGACCTCGCCGCCGCCCGTGGCCCCCGACTTCTCCTGCTCCTCCTCCTCCACCAGCCCCCCGTCACCGTCTCCCAGTTCGCGAATCCTCATGCCCCTCCTATCCCCCAGCCCCCTGTCCTACAACAGCTCGAGATCCAAACCCTAGACGCCGAGACGCCTCCAGTGTCCTCTTCGCCCTCCAGAACCAGAAGATCCGTGGAGGCGTGGAAGGGGAAATCCGTGGATCGAGAGGAGGTGGTGGCTTTGCTCGTGGGCTCGTGGCCTGGGGGACGCGAGAAATGGGAAGCGCTGTGTCTAAAACCCCAGGAGAAGGCGGAGGCCTAAACAGGTGGCAAATTGATTTTCCTTCGTTGGTGGAATTTATTGGTAGTCAAACGTGGGTGCATTTTCTCCGCGGCCCTTGGACAGTTGGACAGTCGCGTAATTTCAGAGTTTTTAGCGGATTTAGTACTGTTTGTGACAATATTTATAGGGAAAATCTGTTGAGTAGCACTGAAAATACACCGTTTCCGAAAAATACCACTAAAAGAATCGGGCTCCGGATATTACCACCAAAAACTTCAATTTTCTTCGGAATCTAGCATTCTGGACAAAAATGCTCCTCCCCTCCCTCCTCACCTTCTCTCCTCTGCGCCACCCCGTCCGCCTCCCCCCCGCCTCGTCCTGCCGCCGCCTCCGCCTCCTCCTCCTCACGCTGTCGCCTACCTCGCCTCCTCTCGCCCGCCTCCCGCGCGCCCGGCGGCGGCGTCCTCCTCGCGCCGCCTCCGCTCCTCTCCCCATGGCGCGCGCGCGCGCCGTCGCCTCTTCCGCCTCTTCGCGCGGCCTCGCCTCCTCCTCCTCCGCGCCGCGTCGCCTCGCGCTCCACGCGACACCGGCCGCCTCGCTCGCCGCATGGCCGCGGCGGCACGCGCCGCCATCGCCGCGCGCCGGCGCAGCATGACCGCGCCGTAGGCGTGAGGAGGAGAGGGGAGGAGGCGCGCGAAGAGGGAAGAAGGGGGCGACGGCGCGGCGCCGCGTGGAGAGGAGCAGGAGGCGGCGAGAGGACGCGCTGCCAGGCGCGCGCGCGAAGCGCGCGGAGAGGAGGCGAGGTAAGCGACGGCGTGAGGAGGGAGGAGGCGGGAGGCCGCGGCGCGAGCGACGCGGGCTGGCGAGGCATGGTGGCGCAGAGGAGAGGAAGAGGAGGGAGGAGGCATTTTTGTCCGAATGCTAGATTCGAAGAAAATTGAAGTTTTTGTGTAATATCGAGCCCCATTCTTTAGTGGTATTTTCGAAACGTGTGTATTCGATGCTACTCAACAGATTTTCCCATATTTATAAAACTAGTTGTATGTAAGATGTATTTATAGAAATAGCATTTCTGCAGTTCGGTAGACGAGCGGTAGCGCGGGGGAGACAACATGTGGTGAGGTCACCGGCTGCAGGCACCTGCCGCCCATCGGCAGACGGCCGGTAGCCTGCCTCCTGGCCAGGGAACGGTAGGTAGGCTTGCCGCCAGGTGAGGGGACGGTACGTGATTAAGCCGGTTGATTAGCCAATTTAATTACCTGTCTTAATTTTTATGTTTAGTATTTGTTTGAATTTTTAAATATATCAAATGAATTCAAAAAATTATAAAAATTTACATACAGCCTTCTGACACAATGTACTTCATAGTGTAATTTTTTGGTAATTTTAACCATTGTAAATGTTGCTCAAAAATTCATATATTTTTGATATTTGTATGAGTTTTTACATATAGCAAACAAGCTCTAAAAATTACAACATTTTATGTGAAGCTTCTTGACATTATTATAGTTATTGTGTAATTTGTTAGAAATTTTATATAGTCTGAATTTGCCATATTTATTCAGGTTAATTTAATCATGAATTTACAAATATTTCATGATTTTTTTACAATTTTATACATTAGGAATACTTGTGCAAGTAAAAATAATTATAATAGTAAAAAATGCATCATACTTGATACAATATGTCTCACCCATCTGAGCCACTGCTACCTCCTCGCCGCATCTGCCTCCCCGCACGTGGCCTTGTCTTCCGCTAAGCAGAACATGTCCCGTGGGGTACGTCAGTCGATCCAGAGGTTGCGTCTTTGGTCGGAGGAGGTATGAAGACCGTTCTATTTTCTCAGTGGCCGGCGGTAGTCTAGTAGGCTCAGGTATAGTAAGCTGGGTCCGGCAAGGGTCGAAATCCTCCAGCTGAGACATGCCGAACTGTGAGCCATCCGCAATAATATCGAAAGACTCCATAGCTGCACACCGCAGACGGGCAGCAGTCCATCGGATACCCATAGTGGGCCCGTCTATCAGGTCAGTTAACTTGCCGAACAGGTACACTGGCATCACGATGGTCAGACGTCCGGCAGAAAAGTGCTCCCAACTCCATATCTGCACGAGCACATAGCAAATAGCCTGATTGGGGGTACCAGTAGTGGCGCGCTGGCAAGCGTCACATAACCCCTGATACATGGCGCATAGAACCGCTGATCCCTAGCTGCACCGAGGCATCGCCCCAAACTATGCGTCAACCAAAGGCTCGGTGAGGCTGATGAACTCAGCATTGCAAATATTGACGTGTGTGGTTGAAAATATGCTCCAACCAAATAGCTAAATAAGGAATACGATGAAATGCCTCCTGACAACCTCTGATGGTGCATCCTGCGGCCACACATTGAAATTGTTCAGCCAAGTGCGGGGATGCCACGTGCACTCTCTAGGATAGGTCGGCTGGTGCAAGGGCTGAAATAAATGCGTCACCCCAAAAGGGAGACCGGTTAAGAACGCAACGTCCTTCAGAGTGACCGTGTGGAGGTGATCTCCCCCCGCGGGGAACAGGGACAGGCCCTTTACATTAGCAGGATGGGGATGGGATCATCCTTTCCCACTAGGTCTAATGGGGACCCAGTAAAAATAAATTTTAGGATAAATTAGAGTTTTTAATATGAAAAAAAATTATATTCTTTTTATATATTTAGACTAAAACTTGGATCTATATATTATAATATATATTTTGAAGCTATATTTTTAAAGAAGTATATTTAAATAATTATGAATTAATAAACAAAGTTATATTATTATTTTTAAAAATAATTTAGCTTATTTGTAATCCCTACAGGGACCTAAGGATAGGGTCCCCACAGGGACTGGGGACAGGAGACATCTCCTCCGGTAGTCCGGTAGGCCTAGCCTTTTATGATGTAATTTACGATAATTCACTCTAAGTTGATGTAATTTTCCATAATTCACTCTAAGTTGGTTCGACAGTTTGAGTCCCCTTTTAGGAGAGTTTATTAGATTTTCTCGGACGTGGTTCTCTTAGTTGTCCATAGACGCTACAATTTCCACCATAAAACGTATTCCTTTTTTATTTTTATCATTTGAATTCAGCATTTATATAATCCGATTGACTGAAAGATAACAGTATGGAGTCCTTGCTTAATCCAGCATGTAAGGTCGAGATATCATACTCTCTGTGGGGCAATACCGCCATCGCCAAATTGCGTCGGAAGAGCGCAAGCTATTGAAGTATATAATTTGTGCACCTAATACTATTGTACTAATTAGAACAGATCAGTGACATTACTTTGCAACTAACTGAAGGTGCTCATGAAAACGAATTCTGGACACATGTGGACCCCTAAACACCCCAAATTCCGTTTTTGGCCCCCAAACCAAAAAAATTCCATTTCTGGACCCCTCGACCGCGCGACCGCCTGCGCCTCGGCGTAGCGCGCGCGGCCGCCTCGCCGCCGCGTAGCATGCGCCGCCCGCCGCGCGACCGCCGCCGTAGCGGCCGCGCGTCCGGGACACATGGCACCAGCTCGCGAACGCGCGGTCGGGAGGGGTCCAGAAACGGAATTTTTTTGATTTGGGGGCTAAAAGTGGAATTTAGGATGTTTAGGGGTCCAAATATGTCCAGAATTCCATGAAAACTACACCTAGTTATAGAACAGATGACAAAATAGGGGAAGGGGGGCTAGCTTGTACTGCAAATGGGAAAGTACACAAACATCATTATAGAATATAGACAACTGCACGGTACGGACGAAAACTGCCTAATTACCCACCCACACATAGGTCGCTTTCCAGGGGTACAATCAAGAAACCGCCCAAAATTACGAGCGCTTGATTCTCCCCCTTTATGTCCCTTCCCCTGTAGAGGGGAGTAGGGCCATGCATTTTTATCCAGATGGCACGGTTTAGACATGGCACCATACGTAACAGGTTAGATCTACATTAGGACAAAAAATTAGACACATCGAACAACACGACATGTTTCAGTAGGCTGTGTTAGGGTCGGCATGGTTCAAAAAGTCCGATGCAGTCAAGATAGGTTTCTTGCAAACGACATACTTTGCAGCCTCTCACCTCCAATTTCCCCCAACCTCTGTCGCCTCTCGACCACAACCGTGTCTAAATCTGGTGGGCTGATGGATATCGCCGGAGGCTGTGCGACGTTGCAAGAGCTTGAACAACACAGGTGCACTGACCTCGCTCTCTGACTGGTCTCCGCCTTTGTGCACCTCCATATCATTCACACTGTTGCCGTGTCCTCCTCGCTCTACGGCACCAGTGAAGACGATGAGGTCACCAACTTATGCCTTACCATCCTTGCCCACGGCTGCGGGTTGCAACTTGCGAGGGCAACTACAATGGCATCGTTGTCGTGGGGCAGTGTCGCGATGCTTGAGGAGCTCACCATTGTCGACCACAAGATGGATTGTAGGTAGCTTGCTGCTCTCGTTTTCTATGGCAACCTCAAGACCCTGTGGCTTTAGAGATGCGACAGGATCGACGACGATCCTAGGCCTACAAAACATCTTGCTGCCTACCTCATGCTCGAAGAACCTGCAACTGCAGAGGTGCCAGCTACGTGACTGCTGCGTCCTCCATACTCTCTTTTGGGTATGTAAAGGTGCCCATGATTTGCTAGTCTAGAATTGTTGGGGCCTTGAAGACAACATATTTGCCTTGATTGGCCTATGTAGGTATTGTAATTATCAATCTTACTCCTTAAATGTACTAGTACTAGTTTTTTGATAGGCTACCAGCCTACCACGCTTTCAATAGTACCAAGCTTGAGCTAGCACAACACGGTGGAGGTATGTTGTGCCTTAGGTTATGTTTGGACCTCGTCGGAAACGAGTTTTGTTGGCATTGCACAACATGCACGAGGTGACCAAGCTGGCACAACCCAACACCATCCAAAGCCCACGGGCTCAGTCCAACTCGTAGGTCTACACTTCCCCATCGAGCTGAGTCGCCTGAATGAGCATTCGAACAGAAAAACAATCCAACGCCCTAAGAAAATCGTCGCGGCTTCAAGCCCACATGAGAGGCGTCATGTGATGTACGCGCACGAGGACCTAGGGTGGGTTCGAGAGAGCTTTAACTTTAGCTTTTTGACTGTTTGCAATAGTAACTTACTTTCAAACAGTATATCTTTTTAAAACATAATCTGTAGTTAAATTATAATAGATTAAACCGAATCAGCTATATCACTAAAATTATATATATATATATATATTTTATACCGTACTCACAACAGCTAAAACTTAAAAACCAAAGTAAAAAAACCCACCCCTGCTGCCCCATCGCAGCGGGTCCCCGTCGCGGCGTCGGGCGTCCGTCTCTGACTGTTTTCCGCGGGGCGCGAGCTTAGCCGGCGGGCCCCGCGTGGGCGGTGTCAGTTGGACGCATGCCGTTGTTTTGGATAACAGCTGGCTCGTGGTGGACCCGCGGCTGCTGAGGTCCCCGGGAACGATGATGTACCTGTGGGCCTACCACACTTGCGCACGGTGTTTGACTCGTGGTGCCGCCCCGCCCGTTTGGACTCGACGGATCCCGTGCGACGTCCTTCACTACTTCTTCTTCCGTTGCTTGGGCAGACGAGCATTTGTGGTGTGAGTTTTTACTCTCTTTTTCGGCGTCAATACAGTTACATGTATTCAGAAAATTCAAGATGCATTTTATGCAAAGCGATAACATACATAATTAGTATAGTTTCGATAGAAGACAAAGGGAAGTAGTACTAAAACACAGCGTATCATCCACGCATATGTATGCCTTGGCTGACAGCCTGACCTATTTGGGCCGTGGGCGTTTTTGACATGAATGTGTCAGCTGGCACCCCTTAACAGTGCTTAATAGATTCTGCTGGGAGAAAAATATCTTGCTCTGATGGGCTGATACCGTTTTATGCTCCAAGCAAGAATCTGAAGATCACTGTTTCGGAATTGATACTACTGCTGTGTGGCGCCCACCCAAAAGATGAGATTCGGAGCAAAAACTTTTCCTCGCGGGGGGAGAACTGGTGGAGTAGATGATTACGGATATGCGTTACAAGCAATGGCAGCAATCGCTTTCACATTTCGCGCTCTGTGACATCACTCGCGCACCTGCTTACGACTTTCGAGTATCAGATCCGTTTTTTTCAACTGTGGTTTATGATCGGTAACTTTTGATTTTAACATTACTGTTTAATTAAACAAATCAAGTATCGATAAGTCACTTTAAAAAAACTGTCATAATAAATCTTTTCAAAAAAGTGACGAAGAATCTAATCTATTTATTTATTTGAAGAAGCTATAAACCGAAAGAACGAAACCGTCTTGCAGATTGCCAACAAATAACAAACATCACTGTGTAATACCATGCTCTCTTAATGTGATGTTCGTGGAGTTATAGTGGTGAGATTAGGTCTGATAATGAGCCAAGGCCCGGCCCTAAGAGTAACTCCAGCAGGGCCCTCAAACAAGCCCCTAAACCAAAATTTGAGGGCTGAGGACAAAAACACAGGTCCAGCAGGATCCCTTCTCAGGCCCTCAAAAGTAGGAGGCCCTCAAATTCACCCATCAAACCCTCATTCCTGGGGACCCTGGAGGAGGCCCCTACTTTTGAGGGCCTGAGTAGGGGCCCTGCTGGACCTATGTTTTTGTCCTCAGCCCTTAAATTTTGGTTTAGGATGATGAATGAGTCCCACATGGCAGTGTCTATTAGGATGAATTTGAGGGCCCTAATTTGAGAGCTGCTGCTGGAGTAGATGCAAAAAAAATTAAGCTCTCAAATGTTAGGAAAGCCCTCAAATCAAAAATAGAGGCCTTGATTCGAGGGCTCCTGCTGGAGATGCTTTAACCCTCCTCTGACTCCAAATATTCAGGCATATAGCCCAATCCTATCCAAACCAACCATATTATTTTTAAACTCGCCTTGGCCTAGCACGCGAAGTGGAAGAACCAGATCTTGTCCTCCCGCTTCTGCCATACGGACCCTTGGGGCCTTTGCCACAAGCTGGTCCAATGCATTAAATCTATTATTCTTTTTCTTTTAACAGAAGCCTTCTCGTCTTTTTAGCCTAGGCCTTTAGCCCATACGATTGATCCGCTCATTGAACTCATCCGCCACTGCCACCATACGACGTTTCGTCCACGAAGGAAGAGCTGCTATTGAGAGGTGGCCTCACCGACTCTCTCCCTAGCGATCTGATCTCATCACCGCTGCCACCCTGTCAGACCCAGATTTTACAATCCGGAATCTACTGTGTTTAACTGCACTATTCCCTGGATCAGTAGATAGTGCACACAGTTACAATTCTGAATATCAAAGTTCATATCATACGGAAACGTAAATATAATAGTAGACTTACTCATGGGCCGATTAGGCCGAAATCAATAAATTACAGCAGCGGAAGAACGAAGCACACAGGTGGGACCTTCAGGACATGCCCACGGGCAGCCAACTGGATGTTCGCGACCTAGTTCTTGACATCTTCATCCTCTTCGCCATCGTGATCCAAAAGTATTATTGAAGCGTAGTGATCCGATTCCTGCTTCTGAATTTGTCGCAAAAGTGAGCGTGAGCACTCCAACCCCGTGGTCCGCGAGCCGATACACAGAATGCAAATAAATAGTATGCATAGCTTATCAAAGGAGAGGCTCGGGTTATTTTGTTTTACAAGGAGTGCTTTTGAACACAATTAATTAAAAAGTTCTATGACTTAGCAATTTTGGAACAAATCATAATGTACAAGGAAATGCATTATTAATATCGATTCAGATTCCATCCACCGTTACATGGCATTTGCACCATATAGCAATTCCTTCAGCGTTATAGCCGCTTAACTTACCACTGGGACGACACCCAGGACAATTCCAAACTAGGGCCTTCCACTGCCCTTCATTTTTCCAATCCCATCTATAAAGCATTTTGAAATAGAACTATATCCGGTTAAGTTCTCATGTCTGCCCTTGACCGTGGGCACGGCTATTCGAATAGTTTAGACTCTGCAGAGTTTGTACACTTTCACCACAAGAGACAATCAACTCATTGCCCCACACGATTTCTTAGAAGTGTGGTTGAGCAGACCATCACAGTGACTTTTCAAAGTATCTAGACCTTTTTGTCATCTCACCTTATGGGAAACTGCACACTTGCGGTGGGTCCCATCTATGCGCAGGATGTTTCCCCCAGCCACTACGCAGCTCGGGCTTCTACTTCCCATAGCGTGGGACGGATGAGAAACTTCACCCCACTGGTGTCCCTTCAGCCCCCTTGCCATAGCGTAGCCTTCAAACCCCTACCAGTGAGATGAGTCCGGGGTTTCGATAAATTTACTTAGCCAAGTTGTATTTTACAGACTTGTGGTTGTACTGTTTTACACAGGAGGTCATGACAAGATTCGATCCTTAGTGGTATCTGGGCGGTCTACCACTAACCCACTTTGTGCATCCACTGCACCACACTCACACCATCAAACCAATCCGCCCAGATATTTAAGCAAGGTGGGGATTTTGGAAGTATAAAATAATCATGTCCAAATATATACCAGTCATTCCCACCATGACTGCCCAAACCAGTTTCTTATGATTAAAAATGACAATGATGTTTGGGACATTTCAACGCCCCGTGAGTATCTATGCAGAACTAAGCATAGCATATAATTAGGGACTTATTTTTGAAATGTTACTATTATAATTTTGCTAGAATGACAAGGTTCACACATTCAAATATTTCAAAGGAGGGGTAATATTATTCAAAGTAAACAATAGGCATATAACTAGAATATTAAATTAAACATGTATTTGCATATAACATAACAGCATGCAATTTGATAATTTAAAACAAAGTAATTTACAGAAAATGTAGGTTCAACATGATCAAAGTATTGACTCGCCTTGGTCATAGTGGTCTGGTGCTTGATTATTTGGAGCTTCTAGGGCTGCAGCTTCTGCTTCTTCCTCCTGAGCCTCGTACGCTATTTTAACATGCGCGAAAATTTGGATAAAAATATCAATAAATCAAACAAATAACACCAGAAATCCAATTGAACTTCAAAAAGTATGATTTCAGTTCCATTGTATAGATCTTGAATTTAGATGAATTTAGAAATTTGTCTCATCCAATTTGGAGTTAAAATGAAAAAGTTATGTTTATTTAAAGTTCACAGTTCTGTGAAATGCCAGAAAATGAAAAATTCTGACACGTGGGTCCCACTGGAGTTTTTAATTCGTTTTCTTTTTAGTTTAATTTCTTACTTGCTGTGCCGCTGACATGTGGGACCCCACTGTCAGTAACCATGCATGTGGCTAACCACCGGCTGTGTAGGCCCTCGACCTCGCCCCATTGTGTCGGTGGGTGTCGACATGCGGGTCCATTGCTGCGTGGGCTTGCGGTCCCGCAGCGGCTAACGAATGGGGCCCATCTATCAGCGCGGAAAATAAAACGAAAACTCGACCTCAAGACGCGAGTGGGGCTCAACGCGCCGAGGAGTCGGGGAGAAGAGACGAGCGGTGGTAACCAAGTGAGTGGGGAGGCGTTGCCTACCCTATAAGGAGAATAAATCCTTTTGGAGTATGCCGTGGAGGGGGCCGGGCAGAGGAGTCGGGGGCGACGGTGGCCGGCGGCGAGTGGTGGCCGGAGAGGTTCGGGAGCTTCGTGGAATGCAGCCCCCGGGTGATGGTGAAGCTGCTGGTGGAGTCGGCGGAGATGAAGGGGCATGGTGGCGGGCCGGTGGCGTGTGATGGCGGCGGTCCAAGGAGGCGGTCGACGCCGGCGATGCTCACACAATGGGAGACCGGTGAGGAGGGTCGGCCGCTTTGGCTTCCACGCAGCTCTGGAGCGAAGAATTGCCCGAGGTGGCGGAATCAACGGCAGCTCGGTCGCCGTCCGTGAGAAAGACGATGTCGCCGGCGGGGAATTGGGGCACTACAGCTCAATTATTTGCCAGGGAGGGGAGGAGGGAGTATTGCGGCGCGGTTGGGACTCCCAGCGGGGTTTTATAACCGGAAGAGGGAGGTGCGTGGCGAGGCGTCGGCCTCCGCCACTGCTCGTCTTGGCGAGGGGATGGAGGCAATCTTCGCGGATCGCGTAGGAGGAGGTGGCGGGAGGTTATTTGAACTTGGCCTTGAGGTGTGAGGAGAGAAAGAGGATTAGCTGCGGCGAGAGGAGCAAGCGCGAGGGGAAAAGAAATGGCGGCGGCGTGTGGAGAAGAGAGAGGCCGGGAAAGAAGAAGGAGCGGCGGTGCTCGGGCCCGCTCGCGAGAGGAGAGCGCGGATGGAGGCGGGGCCCGCTGCGCAGCGCGGCCGAGACAACGCGGGAGGAGGCCGTGCGCCACGCGGGCGGAGAGGAGAGGCGCAGCAGGGCGCGGGCCGCGGCGCGATGTGAGTGTGAGGCGCGGTTGGCGCAGTGGGCGGTTGATGGCCGGCTGCCCAATTTCCTTTCTCTTTTCATTTTCTTTTTCCTTTTTGTTTTTATTTTAAGAGTATACATTTGGGTATGTATTTGTGTGCATACTTATATATATATACCTCTACATATATTTTTCTGGCTTCATTTATTTCCCCTTCTTGCTAACCTAGCTTTTATATTTATGTTTATATATACATGTATTTATATTTTCTTCATGCCTATATTTTGTATCACTACATTTTATGTCTTGCTCATCTTTCTAGACCCTTGTATGCATACTTGTTTAGGCTCTATTTATTATTATTTTTTCCCTTTATATACTACTATCTTCAAAATGATATTTTATATTTTATTAACCCAGATTTCTCTCCCCTTATACTGGATCATCTTTTCAGATTCATATTTAAAATTTTAAGTTTCTATCATTTGCATATATCCCTCATGGTCTTATTATGATAAATTTTATTTTCATGACTCTCTTCCATTTTTGAAACCTCACAAAAGTTAAGAGACACCAAAGAAGATTCAAATTTACGATTTTGAGTTTCCTTTATATGTATATTCCCATGTGTAGCATTGCTAATATTGATTTTGTTTTTGGTCTTTCTTGAATTTCTTTAACTTTTGGGAGCTCAATAAAAATTGAAAAACACCATGAAAAATCCAAACTCAACTATAATAATTAACAAAAATAACTCAAAGCTTCATATTTTCAAATTTACAAATTTCAGGATGTGACACACCCCTTGGATCGCAAATATGTAGGATCAAGGATACCGACTAAAGGGGGGGTGAATAGGAGGTTTTTAAATTTTTCTTGTTCACTTGATTAATTCTTCACAATTTAAATGACAATGAAGTAAAGCAATTTATCCTATGCAATTCTAGTTAACAATTTAGCCAACTTAGCTCTAAACAATTAAATGATTACAATGAAGCAAATAAACAAGAGCTAAAGAGATAAGAGACACAACCGATGTTTTTACCGTGGTGATCGGAAACTTGCCGGTTTCCCCTAGTCCACGTTGAGGTAAGCCCGGACGAGTCGGACCGGCTCCACGAATTGAGCCAAACACCTCGATCACTAATGTAGCTCTTTCCCGCTCTGGGTAGGCGAGCTCCAACCTTTACACTTTGCCGGGCTTCTCACAATCTTCTTGAGAAGATTACCAAGCCAACCTCCACCGGATCGTCTAAGTGCCGGCAAGCACTAAGAGTAACAAACCCCGGTGTTCACTTGAATGCAATTCTAGTGCCAATGTGGATCAACAAATGAAATCTTGCACTAATTGCAAAACCACCTCAATTTAATGCTCAATGTGAGAAAATGGGTGGAATGAATGCTCCTGGGCTCAAAGAATATGCAATGAGTCTCTAAGCTATACCCTTGTGCAGTGGTGGGGGTATTTATAGCCTCCACCAACCAAAACTAGCTGTTTGACACAATTTCCCGCAAAAATCAGGATGAGCGGTACTACCACCCTTGTGGGGCCGGTACTACCGCTCCCAAATCTTTGCGTCAGAACGGCTTTGTCAGACGTGAGCAGTGACCGTTGGATTTGGCGGCGCGGTACTTCCGCCGTTGACATTTGCGGTTCTACCGCTTGCCGGTAGTTCCGCAAAGTCGGCGCGGTACTACCGCTCGACCAAACTCGAAGGTCCCAAATTTTGGCGCTCGAAATCTTGATCCGCTCTGGTCCGGATCTTCCGGACTCCGGAAGTACCGCTCTGAGAAGCGGAACTACCGCAACCTGCGGTAGTTCCGGCGTTAAAATCACCGGTACTTCCGCTCCAGGAAAATTCGGACTCCATCTGGAGGGTGCTTTCTGGAAAAATTGATCCGCTCCAAAACCGGATCTTCCGCTAGCCGGTACTATTGCATTTGGGCACGGAACTACCGCTCTCCGGTAGTTTCGACGTTCAAAACTGCGGTACTACCGCTCTTCCAGAAAGAGCACAGATTTTGATTTAAAACAGATTTTTGATAAATGCAAGTTTCTAATGTTGATCCATATGACTCAAGATACATGTTTTCAAGTTACTTGCCAAGATTCCTCTTGATGGTACGACCATCTATCCTATAATCCGGTCTTCCACCGTTCACCAAAGACCGGTAAAAATAAAATGGATCCTATGCTAAGTATACCTTTATCTTGAGCCAATTTTGGTCTTCACACATATCCTTTAGCTTGCATCTTGTAGCACATATATAGACTAACCTTTGCATGCTCATAAAACACGTTAGTCCCATATTCACATGATTTCATTAATTACCAAAATTATTTTTAGGGGCCTAGATGCTTTCAAAATGCCACATCGTTTGCGCCAGCCTCATCATTGCGCCTTCCTCTTGTAGATGGTGTTCAATCCATCGCCGATTCTGCCTCCCAAAACCAGCAAGGTGCCGCTAGCCTCGTTGTCGCTGGGACTTGATGCTTTCTGCCCTCCGTTGAGCTCCTCCCTTGGTTTCCTGGTCTCACCACTCTCGTTGCCCTGCTGCATAGCAATTTTTTTGTTCTTTGGAGAGAAGGCTGTCGAAAGAATCAAGCAAAGCCCTAGTTGCTTTTTAGGCTGGCCCACGTGCTGAACTCTTTGTCAACCTGAAACTAGTTTGACCCAACCCATTCTGAGCTAAACCTGGCCCAACCCTACCCTATTTAACCATGGCCTATTTTAAAGTGGCCCGATGCCAACCCATCAAAGAGCCTAGGCTTTAAGCCCTGATAAGCTTTACCTATTACATACGTGAGATTAGTCTTATATTACTTGTTTAAAATGAGTTGTAATAGCATGTAATACTTGTTATGGCTAAATGTAGCACTTTACTGCTAATCTTTTACACAAAAAGATAACAAAGTATAAACGAGGTGATATGCATGTATGGGCTCGCTCCACGGTGGATGTGTAAAGAAAACTTTGTTAAGGCATACTCTAATTACCCCAGACTTATTCTGGGATGAACTAATTACCCAAACTTAAGCATCAACTCTTTTTGAGAGGAACTTAGGTCCTATTTGGTAGAGCTCCAGATTACGCCTTTTCATCTCCTCCATCTAATTCTTCAAGAATCCACTCCTTTGATAATCTGGAGTTGGCTAAGGGAAGTGTTTTGTAGGAAGTTGACTCTCAAAATCCCGAAAGAGATAATTGGTGGCAAAAAGTCCATGCTACCTTTGGTTTTAGCATTTTAGTCTATTTAGTTCTTACTCCTTTCTACTTGTACACAAATTCCCTAAATTATTTTAAATTTTTTCTTACTGACCTACAGTCTACTTGAATACGGTACCATAAGAATGTAACAACACGAATGCATTTCATATCAATAGTACAACCAATTAAATAGAAGATTCTTCGAAACACTGGTAACATGGAATTGTCCATAGGTTAAAAGAGACATAACATATAAATATATAAGTTTTTGAAGATAATGAAGTGCTAACAAAAAGCCACAAAATGTCGCATTAAGCAGTTTGTCATCATCCAGATTGAGCAATTGTCCTTGCAAGGTCATCATGAAACCTATCCATAGACCTATCACTCGTTTGTGATGACACATCAAATGCATCTTGTGAAACAGCATATCTCGCATATCTTGATAGTATTGTGGTACATAATCAGGATTTTGATCACACCTAAGAAAATGCCAATCCTTCATAGCATGCTCACGTATGAAGTTGTGGAGTCCCATTGTTGCTACTAGCCTGCTACAATCTTCTTCTGCTTTAACATGGAAAAGCTCGATGTCTTTAGCAAAATACTTCATTTTATCTTCCATACACCAAAGGACCGCTTAACGACATTACGAACACATGGGTGTATGTGGTTGAATTTCTCTTCCTCACCGCTTGGTGTAGGACCTCTCTGAAAATCAGGGTCATCGTACCTCTTGCTCTTGTGTGGCGCCAAGTATCCTAGCTGGTTCGGATAACCAGCATCGACAAGATAATGTTTCCCTATAACATAAAATGCAATAGTCATTTGAGGAGTACAAGTGGAGAAATTGTTCAATGTTAGCAAGAAAGAAAATTATCCTGTAGAGGATATGAAAAAACATCTCTATTTACATCCAATGCATGATATAACACATTAGTATCATGCATAACCCCTGACTGACCAATAAATGCATATTTGAAGCGCATGTTGAAATCAACTACCGCCATCGCATTCTATGTTGCACTTCCTGATCTACCAATGTTTTTAACTTGATCTTCTAGGCAGACAGTTACAAGGATGTGAGTACCATCGATGGTTCTAATACAATATTTGAAATGTTGCCACATCCTTCGATCATTTGTAATTCTACTATGAAACAATACAGAAGTTGGGGTCCTTGGATTGCACATAATCTTTAGACATGTTGACTACACATTCCAACACATCATCAAACTTTCTGTTAATTGTCATCCTAGAATGCTTGAACTGATTTTGTGCGCTTCCATTGGACTCACAAGTCACAACCGCCACATATGTATAGGAAATAGCTAGTGCTTCAATTGAATTGATATGGTTAGATGATGTCAAGTTGTGTCTACTCAACGAAACATCATGCAAACTATGGAAGATTTTAGCATTCATATGAAACATTTGGTGGCTTTCCTTAGGAGTGGTTAAAGGCTCCATCACCAACCCATTCCACTGAGCCATGAAGTCCAAGTCTCATTTTTGTTTAGATAGGTTGAGTAATAATTCTCTACAAGACATGCCGCAACAGTTAGATTAGTCATCATCTCTACATAAAATGTATGTTCGTCATCCAGGTCACAACTGTCATTACTACTGGGCGACATCAGTAAATGAGAAAAGGAAAACAAAAATATGAGACAACACGATAACATTACATACTTTGCATACCAACAAAAAAGGACAGCACGTGGCATAAATAGACAAATAATGACAATACATAAGGATAGGCAAATAATGTCTTACAATACAATTAAACTGATAGTCATAAATACAATAAGCATCCTAATATTACATCATAATAAAGTTTGACATGGAAAATAAACTGATAATCTTACAAGGCAAATAAATCGATATCTTCTAATTGCCATACTTGGCAATATACTTTTTTTCAAGCCATTCAAATAGTCCTGCATTATCTTTCATTGTTAACCACATCTCTTGTTGCTCCTTCTTGATAAAAAAAAAGTTCAGTTGCAATAAAGTGCTCATTAGTCCCACTAATAGTACCACACTTGAAAACCAACTCCATGATTTTTGTGATGCTACACACGGAGGCTTCATCTCTCTTTTTGGAAATTGCTTCAAAAGATGCATGTGACCTCTCACTCAAGTCAACCATACACTTCATCTGGTCTTGCACAAACTATGATCGACTCTTTAGTTTTTTCCTCTTCTCATTGTTGGAACCACAAGCTTGCTTTCCTTTCCTAGTGGCAGGTGATTGATCCTTTTGCTCACATTCTTTAGTGTCCTCATTCTCATTTTCTTGTTCGTCAAGATTAATAACCACAGTTTGATGTGTCGGACTTTGAGGTGAGGTACTGCTTGCCAAAGACCAATGAGGTACTGCTTGCCAAAGACCAATGGTCCGCCCTCCATGTTGTGAATGTCTTCAAACATCACCTCTATCATGTCCTCATTTTAACGTCCACCTTTATGAAACTTGGAAGCTCCAAGAATTTTCTATCAGAAATAATTAAAACATGTCAAATTTATGGCACAAAAAACAGCTAAACATTTATGAATGAATTGCATGTTGAGTACTGACCTTATTTTACTTCTTCCAACAATCACTGCCAACCTTGACTGTGTTCTTTTGGCCATCCCAACCTAATACAGTCTCCTTCAGCTTCAATTTCTCCCATACGGTATATTCCTTCTTGAGTTTATCCCATTTTTCTTAAATTGAAGCTTCTGGTACTGTAGGCCATTGTTCTCCTCAAATTGTGCAATTGTGGTAGCACAACTAACCTGGTTCAAAGTTCCACGAACAACTCATAAACTATCATAACATTCTTATCAGTCTACTTAGTGTTTGATGCCATCTGCATGTCAAGGACTTAGGCACTCAAGAAAGCGTAACTAGTTTGGAAAATAATGGGCATTCGACAAGTTTGGGTCTATCTTTAGCAATTAGCATATCTAACTTAAGTTATGTTACAAATTAAGCAGAGAAACCTGAAGATGGAAATAGCAACACACAACAACAAAGTTCATCTAACTTAAGTTATGTTACATGCAAATTTATCACAACAAATATGGCATCTGAATTCCTTTAGGGTACACTATTCCGCATAATATTAGTAGATACCATTTATAATAAAGTGGCATCATAGTAGTCACATGTCACTTATTTATAACAGAGGAATCCAGAAGCATTTGGTAAATGAATAGCATGTTCAAAGCTTCATATACAATTACACACACTTTGAGTCTCTGAAATCTCTCCAGCTTCCACACCACAATTGTTATTTGGAAAAACAAAAAAAATCCTTATAGGAGTTCATACTTTCATGTGGAGACTATGGACAAAATCTCTAGCAGTTGCAAATACATATATCTCAAGTCTTAAAAACTGAGGTTTTATGCAAAAAGAGTGCATATATCCACATGTCTCAACTCTCACTTTGGTTGCAAAACTGAGATTGAACTATATAGGGGTAAAACCTACTGTGAAATCATTTTCATCATTATATCTCAAGTTCATCAGTACATTGAATACATAAAAAATCTCATGCCATCTCAAGTTCATTAGTTCATCGGTTCATCGAATGCATAAAAAAAAAATCAGATTCTCATGCCATCTCAAGTTCATTAGTTCATGAACTCATCGAATGCATTAAAAAACCGATTATCACACCATCTCAAGTTCAACAGTTCATCTCAATGTCATCGGTTCAAGAATGATCGGTTCAACAGTTCATGCATAAAAAACCAGTTCATCAATTCATCTCAAGGAATCCAACACACAACCGAATCCTCACAAATCACAACCAAAATATGTGCAAATCCCTCATAGGACCAAGTCCTCCCAAATCACAACCAAAATACTTCATAATACCGTACACATTTTGCTCTAATTAGCAAATCCAACATAGATCTTCTACAAATTTCAAACCAAAGAGGAGGGAGGACAAGGAGCAAGAGTGGCGGTGGGTTCTTACCTCCACGGGTCCGAGGGAAGAAGAGGCGAGAGGAAGCGGGGTCGCCAGCGAGGAACTTCGGTGATGAGGGAGTGCGAGATCGGTGGCGATGAAGAAATGCAACGGCAAAGACCAGTGGGCGAGCAACTCCAACGACAAGGGTGCGCAGGACCCATGGTGACCGACTATGGTGACAAGAGGGAGTGGGAGCGACTGTGACGCATCCATGGGCCAAAATCAATAATACAATAACCGTGAATTGGCGAAACTTTCAATTCATGTCTGGTGAACCAGTTTGGATGGCTGTAGGGTCTAAATGGACCGGAGTAGGGCTGCAGTTATTCTTTTGTGGAGTTATGCTATGTTTAAAATAAGTCTAGTTGGGCCATGTAAGTCTGGGTCAATTTGGGGTTTGGATCGGGCCTTGGCCCAATACCAGGCCTACTGTATAACTCTTTTTTCTTGTATGCTGTTATTTCTTTTATATCTATCTTGTGGAGTTACTCTGCAGTGTATACCCAATCTGAATTGTTGTCGACTATATGGAAATCATAATGTCAGCATCCCCACTTAATGGTATTGCCGTATTATACAATTATACATGGCCTGTAAGAAACTTTTGTTCCTACTCACAGCTGGTTTTTTTGAACTACGGTTGTTCTGAGCAAATTCACCATGATCATAGACTTAGGGCCTGTTCTTTTTGGCTGATGTTTATGATTTTTTGCTGCGGCTTATGGCTTTTGGGCTGTTTATGCGAGCGATTACAGGGTAACAGAAACTCACGTGTGGTTTTTGTCGATATAAATAAAGTCGGTATAATATATACTACAATTAACTCAGTAGACCTCATCTTAAAAAATATTCCGTTTAAAAACTAGTTACTATAGAAAAGTCAAAAGTAGAAACAAAAACCTAAAAAGGAAAAGACAATTCAAGTTGTTACTTACTAGTTATTACTTTGAAGTCATGTTCTGTCCTTACCTCAAACCTGTTTGACATGAAAACTAGGTGGTGATCGGTTCGGCTTAAAAGCTCATGGCTGAAAACACTGTAGCTGGCTGAAAAAAGCACTGTAGCTGACAGAGGCTTGTTTAACATAATTAAATTTAAAAAAATTTAAAAATATAAAAAAATATGTTAGCCCATTACGTATAATACAAACAAATACAGGAAAAAAAGAACCGGCAAAAAAGCTCAACAAAAATCCAAAAGTTCAGAAAAAGACGAAATTTATGAATAGTGAAATATAAGTCAGAAGCCAGAAGCCAAAGCCGAATTGATCAGGGCCCGAAAATTGTACTCCTGTATATGTCTGCCAGATGATAGCGACTTTTTTATTTTGTAATATATGGTTACAGTAATTTTATTTTGCCAAGTCAAGCCTCTCAAGTTTCAGCAATCACAATTTAGCACTCATTAGTGAGACCTTAGAAGTGAACGTGCTAACTGTATTGTAGCTGTCACCTGCATTATGTACACACAGATCATTTTTCCATCAATTGTGAATGAACTACACCGGTATGCTATTTACACATAGAGCGTTGCACCTTTCGTTGTGAATAAAAATGCTAATCATATTCTCGTTGTTACCTGCATTATTTACATCTACAATTAAACCTCACTGTTCAGCACTTTATCACTAATGATGGCATTCACCCCTTACATCATGGGGTGATGGTATGTTCTAACTAAGCACAGTGCTGTTCTTCCTTTCGTTTTTTCCCCTTAAGAAGGTTGTGCAATACTGTTGTAATTGCGGACTTGTGATTTATTAAGATGTTTTACTTGCAGTTATTCATGTCCCTACTTATGAGTCTGTTAGCCGGAAGTTTCATTCGAAGTGAGCAAGGCTATAGCACAGTGGCTGCATGACTTGCTCCAACCTCTCAAGGTGCAGATGTGTAACTCTCCTGGCGATGGCCCTAACCACTGGAATTCACCAGAATAAATCATCTACACTTATTTTTTCTTGGATATTTACTAGCAAAATAATAGTCGTATGGCAATGCTGCTGACAGTCTTTGTTATCTGCTGTTCTTTTGCTCTATTATACAGATTTGTGGAAAATCTGCAGCAGTCTGCTGCTTTGTGTGGGTGTTTTTTGGTGGGGTTCGCCACGGCCATTATGTTACGCTTTCTGCACAGCGTAACTCTAAAAGACCATGTTTCCTGCCTGTTACGGGCCCCTTGTAATCTCATTCCTGCTTTTGCATCTGACCTTGGTAACGTCTTCAAGAACATAATACATGAATCATTTTTAGATCCTGAAGCAGTTTCTTTGTGATCAGGTTTGTAATTGGCTGTGCTTCTCTATTTTGGTGTCATTGTGTGTCGTGGTTGTGTCTGCAGTAATCTGCTGGCTACGCGGCTGCAAGCTTTGTTACTGTACTCCTAGGTTTTTCAAGTGCTAATGGAGTTTTTTCTCCTATGGTTGCCTCTAAAGTTGATGGAGCTCCATTAATCACCGACATAGTCAAAACAACCAAAAAAACACTGGTAAAAAGGCAAAGGATGAAGTTCATGTGACACTATGAACTTTGCTCGAAACTTTATCCAGCACCCAAACTATGAAACCAGACATTTGACATTCGAACTCTGTAATTCGGTTTAAATAACATCCTAATCTAGTTTCATAGGGCGGTATTGTCCACGTGTTACTATGAGTAGGCGATTTTGCCGTTCAGGATGACATATTGATCAAGTTTACATGAATGACAGGTGAACCTATAGAGGCTTCTTTTTCAATCAAAATAGAGAGGGAGGGAGCTAGTGGCCATGGAAGTGCATGGGAACTCGATAGGAGAGAAGCTCTACCCATTATTCATCTACAATTTATCAATGTATCATTCTACAAGGCAAAACCGTCAACTCATTGCACTACGCGGGCAATATCACTATGTAAAACTAGATCATGGTGTTATTTGAACCAAATTGTAAAGTTCGGGAGTTAAATATCTGGTTTTATAGTTCAGAGTGTTGGACAGATTTTTAGGCAAAGTCTAGAGTGTTATATGAATGTTTTTCTAAAGATTAGTGAAATGGAACCAAACTGTCGCTTTTTTCTAATACCCAAGGATTGCTTTTTATAGTTCTAATACCAAACTGTTGGTCGCATAAACATGATGTGGGCTATCTGGCCATCATAGAACTCTTAAAGCCGAAGGAATGTCGGCCCTCCAAGTGTGTCTATGTCATCATTTTTGCAGAAAGCCCTTTCGGGTTTACCAAAAAACATGCCGCCCTGCAAACAACCTGGATCGATTTCCTCGCCCACCCCAACCCTAGCCCGACCGAGCGGCGCCCCCATTCGCTCCTCTCGCTCGCCCACTCTCTCCAACACTCTCTCTTGACTCCTCTCTCTCTCTCTCTCTCACTCACTCACTCTCTCGCTTGCTCGCGCTGCCCTCCTTCCCTGTGGCCTTCCCCGTTGTCACCGCTCCCGGTCGCCTCGGGCTACCCTCCATCTCCCCGCCCTTCCTTCCGCTAGTGCCAGTGGATGTGGCTACTGGCCCCCCTCTTGTGCGTCCACCTCCTAGCCTTCCTCCTGCGGGATCGAGGTAAATGCGCCTCCATGACCTTCTCCTCGCTGTCATTGCTCCCGGTCGCCTCGGGTTGCCCTCTATCTCCCCGCTCTTCCTCCCGCTGGTGCCAGGGGATGTGGCCACTAGCTCACCTCTCACCAGGGTTCTTTCTTTTGGCGGCTTTTTTTTTGGTGCAGGGTGAAACAAACGAAATAACGAAATTTCGTTCGTTTCGTCGGAAATTCGGACAAAAAAATTCGATTTTTTCTATGAAATTCAATTAAAATTTAGATAAAATTTAAACAAATTTTAAATAGAACCAAATTCGGCCGAATTTTAGCCGAAAAAACTATATTTCGGGGGGCACTGAAATGACCGAAATTTCGTTCCTTTCGCGAAATTTCGTCCGAAAGAAGGAACCCTGCCTCTCACAAGTCCACCTCCCAGCCTTCCTCCCGTGGGATCAAGGTGGATCCAACTCCCGTGGCCGCCATAGGATTGCGTCTCCCTCACGTCTGCCTCCTCTCTCCCTCTCGCAACTTCTCTCTACTTCCTCCCTCTCCTCTCCTGGTGTCTTCCTCCACTCCCAATTGCCGCATCCGGTTGCCATGCTCTCAACCAAGACGGCCGGTGCCACGACGCGGCCTTCGCTTGAGGGTGGCAGTGACGCGCACCAACAGCCCGGGGTGCAATGCGGGAGAGGCAAGGGCAATGGTGATCTGCAAAAGGTTAGATTGCTACAATTCCTGATTTCCCTAACCCCTCATGCCCCTGTGCTTAATCCATGGATTCATCACCAATCTGCAGTACTGGAAGAGGTGGCAGTGGCCTCGACCTGTAGGAGGAGGCTACGGCGGTGACTAACAGGGCGAGGTCTAGCTGCCGGTGGTGCTTTGGAGACTCTTGCCGCCATCCCGCCCTTGGAGATGCTACGGCATGGCTACAAGCACGACAGGGCGGTGAACAACAACGAGGGCGATAGTCACAGCGCGCCGCCACACTCCATCTAGAACGTGGTCAAGGAGATCAGAGGAGCCGACGAAGGTACTGTTAAGCTTTCATACCTTGCAGTTGAATTTATATTATGATGTGATGCAACCTGACCTGCTGTGGGTGATTCGCTGGTGGTCTCATCTCTAATGTACCTCCGGCTTGTGCGCACAATGATTGGTGAGTAGAACAAGGGCAGCAGGGGAGGTAGAAGAGCTGGGTTGGCAGAATTATAGATGAGAGGAAAATAATTTTATTGCTTAATTCTCTAATATACAAATATACAATGGGATCCCTTGTATAGGGAGAATTTGGCTACTAATCCTATATTAGACTCCTTTCTAAACATAACTCTATTCCTAATTCCTTCCTCTTCTGACCAAACTCTGCTTGGTGAACTCTTCTATGATCTGTTTTGTCTTGGAGTCCTGCGCCACGTTATCTGGTATCTATTGATTTTGTACCACCTACTCTCTTGACTATCCTTCTCCTTTTGTAGTATCGAGTGTTGGCATCAGAACATGGTGCCATCATATATTCTGTTAGCCTTTTGGTTTATGGGAATATTTGTCAGATCTTGGTAGACATTTTTTTAATTTCAGTTAAACTAATACTAATGTCGTGTTTTGACAATACGGAATCTCTTTTGGGGCAGCATTACAGACTATTTGGACTTGGTATCTGTTGATATTTTAGTATCGATCTTACATATGATTTTTTGGATTCGAGAGATCTCTTGCTACGACCTGGCTATGATCACACAGAGAAAAGACATAGAAATTTTTATACAGATTCGGGCCTTCTCTTGGGAGAATAACAACCATACTCCTGTATGGCTATTGCTCATGAACTGATTACAATTAAGAGAGGAATGCGAAAAGACTGCTCTACTTCTATTCTCCCTCGGATCTCCTCTCCTCTTCATCCTAACATCAACCTTTATATAGCATGCGAAGTAATGACAGTTGTTCCAAGCCAAGAGACACCTTCATGTTTTGGATAATAACCGTCCGACGAGAGTTATTATCAGAGAGATGTGGTATCTCATGTGTCGTGTGGTAGTTATCATTTACAGATAAGTAATAATTTGATGATTGTTATATCCTCGTCATCTAGCCCCCCCAACTTCAAATGCAAATAACTTACTTGAGAAAGAGAAGTCGTAGATGAATGAAGATTAAAAAAAGCCTTTTCAATCTAATTCGACGAGAAGTGAACTTGGTCAAAAAAGGTAATTTCACTTGAGTTGTAAAAACATATTGGCTTCAAAAAAGAGGAAAATGAATCGGTTCTCACCGATTTGTCCGTTTGGAGCATTCCCAAAGAGGTAATAACCATGTGAATTTCTGAGATTGGTAACCGACTCGTATGGTTATAAAAACTTACCCTGAGGTAACTTTTGAGCTTCTTACTTTCCCCTGCTGCCTCAATCGTCTTCGAGCTTTCCGCCGCTGACCAAGCCTTCTTCTTTCCCCAATTTTTTCAAAACTCTAACCAATCACTTAGAGAAAATGACAAAGTCTTCTTCGAATTAGCTGGTGTTGGAGATGGATGAGGTGAAGATGAAAGCCTCGGTCAGAGCGAAGAAGATTCCTTCAAGGAAATTTGTGAAGTGGATTGAAGGCTGCTTATTTAGATGTCTTTCTTGTCTTTCTCTAACTCTTTTCTTTTTATAGATAAAGAGATTGAAATGGATAAGCTTCGCACTAAGGTCGATGAAAAGACTAAAGTGACCAGTGAGCTTACTTATATTGACAAGGAGAGAGGCTAGAAAATAAGGTCGCTAGAAGACTAGCACAAGGATGAAATCGAGAAGCTTGAGTCTTGACTAGCAGGTAAGGAAATCTTTACCTTCAACCAATTCTAGTAACTAGTCTTTTTAGGAAATATGTTTTTTTGACTAAGTTTCACTCTACTTTGGCAGAGGCTGTAGTCGAAATAAAGCGCCTCGTAGAGACTTCGACTCGTAGTCAGGAAGAGACGCAGTCAGTGAAGACAATTCTTCAAAACAACATTTCTCTCCTAAACAATCTGCTCGAAGGGCTTGGTGTTGAGAAGATTAATCCCTCTGAATACATTGTGTCCATTCACGCGAGTACGATTGGAGGACAGCAAGTCGGAGCTCTGGAGAATCTCATAGCTATTTTGAGGACCAACCAGGCTGACTCGCTATGAGAGGCGGTTAAAGGTGCAGTAAGTTATGCCTTGGTAAAACACAAGGCATGCGACCAAAGCCTCAATTTTTGACCGATCGACCATGACTTCGACTGCTCTGAAGCAGACGCAACCCATCTGATTGAAAAGATGGAGCCAGCTGGTCAGAAGGTCACGGAGGAGATGCAAATCGGATCTCCTTCATCGAAGTAGTTTGTAATAGGGAATTTTGTAAAAATAAATCTTTTGTTAAAGAAATTTATCTTTCTTTCCTGCAATTCATCTTGTTGAGTAGTTAATACTCGTAAGATAAAAAAGAAATGAAAGAAAATGAAATTACTACTAAGAATCGAAATTATATTGATAACTCTATTCTAGCCCCGACTATTTACTTAGTTTATACAAATAAGCTTAGCAAATAGTACGAATAGAGCAATTTATCCAACTATCATTTTTGACTTCGATTGTCATGTTTTGATAGTAAAAATTAGGAATGAGTAAATGTTAGGTAGTTCCTTTTAGTAGGCAGAACCACATACAGAGAAGAAAGGCTTCGACTAAATGACGTTATCTTTCTTCGACCAGATTTAATCAAATCGAAGGCATAAACGAGAATAGGATAAACATTTATATATCTTATTTAAATTTGTTCAACTTTTCATGGTTAATTCAATTATTGTTTATTGATAGCAAGAGTAGGAAATGATACGATGCTAGGAAACTCCTTCTAGTGGGCAGACTACATACAGAGAGGAGAGACTTCGACTAAGTTATGTTTCTTTCTCCGACTAGTCTAAACAAATTGAGTTCACCAAAGGTAGTCAAACAAACTATAAGAATGCTCTAAGTTGCTCAATTTGACTTGTAATTATTATGACCAACTTTTGTGAACTTAGTTTCTTTGTGTTTGGCAACAAAAGTTAGGAATAAATTGACACTAGGAAGTTCCTTCTAGTGGGTAGGACCACATGCAGATAGAAAATACTTCGACTAGGTGACGTTACCTATTTTTGACTAGTTAAAGACAACCAAGTATAAAAAATGATCAAAAATCACCAAAGCCACTCTTAGAAAAAGACAATAAAGATTAAAAATAGCTTTAAACTTTATTGAGAGAGTGAAGGGTTACTCACAGAATTTGCATTGCTGGTCGATGTACCAAGAATTTGAGAGGATTCGGCCATCTTCCATGGCAAGTCGTGCCAAATTTGGTCATGTAACTTCGAACATTACGTAAGGATCTTCCCACTTTTGGGGAAGTTTGTTCCGATTAGACTGCAATTGAATTGTCTTCAATACCAAGTCACCTACAGTAAGCCCGCGAGGTTGGACCTTACGATCGTAGTATTTATGCATGGCTTGTTGGTAGATCACCGAATGGAATAAGGCTTGATTCCTCTTCTCTTCGAGTCGGTTAATGTCATTTGTCGATAAAATTCTTGACCCTTGTCGACTGAATCTTTAGTTCTAGTAGGTCGTTATCGAGTACTGTACTCTTCTGAAGATGCTCATAGATGGGTTCCATCTAGGTATCCTCGTATTCTAGAGAGGCTGTCTCATTAGGAGTTGTTTCTGGTGTTTCGACTAGAGGTAGTTTCTGGAGTTTCTCTAAGAAGACTCCTATTGATACTTATGATCGGGAAGAAGCCATTCGAGTCAACTGGTCAGCGAGAAAATTATCCTTTCGAGGGATACATAGTATCTCAAAACCAAAAAAATGCTTCTCGAGCTTTCTGACTTCCGACAAGTACCGAGACATGGTTGAACTAGAGCATGGTAATCTTTTCCAACCTGATTTATGACTAGTTGAGAGTCTTCTCTCACGAGTAGTCGATGAATCTTGAGCTCTTTCGCTGCTCATATGTTAGCCAACAAACCTTCGTATTTGACCACGTTATTAGTGGCTGGAAAGTTTAACTGAATGGCGTACTTTAAGGTCTCTTCCGTAGAAGATTTCAGGACCACTCCAGCCCCCGAGCCACTAAGTGTAAGTGACCCATCAAAGTACGTCGTCCATTGGTCGTGGAAAGTGTATTGGGATCCTGAATAGGTTCATGATTTGTCTATTCGGTGATAAAGTCTGTCAAGATCTAGGATTTAATGGCCATTCGGGACACGAAATGGAGCTTGAATGCCTCAAGTTCAACTGACCATTTTACCATATGTCCCGCTGTTTTCTTGTTCTAGAGGACCTCTCATAAGGGAAACTCAGATGTCACAATAATTTTGTGCGCTTGAAAATAATGCCTCAGTTTTCTTGAAAACATGAGGAGGGTATATAAGAGTTTTTGAACCTGAGAGTAGCACTCCTTAGGCCCGTGTGAGACTTCTCTTATGTAGTAGACCGGTCGTTGGACGCCCTCACATTCTGTGACCAATTCTATGGTTACTGCCTGTGGCGTAGCAACTAGATATATTAAGAGCCACTCTTCTGGTTTCGAAGAAACCAAAACAAGAGTACTTGTAAGATATCTCTTGACATCTTCAAAGGCATAGTTAGTCTCTTTCGTCCACTCAAATCGCCTGTGTTCCCTTAGAAAGTTACCCAGTCGTGCGATGAAGCAACTTAAATCCGCCATGCAACCTATGAATTTCTGGAGTTCTTTCTTAGTGGTCGGAGGGTGCATTTGCTCAGTGGCTTTTATCTTTTCAAGATTTGCTTTAATACCTCTTACAGAAACAAGGAATCTGAGCAACTTTTCTAAAGAAACTCCAAACACACACTTATCAGGATTGGGTTTCAATCGATGTTTTATGAGGTTGTCGAATGTTTCCTGAGGTTGACTTGCTCATTGAGCCTAATCAGATGGTTGCTAAGAGACTCGAACACTTGGGGGAGGCCCCTAGTCATGTTGCGAGTTCTGTTTGTGATCGGATTGACCCTTACCCTTTGGGGAAACTTGTTCCTCCATTGAGTGTAATGCTGTGGGGGATAAGGATCCCACCTCAGCTTTACCTGTGGTGCGATCTCTGAGATCACGTGATGGATCTCTAGGGATAGCCTTACCATTGGATGAAAGCATGGTTTGCTTGTAGTCGTAGCAGGCATCCATGTCGAGGTCTGCGTAGTCGCTAGGTTGAATCAATTCTCCTCATTCCATTCCCCTGCCATGAGGACATCAGAAAGAAGAGAACTTACCAACAAGGAATTATCGGAGTTTGGAAGAAGATCCACACGGACGGTGCCAACTGTCAATGTTTTAGTATCGATCGGGGGATCTCTTGCTATGACTTGGCTATGATCACACAGTGAAAAGACACAGGGATTTTTATACATGTTCGGACCTTCTACTAGGAGAATAACAATCCTACACATGTGTGGTTATTACTCAATGAACTGGTTACAATTGAGAAAGGAATGTGAAATGTCTTGCTCTATTTCTATTCTCTCTCGGGTCTGTCATATCTCCTCTCCTCTTCGTCCTGACATCAACCTTTATATAGCTTGCGAAGTGGTGGCAGTTGTTCCATGCCAAAAGACGGCTTCACATTTTGGATGATAATTGTCCAACGGAAGTTATTGTCAGAGAGACGTGGTATCTCATGAGCCGTATGGCGGTTATTGTCAGAGAGAGAGAGAGGTTATACACAGTTATTCTAGAGAATAAATGCACGTGCTAACCGCCTCGTTAGATAGACCCATGATGTAATGGGTTGTCGTAGATAGGTCAGTTAAAGTTTGGCTAGGATCTACGATCACAAGGTGGTCGTAAGAGAAATTACGACTATTAAGCAATTGTAGAAGAGTTTAAAATTAAGGAGTGGTCGTAGAAGAGTTTATGATTACCTTGTGAAATTACTCTTTTATAGATAAGTTATATACTTAAGGAGCATAATGGTATAAAAATATCATTTATAGATAAGTAATAATTTAAGTATTGTTATATCCTCGTTCGTTAGTTCCAATTGCTTGCTTGTTGGAAGAAGAAAACGAACAGGTGGTTGGTACCTTCCAGAGTTTCTTCATGCACACTGAACATCACAATGAGTCGAATTCCTTCCTGCATTTATCAGTTCATTTGGCCTTTATGTGTAACTTCTGGTATTTTGTGCTTATTAGGTGTATATGGATCATTTCCTCTTGGCATGCTATGACGAGCAGAATGAAGAAACGAAAGAATCTGCAGCATAGGCATGTTCTTTTCTAATAATAAAAAAAACTAGTTGCTAATTTGACAAATTGGTTCTGCATGTTCTATATCTTGATACCCATAGGTACTGGATTTTCTGAACAACAGCTTGAACAACATTCTGCAAGCTTTCGAGCTAAAGTGGTACCAAAAACAAAGGTGATAAATTCCTTCAACCTGTTGTCACGTAAGCTTTCTTTTCTTTTTAAAATTCTCTTGACCTGTCATGTTTCTATAGCTGTGCCTTCATTTTTGCAGACATACTATAGGTTTGCTGAGTGCTGACACAACAGACCTAGATGTGTGCTTTGAGCCGTCAGGGGTGATGCACAGAGTAAACCTTGGCTTATTATTGTTACTTCATTCTTTTATTTGGTTGCATTTTATCACTTTAAATTGTGAGGCCTTACATGTATGGATGCTTTTATCACTTTATTCGATGGCTTCGGTTTTGAGGTTGATAAACAGGTTTTGTGAGGCCTTACATGTGTATAGATTGCTGGCTAGCTGTTGGGTCGCCATTACTCATTGCTCCTCTTCAGCATAAAGTAAGCCCTCCCTGGTTTCTTATTTTACTGGTTATTGTAGTTTGATTCTCGCTTAATTAATTACGCCATCGCTGACAATTCTCATGTTATTAGCCAATTTATTTCATCTTGAATTGGCTGTATTCGTTTTCCCGCTTAGTTATGTTGTACTTCTTTTAGCATTGGTAGCTTCAAAGCAGTGGGACAAAAGAGATTATAAATCGTTGCCCTGTGAGTCATTTGAAAAGAAACTAATACAGAGAGGTAGGAACAAGATGTGAATTTTTACGAGCATGTTTTCCTTACTAAAGTATATGTTTTATTTCTGTGTCTACGGATGGGGCTTGCGCTATAGCACTTCCACAACTCTGTAAAATCATCCTCTAAACAAACCCGGAAGGTTTCCTGGATGGCGAGGGTGGCCACGTCGCCGTTTTTCTTCCGCGCGTGCCGCGTGTCTGGCCGAATCTTCGTACGGTCTGAGGAGCCGTTTTGCGAAAAAGCCCCTGCATTTTTTGAAATTATGTAAAGACCCTCGGTTTTCGCGAAAAGGTCCCTACCAGTTTTTTTAGCCCCTCCACTTTGCAGGATAGCCCCTCGCGGTTTCTAAATTACGTACGGGTCCTCGTTTACTTACGTACAAGTCCTCGCTTTTTTTTACAAAAAAGACCTTCGACTTTTCCGAAAATACACATGTGCCTTGTTTTGCAAATTCCCCTTTTCAGTGAACAATGGTGGGTGGATTCTTTTAGACTGATGTTTATAAATTATGGCTGTGGTTTTCGAATTCTATTCTATTTATGAGAGACAGTATATAGAGAGAAATAGTCGTATGCAATTTTAGTCAACACAGCTGAACTTGGTATAGTTTGTACTACAGTTTATCTATAGACCTCGTATTAAAAAAACACACCATTTAACGGTACATTACTATTTATCCGTACGTAAGACGTAAGCGCTAACGAAACCAGCCGATATTCACTTTGTAGCTCTGTCATTCTATTTAGTCACGCTCCCATTCGCTTATACTTGGTACTTTCTCATTTACACACCTAATCTAGATACGAATCGCTAATCCAAATATCTTACAATTATCGTCTTTGTTTTTGGCTTGATGGATTTTTAATTATGGAATTGCACATCTTTAAAATCCTGATTCTAATTCATAGTCCACATAAAACATCTAGTACATACGCAATCTCTCTGCGATGTTTTAACTAAGACATCCATACTTCCATAATTACCACAACAAATCACCAACCTAACATCAATTTCGATCTAACCTTTCCTCACTCACAGATGATTAGGCCGGCGCAGTCGTGTGTTGGTCCCGTCGTTAATCGCGACGTGCAGAATTTGAATCGCCCCTCGACGTGATGACGGCGCATTGGGCGGCATGTCGCGGGCAGCTAGCCAACACCGCAACGGCCTCTTGGCCCAAAACCAGCGCACGCACGCACGTTTATACTATACTGGATTAGATGTGGAAGCACAGCGTCATGTTACGCTAGCTACTACGTGTATCAAAGAAAAAATAGACAAGTCGTAAGACGGATTTTCAGTAAAATGAGGTGTTTTATAAAAAAAATATGGTTTTATTCCATGAAGGATGATTTCTCTAAAAAAAATCGAGATCTATATGTAATTTGGAAGGGTTCATACGCAATTTTGAAAAATCGGAGGGTTTAGTCGAAATATCATGATCAAAATAATGTTGTCGAATTCGAGGTCATGGTCTAAGAGTGTTGTGGTCGAAGTCGAAGCCATGTTCAAGGTCGAGGTTGTGGTTGTGGTTGAAGAGTCGTGGTCCGTGGTCGAGGCCGTGTTTGAGGTCAAGGCCGTTGTTGTAGTCTACAACCACCTGTTGTAGCTTACAACCACCCCAGCAGTTGTTATGACCGTGTTTGAGGCCGAGGCCGTGTTTGAGGTCAAGGCCGTGTTGTAGTCTACAACCACCTGTTGCAGCTTACGACCACTCCAGCAGTTGTTATGACCACTCTGCTATCGCTACGGCCACTCAGTAGTCGTTATGACCACGTACTGAGTCTGCTCCGACTGCTTTGACCACGCCCTCTCACTCTGATCGTGTACTCGTAACTTCTGCTGATAAGAGTTACAATCACGTCTTCCGCCGTGCTGCGCTCCTTGTAACAGCTCCTTCGACCATATAGTATTGCTCGATCACCGTAGTCGTAACTTGATTACAACCACGTTGTGACTTACAACCACGTTGAAGGCTCTATCGACTGCCATGGTCGCAACCCTTACGACCACGTTTTCTGCTTCACGACCGTGGTCGTAGCTTATTTACGACCACGTTTTTAGCTCCTGCGGACATCTCCGCTCGTCGTGGTCGTAAGTTGTTTATGACCACGTCTGCGATCACGATGAACTCGATACTCGATAATTTCCTAGAGCCAAACTGCTCTTTCTTCTCTTCTTTATTTTTTCTCTCGTTCAACCACACCAATCTCTACGATCACTCCGATTGCTTTAACTCTCTCTGTCTCCTCTCTGTTTCTCTTCTTGTTCTCGTTGCTCCCCTCTCGTTACATGATTGTGTGCCATTTAAAGCCTACACACATGACCTCCTCACTCAACTACGACTATAACATGAACTCTGACTACGACACGAACTCCGACTACTAGAGTTGTATTCGTACACGACCATGACAAAACCGACTACGACCAGGACATAAATCGACTACGACCAAAACAAGATTACTAACTCTAACAATCACCTCCTTAATCTTGTTTCTCCATTTTGATCACGCTGATCTTCTCTCTTGCTTCCGCTTCTTCTACCTGCACTCCCGTGCTCCGTTCCTTCCCGAGCCTTGGATAATCCAACGCTTCCTGTGCCTCGCACCTGGACTGTTCCTGTCCTTCCTTATACGCCTGCCTGGGCTAGAGCACCTGCTCCCACAGCCACCTTGGCTTCACCGTTACCTGAGCCTCCCTGTTGAATCCCGGAGTAACGACTCCGAAACCCTCTGTGTAAATCGCACTAGTCTAGGAACAGCTAGTGCACACAGTGAAACAAAGATACATATCGAGCACAAATGACCAACCAAATATATATTGAACAAAAGAGTACGGCCTTATGACCAAGTCTTACATCAATGCTCATTGGCAACAATAATAAGGCAAATAATTGCGGAAGCAAACTGATAAATAGCGAAGCCCAAGCCTATAGGCAGACGACTGTAAGACGCGTCCTACTTGTCCTGGTCCTCACCGTAGTCATAGAGACGTCCTCCTCTGAGATGAGATAGCAAGGTGAGTACAAATTGTACTCCGCAAAACACACGGAGAAATACAACATAATGATGAAGGCATCAATGGAAGGCTTATAGTGTGACATCCCAAAATTTCAAACTTTATTTTCAAGAATTTAATTTCTGTTTTCATTTTGAGCCTAGAGTAAAAACTAGTAAAATTTGGAAGAAATTGTGTTCAAAATGAGTTTGGTTAATTTTATTTGAGTTCCTTGCATTTTATTAGAATTATAGGAATTTTCTGGGATTTATTTGGATCTTTTAGCTAATTTCCAAGCTTTATTCTTCTTTCTCGGGTTTTCTAGAATTCCAAAAAGGAAATAAAAAGCATCTTTCCCCTCCAGCTGATGCGTGGACGGCTGAGATCCGCCCACGCCGCCACCATCCAACCACCGTCCGACCCCGCCCTCCTTCTCCCTTTGGCCGACGCGTGTGCGGGCCGATTTCGCCCACGTCGTCCCCGGCCCATCTCCTGCCGTCCCCTCCCACTAAACTCCCCGGGCCGCCCGATCCTTTTCCTGGCCACGCGCTACAGTCTCTACCACCCGTCTCCCTGTCTCTCCTCTCTCACTGACGCCCAGCCCCACCTGTCATCCCTAACCTCCTCCGTCTTCCTCGCGCGGGTGACGCCGCCACGGCCATTACGCCACCCCGCCTCTCCCGGCCACGTTCGCCCACGCCAGCCCCGCCCCTACTACCTTCCTCGTGCGCCGCACACACCGCACCTCTGTGCCCACCTTCTCCACCTCCCCACTCGCCCTCTCCGCCTAGAAACCGCCACCACATCCCGAGCTCTCCGGCAATGAATTCCGCCGCACCTTCCCCTCTCGAGGCTATAAAAACCCTCCCCGAGCACCGCCATCCTTCACTCCACCTCACACCGCCCTCACTACCTCCTCTCAAGCTTCCCGACGCCCCGACATCGTGTTTCCCCCACCCCGAGCACCGCCACCGACTCCGGCGAGCAATTGCCAGCGAAGGAAGCCAACTCAAGCCTCCCCGTCGGCATCTTCATAATCCCTGAGCTGTCGCCGATCTCGGACGCCACATCCCCGAGCCTGAGCACCGCCGGAGTGCCGTTCCCGTCGACAACTGAACACCGTCGTTGCCCTTCACCATCACCAGCCGCCTCCGTTCGTTGCCGAGCCTCGAACCCAGGGTAAACGGAACCCTCATCCCCTTCTCTCTCTGTTGCGACCCTCACTGGCCGCCGCCGCTCGCCGGAGCGCCGACCCCTCGTCGGTAGCCTAACCCCGTGGCACGCCACCTGGCGCCCAGTGGCATGCCACCTCCGCACGGTCAGCACCACGCCAACACCCGCCGCCTGGTCAGCACCCACATCGGCCTTCTGCCCACGTGGCAGACACGTGGCACCCACTTGGCCGCCACATCAGCTCATCCGTCCACGTGGCAGCCACATGTACTGCATGTTAGCACCAGAGACCCCTCGACCACGTGGCAGCCATGTCAGTGCCACCTGGCTGCCACGTCTGCAAAGTTGCACAGTCAGCAGACATGCCAGCCTCCCTGCCACCTCAGCCTTTTCTCTGGTCCATAGACCTGTTCCATGTAGACCAGGGCCCACTGTCAGTCTCTCTAGGTCAGGGCTGACATCATAAATCTGATTTTCCTTTACGAAAATAATTCCATTAATTCTTGCTGACGTCATAATTTCAATTTCCTTTAGAAAAATAATTCCAAAAATCCAGTTTATTTTTTTCTCTGATTTTAAACTTTCGAGAGCCCGTTCTTCTTTATCTTAACTCCGATGGAGCCCATTCAAATTTCTAAATTCATCAAAAATTCCCCTCTATCCATTTATGCCCTCAATTCAAATTTTTTGAAGTTGTTTTGAATTTATTTGAATTTGGTGGGTTATTTTCACGTGTAGACTACGACGATTCGGGAGATTTCTTCGACGACGACTCTCACCCCACTGCAGAGCAAGGGCCCAAATTTCAAAATAAAATTATGTTGTTTTAAATTATTCTGCATGCATATTTTTATTCAATGTATTTCAATTCAGTTTTAAATTTAGTTAATACCTGTTTGTTATTACCTTCTTTGACTTTGCAAACCCTTATACCTTATCACTCTAGATTAAACTCTAGTTAGTACACTAGTATGGCTAGAGATCTTTTGGGTAGCAAATGCTTAGTCTTGCTTGGAAATAACTTTTGATTGGGATACTTTATCACATAAAATGCGAACCTTTCACATGAAATGATGAGCTTCCTGAATATATTCTTGACTTTGGTGTGTCAAGAAGGTTTATAAAATTATTTCAAAATAAAAATAAAAAAATCTGATTTAGACTTAGGCATGGTTAGGTGGTGGGTGCATGCATGTACTGTTGTTGAGACACAATGTTGATTGTCGTGCACAGGGGTATATGGATGAGCCTAAGTCAATTAAGGACTGGTCTGTGAGCTACTGTTGCAAAGCCCTATTGTACTACCACAAGGTTGGTATGGGACAACCCTGGTTAAATAATTTGCGGGTCCTAACCTAGGTCATGTTGTAGGATGAAAGTGAGCGTGGCATAGGTCGTGAGAAGTCTCACTCGGCTCAAGAGGGGGTCCTGGTCTAGTGGATTCCTTACTGGGGTGTAACCTTAGAGTTGGCTTGGCCAGGTTGAAGGCTTTGTATTGTAAAGGCCTTGTCATGATCTCCTCGCCGCACACCTAAGGAAGTGTGTAATTCGCGTGGCAATCCGGGATGATCATGTCTTGTGGGTAAAGCTGTACAACCTCTGCAAAGTGTATAATCTATTCTAGATAGCCGTGCTCACGGTCACGGGCATGCTGAGTAAAGTTTTTCATGGATTAGACTTTGTTTTTAAAATGGTTTATGAAAACCTGGCGGATGGATGGAATCCACGAGAGGTTGGGAATGTGTGAAATCCACACGAGATCTTTTGGTAAAGATGGCCTGGGTGGGATCCCGTTGTTACGTTAGTGTTTGGTCGAAGCCTGCACTAATGGTATTAATTTCATTTACAATTATTGTATTTACTTACAGTATTACATTCAGCAATTTCAATCTATTCATTGTATTTCTTTAAATATTGTTTTATGCAAAATAACCCTAAGAGCCTTCCATTGATGCCTTTATCATTAAGTTGCATTCCCAGTGTGATTTGCGGATTACAAGTTTGTACTCACATTTCTATCTCATACCAGAGGAGGATGATTTCGACTACGGTGAGGACACGGACGTATCTTACAGTCGACTGCTTGTGGGCATCTTGGGCTTCGCTATTTATCAGTTTGCTTTTGCAGTTATTTGCTTTATTAGTGTTGCCAATGAGCATTGATGTAAGACTTGGCCTTAAGGCCGTGCTCTTATGTTTAATATATATTTACTTGGTCATTTGTGCTCGATATGTATATTTGTTTCCTGTGTGCACTAGCTGTTCGTGGACTAGTGCGATTTACATAGAGGGTTTTGGAGTCGTTGCTCCGGGGTTCGATATATAGTGTTAGTTTGCATAAAATAACATTTAAACAAATACAATAAATAGATTAAAAATGCTGAAATTAATGCAGTAAGTAAAATAGTAATTGCAAACGAAATTAATAACGTTAGTGCAGGCTCCGACCAAACACTAACCTAACCACGGGCATCCCACCTGGACCATCTTTTCAAAAGATCTCGTATATATTCCATCCATCCAGATGTTTCCAACCACTCATGGATTCCATCCATCCACAAGGTTTTCGGAAAACCATTTTTGAAATACAAAGTCTAATCCATGAAAAACTTCCACACAGCATGCCCATGACCATGGGCACAGCTATCCAGGATAGATTATACACACTGCAGAGGTTGTATAACTTTACCCACAAGACATGATCATCCCGGATTACCACGCGAGTTACACACTTCCTTAGGTGTGCGGCGAGGAGGTCAAGACAAGGCCTTTATAATGCAAAGCCTTCAACCTGGTCAAGCCAACTCTAAGGTTTCACCCCAGTAAGGAATCCATCAGACCGGGACCCCCTCTTGAGCCGAGTGAGACTTCTCATGGCCTACGCCACGCTCACTTTCAACCTACATCATGACTCAGGTTGGGACCCACAAATTATTTAGCCAGGACTGTCCCATACCATCCTTGTGGTAGTACGATAGGGCTTTGCAACTATAGCTCACAGACCAGTCCTTAATTGACTTAGGCTCAACCACATACCCCTGTGCAAGACAATCAATACTATGTCTCCGAACAATAGTGCATGCCTACACCCATCACCTAACCATTAGCCTAGGTCTAAACTAGATTTTTTATTTTATTTTGAAATAATTTTATAATCCTCTACTTGACTCACGGAAGTCAAGAATACATTTCAAGAGATTATCATTTCATGTGAAAAAGGTATCACAAGCCTAAGTTATATCTATGTAGGGCAAAGTGTTTGCTACAAAAGTTTCTCCAGCCATGCTAGTGTACTAACAAGAGTTTAATCTAGGGTGACAATGTATTGAGAAGTTCAAAAGTCAATAGAGGAATTAACAAGTAGGCAATAACTAAATTTAAACTGAATTTGAAGTACGCTGAATAAAATAAGCATGCAAAGTAATTTAAAACAAAATAATTTTATTTGCAAACTAGGTACGACATGGTCAAAGAGTGTGACTTGCCTTACTTTGCAGAGGGGTGAGAATTGTCGTCGAAGAAATCTCCCGAATCGTCGTAATCTACACATGAAAGTAATCCACTAAACCCAAATAAATTCAAAACAACTTCAAATATTTAAATTGAGGGTATAATTGGATAGAGGGGAATTTTCGATGAATTTAGAAATTTGAATGGGCCTGATCGGAGTTAGGATGAAGAAGAACGGGATCTCGGAAGTTTAAATTCAGAGAAAAAGAAAAAGGATGATTTTCTGGAATTATTTTTCTAAAGGAAAATGGGATTATGACATCAGTAAGAATTAATGGAATTATTTTTCTAAAGGAAAACCAGATTTTTGGCATCAACCATGGCTTGGTGAGACTGACCAGTGGGCCCTGGTCTACATGGACCTGGTCCATGGACTAGAGGAAGGGCTGAGGTGGCAGGGAGGCTGACGTGTCTGCTGACTATGCAAGTTTGCTGACGTGGCAGCCATGTGGCGCTGACATGGCTGCCACATGGGTCGAGGGGTCGAGGGTGTTGACGTGGCAGTACACGTGGCTGCCACGCGGGCCAAAGGGGGAGGTGGCGATGACAAAGCGGGCAGGAGCCGAGGTGGCGTGCCACCAGGTGCCACACGGCTGCCACTTGGGTTGGCCGGCTGACGTGGCTCGTCGGTCCGTGGCCGCGCTCGGGGACCAATGATCGCCGGCGCTCTGGTGAGTAGCGGCGGCCGGCGAGGGTCGCAACAGAGGGAGAAGAGGAAGGGGGTTCTGTTTACCCTGGGTTCGAGGCTTGGCGGCGAATGGAGGCGGTCGGCAACGGTGAAGGGCGATGGCGATGTTCGGTCATCGGTGGGAACGGCACTTCGGCGGTGCTCGAGCTCGGGGAAGTGGCGTCCGACAACGGTGACGGCTCGGGGATGACGACGGTGCCGACGGGGAGGCTCCCTTCACCAGCAATTGCTCGTCGAAGAAGCTTCTGCAGCCGAGGTGGTGGAATCACGGGGCGATGGCGATGGGAAACCTGAGAGAGGGATTGGGGGCAGGAGCGAGGTGGAGCGAGGGGTGGCGGTGCTCGGGGAGGGTTTATATATGCTCGAGGTGCGGTGAGTGCGGAGCATGAGAGAGGTAGTGGGGGCGGGGCTTGCACAGGGTGAACGTGGCCGGAAGAGACGGGCAGCGTAACGGTTGGGGCGGCGTCGTGGTTGGGAAAGAAGGAGACGGGTGCAGGGAAGATGAGAGGTCTGATTGGCAGGCCCGGAGTGTCAGCGGTAGAGGAGGGAGGGGAGAGTAGTGGCTC
This sequence comes from Dendrocalamus sinicus, assembly GCA_036346575.1. Taxonomy (NCBI): domain Eukaryota; kingdom Viridiplantae; phylum Streptophyta; class Magnoliopsida; order Poales; family Poaceae; genus Dendrocalamus; species Dendrocalamus sinicus. Next base: position 45,076,487 of record CM070641.1, on the reverse strand, counting down.
GGATCTGTGATGTGTGGCCAAGGATGGATCGGGCGGCCGAGGCGTTTAAGTGGAAGGGGATGGGTAAGATGGGCCGGGGCGGGACTCGGCGCAATCCAAGCCATCCACGCGTCGGCCGAAGGGAAAGGGGGCATTTTATTTTCTTTCTGGTTTTCAGAAAACCCAAGAAGGAAAATAAAGCTTAGAAAATAGCAGAAAAATCCAAATAAATCCCAGAAATTCCTATTGTTGTGGTTACAGACCAAACAGAGAGAGATGTGGTAGTGGAGAGTTGGAGAATGAGGGATCCTTGAGTCCTCTCCCATAGCCCATGTCTTATATATACAGGTACCCATGTGGGAAGTGTTTTTACAGTTGTACCCTTACATCAGTATATCCCTATCAGGGGTATTTAAGTCGCTATACATATCCTACTATGTGTCTTACAACCTTCTAACAGGCCTGCTGGGCTTAGGTGGGGGCCACCCCTACAACAGGAGCCTCTCATGGTGAAGGGCTTCACAGGCCGAAGCCATGTTGTGAGTCCTTGGCCCCTCCGCCCCGCGGCGCGTGAGCTTGTTCGACTCGCGAGCTCGCGGCTCGATGCCAAGTCGGGTCAATGTCGGGGCTCGGAGCTCGCATCCGTTGGGGTCGGCGCGACGGAGTTGACGCGGATCAAGGTCAGGCCTCGCCTAGCCATAGACGCGAGCACTCCATCCCTTATCCTCCGAAAGGGTGACAGCGGGGCTGGCGTCTAGTCAAAGCAGACGCGTGCGCGCTCCGTCCACTACCCTTCGAACGGGTGGTAGCGAGTGGCGCTGGTCGGCGAGATGCGCGCACTCCGCCCCTACCCGGCCGGGTGGCGCTGGGTGGCGTTTAGTCAGCGACGCGGCGCGCTCCGCCCCTACCTTCGAACGGTGGCGCAGAGTGGCGCGGTCGTCGAGTAGACGCGCGCCGCCGTCCCCTACCTTCGATCGGGTGGCGCGGGCGGCGTTTAGTCAGCAGCACGCGCGCACTCCGCCCCTACCTTCGAACGGTGGCGCGAGGTGGCGCTGGTCGGCGTAGATGCGCGCGGCGCCCGCCCTTACCTTCGATCGGGTGGCGCGAGCTGGCGCCTAGTTGAAGCGAGCACGCGCGCTCCGCCCCTACCTTCGAATGAGTGGCGCGAGGCGGCACCTGGTCGGCGACGCGCGCGGCGCCCGCCCCTACCTTCGAATGGGTGGCGCGGAGTGGCGTCTCGTCGAGAGACGACGCGCGCCCGTCCCCTACCTTCGACGGGTGGCGTGAGCTGGCGCTGGTCGGAGTAGACGTCGCGCGCGCTCCGCCCCTACCTTCGACCGGTGGTAGCGAGGTGGCGCCTAGTCGAAATGACACGCCGCGTCCGTGTCGGCCGATGTGCGGCCGAGTCTCACCTTCGGGGAGTCGGTATCGTGGGCTTGAGTGAGTGTGGGAGCGAAGGCAGGCCTCGTGTCACCGACGGCGTTGTGCGTGGAGGCGATTGTGGCCCCGCGGCCCGGTAATGCCCTTTAATGGTGCCTAGAATCGCTACCGCCCTCGACTTGTCGGGTCACTGTTGCGCCGCGGCGGTTCGCCCAGGCACGCGCGGCTTGTGATTGATGCGCCGTGGGATGTGAGCGGTTGCGTGCCTGAGGCTGTTCGCCTCTTTCCCAAGGAAGGGGGACACGGGGCGGGCGAGGGTTGGCGCGTCATACGGCGCCTAGCCATATTCGCCGCCACTGCGCCGCTTGGCCGCCCTGCCATGCTTGTGCCCCCAAGCGGTGATGTCTCTAAACTGCCAGGTGCCCCTTGCGCTGATGTCTCCGAATCGCCAGTGCGCTTGCGCCGATGTTCCGAATCGCCAGTGCCTTTGCGCGATGTTCCGGCGCAGTGCGCTTGCGCGAAGGGTACGCCTTCCGCTTTTTCCGATTGCGCGTGGTGGGAGGCTATCGTGGTATCGCGGCGCTATGACCCGCTGCGGTATTACGGTTGCGTCTGACGCACACCGTCACGGTGCTTTGGCCCCACTATGGGGCGTGCGGGGACGGACTTACAGATGACCGCGGCGCCGACGGCACGTGAACCGCCACGACGCCCCAACTACGATCCTTGGGAGATGTGCGGCTCATTGATGCCGACACGATAAGGGATGACGAGGGCGAGCAGTCTTCAAATACCCCCCTTGACAGCGTCCCCGCACTGGTGTGCCCTCTTCTTGCCCGCATCGCCCTCTACACTCCCGTGGTAATCTCACCGCTGTGCTTCTCCGCCCTCCGTGAGCAGTGATGGCGTCCGGCGACAAACGTGGCCAGGCGGCCGGTGATTGCGGCGTTTTCCGGCGGCCATCGCGGTTGGAAGTGAAGTACGCGCTCGAAGAACGCAATCCGACGGCGGTGGACAAGTGGTGGCTGGCGGCGGAAAAGGAGGGTTCGTTCTCCAGTGACCTAGGTCCCTCGGTCGTGACCGAGAAGACGATCCAAACGCTGCTGCTCGAGGGGAAGTTGTCCGAGCGCCAGGCGGTGCGGCTCCCCGCCACTGATGAGATGGAACCGTGCCTCGAGAAGTCGGAGGCGCTTGTGTTCATCGCCTACTTTGATGCGGGCCTACGCATCCCGGCGGTGGCGATTGTGGGCGACGTGCTGCGGACGTTCGGGCTGGAGCTGGCGCAATTAACCCCAAACGCCGTGGCCCGGCTTGCCATATACAGCTGGGCCTCACGCACGGAAGCATGCTGGCCCAGCGCTTTGATGTTCGCCTACCTGCACGAGGCACGGTTCCAGCCAAAGGAACGGAAGGACGGACGCCGTCGAACCGGCAAGATCAACTTCCTTCTTCTGGCCGTCTGCGGCAAGCTCTTCCCGCGAATTCCACTCGCGGAAGTGGGAATCCAACCGATGAAACGGTGGTTCTATCACCGTGTGGCGAGCGGGAGCGGCCTTGAGTGCACGGGCCAGTTGATCGCATTCAAGGCTTCGCCTGGCCGGACGCTTGATGGCGAAGATAAGCGGAGGGCCCGGTGACTAGTGGGTGTGGCCGCCCGCTTCAACATGCGCGACCTCGCCGAGGAGTACGTGATGTACGGCGTGGCGCTACTCGGCCACAACTGGCGCCTCGCCGCCAGGCAGCTTCGCGACGACAATGTTCGGCCATCTGTCTGCACACTACCGGCACCCTCCGACCTTCGTAAGCCTCGACCGTGTCTCTCTTGCTTGTACGCGATGCGTTACGCTTTAACCCCGTCTCCTGCCTTGTCCAGGAATTCGCTTGGAAGACGCGGAGCGGGCCGCGCGCGTCTTCCTTGGGCCGTATACCACCAGGGAGCACGACCAGCGCGCGTCCGCTATCGCGGAGGCGGGGCTAGGGCGGATAAACCGCGTGTGCGAGGCCTTGGGCCTCGTCGTGCTGGACCGCGCCCATCCGACCCCACAACACCAGGACGACGGCGCGACGAGGACGAAGGCGCCGGCTCGCAAGAGGGTCCGAGGCGGTTGCCGCGCGCCGGTATAGTAGCCGCCATCGCCGCCGCTACGCTCCCGCCAGCGCGCGCGACGCGAGTCGATTCGTGAAGTATGCCGACTTCGGGCTTGGAGGGCGCGAACACTGTGGGCGGCGGGCCCCGGCGGTGCTCAGGCGAGGCCCGCGACAGTAGCCGGAGTGAGGAAGTCGCGTCACCGCGACGGCCGCCGAGTCGGGTCCATACCGCCGGTGGTGCCGGGTGGAACCGGCCGCGGACGCTATTACGCTAGGACGCCCTCGGGGCACGCGGAGCCGGTCTTTGCCAATGACAGCGGCCGAGACCGAGGTGCCCTGCGCGGAGGTTGACAGGGTGGTGCCTTCGCCGACGGGTGCTGTGGCCACGGGAGCCTCTCCCGCAGCGGTTACTGGGGCGAGGTCATCGCCATTCGTTCCGGCTAAGCGACCGTGTCTGCGGCCGGAGCCCCATCGGACGTCGAAGGGGTTCGTCGTGGCGATGGGCATCGGGAGCTTGTGGGACTTCGACGCGCACGCCGAAGTCCCTATGGCGCGCCCCGGCTCGTCAGGACACGACGACCTCCGCGCCGGAGCGATCAACGCCGGCCCCGAGCGCGGAGGCTTCTGTGCCCCGGGAGATGACGCCCCCCGCGGGGGCTTGCGTCATTGCTATCCCACCTGTGGCTAGGGAGGCGTGCCTGCGAAGTCCTCCATCCGCTATCGAGGTAAGATTGCCTAGTCTACCTTGTGTGTTCTTCATTGTGCCCTATGGGGTTCTCACTGTATCCTCACTCGCAGCGTGCCGCTATACTGTGAGGAGGATCCTGCCGGAACATGGGGTCCCGACACCGGCGACGCGAACGCCGCGGCGCCCGACCGGCGGACTTTGTTCTCCGCTGAGGCGCCGAGGTGTGGCGTGGGTTTGTGGACGACGCGCCACGGCGTTGGCCACCGCGTCTGCAGACGTATGAGGCGAGCGCCGTAGGATGCCCTAGAGGTGTCGGGGTGAGGGTGGTACTTGCTTGTATGGCGACTCGGGCCATGTTGAACTCGCTAACCCTCTTTGCCTTGCGCACACTCATTCGGGTAGGCCTGCGCACGGGCTATGTCCGCGAGCAGGGGGCGCTCGACAGGCCGTGGGTCGCCGAGGGGGAGCTGCGCGAAGCCGCGGAGGCTCGTTCTGCCCAGGACGCCCGCATCCGCCAATTGGAGACGGAGTGCGCCGAAGCGAAAGCGCACGCCGAGGAACTTGCCGCAGCAGCGCGGGAGTCAGCTGCGAAGGTGGCGCGGCAGGAAGGTGCGACGGAGCGGGACAACCTCCTGCAACAAGTCGCCGCGCTAGAGAAGGAAAAAGGCGAGCTTGCCTTGACCCTAGCGGAGCGTGACCGGGTGCTTGGCGAGGCTTCGGTAATTGCCTGGGATACCATGCAAGCACTGGAAAGCCATCTCGAAGGGCTCGCGAAAGTGCTGCATCACCCTTCGGCCGGAGGAGCGCCCCGCACACTTCGCTGGATTGAGATGCCCGACGCTACGCGCGGCGCCGCGATGACCTTCGCAACCACGCGCTTACGTGGTGTCTCAGATGTCGCGGCGCGCTTGCAACACCGCGGCTGCGAGCACGTTGTTGAACTAGTGGACCCTCACCGAGATGACTGGCGGGGCGGAGTGATGTCCGTGCCGCCCGCGCCGCTCGTCGCGCCGTCAAGTACTTCTACGAGCAAATCTGGGATTACGCCGTGAAGCGGGCGCTGGTTGAGCTGCGAAGTCCCTTCATGGCGCAGGGGAGTCTCGCCACTCGACGAGGTCTCGCGCGCGACGAGGGTGGCGCTGGAATTACAGTGTGACACCGGGTGGCGTGTGTAGGCGTGCGTTGTAACATATCCCCTTTTTGAATGAAGTGCACATTTGCTTTGTCAATTTCGACTATTTTACCCATATCCCGGCAGCTACCTCGGCCAGGGCGCTGCTGCCTCCGACCTTGCGACGCGGCGCGCTTCGACGACGGCAAAGGGCCGAGGAGTCGCTGAGCTTTTGGGCAAGCCGGCCTTCTCGCGCGCCTCGGCATTAGCGCTGTTAAGGACGAGCCCGCGAGTAGCGCTTCGAGCGCCGGAGATGTTTGCGGTCTATGTACCGTAAAATTTTTCCGATATATAGACTTGTTGGTCGCTTAGGATATGCGGGCTATGTTCACGCCATCTCGGGTTCGCCACGCCACGACCGTGGTATCTTGTGTTCGGGTTGGCATGTTATGGGGCCAAGGCCCCATCCCGAGGGTATCTTCGTTGGCGGAGTGGATGCGCGAGCGCCCATCCCTTCTTCAACAGTGGCGCGAGTAGGCACCTAGGCCGGCAGACGCGCGAGCGCTCCGCCCTCACCCTTCGAACGGTGGCGCGAGCCGCGCCTAGGCCGGCGACGCCGCGAAGCGCTCGTCCCTCACCCTTCAAACGGGTGGCGCTGGGTGGCGTCTAGTCGGCGACGCGCGCGCGCTCCGTCCCCTACCTTCGGCCGGGTGTCGCGAGCCGCGCTTAGGCCGGCAGACGGCGAAGCGCTCGCCCTCACCTTCGAACGGGTGTCGCCGAGCGGGCGCCTAGGCCGGCGACGCGCGAGCGCCCGCCCTCACCTTCAAACGGGTGGCGCGGGTGGCGTCTAGTCGGTAGATGCGCGCGCGGCTCCGCCCCCTACCTTCGACCGAGTGTCGCAGAGCTGCCACCTAGGGCGGCGACGCGCGAAGCGCCCGCCCTCACCTTCGAACGGTGGCGCGAGCTGGCGCCAGGCCGGCAGACGCGCGAGCGCTCGCCCTCACCTTCGAACGGTGGCGCGAGCTGGCGCCAGGCCGGGCAGACGCGCGAGCGCTTCGCCCTCACCGAACGGGTGGCGCGGGCTGGCGTTTAGTCGGGTAGATGCGCGCGCGCTCGCCCCTACCTTCGACCGGGTGTTAGCGGTGCTGGCGCCTAGGCCGGTAGACGCGCGAAGCGCCCGCCCTCACCTTCGACGGGTGGCGCGAGCCGGGCGCCAGGCCGTGAGACACGCGAGCGCCCGTCCCTCACCTTCAATGGGTGGCGCGAGCCGGGCGCCAGGCCGGCAGACGCGTGAGCGCCCGTCCCTCACCTTTCGACGGGTGGCGCGAGCCGGGCGCCTAGGCCGGCAGACGCGCGGGCGCTCCGCCCTCACCTTCAAACGGTGTCGCCGAGCCGGGCGCTAGGCCGGCAGACGCGCGAGCGCCCGCCCTCACCGACGGGTGGCTGGAAGCGGCGTCTAGGCCCGGGGTTGCGCGCGCGAGGGGTCCACGTGCTGCTTTCCCTGCAAACTGGCACGTGTGGAGGCGGGGCTCGAGGCGACGACTTGCTTGATTAGGGTTTAGGGGGCGACGTAGTCGGTACGTAGCCAAGGTAAGTGTGCGCGCGCTCCGTCTCCTTGCCCTTTAGGTGGGAGGCAGCCTCTGATGTGCCTCATGCTCGCGCGCAGCACTTACGGTGGCACCCGCGCGCTATGTCGGCAGGACTGTTCTTGGAGTTGGGTCTTTGTAAATGCATCTTGTGTATATCTCCTGTGGTATGCGCGGAGGGGAACCTCGATGCTCTAAGGGGGGGGTGCGATCGATACTCCCGCCCCTTTAACACTCTGTGGAGTATGCAGGGACAACATCCGTATTATACTCTGCGGGGTGCGTGGGGGCTTCATCCGCGTCTTGTTTATAGTCCGTAAAATGGCGCGTGCGGAGGCGGACCTCGACGCTACGACTTGATTTAAAGTCCGTAGACTGGCGCGTGCGGAGGTGGACCTCGACGCTACGACTTGATTTAAAGTCCGTAGACTGGCGCGTGCGGAGGCGGACCTTGACGCTACGACTTGATTTAAAGTCCGTAGACTGGCGCGTGCGGAGGCGGACCTCGACACTACGACTTGATTTAAAGTCCGTAGACTGGCGCGTGCGGAGGCGGACCTTGACGCTACGTCTTATTTTATACTCCGTAGAGTGCGCGTGGAGGTGTCCCCCACGCGTCTTTGTTTATACTCATACCCGTACCCCTGACTACAGAGAATGCGCGCGCGAACGCGTCTTTGGTTTATACTCATACCCGTACCCCTGGATACGGAGAGTGCGCGCGTGAACGCGTGTCTTTGGTTTATACTGTGGGAGCGCGCGTGTAGGCGGGGCCTCCGCGCGCTCTCACCGCGTATTTTTTCACAATGATAGGTGGGCGACAAACGGTGAACTTTATTACATTCCCGTTTGCGCGGGTGAGCAATTACAAAAGGCGGAGGTACTAATCACTTGTCACCGTGCGCCGAGCCTCTAGTGGTTGGGCTTATCTGCGGGGCTTGCCGGGGTTCATGGCAAGCACTTCTGAACCCCGCGCTGCGGTGTCGATCCTAGGCGCGTCGTTGAGCTTCACGGTGCGGACCTCTGGGCCGAGTTCAATACACCGGGCTATGTCCTGGTCGCCATGGACAGTAATAACGGCCTGCGGCCCCGGGAGCTTCATGCAGAGATAGCCGTGATGTGGCACCGCTCCGAAGGAATTTAGGATTGGGCGTCCCAGTATGGCATTGTAGGGGTAGAGGATGTCGACGACATCAAAGGTTGCATCCTCGGTCCTCACGTTGTCGTCTTGTCCAAAGGAGACCAAGACATATCTCACCGAAGCGCCGAGGGGCTGCCCCCAAAGCCTCGCAGCGGGATTCCCGAGGCCCAGCGGCGGCCGGGAATTCCTATCCGTCAAAGGCGTCACGGAGCAGGATGTTTGCGAGCTACCGCTGCCAACTAGGGCACGCCCCACGCCGCACCGCTATAACGGCCGGACGCACCTGTGGGGTCCCGTGCGGAAATTCCACGGCCGAGCATCGGCGGGTGTGAACGTGATCTCGTGCCGTGCCCCTCCGGCGGTGCTTGCGCCTGGTATGTATGCCGCTACGTGGTGCAGCCTCCGTGCATAGGCCTTCTGCTGCCGTGTTGAGGCGAATTCCAGCGAGGAGCCTCCGGAGATAACATTGATGACCCTGCAGTGGGCTGTCTCCGGGGCTTGCAGCTGCAGGAGGCCCCCCCCCCCGCGGTTGCCGCACGTGGGCTTGAATCCGCAGGGGGCCCTCGTTGGGATGCGCCCCTGGCGCTTGGACCTGCGTGGGGGCTTCGTAGGGGTGCTGGACGTAGGCCACGACAGGCGGGCGTTCCTCCAAGTTTCTATCCCTGGAGACGCTTTCGTGGAGCACCGCGATGGAGACGCACGCGCGCATATCGTGGGTGCCATGGCCGTGGACCACGCACCACTGCCCATAATGCTGGTCGTCGTAATCTCCCTGACTTTTATCATCGCGGCCGCGTCCTCGACCTCGGCGCCCTTTACCGCTACGACCAGCGGAGGCATTCTCCTCGGAACCGCCCTCGATGTCGAAGACATAATGGCCTTGCCGCAACCTGCCGCCACGCTTGGGCTCGCTTGACGGCTCCTTGTGCGGGCGCCCTTATCTTTGGCGCGCCCTTCGACGCGACTCGCTGCGCTTTCCTTCGAGGAGCCGCGGTCTTCGCCTTCGCCGCCGAGCCGGCCTGGTTGGTGTCTGAGTCGCCACTCGTCTTCGCTGCGGCGTCTTCTTCCGCTGGCGTATTCTTCCATTTTGTCGAAGAGCTTTGCCACCGCCTTGATCGGCCGCTGCGTTATACTCGGCCATCGGGCCCGCGAAGGCCCTCAGTATGGTCGCGTTGACGACGGTGGTTTCGTTAACGTCTTTGACTTGGCAACGTACTTTCGTGAAGCGCTTGAAGTAGTCCCGAGCCCGGTTTCGCTTCACCGCGAATACCGTCCGCGTCGACTCGCCGATATAGTTCCTTGAAAGTTGTTGTAAAGGCGTCGCGACCGCTCCCACACGTAAATGGAGTTTGGCTCTATGGTAAAGAACCAGGAAAGCGCCACTCCTTGTAGCGCGAGGGGGAGTCCCATCGCCTTTGTGGTGTCGTCTCCTCCGGCGGGTTCGATTGCGGTTTCATTTACGCGCATGAACTCCCGAGGGTCCGTGTCGCCTTTGTATGGTTCGATGACGCTGGGAAACTTGAAGTCTTCGGGCCACGCCGCCTGCTGTAGGCCCGCCGAGAGCGGGGATTCTGGATCAACACGCCGTAGCTGCACGCGGCCGATGTGGGGCGTCGCGGTATCGCCTCTTTCAGCGTGGGCTTTGGCGCGACCACTGGCGTGGTCTGCTGGCTCCGAGCCTCTTGCAGATCTCGGACAACCCTGCGAAGTTCCCCTAGCTCTCGCTGGAACGCGCTGATGGCCGCCAAGAAGGCACTTTCCACCGCGGTGCGGTCGAGCCGCCGGTGCGCCTAGCGGACGAAGTCGGGCGGCGGCGACCACCTCACGAGCTCCCGAGCGCCGCCGCTCCTCGTGGCTAGCTCCGGCCGCGACGGTTCGCACCACCGCGATCGTTGCGGCGAGTGTGGCGGGTCGCCGCCGCCGCAGCGGTGGCGGGTCGGTTGTCGCCGTGGCGATGGCGGTCGGTTATCGCCGTGGCGTGGCGGGTCGGTTGTTGCCGTGGCGTGGCGGGTCGGTTGTCGCAGTGGCGGTGGCGGGGTCGGTTGTCGCCGTGGCGGTGGCGGGGTCGATTGTCGCAGTGGCGGTGGCGGGGTCGGTTGTCGCAGCGCGAGCGCTGACGTCCACGACCGCCGCACCCGCGTCGCCACCTGCGACTACGACAGCCGACGCCGAAGCCTTAGTACCGACACGACGCCCCGCTCCGGCCGTCTTCATCCCCTTCACTGCCGCCGACGAGGCCTTTTCTGGTGCCATCCTTCTTCGGACTTCAGACTTGCTCCTGTCCTCCCCACGGACGGCGCCAACTGTTGTGGTTACAGACCAAACAGAGAGATATGTGGTAGTGGAGAGTTGGAGAATGAGGGATCCTTGAGTCCTCTCCCATAGCCCATGTCTTATATATACAGGTACCCATGTGGGAAGTATTTTTACAGTTGTACCCTTACATCAGTATATCCCTATCAGGGGTATTTAAGTCGCTATACATATCCTACTCTGGGTCTTACAACCTTCTAACAGGCCTGCTGGGCTTAGGTGGGGGCCACCCCTACAACACCTATAATTCTAATAAAATGCAAGGAACTCAAATAAAATTAACCAAAATCATTTTGATCACATTTTCTCTTAAACTTTAACAGTTTCTATTCTATGCTTTAAAGAAAAAAAATTAAATTCTAGGAAAATATTAAATAAAACTTTGGAATTTTTGGGATGTCACAAACCTACCCCTCTTAAAAGAATCTAGACCCCGAGATTCGAACAGGCTAGCAAAAAAGGTGGGGATGGTTGGCCTTCAAGTCGTCCTCTCTTTCCCATGTAGCTTCGTCCTCTGTATGGTTGCTCCATTGTACTCGGAAGAAATGGATGGTCTTCCTTCTGGTCTGACTCTCCACTGTCTCAAGAACTTTGATTGGCTGCTCCCTGTAGGTGAGATCTTCTTGAAGATCGAGGGTCTCGAGCGCTGCTTGTTCGGTGGGTACTCGAAGGCACTTCTTCAATTGGGACACATGAAAGACGTCATGTACCCTGGCCATGGTTGGGGGCAGCTCCAGCTAGTATGCTACCTCACCTTTACGGCTCAAGATCTTGAATGGTCCCACGAACCTTGGCATGAGCTTTTCCTTGGTTTGAAATCTCTTGACTCCTCTTAGTGGGGATATCCTCAGATAAACAAAGTCACCTACTACAAAAGTCAGGTCTCAACGGCGATTATTAGCATAACTCTTTTGTCGGGACTGTGCTATCTTTAATCATTCCTTGATCTTTCTGACCTTCTCTTCAGCGTCTTGGAGCAGATTGAGTCTAGGGTCTTGAGAACCTTCTGGCTGGTCCCAAAACAGCGGTGTTCTACATTTTCTCCCGTATAAGGCTTCGAAGGGGGCCATCTGAAGACTGGATTGATAGCTGTTATTATAGGAGAACTCCGCATAGGCCAAGGCATGATCCCAACTGTCCCCAAGGTCCAGGGCACAGGCTCTCAACATGTCCTCTAACACCTGGTTAACTCGCTCAGTCTGACCATCAGTCTGTGGGTGATAAGCAGTGCTGAAGTTAAGCTTGCTCCCTAATTCCTCATGAAGCTTCTACTAGAACCGGGAAGTAAACTAGCTTCCATGGTCTGACACAATCATCTTAGGAACTCCATGAAGACACACAATCCGGGACATGTACAGTTCTGCCAACTTACCTCCAGAAAAGGTAGTCTTGACGGGTATGAAATGTGCCACTTTGGTTAGGTGGTCTATTACCACCCATATGGAGTCATAACCGGAATGAGTCCTGGGTAATCCGGCGATGAAATTCATACCGATTTCTTCCCACTTCCAATCGGGGGTTGGTAAGGGTTGCAAGAGTCCGGCGGGTTTTTGGTGTTCCACCTTAACCTTTTGACAGGTGTGACAGGCATCAATGTACTTGGCAATTTCTCTCTTCATGTTGACCCACCAATACCTTTCCCTAAGGTCTTGGTACATCTTGGTACGACCCGGGTGTATGGAGTAAGGGGTTTCATGGGCTTCTCTCAGAATCATGACCTTGATTTCTGCGTTATTAGGCACACAGATACGATTTCCATACCAGACAGATCATTTCTTTATGAGGGAAAGAGGCTCATAGCCCTCTCGTCTAAGGTCTAAAACTTAGGAAGAAAAGCCTATCGTCTCCAGCTGCCTATTGAAATCAGGGGCCTTACCTCGCCTCATGTTCTTCTTTATTTCCTAAATATCCTCATCCACCTTTTGAGCCTCTCTGATTAGCTCAGGTAAGGTAGGTTGGATCTCCAGAGTCGAGAGGGTAGCCGGGTTTACAGGTTCTAGGCTAAGATGGGCAATTCCCTCCTGCAATTGGGTTTGATCTTCTTCTGTCCAAGCGCAGTTCGCATAAGACTTCCTTCTCAAAGCATCAGCCACAAGATTGGCCTTGCCCAGATGGTAATGAATCCCAAGGTTATAATCCTTAATCAACTCCAACCATCTTCGCTGCCTTAGGTTGAGTTTTGCTTGGGTGAAGATATACTTCAAACTCTTGTGGTCTATGTACACCTACGACTAACTCCATATCGTGAGTGGGCTAATTGCCAATGATTACCGATGAGGTAGTGCCGCCAGATCTTCAGTGCATGGACTACCGTGAGTGGGCTAATTGCCCTCATGTGGCCTTAATTGGCGCGATGCATATGCTACCACGTTTCCTTCCTGCATCAGCACAAATCAAGTCCCTGCCGGGAGGCATCACAAAATACCTCAAAATCCTTATGGATATCCGGTAGGACCAGCATTGGGGCTGTCACTAGTTTATTCTTGAGGGTCTGAAAACTCTGCTTACAAGCTTTTGTCCATTCAAACTTCTTTTCTTTCTTTAGGAGCTGGGTCATGGGTTTGGCTAGCTTGGAGAATCCCGTTATGAAGTGGCGATAATACCCAGCAAGCTCAAGAAAACTCTTGACTTCCATTACTGATGTAGGTTGCTTGCAATCCATTACTGCCCCAACCTTGGAAGGATCCACCGCAATTCCTTCGGCCGTTACAATGTGGCCAAGGAAAGCTACTTCTTTTAGCCAAAATTCACACTTACTAAACTTGGCATAAGATTGGTGTCTTCTAAGCTCCTCCAGGATTATCCTAACATGTCCTTCATGATCCTCCTCATCCTTGGAATAAATGAGAATATCATCAATGAAGATTACCACAAACTTATCCAAATATTTCATGAATACCTTGTTCATCATGGTCATGAAGTATGCTGGGGCATTTGTTAGTCTGAAGGACATGACTGTGAACTCATACTGACCATCGCGAGTCGTGAAGGCAGTTTTGGGTATGTCTTCTTCCCTAATCTTCAGCTGATGGTACCCAGATCTCAGATCTATCTTAGAGAAGACACTTGCTCCTTTCAATTGATCAAAGAGATCGTTGATCCTGGGCGGGTACTTATTCTTGATGGTGGCATCATTAAGTGCCCTATAGTCCACACATCCTCATGCTACCATCTTTCTTCTTGACGAAGAGGATGGGTGCACCCCAAGGTGATGAGCTTGGCCGAACATAACCTTTATCTTCCAACTCTTGAATCCGCTTCTTTAGCTTGGCTAACTCATTAGCAGGCATTCGATACGGCCTCTTGGAGATAGGGCTGTACCGGGGACTAAGTCAATAGTGAACTCAATATCCCTGTCTAGGGCATCCCAGGTAAGTCTTCTGGGAACACGTCCGGATATTCCTGTACTACCGGTACTTCTTCCGTGACTTGGAGGTGGGTAAGGATACACTTATTCATTTCAGGTATATTGGGGGCGAAGGGCACTTCTACTCCGAGGTCATTTGTGAGAGTAATGGACTGGGTAGCACAGTCTATTTGGCCTTTATTTTTGGACAACCAATCCATACCAAGGATGACATCCAATCCATGAGAGTCTAGGATGATCAACTCGACTAGGAAAGGCACTCCTATAAGCAACTCCACTTTTGGACACAGAGTCATGGCTCTCATCTCTGCTCCCAAGGATTGGACTAGCATAGGACTGCTAAGAGGAATGGATCCTGTTGTAGCTACGAGCCAAACAGTAAAGAAGGAGACTAGTGGAAGAAGAGGAGAGCCAGCACAGGGATTGCATATAAGAGTTGGCGAGTAAGTATGAGAGGATCCCCCTCCTCCTGCCCCTCCTGGGGGTTTAAATACATGAGTGGGGTAGGATGAAAAATCCCCAACCTACCCCTAGTACTTACAAAGGATGAGGGTACATTGGTATATTCCTCTACACTATTGGGTCTATTACATATTAGACCAGTTGTAAGGCCCAGTCACGGGGGGTTGGGCCACCCCCACAATAGATCCTAACCCATTTTGAGTCACAAAAACTTTGGAAATGAACGAATGGGAAGCTCTAGAATCGAACAAAACTGATGCCGGGGTTGAGTTTACCAAGAACTTACCCAACACAACGTTCGGGGAGGCTTGAGCTTCCTCTGCTGTGACATGGTTCACACGCCCCTTGATGAAATTCTGCGGCTTCTTAAATGTTGCCCTTGAGTTCTGTCCTCCTGAGGATCCTACACCGGCATTGGCTTGCAGCTTTTGGGGCAAGACTTGGCAAAGTGCCCCGCTTCTTTGCAATAGAAACAGGTCACTCCGTCGGTCAGGGTTGGGTTCTTTTGAGCTGCCCCACTGGAAGGGAGCACACGGACTGTCTGTGATGTTGAGTGGTTTGCTTGAGGGGTCGGGCGCTGGAAGGCTCACCTGGAGCTATCAGGAGATTTCAGGGTGTTTCGAGGTTGGGGAAACCATCGGAATGGGCCTTCTGGGTGGCCATCTTCCGCTTGCGATTCTCCATCTCCACATGTTTGCCCTCCTGGCGAATCGCCTTACTAACCAACTGATGGAAGTTGGCATAGTCATTGGAGAGGAGCTGTATGGAGATATTGTCATTGAGGCCCTCCAAGAACCTCTCCTGCTTGGCCTCGTCCGTGGCAATGTCTTCGGGTGCATAACATGCCAACTGGTTGAACCTCTGGAGGTACTCACTCACAGTACGTCCTCCCTAGCGCAAGGCTCAAAACTCCTCTTCAGGGTGACAATGCCAGCTGGCTGTGGGCCTTGCGGAACTGCCGGACAAACTCTGCCCAAGAGATGGCTTGCGCGTTGAGGTGCGAAGTAGTGAAGACATCCCACCACTCCGAAGCAGGTCCGTGCAATTGGTGGGAAGCGAAGAAGACTCGCTCCCGATCACTGCACTGTAGGAGATCCAACTTCTTGCCGATGGCTTGGAGCCAGTCATCTACTTCCATAGGCTTGGAGCTGCTTGAAAAGGTTGGCAGGCACATCCTCACGAACTCTGATAGTCGAGACTGAGGTGCCTGAGCTGACTGTGGGTGATAGGCAGGCGGTGCAGGGTTGGCGACGGTCTGAACCAGTAGCTGAATTAGTTGGTTGGTCCATTAGCCGGCGGTGGGGGCGGGGTAGGCTGTCTTCCTTGCGTTCCGTTAAGGTTGCTGTTGCTGTTGCTCCTTGTGCTCACCATCTGTTCGTTGGTTCTAAGGTTTAGAAGAGAGGAGACAAAGATCACTAGGGGGTTCTACTTGATCCATCCCACACACAAAGATAAACAAATAAGGCAATCTTCTCACAGGCAAGAAAATATTCTTAAAAATTTATTTTATTCCAATAATTTTGTGGCTGTTGACAAAGGAAGTACAACTCACAAAAGCGTTCTAAATACTAGCCTAAGGCCTAACTCTAGAAAATGTATCCTACTGTGCTGGTTTTAATTGAGCCAAATACTTCTTCTTATCACCGGTGTGATGTTTCTTCGGTGGAGCCTCAAAGTTGTCTCCGGTGACTGAGGAAGAGCAATCATCTATCCCTCGCAACATCGCTAGCTCCTCTTCTGCTCTCTGGAGCTTATAGGCAATGAAGCTCAACTCATCCAGAGCCATCTCGTATGCACCATCCAGGGCCAGGGTGAGTTCCACCTGCTGCTCAAGCCGGGCATTATCCTCCGACTCCATGAATGCATAGATGCTGCTGGAACTCGCTAGGTATCTGCTGGGATAATATCAGAAGGCGGTGCCTCTGAGCTCTGCTGTATATATCTCCCTCAATCGTCGAATGGCCTCTCGAGCAGCATCCTGGATACCAGTGAGGAAGGTGTCTTACCTCTGTGGAGCATCGAAGACATGAAAGGCAGCTTCATCCCCACGTTGGCGTAGATTAGAACCTCCACGCGCCAATATTCTTGCTCTCCAATGGTCTATCAGTACCCTTGGTAGACATGGCGGGTCTTGAAGCCTATCTCTTATAGGAGACTCCAAAGGCAAGAGGCTAAGTGTCCAGCTTGGGTGCCATGGGTAACTTGGGTCGGGGTCTCGGCCATCTACAATTTTGAAAAGAAGAGAGATTAGAAAACGAGTGAAAGGATGGCTAAGTAAGGGAAAGAATAGACAAGGGTTACAAGACTTTTCGAAATTATGTAAATAGGTCCTTAAAGGGCATCGAATCTATTCTACCTACGGTCACGTCTTAGAGTCATCGTGGCTTTGATACCACCTTTGTCGGATCCCGGAGTAACAACTCCGAAATCCTCTGTGTAAATCACACTAATCCAGGAACAGCTAGTCCACACAGTGAAACAAAGATACATATCGAGCACAAATAACCAACCAAATATATATTAAACAAAAGAGTACGGCCTTATGGCCAAGTCTTACATCAATGCTCATTGGAAACAATAATAATACAAATAACTGCGGAAGCAAACTGATAAACAGCGAAGTCCAAGCCTGCCCATAGGTAGACGACTATAAGACGCATCCTACTCATCCAGGTCCTCACCATAGTCGCAGACGTCCTCCTCTGAGATGAGATAGCAAGGTGAGTACAAATTGTACTCCGCAAATCACACGAAGAAATGCAACATAATCATAAAGGCATCAATGGAAGGCTTATAGGGTTAGTTTGCATAAAACAACATTTAAACAAATACAATAAATAGATTGAAAATACTAAATTTAATGCAGTAAGTAAAACAATAATTGTAAACGAAATTAATACCGTTAGTGCAGGCTCTGACCAACACTAATCTAACCACGGGTATCCCACCCGGACCATCTTTTCAAAAGATTTCGCATGGATTCCATCCATCCACACGTTTCCAACCACTTATGGATTCCATCCATCCACAAGGTTTTCAGAAAACCATTTTTGAAATACAAAGTCTAATCCATGAAAAATTTTCACGCAGCATGCCCTTGACCGTGGGCACGGCTATCTAGGATAGATTATACACTCTGCAGAGGTTGTACAACTTTACCCACAAGACATTATCATCCCGGATTGCCACATGAGTTACACATTTCCTTAGGTGTACGGCGAGGAGATCATGGCAAGGCTTTTACAATGAAAGCCTTTAATCTGGCCAAACTAACTCTAAGGTTTCACCCCAGTAAGGAATCCACCAGACCGGGACCCCCTCTTGAGTCGAGTGAGACTTCTCATGGCCTACGTCACGCTCACTTTCAACCTACAGCATGACTCAGGTTGAGACCCACAAATTATTCAGCCAGGACTGTCCCATACCAGCCTTGTGATAGCACGATAGTCATGGTCGAAGTCAAAGCCGTGGTTGAAGGATGTCGTGGTCGAAGTCGAGGCCGTGGTCGAAGGGGGCTATGGTCGATGGTGGATGCTAAGGTCGTGTTCCGTGGTCAAAGTCGAGGCCGTGGTCGAAGGGCGCTTTGGTCGAAGTTGATGCTGTGGTTGACGTCAATGAGGGCAAAGTCAAAGCCATGATCATGGTTGACGGGGGCTGTGGTTGACGTCGACGAGGGCGAAGTCAATGATGTGGTCGATGCCATAGTCGAAGGGTCGTGGTCAAAATCGATGCCGTAGTCGAAGGGCCGTGGTCAAAGGACTGGGTCGAAGGTGAAGCCGTGGTCCAAGTGGAAGTCATGGTCGAAAGGGTCGTGGTTGAAGTGGTGGGCGTGGTCGAAGGGGTCCGTGGTCAAGGTCGAGGGTGCGGTCGAAGGGGGCCATGTTCGTAGTTGACGCCATGGTCAAAGTCAAGGCCATGGTGGAAGTCGAGGCCGTGGTTGAAGTCTACGCCATGTTCGAAGTCGAGGCTGTGGTCAAAGAGGGCTGTGGTCTATGATTGAAGTCGAGGCCATGGTCAATAGGCATTGGGCCGTGGTCGAAGTCGATGCCGTGTGTTCCATCAGATGAAACAATCGATGAGGTAATTGGGCGTTTTCCACCCAATATGTCTTCACGTCAAGTTCTAGCAGACTGATTTGAATCCATTACGACAAACATTGAACCAAAATGCGGTGCTCTTCATCAAAAATAGATAAAACTACAGAGAAAGCAAGCACGTCTTATAATACAGCGTAACAAACTATTTAGGAAACCCTCTGCATGAAAAACAAAAAAAGGTATAAACTGATCGAAACTTTAATACAACCTATAATCATCTCAAAGCGTAGAAAAAATTACACTAACATGGTAGTTTAATCAAATTCCACAAAAAAGAATACTGCACAGTTTGTAGTGTAATAAATCTAACCATTCTTACATTTCTAATTTAGACTCATCATATGTTTGTAGGAGCACAACCATATAGATCTATAGTCTAATCACATTAAAACTAATATAATAGTCTAATTGAATTAAAAAAGAAGAAGGCAATCTAAATTCAACATCCTATTTGTAATTCAATCTTAGTTATTTGAGATGCTGGACATCTCCCTCTATCATGGCCAAAGCTATAGTCAAAGGGCTATGGTCGAAGTGCCATGCTCGAAGCATTCCTTCTATCATAGCCAAAGCTGTAGTCGAAGGCTGTGGTTGAAGCATTGTACTCGAAGCCTTGCGGTCTGCGTGGCGGTTTAATCAAACTCTAAAAAAAGAATGCTGCATAGTTTGTAGTAATAAATGTAACCATTCTTACATTTCTAATGTAGATTCATCATATGTTTGTAGGAGCACAAACATACAGATCTATAGTCTAATGGAAGTAAAACTAATATAATAGTCTAATGGAAGTAAAACTAATATAGTAGTCTAATGGAATAAAAAAGAAGGGTTGTGATTCATCGTCCTATTTCTAATTCAATCTTAGTTGCTTGAGATGCTAGACATCTCCCTCTATCATGGCCAGCCATAGTCGAAGGGTTGTAGTCGAAGCACCATATTCAAAGCGTTCCTTCTATCATAGCCAAAGTCGTAGTCGAAGGGCTGCGGTCGAAGCGCCATACTCGAAGCGTCGTGGTCTGTGTGGTGGTTTAATCGAACCCCAAAAAAAGAAAACTGTATAGTTTGCAGTATAATAAATCTAAACATTCTTACATTTCTAATTTAGACTTATCATATGTTTGTAGGAGCACAAACATACAGATCTATAGTTTAATCATAGTAAAACTAATATGGTAGCCTAATCGAATCAAAAAAGAAGGCCAACATAAATTCATCTTATGTTTATAAATACTGTTTCCGGTGCTTCCTATTTCTAATTAAATCTTGGTTGCTTGAGATGATGGATATCTCTTTCTATCATGGCCAAAGTCGTAATCGAAGGGCTGTGGTCGAATCGCCATACTCAAAGAGTTCCCTCTATCGTAACCAAAGCCATAGTCAAAGGGTTGTGGTCTAAGCGCCGTACTCGAAGCATCGTGGTTTGTGTAGCGGTCGAGGACGTGATTGAAGCGCCGTAGTCGAAGCGCTATGGCAACCGGCCCCGATGACTACTTGGACTACGACATGTCGACCGCGACACTTGTTTTTGTCGTGTTTATAAAATAAATTTGGTAAAGATAGCACTTTAGGTCCATGGGAGAATAGATAAAGATAGCACCTCTCAATAAAGATAGCACATCAGGTCCATAGGAGAACAGATAAAGATAGAAAAATTCGATAAAGGTAGCACCTCAGATCCATGAGAGAATAGAAGAGAGAAGAGGAGGTGTACAATGATGGGGTCGGTATGGCTGAAGAGGAGGGCGGCGCGAGCGAGCAGGAAAAAGGAGCGGTGGGCGCTACGTGGGCGAAGAAGAGAAAGCGAGTGCAAGAGCAACGAACCGGGAAGCAGGCAGAAAATAGGAAGCGAGAATAGTGGAGCGGAAGATACGGGCGTAGCTACAAAAAAGGAAGTTGTGATACGGCATGACGAAAGCAACGCTAAGATTCGCGAGAACATGTGAGGCTCACCCAAAGGTTACAATCACGCGGTCCGTCCGAACGTCCGATCGAACAGCCAACTTAGGCGTGAGATAAATAAGGATATTCAATAAAGCGGAGGACTCTTTCGCAAATCCAATTACGTGGTGCAGGGGGAGACTATGAATCCCCTATCATCTGAGCCATATTAGCGAGGGGGTTCCCGGCCGCCGAGCCCCTCCACGTCGCCCCCAGCGCTCCCTCGGCCGGCGCGTGGCAGCGAAATTTGCGTATGGTCGGGGGAGCGGTTTTGCGAAAAAGTCCCCGCATTTTTTCGAAATTACGTAAAGGTCCTTGGTTCTCGCGAAAAGGTCCCTAACAGTTTTTTCAAGCCCCTCCACTTTGCAGGATAGCGCCCCGCGGTTTCTAAATTACGTACGGGTCCTCGTTTATTACGTACATGCCCTCAGTTTTTTACGAAAAAGACCTTCGACTTTTTTGAAAATACACATGTGCCCTTGATTTTTTTAAATTTTTTTTTAAAAAACTCCTCACGAATTATCGCCTCTTTCACTTCAGTACACACGGTGGCTGGCGCGGCGTGGCGCCGCGCCTATGAGGCTAGTATTTAATATGGAGAGTATATTCCTGACTGCCAGCGTGCAAGCTTGCTTCGTTCTTGCCAGGCGGACAAGAGACAAGATGTTAAAAACGTATGAAAAAGAAATTGATGTCTCCCAATGTAATGGCATTACTAATATCCCTCTCTCCCTTGACCAAAAAGAATAAAATAAATTATGGGATGGGTTGAACATATTTTTTTGATTTGCGGATAATTAGTTGGATCTTATCAGGCCAGGAGTTGGAGGAGCTGCTAGCACTTAAATCGTAGGAAGATTAGAATAGCAGACGAGTCGTGTTTTTTACTATTGTTCACAGTTTGGATGCCTTTACGTATCTATCTTTCTGTGCAACTACATAGGGCGTCTCCAACAGCTGGCTATTTAGTTAGCTAGATCTGATGTGGCAAGGAAAAAGTAGGAGAGAGAGTAGTCACTAGCGACGAGCAAATAACTGATCTATTTCACGTAGTCCAAGAACATGAGAGAGGAGCATGTGGGTCCAACAGTATAAAATAGTCTTTGCTTTTGTCTCTCACCTCCACGTCAGCTGACTATATAGCTAGTACTAGCTATTACCATTGCGGATGCCCATATCCGTCTATCCGTGGGCGACGCCGCTTGGATTTGATTGGGATGGTTTTCGTTTAATATATACAATTTGGTCGCTCTCATTACCAATATCCAGAAGGATGCCCCCGTCTTGTAGCATTTCGATTTTTTTTATTCGTTTAGTCCGTGGTCGCATGTTAATTTTAAAATTAACCCTATACTGAAATTATAAATCTAACCTCTTTATCGAGCACAAAAAAAAAAATCGACGGCCGACGTGTGGCCCCTCCGCGCCACCGGCCTGCAATAGCAATATAGCATCCATCACCGTGGCACCCCCCGCCCCGCGTCTTGCCCCATGTAGCTTCCGCGCCACTCGCTCGCGACAGACATATTCACGCTAGGGAGCCGGTTAGGTCCCACGCTAGGGGGCACGACAGAAGTACCCTTTTCACACGCGTCAGCACGCCACCTGACTGTGGCCCCATGCATGTTCCCCGTGCTGCGCACACTGACGCTGGCACACGTTCACCCGCGTGTCCACTGTCCCCCCACCCCACTGGCTTGTGCGCAATAAAATGGTCCTGGGATCATTTGATCCCCCTATTTCATCCGCAGGAGAAATCGAGAGGGGGAGAGGAGGGAGGAAGGAAGGCCGAGGGTCCATTAAATTTTGGGTAGTTTTTATTTCGAATTCGAAGTTTGCGCAGTTGCAAAAGTTGTATATTGGTTGTGAGCACGAAGAAAAGGTAATTTTCATCCATATGAGAGTATAGTTTTAGCAATGTAATTAGCTAAATGGTAGCTTCTTAGTAATTAGCATTGTGTAGTTCTGTACCTGTAGTTCACTTAGAAAATATAATGTTATTAGTGTCGTTAATTACTTATTAGCCACGGTAATTACGTGCATGACATTGCTTACCCATGGGCTAAATAAGTTTGCGTGCAAAAAAAATAGTAACAGTTAGTGCATTAGAAAACAATTATTATGTAATGTGTATATTATTAATTTGTATTTGTCCCCTAAAAATCAAAAACTATGAAAATGTGAAACATTTTTAGCCAGAAGTACGTAGTCTATTTGACAAAAAATAAAAATAAAAACACTTAGTGCGTTACAAAGTAGTTATTATGAAATGTGTAGGTTGTTAATTTTTATATATCCCATAAAAGTCAGAAATTTTGGAAGTCTGAAACATTGTTAGCTAGAAGCACACAAACTATTTGATGGGGAAAAAATAAATAATACTTAGTGCCTTACAAAATAACTATTACGAAATGTGCACGATGTTAATTTTGATATGCCCCATAAAAGTCAGAAATTTCGAAAATGTGAAACATTATTAGCTGAAAGAATACAAACTATTTGATAGGAAAAAAATTAGTACGTTAGAAAATAATTATTATGCAATGTGTATGGTGTTAAATTTTACATGTCCCATAAAAGTTAGAAATTTTGAAAATAAAAAACATTATTAGCTGGAAGTTCATGGTCTGGATGCTTGTGTCGTTGTGTACCGAAGTGGTAGCTAGGTTGGCAGAAGCAATTAGCTGAACCGTCATGCCTCATAACCACATGTTATCTGCGTCTGTTTGGGGAATCTAATATATTTAAGGTTATGTGCCTCATAATTTAGTTTCAATTTGAAGATTTCATCACTTTGCTACCTTCGAATGCATTCTAATCTCCAATACCTGCAACAAAATTGGACTTCATAGTTGCTACGACAATATTACAAAATATAGTAATTATGTTTCGAATCATTTATACTAGAAGTTTTATAAACATATATTTGTATGGGCCTTGGTGCCTTCCTGCCATGCTCTGGTGCCGCAGCACCTTACCTACTTCCTGGCGTGGCTGGGTGGCACAGAATCTTGGTGGGGCCTACCACCTACCGCCCTGGGCCATACTGTGCAATGCTCGTTGAGGGTGCCGGATGCTGTTGTGGTCCGGTGGTGTGGTAGACACCATGTGTCGGCCGTCTATTCGTTCACGTTCGGCAATGGGTTAGATTTATAATTTCGCATCGTATAGAGTTAATTAAAAAATTAAAGTAGCACTATGGGCAAAACAAATAAAAAGTTCTAGCATTTCCTTTTTTTCTTTCCTACGCCTCAGTTCCCGATTCGAGAGGCTGGACCCTCCGATCCTTCGGTTCTCGACGCACCTACGATTTCCTGATCGCGTGAAATCGACTTTCTTCGGTCTGAACTGTGATTGTCCCCACTGGAACAGCGTTTAAACGGGAATCCTTCACGGATTGCTCGGAAAAATGTGCTAATCTGTTCCCCGCCGGCACCGACGAATGGAGCCATCCGATCGACCGAATCTGGTCCGGCGATTTGCTGTAAATCGTCGTATGCTTCACTCTACCCGTCCATGCAATGAGAAGATGCAACTAGAAATTTACGACCTGCTTTGTACTTAGTAACGAGAGATGCCCATGTACACCGTCCATTTTCTGTGGAATCACATAAAATATGAGTCCTAGTATTTCTTTTTTTTAGCTTTTAAAATCTGTTTTTCAATTTTTTTACAGTAATTAATTTTTAAACAGAGTATTTTTTAAAATGAATCTATAAGTTAATTATAATACACACTATCAATTTCATTTATATCGATCAAAACTATATATAAATTTAATTTATTTCGTACTTTCTTTAATGAATGGCTAAAAAAATATAAACAACAACCAAAAAAAAAGAGAACAGATGCATAATCTAGCGCTTTCCGAAAAAAGCAGAAGGGAATGAGCGGGGCGGCCATGTGCCGAGATGCAAGAGGGGAGACCGGGAGAGCCCTTGAGCCAACCACCAATCCACGCAACGGACGGCATATGCCATCTGCCGGTGCCGAACCACGACACCAGCGTCCACCGGAAGAGCAAACCCATGTCCACCGGCCTAGCAGAAACCTAAAAGGTCGTGCGTGCCTACGCGGAATGCTTCCATATTTGCATCCGGAGAACAAAGAAGTTTGTAGCCGATGATGCAATGCATCATTTTGTCGAGAGAAAAAGGAGATGAAGCAATGGACATGGAAAGCTACAGGGTC
Organism: Dendrocalamus sinicus; assembly: GCA_036346575.1. Lineage (NCBI taxonomy): Eukaryota > Viridiplantae > Streptophyta > Magnoliopsida > Poales > Poaceae > Dendrocalamus > Dendrocalamus sinicus. Next base: position 45,052,146 of record CM070641.1, on the reverse strand, counting down.
TTTTTTTTTCTTTGTTGCGATTTGTGTCTTTTGGCTATAGTTTGTAACTTTTGGGTTATTTATGTGATAGATCATAGAGTAACTGAAACTTATGTGCGGTTTTTACCAATATATATAAAGTCGGTACAGTATATACTACAATAAATAGTAGACATGATCTTAAAAAGATACTCTATTTAAAAGCTAATTATTGTAAAAAAAATTAAAAACTGAAACCAACAAGTAAAAAAGAACAAGCCAATAAACACTAGGACTAGCCCAAACAATGGGCGGTATCCGCTACTGGACATGTTCCTGGTTAATGTGCCATCCAAAAGATCGAGGTCCTTCACTTGTTTATTGCCTCATTTCTCTCTCTTCTATTTGATGGATGCGACTGTCTTTTCTTGACCATTACTATTTTTTACCTTGTAGAATATCTAAATCATTATCAAAACAAGAAATTTTTAAGTGCTCCATGAGGAACATAAGCAAATGGTAACGGCACATTTTCCGCCTTTTCTTTCAGAAGCACTGATAAAAGTTTTACAAATATGCCGGTCAGTATTTAGTCAAGAAGAGGAGGATCCACTGATCTTGAATTAGACGACACCTATCTCTATTCACAGGTTCCACATATCTGTAGAAACCTAAACCAGACATCAATATCGGTGGCATAAGCCAATTTCATCGTCACAACCCGACCTCCCGCGGACAGCAAAGCAAAGCATCATAAACCATCAAACCGGAGACCACCCTCCAAGGCTCCGGAGCCTTCTCCATGCTTCGCTTCGCCCCTCGCCGAATATTTAAACGGAAGTGCTATAACACATGTGGCTGATTTTTAGTTAAAACTAGTCAATTTTTTTATCATATACATATAATATTTTTTCTATATTTATAATATTTTTATCTATATATGCAATATTTCACTATGTCTTATTAGAAAAATATTGCAGATATGATAAAATGTTGTATATATAGATAAAAAATATTATATATATGATAAAAAAATTTAACTAATTTTAGACAAAAAAAACATACGAAAAGTTGTACAGGCGCTCCCATATTTAAACCCCCACCTCCCTCGTCAGCGTGTGCCTTACGGTAGGAGGAACAATTCTTTTAACGCAGACCAGCACGAGAGCTCCGCTCCGAAAGCTTAAGAGTTTTGTAATGGCGTCTCACATCATTCTGCCCAAGGAGGAGGAGGAGGAGGGGCTGGCTGTGGCGGTGGAGGCGGACCACGACTCGCCGGCGCCGCCGCGGTACAAGCAGGAGCCGGCGAGGAAGGCGCTGCCGTTCTCGGCCACGTGCGTGCGGATCTCCCGCGACTCGTACCCCAACCTCCGCGCCCTCCGCAACGCCTCCTCCATGAGCCTCCCCGACGCCGCCGCCGCCTACACCAAGCTCGATGAGGGCGACTACGGATACGTCCTCGACGACGTCCAGCACCTCACCGACTACCTCCCCGACCTCCCCGTGAGCGCCCCACCCACCCTCCCCCGTTCTCTCTCGTTGCTCCATTGCCGGATTCGATGTCCGGGGCAAAAAATTCTAGAATTGCACTGTTGCTTGCGCTGCTGGGGATGGTTTTTGGGTGATATTTTGGGGATTGGTCGAGCTGTGAGATCCATTTTTGGACACTTGCATAAAGTTCAGCTTTGGGGATTCGCGCGTGCAGTCAGCTCATTAGTTGGATATGATCCAACAAAAAGAGTAATACAGATCATATAGTTTTGGCGATTCCCAGCGAAATTGTGGTTGTCGTGTGGATCTCTTGTTTCGTTGCGTCTGTGTTCGTAGGCGACACTTGTTAGATTTTTTGTTCCATGCTTGTGGATGGGAGGTTTGATTGGGTAAAATAGGACATAGCTTCACTTTATAAGTAACTTGTGTTAATTGGATACATTTCCCCTGCTCCTATAAACCGGCTACATGTGCATTCATGGAATGCGGGGTATGCAGCAATTTATTTGTCTATTTTTGGCTTCAATGACATTAAATAAAATGGTTGGTTTTCAAGGTGACATCGTGAGGATTAAGCTAATGGTTTCCTTGTTTAATCTTCCTGGCAGACTTTCCCTAACCCGTTGCAAGATCATCCGGCCTATTCAACTGTCAAGTAAGGGTTTTCTTTCGGTTTGACTTTGCTCTTTCCTTTGGTCAACCTCTAATCGTGCTCACTATGCAATCTGTTAAGCTAAATAAATGTTTTGTTCATACATTTACCAGGCAGTATTTTGTCAATGCAGATGATACTGTACCTGAAAAGGTAAAAATGTCACAATTGATGTCTTGATATGATTATGTTGTTATCAGTGGTATTTGGTGAAATGACATGTTATTTGTGCTACCACAGGTGGTTGTTCAGAAGAACAGCCCACGGGGAGTTCACTTCCGTCGTGCTGGGCCTCGTCAGAGGGTACGATGCCTTAGATATGCACCTATTTATCATTTGAGGGCAATGCACATATATCTGACATAAATTTTCGAACCTTATCAGGTGTATTTCGAGTCAGAAGATGTGAAAGCATGCATTGTAACCTGTGGAGGCCTTTGCCCTGGGCTTAATACTGTCATTAGAGAGTTAGTGTGTGGCTTGTCCCACATGTACAATGTCAATGATGTCTTCGGAATACAGGTGTGTGTCGTTCTAGATGACCTAATCTCCAAATGGATGATGTAGAATGCTGTTATTCCTTTCGTTTCATGCACTTTTATCTGGTCCATGTCATATTTTTGTTTAGAAGAAAAACCAACTGCTTCTTGATCCTTGACTGTTAAACTCTTGCCAGAGCTTACTAGGCTTTTCATGCCAGCCTAGCAGAAAAGAAATTCCTATCATTTTACTAAAGAATTCAGACTCAGTTAGCAAATCATTTCAATTGTATTATACTAAAATAGCTGCAAGTTCTGAGATATGTGAAGTTTATTGTATGATATGAGTCCGAATTTGTATGATTACACTAACAACTTATGAACTCTGTGCCAGCTAGTGGTTTTGTTTTTAGTCATGACAATGAGTAAGCATTGTGGTGCATTGGTGAAACCAAAATTTGAACTTTACCTGTTCAATCTATGCGTGGTTCTATAATCCAAAAAATGTCTATGCATGATTCCTTTTGTGTTATTTCTAACATGTCGTAAGCAACTTTCTAGAATGGATACAAGGGCTTCTATTCGAGTAATTATCTTCCCATGACACCAAAAAGTGTCAACGATATCCACAAAAGAGGCGGTACAGTTCTTGGAACATCACGTGGTGGTCATGATACCAAAAAGATTGTTGATAACATTCAAGATCGTGGAATTAATCAGGTAGGTGTTTTACGATCAGTGTTGTTTTCCTTAAAAAATACGGACTTCCTTATTTTGGAAGGTTAGTAAAATATGCCTGTTTACCTTATCCAGGTATACATCATTGGAGGAGATGGAACTCAAAAGGGAGCATATGAGATATTCAAGGTAATCACTGTCAGGACTCAGGAGTATGTCTGACACATTTGGTTCAGAACTTTAGATATTGTGGAACCTGTACATCTGCACATACAACCCTCTGTTCAAGTGCACTCTAGCAGCAAAAACTCATGCAGTAATGCCACGTTTGTTTCAAAAATCAGTATATATATCACTATATTTTTTTAGGGAAAATATCATTAGAGTTTTGACAGAAAGTTAAAAATTTTGATTGAGTTTTATTGCTTTTGAATTGTTGACAGGAAATACGGAGACGTGGTCTCAAAGTCGCCGTTGCTGGTATTCCCAAGACAATTGATAATGATATAGCGGTAATTTATGGTTACCTGTGTTTTTTTGGCCTGCAAAGATGCTTTTACTGCACATCAGTTGATTTGATAAATCGTATATGCAGGGGTTATGAATTAAGACTGATTGTTTCTATACATTAATTCTTAGGTTATAGACAAGTCCTTTGGTTTTGATACTGCTGTAGAAGAGGCCCAGCGTGCCATTGACGCAGCTCATGTGGAAGCTTCAAGTGCTGAGAATGGAATAGGATTAGTGAAACTGATGGGTCGCTATAGTGGTTAGTTTTCTAGCTCAGCCCAATATGGTTCCTTGCTGCAGCTGCATTCGTCTACCTATGCTTTCCTTGGATGACAGGCATGTAAAACTGGGGCAACTTATCTTTTGCTGATCTGTTCTGATTAAAGAAAAGTTCATTCATGAAATGTTTCTTCTTGCCTACAGACTGAGAACCACTTATCCCTTGCATCAAAGCATAATAAATTTTCTAACTGTTTTTGTTTCATTTTGCCGTCCTTAGTCCTTACTGTGATGGTTCCTTGCTAACGCAGGGTTTATTGCAATGTATGCTACTCTTGCAAGCAGAGATGTGGTAAGTTACTGCCTTCTATGTATGTCTGAGCTATTCCAATCAATGTTCCGTAGTTTCTTCAAGTTTATACCATTACTGTGTTACATGGATCACCAATGTTCTTGTCATTCTTCTTCTCCATAGTTGGTACTTATTTTTTGTTGGATTTCTTTCCACCTGTAGGACTGCTGCTTAATTCCTGAGTCCCCATTTTATTTGGAAGGGGAGGGTGGATTGTTTGAGTATGTAGAAAGGAGGCTGAAGGAGAACGACCACATGGTTATTGTTGTGGCTGAGGGAGCAGGACAGGATCTTATTGCTAAAAGTATAGCTGCAGCAGATCAAATAGATGCATCTGGAAATAAGCTGCTTCTTGATGTTGGCCTTTGGTTGACTCACAAGATTAAGGTGCACATCAATTTTTTTAAATGAATCTACATCAGATCGTTCCATTTTGATTTCACTTTTTGTTGATAGCGTTGCTTGACATGTTACTGCGACATGCACTTTATGTATTCATCTTTTAAGTTTCCACTAAAACTACAACAATCACCAATGGGCGTTGCATTTACGCTTGGGTTTGAAACAGGTCTACCATAGGCAAGGTACAAATCGGACCTTGGATAGGGAGAGAACCTTTGCATCCAAGGGAAAATGACTCCTTTACATCTAAGGGAAAATGACTTATGTGAACTTTGGTGTGGTTGTGCCACATGCCCATACCTGCTCTTTGTAAAAGCCGTGCTGTATGTTTATGTGAAATTGCCATTGAAGTAACATAAATTAGTGTAGGAGGAGGTTCACCGGTTCTGGGTCAAACTGTGCATGCATCAGCCTGTGTGTTTATGTGCATCAACCTTGGAAGATTTTATTAGTATGTTTATGTGCATGAATCTTGGAAGAATTTATTAGTTAGATTCAAAACTGCAGCTATATGTCATAATTTAAAATTGTCTACTTTAGATGCATCCTGCATGTAACCATCTGTAAAGCTTACATGGCTCAGCAGCCTGTTGCCGTGGAGCCGTACATGCTACTGATTCCGATTCAATATGTTGTTAGTAACTTAGTGAACCTTCATGTTTGTCATTATTGGTTTTAGGGTCTTATGGATTACTAGGGTACGCTTAGCACAGCAGGTGTTTCTCCAAGATTTCTCTGAGCTATTCTTTAATGTCTTGCATTATTTCCTTGTAGGATTATTGCAAGAGCAAAAAGATGGAAATGACTATTAAATACATAGGTAAGAATCTTATGTTTGCTTCTCTTCATCGTATAATGTTACTTTGTACTTGTACTTTGTAGTGTATCTTTTTATGGAATGAGACAATAACAGCCTGTTATTTGTAATGACAGATCCAACTTACATGATCCGTGCTATTCCAAGCATTGCCTCGGACAATGTCTACTGCACATTGCTGGCACACAGTGCCATTCATGGTGCAATGGCAGGATATAGCTTCACAGTTGGAATGGTCAACGGCAGGCATGCATACATTCCATTTCATGTGAGTATAACTTTCTTATGCCCTTACTTTTTGTGAACATGGGTAGTATAACTCTTTCTGCTAGTTGAATGCTAGTAGTAGAAAGCGGGGGTATTTGGTTCAGGGCCATCAGTATTTTCCATGGGCGAATGAGTTTTCTTTTCCACTTTCTTTGCGGCAGTGGTAGTTGTCATCATGGTTCATGCTGGCATACCCAAATTGTACGAAAAATCTTGCGGTAAATTGTGCAGGACCTGCCCAGGGGAAGTGCCTTGAACCAAGCAAAAGTCTCAGATGGTAGCATAATCCAAAAAGGGTGGATCCAGTTTAGTCTAATGCCAAACAAACCCTGTCTGAACTCTTCTGTATCTTTGGTTCCCAAGAGAGTTTAGGGTGTGAAATCAGAAGGCAAAGAGAAGTTTGAGAAGTTCCACAATTAGGATTATTTAGTCCAGAATATTCAAAACGTTCTTCACTTCTGACTTCTCAGTACTAATATTACCTCAACAATTAGCATGACCACAGAATTTATTTTGATAACAGAGGGTAACCTCAACAAGGAACAAGGTTAAGATAACCGACAGGATGTGGGCAAGGCTGCTGTCCTCGACCAACCAGCCAAGCTTCCTGAGCCAGAAGGACATCGACGAGGCCAGAGAGGCCGATAAGGAGGCCAACAGGCCACCTGTGCCAGCGGGCACCAGCGAGCACAGAGAGGATACGACGAGGCACTCTGCGTCAGTGTTGGCACATGGTGAGAAAGTGTGATTTTGATGGTTCTTTAATTGTGTACAGTAGACACTGCTATTAGGCTGAGGTGGTGTGCCGCATTTTACTCAGTTTTGCTTCCTTGTTCATCTTCGATGTGTTGGAATGAATACACTCGGAACAGTGTTGATAGTCTGCGTAATAAAAACACCATATTATGGTATTTGCGTTAGAACATATGTAGGGCTGATCTTCCCATCTGCATGTTCCCTGCTAGATGCATATTCTTCTTTAATGCCTGTACCGTGTGTTCATCATCTGTGGTTAAGAGGTGGGAGTGGACTCGGACCGTCCATAGCCCACTTGAAGTTTGCTGCTTTGGACTCTAATGGACTTGGGATTATTTGGATGCGGATACCCAGTAGAGTAGGTCCAGCAAACGATATGGACAATTGGATAGCATGTCGAGGGCCGTCGAAATGCCCATTGGACCTAACTGGTTCCCACCGAGTCGACTTGCTCCGCTTCTTCTCCATCTCCGGTGGTGGGTGCAGTGGCGGACCCAGGATTTGAATCCAGGGTATGCCTAACTAAAAAATTATTATCCAATGTTGATATAATCTAATACAAAAATTCGGTAAACGATTCGGTAAAAAATATAATATATCTAAAAGATCTCATAATACCTTAAATTCAACAATATCTTGGTCTCTCTTTGCAAAGAATTAGACAACTCATTTGTGTAACCAAGAATGACAAACATCAAGTGTGCATTGAAAATAAACTCAAATGACTCAAATGTAAGAACCATAGCATGTATGTTAGGTCAATCATCCTTTGCGTAAAAAAAGAGTATCAGCAAATTTAATAATATTTACAGTTTACAACAAAGAAATAGTACTGAGAATATCCTTTCAGTCCTCTGTTTGCTATTTTAAGAAATTTTAAGAGCTATTTGTATATATGTACAGATGGCACAAAGGGCATCTACATTGTTGTTGTCTATTAGGTTGTTTTTGAAACATTCACATCATCTAGGGACAACATAAGAGATAATCTCACCAATGCATTGGCTCTAATTAGTCCTTTGGGACTAACCCCCTTGCACTCCACATCACCTTCTGTCTAAATTTTTAATCTTATTTCCTTGCACACTATTCCTCTGCATATCAAATCTATGACCAAGAACAAGCTATTCCTTAATTCATTTGGGGTGGGGTACTATGAACCGCATTGGTAAAGTAAAAGGTTTTGTGCTATAACTCTTCAACATTGAGCTTCATCTTTATCGAGGTTGCAATGGACTCAGCGCGCAGTTGGATATTTGAAGTTCTAAATTAAAATACCCTAGACCCAATAGTTCCATGTTGCATTAATGCACCCATCCAAGAACCCAAGTTTCACCGGAATCGCATACGAGTTTCTTCATACTGATTTTTCTGTCCAATTATTTGCTTTTATGTTACTAAAAATACAAATTGAGCAGATCGAGAGAGCATAATGAAATCCCCAAGTATTTTGCAGTTTGGGAAGAAACGGCAAACGAAAAGAAAATTACCCGTGCGGTCGTTGAGGATGGTGGGCGCATCTTGATGTAGGTGCAGTGCAGATCACCGCAGCACCACGATCAGAACAGTTGAAGTTGAGCAATGACGATCGAAATCGCACCAAGAAGCACCGTTATATCGCGAGATCCATCAAATTTGTTGAAGTGAATGAGCAGGAAAAGGAGGTTCTTGGGAGAGGAGGGAGCTGGGATCTTACCATGGCGCTCGAGGCGAGGCGGAGGCGGACCGGCGGAGTCCGAGGCGCCAGGCGGAGGAGGAGGCGAGGCGAGGTGCCGAGGCCGAGGCGAGTCGCGCTCGGCGAGGCGAGGCGCCGCCGCGGCGAGGCGAGGCGAGGCGATCGGGCGAGGCCGAGGCGCGAGGCGAGGCGCCGAGGCCGAGGCGAGGCGGATCGCGAAGAGACCGGAGTCGAGAGCTCGCGGAGTGAGGCGGATGGCGCGATAGCGGCGAGGCGCGAGCCGTGCGGGCGGGCGCGCGGCGTGGGTTAGGCCGTTAGGGCACGGAATTTTTGGGCCAAATTGTACTGTTGCAGGGTAGTCCTGGGCCTATATGGACTATCCGCTGGGCCCGCCCCTGGGTGGGTGTGGCTATTGCGGTATTCTCCGGCGGTGGTGTTGACGTTTTCCGGCGGCAGCGCTGGGGGCCATCGGTGGTGGCGCATTAGAAATCAAAATTACTAGCTTTCTTCGATTCCTCACATCCGAAATTGTGGCTGCCGCCGGTGGTTGTAATCCGATTTTGATTTGGGTCAGGACTACAGCATGTTCTCACCTCCGATTAGATGTGATCCATTACGACACATTCTAGAGCACCAACGCCTCATATATTTGGCGACCATGGCGGTTGCTTACTTGCTTTGGATCAATGGCGGCTCAATTTTCCGACAAACACAATTTTCAACAAATACTACTGCCTCAGTGTCTTTTGCTCTGTTTTTTCTCCGCTTTGTTAGCCCATTGGATATTGGATTGGACTTGGACATAAAGCTATTGGATTGGACTTATAGCTAGAATGGACTTGGACTGGACAATGGGCCCTTTCTGTTTGGATTTGATTTGTGAAACGTTAGTTTGGATATGGATATCCATCCATTCCCACCTGTCTCTGGTGGCCATCTATCCTCTGCCGCAGCGGTTCATCTCAAGTAATTGGTAAATCTACCATGATGAGGTTCTGTTACAAGGAGTTCTTGGAGGCTGCAGTGCTGCTTCTGCTTATGAAAGTTCATGTATCTTTAATGTGGCGAGATCACGGGAGACCAAACCGTCCATGATCCTTTTTCTTCATGATGCGTAGCTGGCCGCCAAGAAGAGCATATTGTTTTTTCTTCTTCCAAGCGCTCACGTCACTGGCTCCACCTGATCGTTTGACACTTCTGCATTTATGCATGGGAGAAGCCCCCAACGGTGTCCAAGAGCTGCCTGCGTCGTCGACACCACCGCAGCAGCCGAAGCCCGCGCCACCATCCGCAGTACTGCCCGTCGACAACGTGGGGACAACAAAAGACGATGCAGGCAAGAACGACGCAACTGAGACGACTCTGGAGAAGCAGCCGGAACAAGGGAGAGAAATCCCGGAGGAGATCGCCGGTGCAACGCAAGCACGGGTGGAGGAGAAGCCTACGCACGGAACAAACCTCTCGTCGCCCGCGGCACCGCCAGAAACGCCAGAGCGCAGCGCACCGCCGCCGCAAATCGCAGAATACGCACATGCAGACGAGGCGGCACCCGACGTGAAAACGGTCAAGTCGGACGAATGCACGACGCCGCCACCGCCGGCGCACGACTCGGAGGGGTCCGACGTGCAGAGCGCGGACGACGACCACGGGAGCCCGCGCAGGGAGAAGCCGAAGCCGGCGGGGGCCGCGAGCGGCGGAAAGCGGGACGTGGCCGCCTCCAAGTCGAGGCTGCTAGCGTTCCGGTCGTTCTCGCGGGGCAAGAAGGTGAAGAAGTCGTCAGGGGACGCGGCGCCTCCCGAAGGGCGCGTGCCGTCGCCAGGAGAACACCAGCCGGCGCACGGCAAGGCGGGGGAGGAGGGCGCGGATCACAAGGAGGAGAAGGGCAAGGAGAAGCGGAAAATGTTTTGGAAGTGAAGGTGGTGTACAAGTTGTTCATGTTTGCCGTGCATCGGTGCATGTCACGGTACGCCGAGTCGCGGTGCAGTTCCATTGGTTTTTCTCCCATGTAAGTAAAGGGTTTGTGATATATTACGATTTACGAGTGAGAAATCGTTCGTTCACTCTTTGATGCAATAATTTGCAAACCTTTTCCTTGGTTCCGGGCTTCTTGTAATTATGTTATTCTTTCAGTAGTTTCTGGTGAACTGTTCTGAAAGAATCGGTGACAACCCTTGAATTCAAACAACCAAAATCAAGCGCTTAGGAAAATAAATACTAAATCAACACGGGAATTTAAGTAAATCATTCAATACAAGAATTAAGGTAAGTCAACTTAGGAATATGTGTCATTATACAGTTATTCATACAAAAGTCTAATTATAGACATATATTACAAAGCTAAAGTCCGAAGTTAAATTTGCAATTGCAAGTTGCAACAAAAAAAACTACAAGCTTACAACACATAGAGATAAACCCTATTTCTCGTCACTACCGACCAAAGTAATGTGAGCACTTGTAAATTACTCGTAATCCAAAACAACAAGTAGAAAAGCAAAAGAAAGCAAATAAAATAAGTTAAGTAATTGCCTTCAGAATCTGGTTTCAAATAAATTACACGAGAGCGATCTCTCATTGAGATACCAGACTATCCAGGGCTAATTGGCACCTCTCGCGCTAGTGGGTTCTCATCATCCGATGGTAATTCCCATCTTTACCTATCCTTTTTACCACTTTACTGTTTACCTCATATAAGTCATCATTCAGCCAGAACCCCAGCCAAAGACACATCCAAGTCATGGGTCACTGCTCTAGCACACCCAAAAGACAATACTACATTCCTCAACCATCTGTGTTTATGTGTCAGTGATAATAGGTGGTTATCAAGATGGCTCCTAAGCTGTCTGTGATAACTTACAATACAGACGGTTAATATCACAAACCGTCTGTGATAGTCGAGTATCATAGACGATTTTTTATACAAACCATTTGTGATACTCGACTATCACAGACGGTTAATAACAAAAACCGTCTATGATATCGTTGATATCACAGACGGTTCAGTGTTTGAAACCGTCTGGGATATATATCAAACTAACTGCAGTGAGCTATGAGCCTAAACAAAGTTCTATGAAACAAATGACACAAACCAGTGTATCAAGTTCATTGAACCGGATACACTGGAGTGTGTCACTTGCTTCATACCCTTTGAATGTCTATGTGGCATATATTATTACTACAAGGTCCCTTTGAAACAGTAACATGCCATTCTAAATAGCTCTTGTAGCTAACAAGTGCAATATATATCATGGAGTTCTAAAGGTCATAAAACAATTTAGCCAACTATTCAGAAAGAGCACAAGATTGACAAATGACAGTAATAGTAAAATTTTAGCCATCAAGTGAAGCATATATCATAAAGTACTATTGAGACAGAGGCGAACGGTGTCGGGAAGGAGCGGCGGCGGCGTGAGGTTGAGGCGGCCGGCGTCGGGAGGGAGTGGCGACCGACGTCGGGAGAGAGTGTCGGATGGCGACGGGAGGGAGAGGCGGCGTCGTGAGAGGTGGCGTCGTGAGGGAGCGGCGTCGTCAGGAGGGAGCGGCCGGCGACGGGAGGGAGAGGCGGCCGGTGTCGGGAGGGAGCAGCCGTGGTCGGGAGGGAGAGGACACCTAAGTTCTGCACTATGCTCTTTCTATTCTGATCTGTTGTATAAAAAGTGTAGCCATTAATATCATATCCTTGCCATGTCACAATTATAAATTTTGGCACTTTTGCTAACCATTGTAGTGTTTCACTTGACGACCTCCTAGTCAATCGCACCTTCAACCATTCGTTGAACTGACGGTTGTGTTGTCTCGTGATCCAAACTTCTGACTGGCCTACATTCTCTTGGCGTAGCATGTCCTTGTACTCTTCAATATATGGGGTCATTTCAGTCATGTGTTGTAAAATCATGAAATGGGCTTGAGCATACGTATTTTGGTTCGGAGTTATTGTTTTCCTTCCGATAGTCCCGATACCCTCTAGCCTCCCCTCATGACGAGATAGAGGTACACCTATCGGCTCGACCCGAACCATGTAGCCGATGCAGAATTCAATGACCTCTTTCTGTTGTATAACCTTCGATGATGCTACCATCCGGTCGAAATTGATTGCGTACATAGGACTTGAGAATTCCCATGTACCTCTCGAATGGGTACATATGACGTAGAAACACAGAGCCGCATATCTTTATCTCTTTCACAAGGTGGACAATGAGATGGACCATGATATCAAAAAATGATGGAAGAAAATACATCTCTAGATGACATAGAGTTGTCACCACCTCGGTCTGCAGAGTATCTAGTTCATCGGGATCAATGACCTTCTGAGCAATTGCGTTAAAGAAATAACATAGTCTTATGATTGTCACTCGAATCTTGTTCGGCAAAATACTTCTAATTGCAACAAGTAGTATTTGTGTCATTAGCACATGACAGTCATGAGACTTCATGCTAATTAATTTCAAATGTTCCATGGAAATAAGTTTATTCATGCTGGTGGAGTGACCGGACGGAACTTTCATACCATGTAAGGACTGGCACAGTTGAGTTTTCTCGGACTTAGACAGAGTGTAGCAAGCTGGGGGAAGGTACGTCCGACCTTTATCAGTTTCTATCGGTGCTAACTCGATTCTGATGTTCATAGCGACCAAGTCATGCCTTGCGTTAACACCATCCTTTGTTTTATCAGGAATGTTCAATAAGAGACCAATCAAATTGTCACATACATTCTTCTCTACGTGCATGACATTGATGCAATTGCGAACTTCTAAGTGTTCCCAATAAGGTAAGTCCCAAAATATTGACCTCTTCTTCCACATGTTCTTCTGACAGGTCCTCAATTTATATCACTTTCCAAGCATAACGTCGATATCCTTGACCATATCATACACCTCTTTCCCGCTAAAAGGCATTGGTACTGAGTCATCCTCTTTCTTTTTCTGTCAAATTGTTTCTTCATCTTGCGGTATGGGTGATACTTTGGAAGGAATCTACGGTGATGCATGTACACAGTTTTGCGCGAGTTGTTCAACCACACACTCTCGGTATAATCTAAGCAGTGCGGACATGCTTTGGCTCCTTTTGTACTCAACCCTGACAGGTTACTAAAGGCAGGAAAGTCATTAATGGTGCAGAACAACATGGCGCATATAGTGAAGTACATAAGCACTATATAGATTCATCCGATATGATCTTTTATGTATATTTAGGAGTCGTTATGTCCTACTAGGGATCATTACCGATTTATGGACTGGAAAGGAGTTTTCAGCCTATGGCCAAATATACATGAGCCTATAGGGTCACATGTTTAACAGGTTGGAACAATAAGGATCTGAATGATAGACTTCGAGTGGGATATGATCTCTACTTGTATTGGATCCGATCGGAGGCTCTCCGAGTGGGATACGATCTCTACTCATATTGGATAAAGATCTAGTTAGTGCTTTTTCGCGTTTGATACATATCTAATCGTATCGGATTAGGATCCAATTGGAGACTATATATTAAGAGAGGCAGGGGCTGAGAGGGCATCCCCGAGACATACCCATCGGAACCCTAGCCACCACCTCTCAAAACCCCTATGGTGCATGTTGGTACTAGCACACTAACGTACGACATTCCATCTCTAGATATATGGATCTCATTAGAGATGCTGATGTGATTGCGAGGCTGATCGGGACAATCGCGAGGAAGAAACGATCGGCCAGAGGACGAGTGACTATTTCCACTACACTGATGTGCGCTACGTTGAACCGGCCGCTTCAATTCTACTTTCGCTGCACTGCGCGTCTAGTGGTAACGATTCATGATCTCTTGCATAGCTTCCTAATTTACGCGATAAAATTTTTTAATCTGCACTAATGGAGCCTACCCATATCCCACCATATAAATCGTATATTGGCCCAATCATAGTTGCACTTATATTTTCAAGTTGAATATGAACATGAATTTAAATAATTTTATTTTGAATATGATTATGAATCGGATGGATATCAAATTATTGTGATGTTGAATTACGCTTCACGAGTATGGACGCGATAACTATTTGCGTACAAACTGCACTGGCAAATTCGAATATAGAAGAAAGTACCGCTGGGATAGAGAGGTCAACGAACCCTACTAATATCAGTTTCCACCTCTTAACGATGCCAAGTGTAAAGGAGAAAAAAGAACCAAGTAAATTTGCTTGTGTATATTGTTCTAAAAAGATGTTACTTATGCATAAGCGTGGAAAGCTCAAAGTTTTACATCTTAAGCAGTACAACAAGTAGTACTTCGCGTACATTTATTTACAATGATTATCAAACGAAATTTGGATTCAATAGACAAACCGTCCAAATTGGCTCATTTGAAACCTGTTCCTGCCGGTGCCAGCCAGAAACGGTTCCGGTTAGGAGTGTTTGGATAAGATAGATTTCTTTGAAAAGCCAAATCATAAGACCTAGAATCCAAATATACCTTATGCAAATGTTATCGGAGGTAGCGCATCAAAAATTGCAAGTAGCGTGCCCAACTTGGCTGATGAACAGAGGGAGCAGTGCTTTGCCTCTGTTTCACTCAAAACCACACCACCTTTTTTCTTCGAAGGAATTGGTGTGCCTAAAACCGTGGTCGCTTGGACATTAATTTGTACTGACGCGTGCACGCCCTCCAAGTATGGACATATGGAACGCTTACTTATCCGAGGACTTAGCTAAGATAAAGACCCAAAGGTAAAGCTCCCGTGGTTTCGCCTTGATCCAACGGCGGTTCGTTTTCACATGTTGGTGCGCTCGTTGTTGGTGAGTAGGCCTAGTTCTAAAATCTAGAACGTGTTAATTTTTTAAAATATTTTTTCTTTGCATATATATATATATATATATATATATATATATATATATATACGTTTATGTATGTATGTATATATATATATGTGTGTGTTCAAAACTAACTTACCATAAATATATCAAGGGTATAAAACATTTTTCTCTTTTCTATTTCTATTTATTTTTATTTAATTGAATATTTCAATAAAAACTAATAGCCGCTATAGTAACACTTCAGCTAAAAGATAAAAACCACGGCACTTTTGAACTCAAGCTTTTCAATCAGTTGCTCATATCCTTTAACTTTAGGCAAAAAAATTATACATTAATTGTTCGAGTAGCTACATATGTGTGGAGTATGAACAAATTAACTAGCTAATTAACTGAAACCATGTGTGTTAGCACTCACTTAACCCCTGTTCGATATGCCACTAATACTTCGGGCAGCTCATTACAGATTTTTTTACGTAGAACGGCGCTGCGAGTGCTCCTATGAAAATTAGCATGTTCCTGAATATTCCGTAAAAACTACATATAATACACTATGCTTCAGTGGCGGATCCAGAAAAGTTTTTTTGAGGAGCTGAAGTATCTTCAACTCGACCTCAGTCCCTTCTACATTATACATCCATAGCTAAAAATTTAGGGGGGCTCCAAGGATCCGGTAGCGGTAGGGGGGCTCGAGCCCCCGCCCCACCGCTGGATCCGCCCATACTATGCTTTGTACAGTGTCGGATGCTATGGGTGATCTAGCTATGCATACTTTGTGCTTAATAGAATCTCTAAATGTTATGGATAATCGGCATCATGGTGTGATGTTAATCATGTTACCTAAAAGGTAACGCCTTGTCTACTTACTATGCAAAAGATGAGAGCTTGGGATCGAAAGCAAATCATCATGTATGCTCTATCAAAAGCAAATCATCCAATATTAGTGCTGATCATACAAAACGATTACAGAGAATACGAGTTCATGAAGAAAGGAAAAAAATTGAATCTAACTACACATAGATTTATGCTAATCAAACAAAAGGAAGGCAAGGAATGCATGCTCATGAAGAAAGGGGAAAATGAGAATACAACTACACTTGCAGACATCGTATATACAGCTGTTATGAACGAAAATATAGGCACTACGCCCAATTTTCGAAGAAGAAAACAGACTTGGTATGCACACATGTTTACACGCTTGCTAGTATACAGTTTACTTTATACACTGGTGTTTATTGACAACAAAGATGCAATTGGAAGCACCATGAAGAGACGGTACCTGCCGCCAATAGCAAAGTACTATGACGATCAAGTTCACATCAAGAGATCAGAAACCCATCCCAAGTCCGGCCCGTCGTCTTCCGTCGCCTGCGGAAGCACCTCGACCTGCATCGCCTTCCTTATATTGATCTCTTGCACTGCAAGCATGAGCTTTTCCATGTCCATGCTCACGCAAACTTGCTCAGCTGACCGCAGCCGCCTTCCCTCCACCGGAGACAGCGGGGGTGACTCCCATGCCGTCAACGTCGACTTGGGCGAGAGAGTGGCGGCCGCAACGTCGGCCACCCGGAGCTCCTTGTCCGTGTGCGCGAAGAAACAGACCGGACGGGCGCACCTGGCGCCAGCGCGGCACGGCCGCGTGCGGTAGCGCGAGGGGTGCAACCACTGCTCGAAAGTCCCGTGCGCGAACGGGCACCCCTCGCCCCGCGGGCACGCGCCGCTCGGCCGGGAGCGAAAGCCCGGGCACGGGTCCCCGGAGTAGGCCACGCGCCGAGGGTCGCGGCGCCGCGCGGCCTCGCCAGGGTGCGCGTACGGGCACGACGTCCACTCGTGCGCCCGCGCGCGAGGGCACCGCCGCACCTTGAACTCGTACATCATAAACTCCTCGTCCGCCTTGACCACCGGCGCCGGCGCCTCAGCGGCGAAGAAACACTGCCGCAGCGCTGCCAGGAGCTCCGGCGACATCGCCGTCACTGGTCGATTCTGCCAGGAGGCAACGCGAGCCATCGGGTCGACGAGAGCGTAGCCGGCCGTGCCTGTGTCCGTGAGCTGATCGGCACGAGTTGCTAGCTACAGCCACAGGGCGCGAGATAGTGCGATCGGCGAGCGCGGCTTTTATAGGCGCGGGCGCCGTTGGGTTGAGCAAAGGAAAGTGACACAGTGGCGGTATTCGAGTTCGCGATGTATTGGGTCGGAGACTCGGTGGCGTCCGGTCCCGGCTGGGATAGGCGGACCTAGGCTTATAGGCAATCTGACTCTTGAGAGATCTTGAATAAAAAGCGATTTTTCTGCCACATAGGATGATAAGGTCTTATTTTGAAGCATCAATGCTTAAATAAGCATCAATGCTAGAGATGCTTATGTGTATAACTATACCTATTAATAGATAATATAGCATCTAAGCACCCATGGAAGAGATGCTTGCATTGGAGGAAATAGCTTTTGCATGGGTGCTTGATGATGTGGCTATATTCTCTCTCTTTAAGCATTCATATATAAGCATCTTGCATTGTACATGCTCTAATAGTGTAGGCTCTAGTCTAGAATTGTCCGCCGCATGCTGCGCGACACGTCTCGGGCTGTTTCTTTTCGGGAGCAGGTGTGTATAAGTATCACCGGATGTTTTCTTTCCAACATCATCTAAATTTCGGACTGTTGGATTAGAGATCCAACAGTCTCTTTTTTTTGGAGGGGGTGAATTTTTTTAGAGGGAGTGGGGAGAATTTGTGGCTCTTGGATCTCTAATCCAACGATCACAAATCTGAATGATAGGTGAATATAGCTATCCCGTGTTCTCGCTTTTGCTGCCATGTGCCGAGGCTGTCCCAACTAGTGTAGTGCGTGGCGGTTCCTGGCAGCATCAGCCGAGGAAAACTGAGCGTGGTTCGGTTCCGACGAATGGATCGCGCGAGTTCTTCATTACTACTGTACTGTCTTGGCTTTGGCTAGCTGTCAGGCTCAGAGCTTGCGAGGAGGCGGTGGAATTTCGTAACCGCTACGGCGCTTGCTATTCCAAGTACGAGAAGTAGCGGTTCGAGACAAAAAGAACGATGCCAAAAGGAGCCGCACGCAAGCCTTCAAAGCGACACTATGTTTTAGATTTGCAATGACGGAGCTGATTAGCAGCAGTTGGAGACACTACAGTGAAAAAGGATAAGCGTCGCCCAGGATTGTGCGAGTATTTCTTGGTACAACATTGCCATCCACCACTGGCTCCCTTTCCATCATGTGGCCGCCACTCTGGATTATTACGCATTAAGAAAATCATCCACCGATCGATGCGCGAGGGGGATGAGATCCATGCAAACAAATCTCAGACGTCTACCAAACTGCAGAAGCTTTGCCTGGCCAATGACGCAGCAACCACCAGGCACCAGTACGTACCACAAGTGAAACGGTTGGGGAATGAGACAAGCGAGTTTGCCCCAGCTTTGACAAAACGGAGGGCGCGAAATAATTGAGCGCAATTTGCATACAATTTCATCCATGGATAGACATTAACATGTAGTACTAATGATTGTACTTGTGCTCGATTCAAGGCCTGAAGAGTCTCTAAGCAACCACTAGGCTTTACAGCCTTATCCTTGCAGAGACTTGCATTGCAAGGGAGCAATCTGGCCTGCTAAAAAAGCAGCGAATATAGCACAGTTACTTATATCGGAGAATGCCAAGACCCAAACTTTCTGTATATTCTTCATTGAAAAAAAAGCGAGAAGGGATTTACTTATCTCCTGAAAGAATGCAAAATTTATTCCGTAGAGGAGAAGAATTGCCCCAGTGGGAAAAATCATGTAAAAGAGATAATTACATGTAAAGAATGACAAAAAAAAATGTTAATGATCTTGTACTGAAGCTGTTTACAAATCTCTCCGACTTCTCCAGCTAGCTTGGCTCAACTCATCACTACAATCCCGGCTGCCAAATTCTCTCAGCTGGAACAATCTAATCTCTTCGGATTGCGGTTCTAAGAATACTTCGCTGCGGCCAGGTTGAAGGCCAGTGTTCAAGTTAGAGTCGGCTAAACTATCTAGTGCTCTGACCACCTGAGAGATGCAAAGAATACGTCACATTTTGGTCCTTGGAGTCATTCATTCAGAAATGAAGAAAAAGACTAGAAGGCTTGTTACCTGCCCCATCCGAGGTCTCATTGCTGCAGAATGACGAATGCATGCAGCTGCGGCTCCTATCATATGATACATCTCATTTTCATCAAATTTGTTTTCCAACCTTGGATCAGGAAGGTCCCCAAATTCCCGATGTTCAATTGCCTGAATGAGAAGGGGCCGAGCCTGAAAATTTAGCATGAAGACTGCATTAAATAAGTCTACCCACTTTGTGTGTGCCACTCTGGAAGAATAATCAGGTTGCCTACTTTTACAAAAGCTCCAATCCCTGGAACTTTAGCTAACTTGGTTCTCTCCAGATCACTTTCTCGGTCGACATGCTATGGAAACGGGTCCAATGAAAGGACTAACATATTACAGCAGCCAGTAGCAGCGACATTGTAATGAAAGAATCCAAGGGCTGCTCGACTTTGGAGGGAAAGAGGTGAACTAAAGAACACATCACCAGGGCTTTAGAAGCTGCATGACATCAGACTCTAGAGATTGGGCCATTTCAAGTTTTCAACTCAACGAGTATATTAATCAACAGACAACAATTATCTAGTACCGTGGAACAGGAAAACAATAATCAAATCTTGAAGCACACTAAATATATCTATTAGAGTTTACAACCATATCTTGTCATTTATTAGAACATCTCAATCTCATGAAAGTAACATAGGTGAAAAACTCAATCATGTGGTTTGTTAGAAGATCTCAATCAAATAGATATAGGTTAACAATCTGAAAATATGTGCACAGGGTAGAAGTTAGGACCTAAAACCAGTGACAGACAACAAGTTCATAATGTTTCAAAAAGCTCACCCATTCAACAAGACTCTCATCTCCCAATGGCTGAGAAGGATCAACAGGTTTTCTTCCTGTAATAAGCTCCAAAAGAACTACTCCAAAAGAATATACATCAGATTTTGCTGTCAACTTGCCAGACAATGCATACTCTGGAGCCAAATACCTGCAGAGGATATATTACATTAGTACCGGAAAATATCTATAGATCATAGATTAATCGATGAAATTCTGAAGATTGCAAGAATGAGGCTATATTTGCACGATTACTTACCCAAATGTTCCCATGACACGTGTAGTGACATGAGTATTGGAATCAGCCGCTAACCTTGCAAGTCCAAAATCAGAAACCTGGAGATTGATGGAGGTAGATAACAAATTTAGACAATAAATATGACCGGAGAATCACATCAAAATGTTTGAACTTGGAAGTCATACACCAAGTAACAGCATACCTGAGCTTCGAAGTTATTATCCAATAAAATATTAGATGATTTAATGTCTCTGTGTATAATCCGAGGATGACCTGATAAATAAAACAGAGGAATACTAAGAAAACCACCCTACTTCAGGGCATTGCTGAATACATAATTTAGCCAAAAAAATTTACAATCTTCATGCAGGTAAGCAATTCCACGAGCTGCTCCAGCCGCAATCTTAACCCTCATTGGCCAATCAAGTGATGCTTCATTTACTGCAATTTAAAGGTCATGTTTAATAATCAGGTAAGCATCAGATAATTCAATTGTCTCAATGAAGCTATAACTAAATAAAAATTAGACACCATTAGAACTGAAAGAAAGTTCTCACCATGGAGATGGTAATAAAGCGTGTTGTTGGGAACAAAATCATAAACAAGCATCCGCTGGCCATCTGATATGCAGTAGCCTACTAGCGAAACCAAATGTCTATGGTGTACTCTGCTGATAGTATCAACTTCAGCCTTGAACTCACGCTCGCCCTGCCCATTCCCAATCTTCAGCTTCTTGACTGCCACAGGGCGACCATCTGGCAAGATGCCCATGTATACACACCCAAATCCACCTTCTCCCAAAAGGTTCTCCTCTGCAAAGCCATTTGTGATTGATGCCAAATCCTCTGGTGTGAACAGCATCCTGGAGTACCCTATACTGGAGTCAGCCGGCGAGTATGGAACTCCATGGCTCCCAGCACTGAACCTCATGAAAGGATACCCCGGTGATCTCAAGTAGAATGCGTCTGACCAGCACAAACAATGAGCATCAACTTGGATGGCTAAATTTGGGAAACGCAAGTATAACTATACACTAACACTCCGGTACTTATGTATTGTACCTGATGCTAGCGAGGATCCAGCGGACGAGGGAATGTAGTTGGGTGGTGGCGGAGGAGCTGGTTGCTGCGTCGGCAGTGCTGCAGGAGGTTCTATCCGCCGTCGCTTCTTCTTGACGAACCAAATGGTGGCGCCGATAAAGCTGAGCATTGCAAGGCCGGCGAGTGCTACAATGGTGGTAGCCGCCTCCCTCGATATCTCGATGTTCTTGCCGGCGCCACTCCCGGCATGAGTCGAGTTCGAATGCGACTTCCCACGCGACCGCGGCATCACATAATGCGGCTTGATGTGATAGTGCGGTGGCGGTGGAGAGGCGATTCTTGGCGGGGGAGGCGAATAGGCTTCAAACGGCGCGGGAGCTGAAGCTTGTGCAGCTGGAACAGGCGACGGCGACGGTGGGTGGGATGGAGGCGGCGATGGCGGCGAGACTGTTGCAGGCGGCGGCGGGGGGAGGGACGGCGGCGGCGGTGATGGGTACACGCGGGGCTGTACGCGCGGCTGGTCGGTCGCCATCGGCGGCGGAGGCGCGTGCACCTCGACGCGAGGCGGCGACGGGGATGGGGACGGCTGCGGCGACAGCAGAAACGACGGAGGGGAGCGTCCGGCGGCGGAGCGTGCCGGCGGCGGCGGTGACGGCGGCAATGCTGCCGGAGGCGGCGGCGATGACGGCAATGGCTGCGGTGGAGGGGACGCCGGATGGGGGCTACTTACCGGCGGAGGGGAGGTCGCCGGAGGCCAAGAATGGTACGACACGGAGGCCGGCGGCGGCGAGCCGGAGGACGAGTAGGGGCAGGCCGGCGGGCGCGGGGCGGGCTGCGCCTGCGGTTGGCCATATAACTCCCCCAGCGGCGCGACGTACGCCGACGACGCCGGCTGCGGAGGCAGGAAGGGATCCGCATAGCCTCTGTAGCCGCCCATCCCCACCACCACCCACCCCCTCCGCAAGAATCTCCACAGCAGCGAAGCGTGTCCGCGCAGGCAGGGGATCTGCAGCTCCGCGCCGAAGGCCAGATCTCCCGCCCGCTGCCCCCAATCAGCAGCAGCTCAGCAAACCGCTCACCCCGGAGGCTCGCGACAGCGACGTACAGGGCTCCTCAAGATCCAAATCCTCCCCACCCACGCAAGTGGCGGCGGTGGCGCACACCAGATCACGCGGCCAATGGGCACACCGAATCAAGAAGCCAGCAGTTGCAGCAGAGCTCAGCTCCTCCGGCGCCAAGGCCAAGATCCGAGGAGACTCCGCGCAGGCGATCCCTCCCGCCCAATGCAATGCAGCACCGTGCGCGCCTCTCTCTCCCTCTCACTCACCCGGCTCACCACGCCGAGCTCATCTCGCTCCCCTGCCTGCCTGCCTGCCTGCCTTGGTGTCCGTGGCTGGACAGTAGAGTAGTATAATTCTCTCTCTCTCTCTCTCTCTCTCTCTCTCTCTCTCTCGGAAAAAGTTCAGTTTTTTTTTCTTTGGTGTGCGCGATGGGTTGGTGCGAAGTCTATGGGGAATAGCTGGGCTGACGAGATGCAGTACTGCATCGCGAGAGGAGTAGGGGAGAGGAGGGGAAAAACTAAAAAAAAAACTAGTATTTCAA
Source organism: Dendrocalamus sinicus (assembly GCA_036346575.1). NCBI lineage: Eukaryota > Viridiplantae > Streptophyta > Magnoliopsida > Poales > Poaceae > Dendrocalamus > Dendrocalamus sinicus. Next base: position 45,029,309 of record CM070641.1, on the reverse strand, counting down.
GTTGGATTGTCGCTAGTGGCTCAACTCCACACCCACCGTCGAGGGAGGTGGGACGCTGCGCTACACACGCGCTCGCCGAGTCACCTGCCTCGGCCGTACGCGCGGCGCCGGGTATTGTATTGGCAAGCTCAGGGTCCTGCTCCAAGGCGCCGTGTTTTCCTTAAGCGAGACTTTAGCTGTGGTTAGTTTTCTTCAAGGTATTTAATAAAAATAAAAATATGGTTATATTTTCACAGATAATATAAAGAAAAAATATATTAAAAATCAATATATTTTAAACGGATTTTGACTTTTAAAAGTCAGAAGTCCGCTGTTTGAAACGGATACTTAGTAAATTGATTTTTAGAGAACCGCACGAGCAAACGAAACAAATTGCATGTTGTTTTTCTGCGGGAGTGTTCATCCTGTAGTGTGCCGGAGTAGTTTAAAACTGGACCCTAGTCACATAGAACTTTTGGTGTGTTGTTTTGAGGTGAGGTGGGGCATTTGACATTTTGGATTTTGGGTGGTTTTGGGACCGCTTTAAGTGGTTTTTATCTTTTGGTTTTCAGAAGTAAAAAGTTATTTGGAACATGTCGATTTCTTAATTTCAGGATTTTTTTATTTTTTTAATCTTTTTCACTTATTTCTTTGCATGGTCCGCTAAGATATAACAGTTTTTTTTTTTTTCTTATTTTTCTTTAGTTTTTTAATTGAATGACTTAGGAAAAAAACTAACATCCACTATATTGTAATTTTAACTAAAAGCTAATAGCCGGAAGCCGTATTCTGTTAGAGCAGGGCCTTGGATTTGTGGTGTTTTTGATGCGGGCCTTTTGTTTAGTAAAAGCCATTGACTTTGGCTAGATAGTAGATAACAAGCGTTTGTAGGAATAGTCAGTAGTATGGCTTTCTTTAGCTCTGATGTTACAACCATTTCGACGGGAGTAAGTTGCAACTTTATGTGCAATAGCTCTGTGTTGTGGCGTTTTTGCCTAAAATCCTAACGCATATTAACATTGTTTTTGGATTGGACACAAATTAACCATCTTTAGAAGAAAATCTTCGTGTCCCTCACCCTATTAATATTTTCTATTTAGAACCTGTTCACTTTGGATTCTATAAGCTATTTTCTACAACAAATAGCTATTTTTAACAGTATCTAATTTTCAAACGGATTATCTTTTCAAGCCAGGATCTACTAATCGATTGTAGTACACACAGTAATGGCTTCATTTATATTGGCCAAATCATACGTGAGTGTTTCTCTCCAAACTTCTCTACAAATTGTTACTATTTATAAACCAAAACTGAAAATTACTGGCAAAAACTAATGTTAACGTTCCCTTACAACCCATTTAAAACACATAAACCTCTATATACTCTTTTAAAAGTTCACTAGGTAGTGAACTAGTGATGTCGTCTCTCCCTTGAGGATCCTATGGAATTTTTTTATGTATTTAGCCACCGTGTCCAATTTTTTTTGTACATCTAGCTCTCTTGACATTTTTTTTATGATTTTGGCCTCCTCCGAACCGCGGGAGAACCCGCACGTGATGCGTGACACGTCCCATGGCTCCAGAGCATGGCACGGTGGCTCGAGTGTAGATCCGGCGGCAGCTCCAGGCAGGGCACAACTGTGGTGGTTGGTCTCATGGATTACCAATTCAAGAAAGTAGGGAAACTCAGATTATTTTGTTTTTGAGATCCATTGTAACACGAGCAATTGACTCGTAACAAGAAGCAATTTAATTTTCACATGAAGAAAAAAAAATCGTGCATTGCAAACAGGCGTCGCTATTGAGGTTAGCCCTGTCACGCCCTAAAGATACTACCTCAAGAGATTATTTTGGTCAACACCAATAAATTTTAAAGTTGATCAAGGTTCTCGTAAAAAATTTGTTGATCTAGTATGTGCTAGAATTTTAAATACGATGCATCGGAGTCCAGAAGAATGTGGAGTATTTTCTTCGAAAGGTTAACTTACAAGGTATTTTGGCAGGTTACAAAAATGCTATTTTCTCTTTTGTGACTATACAATATGCTTTGGTCTTGTGGATCACAATGCATTTGCCCCTTTTGGGGTCTGTGGTGTGATGTGCCTTTATTGCCCGTGCAGCACGCTTCGGGGCTGAAATAGATGCTCTAGAATCTTTTATCTTACAGTTTACAATTTATGATTATCTTTTTCCTAAACAAATGAATGAAATGATTTTTCTTCTACTATTTTAAAGTGGCTTATCGGGTTAGCTTTTAGAAACGACTTATCGGTATTCAGCTCATTCACGCAACCGCTTATACTAGGATCAAAAATTATAAATCGTAGCCATAAGTCACAGCCAAAAAGATCCACTGTCATGCCGAGGAGTGTGAGCTCAGCAGGGGCGCCAAGCTTGTCGGGCATGGCCAGATCAGTAGGTGGCTGGCATGCCCGACTACCTCTGCAGGCACCCATATGCCCTTGTCGCTCACCAACGTGGTCCCTGCGTGCATAAATTTCCTCGCATATCACTTTCTCACCCGAAGCCCCTAATGAACTCATTTTCTTCCCTACTGAGCGAGAAAATTGAGGGAAGAGAGAGAGGGGAAGAGCGTTTCAATTAGTTTTTTAGGTGACTTTGCTGGGATTTAGAAGATTTGCTAGTTGGGAAAGTGTACATCTGATGGAGACATTCAAAAAGAGGTATGTTTCATTCGCATACAAGCAATGTGCTTAATATGTCATTAGCGTTACGGTGGTTTTGTAGTATAGAATGCGCTTGGTAACCACGTTTATTTAACATATGTATTTAGTTCATATGGATGATATATTTTTAATTAGCCATGTTATTGACGTATTAGTGGTGATAATGATGCCATTTTGTAATTAGCCATATTGAAGAAATATGCACTGTTATTTTTAGTATTCTCGATGCCTTTGTAATTTAAGAAATATGTATGTACGTATGGGTGTATGTATGTATGTATTGCTCTGGTGAGATTAAAAAAATATAGAAAAATAATGATAAGATTCCAGTAATATGCACTGTTATTTTTAGTATGTGTGTTATATATGTATATGTGTACCTATATACATGCATATATGCACATGTCCATAGACATAATTGATAGCTTGGTTATGTAGATGTGCATGATCATTTTTTTTGTTATCTTTTAGTTGCATTTATCATCATCAGAAAGAAGTGGATTTCATTTGCATTGGTGTTAGGTACGTGATGTCGGATATGAAACATTGCTAGATATGTTGTGAACATAAGCAACACGTATCAGGTCAAACTCAAACACGTATGTGGTGAAGTGCGTGGACGATTCTTGTCCCGAGAAGGCTCGTGTGCGGAGATTCAGAGGCAATGCAATGGATTTCTGGATAACAGTGGTGAAGGATCACACTTGTGAGCTCGCGAAGCCGCTACAGAAGCATAGGAAATGACATCATCATATGTTGCTAGCTTGATAAGTCACCACATGGTTGCGGACGACACAGATTCGTCAAAGCTGTTGATGGTTGATGTCATGAACCAGTTGGTTTCCCGGTGAGCTACGGTAAGGTGTGCCAGGCAAAGAGGAAGGTCATATATAGAATATACGGCATGTATGAGGAGGCCTATGACTTTGTGTCAAGAATGCTACATCAGATAGGTGAAGCCAATCACAAGACATACATATACAAGATGGAGAGGGTGCACCCTTCGAAAGGGGCAATTTTTCATCCTTGACCAAGTGTTCTGGGTGTTTTGGCAGGCAATTGAGAGGTTTAAGTACTGTCATCTAGTGCTCACGATGGACGACACGTTTATCTCTGGCAAGTACAAGGGAATGGTATTGACGATAGTGATTACCGACACGAATGACCAGCTACTCCTAGTGTCCTTTTCAATTGTGAAAAATAAGAACATTGATAGCTGGCTGTGGTTTCTGGCTAGCATGAAACAAGCCATAATTCAAGATCGATCCAACATCTACCTGATCATGCACCACGCAACAAGTGACGCAACCACCATTTCAGTGAAATGACATGAGGACCCATTGGTACATGAGGCATCATGCAGCGAATTTCCACACCCGTTTTTGCAACAAAGAGTTGATGAAAAAGTTCAAAAAACTCTGCATGAAGAACTAGAGTTGCAAGCTCAACGCAATATGGAGAGAGCACGACAAGGATACCTGAAGGAATGTGAGAGTCACAGACAGTGGAACCAGTTGTAGCTCATGGTGCTTCGGCAATAGTTGATAAGTTCATACAATGGATCAACTTTTATGCCCCTAAACTAGAGAAATGGTCGCTACTTCATGACACTAATGGTGTGAGGTATGAGATTATGATCACAAATATATCCGAGGTGTACAACAGTGTGCTGAAGGGTGTGCGCTCCTACCTGATCACTACAATTGTGGATGAGAGTTGGAATTGCACCGTTGGTTACTTTGTGAATAGAGCCAAAATTGTGAAGAAACAGTTGAATGAAGGAAAGCGATTCTCTAAAGTGATGTAGGCCTACATAGAACAGAAAATGAGGAAGGCTTGTTCGCACATCGCTCGAACCATGGACGGGACAAGGAAGAAGTTTGAGATCTGTTTGAGGGAGAAGTATGTCATGGGCCACACTAGAGGGAATCACAAGCATGCATTTACCATTGGCGAAGTAGCAACCTGCATATGCAATAAGCTAAAGCTCCTCCACAAGTCTTACTCGCATGTATATGTAGCATCCGCTGCATGGTGGTAGTCCTACACACAATATGTATCAGAATACTACAACATTCATCATTTGTGTGGGATTTGGAGCATTAAGTTCAACTCTTACGAGGTGGACATGCATTACAAGGACTTTTGACAAGGACAAATGAAGTGGGTGTCAAACGACGCACTCAAGCAGCCCGGCCGCAATGACAGGGATGATAGTAGCCAATGAGCTAGACCATGGAAGTGCAGACTATGCAAGACAGTGGGGTACTCCGTTAGGGACTAGCCGAATAGGCCAACTTCATCGATCACCCTGTTGACGTGGTGATGTGTACTACCTTCACTTATGTACTCATTCATGCTTTTTCTCATTGGAATACTATGATCTGAAATGTAGTGTTGTGTGTTAAGACATTCTTAATAGTTGTCGATGAACCTAGATTTGTAAGGCCGGCATATCGTATGCAATGTTGTATGTCACTGTTTCAATAAAGTAATGGTTTTCAATAGAACTCTATGCATTTTTAGTTAAGTTGAGTCATTATGTTGCCATGTTCTTTTCTATAAATTTTATATGGAGACTGACACGTTCTTTTCTATACTACAGAAACGGCCGCTTGTGACGGCAACATGCGGGGTACGTTGTTGGATCCATCTTAGAATGGCCAGCATCTTTGTCAGGCGTGAACGACCGTTGATAAGCTGCCCTCTTAGTTCTATAGGTCCTCGGGAGAACTAGCCTCTCGATGATCGCTACGTTCCAGTTCTGTAGTGGATTGGGTTGCTACCTATAGCGAGGATGATGCACATTGGGTACTCTTTCGCGTTGGACTGTCGCTTCTGTCAGCGCTCATTGGCCCGTGGAGACCAGTGACCCACATATTTCACTTTTCGGTGGGGGAGATGATCATCATTCTATAAAATGTTGCTTACCTTACTAACCTATAGGATTAAGGAAACCGACTAGAGATGGTGAATAGGAGGTTTTTAAATTCTTTTGGCTAAATCACGATTTTAATACAAGTATGAACTAATAAAATTATTTTGCACAATTCAAGGCCTAAAATCTCTAAATCAATCTTAATACAAGTATGTTGCCTTACCCTTGAAGCATCTCTCCAATCTCTTACTTAGCTTGTTAACTTGCTCCTGAGCTCATTGTTCTCAACCGCAAGAAAACAAGAATTGTTCATATAAGAGTTATAATCAATTTTAGAAGAGCATGGCATAGTAAGCATGTCATCGATGTTCTAGGTTTAGATACCATGCAAGAAGCAATATCTAAATTAGGCACGTCATCAATAATATTGCAAGTAATGCCAATGTCCACATATGATGTGGTGAGGTCCTTGAGAAGGAGTGAATCATGAGCTTTTGTGTAGCTCCCCATAAGTGTTTATTAGAGAAAGAAATTCTCTCTTTAAGACTTTGAATTTTTATTTCTCCTTCCCAAGATACTCATTTAAGTCTTCAAGCATATCCATTAGTTCATCATATGTAGGCGCATCATCATTAATTTTTACCTTGTCTCCCTTTGCCATTAGGCAAGTGGGTGTGGAGAAGAGTAATAGAGCCTCCTTGATGGTGATCTCGACAAGTCCCTTTTCTTGGAGGGCCCATCCTCATCGGACTCAGATTTAGAGCATCAGAGTTCCACTCTCCGATATGAGCTTCACCCTTGCTATCCTTGTAAAGCTTCTTGAAGAGTTTCTTCTTACCATCGTACTCCTTCTTGGATGGCTTAGCCTTATTATTCTTCTTGGTGGGGGGCAATGAGAGGTAATGTGGCCCTTCCCATCACACTCATAACAACAAATGTTATTATAACGCTATCACTTTCATGGAGGACTGGGTGCAATAGATATTCAGTACTCAAGAGATTGGGCTTAGTCAGTTGTCCATTGCCCCGGTTCCCACTTGGCCATCGCAATACGACTTGTGCAACGTACGACGCTACCCTAACATGCTAGTTTTCCTTTAGGACTAGCTTCACCATGCGATGAAGTGGCCAGCAGATTAGCCTTAACTCGGTACCGTGCGGAATTTCAACACTTTGCACCGAGCATGTGAAATTGTTCTTCCCATGCATCGCATATGTATCGGTTATATACCGTGAGCGGCACCTGTGTTTGTGTTATACTTGTCGAACCTAATTATGCGCTTGTTCATGCTTTGCTCTCATTGTACTACTACAATCTGGAATATGGTGATGTGTATCAAGTCATTCTAAATAGTTGCCAGTGAACCTATATTTGAAAGGCTGCCATGTCACTCTTTTAATAAAATAATGATTTGCAATGTAACTTTCCATGCATTTCAAATTAAGTTGAGTCTTTATGTTGCGCTAACACGTTCTTTTCTGTATCGTTTAATGTTACTTTTATGTAGAAACTGATATGTTCTTTTCTATCCTTCAGGAAATGGCTACTTCTGTCAATGCTCGATGAAGGGGTATTGGTTACCAGGCCACCTCCTTTTTTTCAGGCCGAAGTGACAATACGATGTTCCAGAGTGAGGTGACATCACACTACAACCTTTTTAATCCAACTAAAATGACCACACTTTGCCCCACACACAACGTACATGCATCAAATGTGCCGCCCACGTCCGAGAGACCCTACAAATCCGCCCACTCATGCAACCAAGATATGGTAGACGAAGCTAGAAGCTCAAGGCGTGGGAGGAGATGACCGGCACGAGCTAAGTTTCGAGGCTATGACCCTTGCCTTAAAGACACAAGCATCTACAGTCCCCTAGACTCCGACCCCCCAAGCCCCAATCTACTGCAAGAAACTAGAGAGTCTTATACCCCTATAAATCCCCTCTATGAGTACCCACATATCCCCAAGCCTTGGCTGCTATGTAAGCACAAACTTGACACAGTGGTGCAGGTTTTTGACGACAATATGTACCTAGGACATCAATTCTTTCACTGCCCTCTGTTCATGGTAAGTGGTTCATTCCCTACCTATACATCCACGCATGGATCATTTGCAGTCACCTCATCTTGTTTGTAGACCACGGATTATATGTTCACTGAGTGGGTGGATCAATCGTATTCAATACCTGCCCAGATTTACATCCACACTCTCCAAATCACTTACAAGAGTTGCGGGAGGAGCTCCAAACTAAGAGGGCCAGTAATGATGAGCTCCTCAAGCAGAGGATCAGGGAGAGGAATAACTAAGAGGTGGTCCACCTCGGCAGTGACAACTACCAGTATTGTTACTATGCCAACCCGAGTTATAATTGCACCTGCCACTACCACAACAACCAGCCATGTTCACACTACCCTGATGATCGCCACTCCATGTAGGTGACATATGCTATTCCATTTTTGCCTTAGTAGGGTTCCCCCTCGAGCCCAATTAGAACTATGTCCATCAATGTCATTTTTATTTAGCAAGACCCACACGTATCTTAAATGTAATTCAAATTGATGACCCGTGCTTATTACCATTTGTATCAAACAAGTAGTGCAATTTTAAATTCCACAAGGCATGCCATTTTTGTGCACAAAGTTTACTGGAACTTTAACAACACGAACACTTTTTCTGAATGAAATGACAACACGCACCAGTTGTTCTCAGTGAATTGATAGAACACACTAGCTATTCTTAGTGAGTTGATAGTACGCGCCAGTTTTTCCCATTGAATTGACATCACACACACACTAGCTTTTCGTAGTGAGTTGATAACATGCACCTAATTTCTTCAGTGAGTTGACAACATGTGCCAGCTTTTCTTAGTGAACTGATAGCAACTGCCAACTATCCTTAGTGATTTGATAACACACATAAGCTTTTCTTAGTGAATTAATCTTCAGCAAAAGATTTTCCCAGTGCATTGACAACACAGGTCATCTTTTCTCACTGAGTTGACAGCATGTGTTGGCTTTTGTTAGTGAATTAACAATAGGTGCTAGCTTTCTCAGTGAATTGACAATGATGTGACATTTCCTGTGCCCACATAATTCGCTCTCATGGATGTGAATGCACTTTTATTCAGCAAAAATTACTCCCAAACACTATTGCACTAAACGCCTATAAAATTTGGCCAGACTCCACGACCAAATCCAACACTCCACTCAAGATGATCTCGAAAGTAGGGGAGAGAGGAGGGAGAAGAGAGGCCAGGTAGAGGACGTCACTCCACCAGAGTTAGAGATGTCAAACTACATGCGCACTATCTCCCGCCTGACCCTAGCCCCCACTCCCTCTACCACCCACATGCTCGGCTACTCCGCCGTCGTCGACCACCCCCAGCCCCTCTCCACCTCCCGTCTCGACTCCCACACCGTTGGACCTAACAGGCCATGCTGTGCTTACCCGTGCCTGGGTCATGCCTAGCACAGCTTGGTATTATGTGTCATACCATATCGGCCTACTAGGCCGGACCAACAGTACCATGGTTCAGGCCAGCATGATTAGCCTAGCCCATTTGGCCACCTCTATCTGGCACAATGTGTCCCCAGTCACCACCTGTCCGTTAGTGCCATTTGAAATCTGATTTTTGAAATAACTAGTCGGTGCACTGAGCGAGAGAGTTTAGTAAGTCATCGAGCAACGACCAACGAGTAAAAAGGTTCATTTAAACCGGTACCAGTACAAAGATTTCGTAGAAGTGTAAAAATTCTCTCGCTCAAGTGCATCTAGACATAAAGGAAGCATATTTTAATTCTTCAGTGAGCGACATAGACCCTGCTTGTTTTGGCTTTTTATCTGGCTTATAAGCAAAAATGCCAAAGCCTAAATAAAGAGGTGTCTTTTTCATCCAGCTTATGAAAAGCTTAAGCCATTTTAAGCCTAAAAGCCAAAAGCCATTGGAAATGTGCTTTTTTGGCTTTTGCAGAATGGAATATCCCTTTGCCACTCAAGTTCGCTAAAATTACCCACCAAATACCATTCATATATAACTCCAAATCCTTTCATTTTTTTCTCCTTTTTCCTTCTTCCCACTCCGTTTTCTTTTCCCTCACCATCTCCCACAACGACACTCGATGTCAACCTCCCTCATCCCCGTGCTCACCGCCACCGGCCTCCCTCTTCCCCATGCCCGACGCCGCCGGTCTCCCTTATCCCCGTGCCTACCTCCGCCGGCCTCCATCATCCCTGCACCCCACCTCCACCGGCCTCCCTCTTCCGCGCACCTAGACACCGCTAGCCTCCCGCTTCCCCGCGCCCCACCTTCGCTGGCCTCCCTCTTCCCCGCGTCCGACGCCACCGGCCTCCCTCATCCCCACGTCCCAATGCCACCGGCCTCCCTCGTCCCCACGTCCCAACGTCGTCGGCCTCCCTTTCCCCGCGCCCGACACCACCAACGCTGATTGTTGTGTGTTCGTACATTATTTTTGAATTTATTATGAAGACTAAGGAAAATCTAGAAAGCCTAAGCCTAAACAACTTGCTTAAAAGCTAGGTGCTTACAAGCTAATTAAGCTATAAGCCAAAAAGTCTAAGCCAAACCAAACAAGGCCATAAAAGAACACCAATTGTTGTGCAGTGAAGGCACAAGGCACAGAGCTACTCTGCTTCACTGCACTAAGCACGGTTGCATCATGTTAGCCTCGCTCTAATCGATTTTAGCTTGTCGCTTTTATCTTCTAGTTTCTTTAGTTTATCTTTTTTTAGCTTTTTTGAGCTTTTTTGCTTTTTCTCTTTCGCTTATTCTTTTGTATTGTTTGTGATGATATAGCTTTTTATTTTTTAAATTTAATTACACAAAAAACTAACAACAGCTACTCTACATTTTTGGCCACTACAATGTAAAAAAGCCAGAAGCCTAGGTTTGGTGGTGCTCATTTGGACTTAAAAGCTCAGGCTTATTGCTTTCTTTTTTACACTATAGCGAATAAAAATACACTATAACTGCTGATAGCTATTTCAATATAATTAAATATAAAAAATAAAAATGTTATATCATCATAACAATGCAAAGAAATAAGAGAAAAAAAGAAAAGCTAAATAAGCTAAAAAACAAAATTAAGAATTAGAAGTCAGAAACAAAAACTCAAATGAGCGGGTTCTTCTCTAACCATATGTAGAAGACGAAAAAGAAGAAATTAAGTTAGACGAAATTAATGCTCTAGAGCGATTGTTACACTACCATGCTACCATGACCGAGATTGCTTACATTGATTTGGGAAGAGGAGACATTTTAACTCTCTACGACACAAATACACGATCACTCTACAAGAGAAAGATACGGTATTGCAGTCTGTACGTTCACTACAACGCAGTAAGGATAAGAATCTTAGCTTCGAGGAATAAATTGTGTGAAAGAAGTACATTATTGACTAAGGTGCATAGGAACCAAAACTACAAAGCAATTTATCTGAACCAAAGGACACATAGAAGGATTAGAGACTAGTTATTTGTTAGCATTAGATTTTTGTATTGGGCAAAAATTCAAGTGTCCTAAAAATTCGAAAGGTTGTAAAAGAGTAACAATCTCTTGTACTCTTTGGAGATCGTACTTAAAGAATTTACGGTCAACTTCGTCCAAATTTTCTTTTTCATTGTGATTATGTCGTCGTCGTTATTTGGTTCTTTCTATGAGATTCATCTATTATATTCTTAATACCGAATACACTCATGCTGTATTCGAGTATAACACATTTTTTCTAACGAGTATTTTTAAGTACAAATAAAGTACCACTCTACGTTCTGGCCAAAAGACTCACCAAGAGCACCGTTTCAATACTTCTTACCCAAGAGAATAACATTCCCCATATCCATCCACGTACCCTAAACTTTTCTGAACTCAATTCTCTGTCAACGAGCTTTACGCGATTCCTTGTCTTAAAATAGAGCTGATTGAATCTTTCTTTTACCTCTTCTTTTCCATCGATTTCTTAATTAATCCAACAGCATATGAAGTATGAACGATCATGCATGCATGCGAGCTGCAGGTACTAAGTACCCAGGCAGAAAAGGAAAGATTGGATATGTATCCAAACGGGTAGGTCATATTCTAAAGTGATGTGACTTTTAATTGTAAATTTTAGCTCAAATAACACTATAATGATTATTATTTTTTTAAGATATTCAATTAAATAAAAATACAGAAAAAATAGAAAAAACACAGTTATATCTTTACCAAAAAAATGTAAACAAAAAAAGGCGTGTAACCCGCTTTAAAATGGTATTTGAGTTTTGAAAACTAGAAACCATTATTGTTTAGAAGCCTAACAAACAGCAAGTGGAACAGAGGAGAAAACAAAAGGGTTGATGGGCTGGTCTGCCTAACTAGGGGAAGCACCGAAGCAGGGTGCAGCGTAGCACAGGCAGGGCCCATGTGTATTAGACAAATGCACCGGCCGGTCGGTGGAGGCGAGGAGATCCGGTCGACGGCTACGGCCTGCAGCCATTTGAGATATTTTGCGGCAATGATGTTGGGTTTCAATAAGTTTATCACATGGTTACGGCAGAAAAAGGAGTCATTTTTTAGAAAAAGTGCAAGACGGTTTATTTCTAGAACCGATTTAAAATCACAGTTGTTTCGCGGTACGATAGATAATACTTAAAGTGATAGGTCATATGGTGCGAACTTCGCAGACCTTGGGTGTATTTGGTTGGTGTCTAAACCAACTCTACTAAACTTTGGCTAGCCAAAATTTTTGTTAAGATTTTGGTTGTCCATAATTTGACCAAAAATTGACAAGAAATAAATAGTGGATCACTATAAGGCTACTGACTTGCCAAAAATTTGACAACTATTCAAACAAGTGCTAAATTATTGGGGCTAGCCAAATTTTCGGCAAAATTAATTTGGACACCAACCAAACACACCCAACCTTTACAGTCTCGTTTAATATAAATGGGCCAGGATATTCGCACATTGATAGTTTAAGAAAAAATATGGTTCGGTAAATTACATGATTACTGCATTAGGTGTATCAAAATCTTAGTTTTTACAATCTACAAGTACTAATGCGGGCAGTAATGCCGCTATTTGAACTTCAACAATCGATATACCGGTAGAACATTGTAAACTTGGTAGTATAGTTACATACAGCCTGGTGCTGCTAAATAATCTGGAACTCAATACATTGCGATGTCAAAATTTTTGAACCGACTACCAGAAGATGTTCATACGCCTTCAGCCTTCCCACAGTTCCACCGATGTGGTTATTATTAGGCTTTGCCTTCTATTTTGAGATATGGCTCATCCATCTGAGCTACTGCTACCTCCACACCGCGTCTACCTCCCCATACATGGTCTTGTCTTCCATTGAGCACGAGCATGTCCCATGGGGTATGTCAGTCGGTCCGGAGGTTGCGTCTCGGGTCAAAGGAGGTATGGAGACCGTTCTGTTTGCTCAGTGGCTGGTGGTAGTCCAGTAGGCTCAAATATAGTAGGCTGGGTCCTCAGAAGTTAGATGTTAGAACTAGTCTATTTCATTTTTTGGCCTGAAGGAAACATTGGATCCAGTTAGGGCGCAATTAGAGCGGATATGGACGGATATCGCTTATCTTGTATCCTATTCTAGAGTTTCTTTCTTGGAGTCGGAGTTGGATACCCATTTCTCCATTCCGTATTCACTCCGCAAGCCTTCGGACAGTCGGTCGGATGAAAATTATCCATTTCTTTTGCACTCCTACCACAGGATATTAAACAGTAGGGATGCAATCAGAGCGAACACGAAGAGACTAATCACTGAGATGTCAAAGGAAGAGCACTCAATATTTCACGACTGTTTAGATGCGGCAATCTATGTATCTATTATCTTGTTCATAAGTGAATTCACAACAGACTTACTCATATCACTTGACATACGGATATATACGAGATAGATATCACTCATCCTATATCCTATTCCGTATTTTTTTTCTCGAAGTCAGAGTCGGAGGGCGCTGGAGGGCAGAAGTGACAGCTTGAACTCCTATGAGTAGTCATTGCTAGCCACAATGGCGGGAAAGTGGCACCAGCAGAAGCATTGGATGTGGCGGAGGGGGTCTCTGTACTGCCGCGAGAACGATGGCTCCCTGCGGATCTCTTCCTGTTTCCTCAACCCGCCACCCTCCTCCTGTGGCTTGCTGGCACCCTTCGCGATCTCAATGGCCACCATCAACGCAGCCTGCTCCTTTGGATGGGCGTGTTCGTTCTCGACAACCTACATGGCATCAGGCATCAGCGACCCTGCCTAGGTACCCACCACCCCGTTCACTGACTCTAGTTGCCACCCCACCACAGTGCAAAAGGGCCCACCCTGGGATGGAGGACGACCTGGCGTGCCAGTGGACTGTGCTTGGACTCTCTAGAGTCAGGGTAGATCGTGACAACACGGCATGGTGGGCTAGCCATATTGGACCAGCATGACATGGTTCTGGCCCATAGCCCACTGGGCCGGCCTGGCATCGCCCAAAGTCCCAGGTCTGCTCCTACGTAGTTACACACAAGTATGATGCATCTCTTGCGAAGAACAACGTGGCTCCTACTCTAGAAGGTGGCACGTCGCCGTCGGTCAAAGCACTTCACGTTTGCTTCTTCTAACACCCTAACAAACTCGTCGGTCTAAAAACGACGTTTCCCAACTCTCGAGTGCAAACGGATGATCACAGAATCTCGCGTGCACAAGCAGAACAGCCCCCATTAATTCCCCCGGTGTCGCTTTGTGCGGTGCAAGAAAATGTGACATTCCCTGGTTTGTCGCATGTCCGGGGGAAGGGGCCCAATCAATCCATCAGGGGCTGTGAATTATGTCAAGACGAGTGATTGGGACGAGTCATGTCAGGGAGGTTGCTTGCATGCACCGCTAATCGATCTTTTGTTTTCAGCACGCATGCGTCGATCGTAAGACATAAGATTGCTTGCTTCGACTTGACGGGCCAATTTTCTGTAACTGGCCTGGTCGGTTCGGTTTCTAGTGAGCGATCAGCAGTGACAATGTGCACGAATAGCACTCCACTGATTATCCGAATCCAAACCAAGTGTAGCTACACCAGAGTTTCCGGAAACTGAATTCCATGTCGATTTGAGTCGTAGAGAGACACAGAAATGGACTGAGGAATGAGGATGCATGCACGAGATTCTCAGCCGAAGACATCCACATGTCATTGGCTTGTTGCACCTGACGTTGCAATCTCTTACACTCTTGCAAACTTCATTTGTCTCTTCCGCATTTTAAATTACGTACCCGCTTAGATCCCATCCTATTTCTTGCCACCCCATTTCCAAGTCTCAGCATGATCACACCTTCAGCTAGCTCCGCGCCTCTGCATATGGCCATCGCATGAACCCTGCACCAATGGATCACACCACTTCCCAGCTCCTCCCCGACGCCGGCAGCTTCTCCTACGGCTGGCCGACCAACAAACCGAAGCCACAGCTCGAGCGCATCGACGACCGCGACACCGCCGCCTTCATCGAGATGGATGCCACGACGCAGTGCAACTTCGACTTCGACGTCCCGTGCGCCGAGCTTGCGGCGGCAATGGCCAACGCCGACCAGATGTTCCACAACGGGATTCTCCTTCCGCTGCAAGTTGTAAGCCAAGAAGGCGAGGAAAACGATCACCGCGACGCCCTGGAGCCCGTCCTCCTGCGGTCGCTCTCGCTGGACTCGTCACAGAGGATGATCTCCGCGAGCAAGCGGCACCGGCTGGCCCGGCCGGCGTCGCTGAACTCTTCACCTTCTGGTCTCCGCGGCGTGATGGCTCCGGCAAGGTCGTCAAGCGCCCCGAAGAAGGGCACCGTCTTCAGGGCGAGCAAGCTCAGGCTGCCGTCTCTTCGGAGGAGCGGCAAGCAGTCGCTACCGATGGGGCCGTCGTGCAAGAACCTGAGCTTCCTGGTGGCTTTGTATCACAAGATGGTCAGATGCATCTGGAGGAGGAAGGCGAAGGACGCACCTCAACGTGCTGCTGCTGAACTCTGCAATGGTAAGGTGTGCGACTTAAGTAGAGAGAATGGCATCAGGGACGCTATTCTCCACTGCAAAAAATCCCTCTAGGTCACAGCCGTCGAGGCATTTGCAGGGGCATGTTAAGCTCAGGTCCTGGATTGCCACCAGGTATGCACAGTAGACGCCTGCACGCACGCTAGTATTTGGAATGGAGCTGCTGTGTGTTCTGAATGATCTTAAGCTTGCCGTAGATGAGATTCCGTATCCCTAGTCTAACGGTGAGTTAGGTTGTGCTTGACGTTTGATGCACTTCAGCACTAGCGATGTTCTTTGAGCACAGTTCTAAGCACACGCTTAAGATGCTATTTCTTCTGTAAAACATAAAATCGAGGCTGAAAGTCCAGCTGTTAATAGTACTACTTGACAACAAAGTTTTTACCATTGTGGGTGTAGTACAGGCCTACATGGTTCTTTCGTTTTGTCCAAGGAGGAAGTTTTGGAACAAACATTCTTTGCTTAGTTTGGAATATACACACTTTTAAGGTCGACAGTGTAAAGCTCCTCGCTAGAAAAAAGAGAATTTTTTGTACGGATAATCCATTTTTTATTCGAAATTACAGAAATATACCCGCGGAAATTTTTTTTTACAAAAATAGGCTCAAGTCGCCCAATGGTAGGGCGACTGGAGCCTATCGCCCAACCAGAAGCCGACTCTGTCCCTGTCGCTCTACCATCGGGCGACTGCATCCAGTCGCCCTCCCATTGGGCGACTTTCATGCAGCCGCCCAATGGTAGAGCGACTGGGATCAAATCTTCACTAAAAATAGTGAAAATTGGTGGAGCTATTCTTCATACATCCAAAAGCCTTCAGAAAAAAATTTGAGAAATTTCGGATACGGGATCAAAAGTTATAGCAGTTTCAATCGAGTCTATGTACCGATCGTTCTACAGTCCAGCAGATTTTAAAGTTGCCCAATGGGAGGGCGACTGGATGCGGTCGCCCAATGGTAGAGCGATAGGGACAGAGTCGGCTTCTGGTTGGGCGATAGGCTCCAGTCGCCCCCCATTGGGTGACTTGAGCCTATTTTTGTAAAAAAAATTCTCGCGGTTATATTTCTGTAATTTCGAATAAAAATGGATTATTCGTTAAAAAAACTCAAAAAAAGATGGGTGATCAAAACTGCGAGTCATGCATAGCAGAGAGAACTTTTTGAAACCCCAAAAAAGAAAACGATTACCTTACCGGTCAAAGTCATCGTGTGATAGTTTCAACATTGAAATCAACAAAATTCACCTCAATAGCTTGATAGAGTTAGGTGTAAAAATATAAGCACGAGCTACAGACTAAAAAGACTTGACAGCTCTACTCCACCAAACAAGTCGGACGGACCAATACATATTCAGAAAAGCGGCTACAAAACATACACCGACCCCTCGATGGTTTTCAACCCAAACACGTCGACAGCCTCCCCACAGATCACAACTCCGGCAAAAAGATCCCTAGTACAACAACCCGCAAGGCATTATTCTGAACCAATCGATTTTCCTAAGGCTAACAAGGCACAACAGACCAGTAATTCCAAGAAAAACAGAACAATATAAAGAGTTCCCACCAATTAGCCAGAACCTTGCATAATACTCGGTACTACTACCGCTCAAAAAAGATATCGCAGTTATCACTTATCTATGACATGTTGTCCTAGACCAACTTATATGCAATCTCATTTCAGAATTAAACGGAGTATCGTATAGAAGACATTATCAGAAAAGGACAGTTATAGCAAAGCAAATGAACAGTAATCTCTACTCCTTAAAAGGAGGAGTTCAAGGTGATGGTGCATCCTACACTTACTTCTCTTTTCACTGCCTTTTTTTACTGTGCTCGCGCGGGCTCCACTTCAAAAGTTCCTCACCTACTACCCCTCTCTCTCCAACCCACCTGCTTTTTTCTAAAAAGAAAGAAAAGAAACACCCTCTCTCTCTCCCTCTCACCAGTTGGATTTTCTAAAAAGAAACACACACACTCTCTCTCTCTCCCCCCCTCTCACCGGTTGGAGGCCGAGGTAGGAGGAGGCGCTAATTAAAAGTTTAACAGTGCACAATTAACAGTTAATGATAACAGTAATTATGAGCAGCAAAAAGATAAGGGAGAGGATCTGGAGATGAACCGAAGGAGAGGCTGAGGAGGTGGTGATGTCGGCGGTGATGTCGGTGAAAAAGATGGCCGAGGACGCCCTGGATGCAGAGATCGGTGCGGCCAAGGGAGGAGGTGACGGCGCAGCAAGGGATCAGCGTCAGCGACGGCGTCGGCGTCGATGAAGTGGTTGCGGCTCGATCGTTGTCGGTGTTAGCTCTGGAGGTGGTCCACTGAGGCGTGGTTTGGCGGCGCAGATGGAGAAGTGGGTGCCGGCGCCGATCTGGACCGGGAAGCAAGAGGCGGCGGTGGAACGATTTGAGGAGCGGTTGAGGATCTGGTGGAGGAGCAGATGAAGGCGGCAGCCAGAGGTGGGAGAGATGGGAGAGCGGCGGGCGGACCGAGGAGCGGGAAGGAGGTGCGCGCCGGAGGGATTTGGGAAGGGGGAAGGACAGGAGGAGGTAGGAAGGAACGGGCGGAAGTGAGAAGAGCGGCGCGGAAGGGGAGGCGTTGAGGTGGAGAAGCGGAGGTGGCGCGCCGGGGGAGCTGCGGAGGAAGGGCGGCCGGTGGAGGAAGGCGCAGTAGAAGAGGGAGTGGCGGGCGCTGCTGTGGTGGCGGAGAGAGGTGGCGGGACGCGGTGAAGTGAGGCGGTGGAGGAGAGAAGGAAGGCGGCCGCCGGCGAGATGGCCCGGCCTCGCCGGCGCTGTGGCTGGAGAAGAAGGGGGAGAAGCAAAGTGGGGGCCAAGGGAGCAGAAAACCGGGCTCAAGCTCTTCCACAGGCGGCGGCGGCTTTGAGGAGATGGGGATTTTTTTGGCATTTTTGCAGATTAGTCCTCAAAGATTCTAGGGTTTACAAGGAGGTCCTTTCCCATTAGTATTTTCTTCTGCTTTGACCCTCTGGAAGTCCGATTTCTTCGCGAAAAGATCCTACGCATCCGTGACGATGCACACATCTATATGGAGCAGTTCAGATTTGTCGTTTATGCGCCTAGATCACGCCGGCCTACGGAAAAGTACAAAAAAATGTAAAATGATCTAAATTAAGCAATTAATTATACTAGTAGTGTGCTCGTGCTAACGCTAGGGTAAAATATAAAACAAGATAAAATTTGTAAAAAATAAAACGAACAATCAGATTCATTAATATTCACGTCTCATATATTATATAACCAAATATTTTTGTCACATAATGAATGTCACATAACGACTGATCCTTTGAGGAGGCGACAACATCATTAGACTCACCCACCGACGACTTTCTCCATCCCCACATTATTTAAACTTGAGGCTACAAAGAAAACAAACATTTTTGTCACATAAAGAAATATGAAACACAGTAAGGAAATAGGTGTTTGTGGACTATTTACTTACCACATCACCATGCTAGGACGTCTTTATACACAATATTTTTTGTGCTCTTCCCTGAGGTATCTTCTTTCTTTGGTTTGGCCAAAATTCTTGTCGTTTGTCTTGATACACCCTTGATAGCGACATAAAGTCGTCCATGTGAGAAAACAGCTCTGGAAGGTAGATGCCAACATTTGGGATGATTTGACCCTGCGCTTTGTTTATCGTCATTGCAAAACTCAGGCGGATCGAGAATTGTTTCCGCTTGAACTTGAAAGGAAGTGAGATATCGTCGGACGGAGCCATAGGGATTCTAGGAATGAACACCCTCTTGCCTGCATGGTGGCCACCAACTATTTCTGCATCAATTGCATTGTTTTGGAATGCTCTAACCATGAGTCTTGTTCCATTGCACAATCCGTAGTTAGGATCTAGATTGCGGAAAAGGATCACAGGGCAGTGGATTTTCACTTTGAGCTCATGTGGAGGCAAACCATTTGGAGTGATGGAGTTTAGGAAGTCAATAGGGTAGTTATTTCTTGAATCGTCATCGCAGTCGAAGCTATGAAAACCTTTTCCTCACCCGAAACTTGTCAATCATCTTTGCATTTAGCTGATCTACATGTGCATTTTTGGTAGAAAGAATGGCATGTGTGCTTATATAAGCTGTTGATCTTGCATTTTCCTCAAGTGATGGAAAGATTTCCTGAATGAGTTTGTTTACTGAATCTTCGTCGTCTGTATATCCAATTACAATATCATCTGGTGGGCGTATATAATCATCTCCAATCGTCTCTTCGGTGCTCCCTTTTGAGGAACATAATGAACTACAATTCAACAAAAATGGACGATGATCTCCACCTACAGCAGATCCCTTTGAAAGCAGTAAAATGACATTGCTACCAAATGTTCGTGCAAATTTTCTTCAAATGCAATTAGTCATAATTTATATTATGTAGACATTTGAGTTTGGTACGTTGGTATTGATTGTGTAATTAAGAACATCCGAGTAAAAATGTTAACACACAAATAATAGCATGCTTGTTAGGTGCCAAATAAATGATGACCAATACATAATAACCAAATTTTAAGATTCAAGATGTACATGAAATGAGCATGTCATCCAGAACTGAAAGATGGTGAGCCAAATTTAAATAGTAATTCCCATAGGGTCAGTGAGTGGTTTTTTGCTACAATTTCCTTAGCAAAATATGATAAAACACGTTGTGAGACCCTACTCCTTACAGAAAGAAGGAAAGATATTGAAACATTAAATCATGGCAAAATCATGACACATGGCGCGTGATCCATTCTCTTTCAGATTGTGTCCCTAGCCATGATCGATGCGCTTGATCAAACCTACCGGATGATTGCCAAAATAGTAATGAGGATGCATGTCGACAACATAATAGAACAGCAACTCTATGATTGCATCGCATTCCAAATTTAAAACTACAATAATATCAACAATTTTGTCATCTACAATGATCCGGCATTTAAATGTCCAACTTAGCAAGTCTACATCAATGCGGATTGTGCTACCTAAAGTCTGATTGAAGCCCTTGAATATTTTTGAAAGGATCCTTGAGAAGCCCATTCTTGAATTCTCTACTTGCAGATAATTACCAAGTGTGTTAGAATCCATATCTCTTGGTTTTGTGAGTAAAAACATACCGTGAGAGAGACAAACAAGGTTCTACTAAATTTCTAATATATCATCAACGAGCAAGACCATCGATCTGATCTGTAAATCCAGTGACTTTGTATACAATGTTCGAGTTCGGACTTCACATCAATGCCACGCATATACTTTTATATCCCTACGTATGCGCCTTGTAAAGTGTAGTTTGAGCACAGAAATGTCACACACACACCCCTCATCTCGTGGCTAACATATGCGACAACGAATTTCAACACATCTGAATTCTCTCGTGAGCGGTGGGTATATTTCAGCATTAGACAAGATAGAATCAGCAACGCGATAAATCAACCAACCTAGCATTTCACATACGGTTCTAGTAATGCAAAGAATCGGATACAAAGCGTCACCTTGGGAGAAGGCTGCTCGGCCAGGGCGAGTCGGCGGCCATGCACGCCGCAGCGCGGCCGCCACCCATGTTGTCTTGCGGCATCAGCGATTCGCGCTTCGCCGCGCCGCCGCCACGAAGGGCCTGTCTGAGCGAGTTAAAAATAGGCGCACCTTTCGGGATAGTTCCAAGCAAGACCTAGTTAGTGGAAGAACACAAAGGATTGGACTTTGCGCGTCACTGCGGAGGCGCGGCGCGCGACAGAGACCTCGTCGCGAACGGCCTCGCCATCGGGGATCTCGGCGGGCGTAAGCGACCTCACCAGCAGCGGCGCGCGGAGCGGCGAAAGACGCCATCTTTTTCTTGCTAATCTTTCTTGCGACTTGCGAATTTTGGACACGCGGTTGTGCATCAAGAATTCCGTTTTTGGCCCATGCAAAACAATTCCAAATGGACCCCTCTCCACCGCGGGATCACCACACGCGCCACTGTCGGTCGTGCGATGCAGTGCGTACCGACGGCCGGGCGTTCATTCCGGGTGCGTGCGGTACCGATCCGCACGACCGCCTCCGATCGCGCCCGAGCCCGCGCGAGCGACGACTCCGCCCCGCCCCGCCGCGCGCGTTTGCCCGGCCGACCGCGCGTCGCCCGGCGACCGCATGATTGCCCCACTGAGCGCGCGTTTGCTCTGCCGCCCGCGCGCGAATCAAAGGCGGGCCGCACGCCTCGTCACGGCAAAGCGAGCAATGCATCACGAGCTGCTCTTTTTCACCTCTACGTGAACACGTGTGCGTAGGAGCTTTGCATGGCCCCTCTTCGTATTCTCATTCAGCGACCTTAAAGAGGTGAATAGCGGCGCAAAGAGGCTCATTTGCGGTTCGCGGTGGAGTGAAGTGAAGACAGAGCGAGAGAGCGAGTGAAGGGAGGGAAAAAAGAGAGTGGAAACTCAGGATTTTGAGTTGGTTTTGTTTGGAATCAACGGATTTTGCAAATACAAAAGTTGTAGATCGTCTCACGAGCTTCAAGAAGAGGTAATTTTTGCCCCCGTGCAAGTAATTTTCTGCGAATGTCATTAGCCCGTAATTAGCAAAACCGTGTATCATTAATGTTGTTATAAGCCAATCTTTGATACGGTGTGTATGTGTACGTAAACATGATGTCGTATTTTTTGTTGTAGTGTAAATAATGCCGTATTTTTTGTTGAAGTTACGTATTGTAATGTAGTGAGGTTTTGTTGAACATTTGTACTTACATGTGTAGTTGTTGAAGAAGTAAATATTTATGTTAGAGCATTTGTAGGTGATAGCAACAGCAGTTAGATTATAAACAATTTGTATAATTAGTAGGCTTAGTGAATGACCGTAGTATGAAGGTATAGTAAAATCAAATTACCTGGAAATTAGTACGAAGTACTGTAAAATGAAATAAACTTAGGACATGAAATTACAAAAGTAGAATTTTTTGATTTATGTATAATTTCGGAAGTGAAAGCCGCATTAAGTGAAATATAGAAAAGAATGGAAGAAAACTATGTAATGGGAATTTGGCATTAATCGATTTATAAGAAAATAGTTAGAAATAAACTTTAGATTTACACATACAAAACATATACTAGTAATGTTAGGTACTAAAATGGGTAGGTACTGTTAATGTAATGGGAAATTAAATTTGGCATGCTGTGTACTAAAATGGTTGATTATGCACTTATGTTAGGTACGCAATGGTGGCATTGAACAATTGTTCGTGTTTTATGGGAGTGGTCAAATGCGTGATGGGCGTATGGGGCGGACCTATCAAATTGCGAGCGGACCGTGATCCGGGCACCCGGTCTGAGCGCCATGAGCTTGTCTGAGCTACGGAGGTGTGTCCGTTCAGCGTTCGACCGACAAACCGCAAGGAATAAGTTACGGATCGAGGCAGTCTATGCCTCAATGGTGGATGATGGAAGGAAAGCATATGGCAACTTCTGAAGGTGACCAATGATGCCTCATGGGCGAACTACATGGAAGTCGTGTGCAACCACGATGCTGCGATATATGGGAGGCCAATGGTGTATGTCGAGTTCGTGGAGAGGCGTAATCATCACCATGGTTGGTTCGATTGCCGGTGGAGATGTAGTGGCCGCGGTCATGAAGACGCTTGTGCGGGAGAACATGTGGCGAGAAGTGGGTGATGAAGGCGACGGAGGCGTGCGGAGAATTTCGAGCCAACGAAGGTGTGGGCGAGAGGTGGTGGGCGCCGTATTGATTATCATGAGTATCCGGGGACCAAGTGGAAGAAGAGGGCAGCGAGGAGGAGGAGGTGGAAACAGGCAGCTCTGGAGAGGACGAGGATGGCGAAGGTGCAACTGGAGGGGTGGTAGGTCGTGTTGTGACGACGGAAGGTGCGTGCGTGTCGTCAAGATCGGGCGACATCGCGGCGGCAGCCCTAGTTCTGCCACAGGGGGAGGACGGAGAATGGGGGTTCAGCGAGGGTGCACTCTTTTTGGGACAGTGCTTCCGTAATAAGAGTGTTGTCCAGCAGGCTATTGCTAGGCATGCCGTCAACATAAGCCGGACGATCGGGTCCACAAGTCAGCGGACACATACAACGTGAAGTGTGTCGGCGGGTCTGTGGTGGCAAAGTCCGTACAACGGTACAAGGGTGTTGGCACGAGTTCGGATAACGGTGCTCCAAGATCACGATTGCGAGCTTGCGGGCGATACATAGACACCGCAACATGACATCATCGTATCTTGCGGAGGTGGTCGCGCACCTTGTCGAGCGGATGTGTCAATTACCGAAGGTTCTAATGGCGAAGTAAGCGAACACGGCGGGCTCACAGTGAGCTACAAGAAGGTTTGGCGAGGCGGCGAAAGGTCTTTGCAACAAATGTATGGGACGTGCGAGAGGCGGCGACGACCGGTCACAAGAATGCTGCATCAAATTTCACAATCAAACCTGCACGTACATAAGCAGACGGCGAGAGGGCTCATCCTACGGAGGCCCGAATCGTTTCATTCTTGACAGGTGTTCGGGCCTTCCATCGAGCGATACAAGGGTTGGTGGTGTCGTCGGTGCTAGCCGTAGATGGGATGTTCTATCCGGCAAGTACAAGGGTACTATTCGACCGCGATTGTACCGATGCAAATGACGATTACTCGAGTGGCATTTGCAATTGTGGAGAACGAGAATACAGATAGCTTGCTATGGTTCCTTTGCAATTTGAAGCATGCGTAGTGCAAGAATGCCTGAAGTGTGCCTTATCTCGGACCGCAATGCGGGCTTCTTTGTCTGCGTTGCGGACGTTACGAAATGGGACGCAGCCCCCTTCCGGTGGTGATGTGAAGAACCGGTGCATGAGGCATATTGCTGCGAACTTCCACAGAAGGTTCCGTAGCAAGGACCTAATGAAGATGTTCAAGAAGCTATGCATGCAGAACCAAAAGCGGAAGTTCGACACCTTGCGGAGGCAGCTCGATCAGGAGGCTACGAAGCATGTGCATACAGAAGTAGGGGCCGTGGATGGGGGATCCACAAGAGTTGGAGCATTCTCACAATGGGTTTAGGCCAATGCACGTGACTTGGAAATGTGGTCTTTGTTGCACGACACCGATGGGGCAAGGTATGGGATCATGACAACCAACATGTCCGAGGTTTACAATGGTATCTTGAAGGGCGTCAGATCCCTGCCGATCACGGCAATCGTGGCTGAGACTTGGAACCGTACCGTCGGGTATTTTGTGAATAGAGCCATGATGGCGCAGAAGCACCTTGAGGAAAACAAGCAATACTCTGAGGTCATGCAGGCCTTCATGGACAGGAAGATGGAGAAGGCTCGATGCCACATTGCTCAGCCCATTGATGGCTTAAGGAGGAAGTTTGAGGTCCGCCTAAGGCGAAGTATGTCATGGGTCACGATGAGGGGAGCGCAGCGGTATGCACGATTGGTGATGAAGCATCTTGCACTGCAACAAGCCCGGCTTCTGCACAAGCCATGCTCCCATGTGTACGCACTGACTGAGATGGAATGGAACGCCGACACAGTACATCTCCAAGTACTACAACATGCAGCACTTGTATGCAACACGGAGTCAGAGTTCCATTCCTACGGGTAGACATGCACTCTGAGGAATTATGGTCGGGAGATAAAGTGGGTGCGAGCGATGCATGAAGCATGTCGGTCGTGGAAGACAACAAAGTCGTCGCATCCGCAGCGACATGGATGAGAGCGGCGAGGGGATCGTGTTGGCGCGAAGTGTAGGCTATGCAAGACGATTGGCCACTCTCTCGATCGGTGCCCAAGCAGCCGTCATCAGCAACGCTCAGTAGTACCGACACTACAATCCATATGTAATGTATTATTCAGGAGGTGTACGCTGAATTGTTGGCTCGATGTCGCTATGTGTTGCACATTACCATGGTATGTATGTGTTCGCACATTCTATATGTTTCCTTGTCGTGTGGGTCATATTCGCGTGCACATTTTATGTATGTTTTGGTACATTCCGTACGTTTTCCTGTCGTTACATTTGTTGTTAATTATGTTGTTATTTGTTGCACATTTTGTTATAATGTACACTAACTTGTTATCTTTATTTGGCAAGACATGGCGTTCGAGCTGCTAGACCCCCGTTGGGACGAGCACCACCGATGCCATGTGTGGTTGTCTGGAGACGCACACGGGCCTCCTTGCTTCGTCCTTAGGGGCCCCCGAGAGAACTGGCGTCTCGATCAGCGGTATATCCCACTACTGCGGGACACCGGTCTGCTGCCCATTGCCCGCATGTTGGATCTACCGCATGGGTTCCAGTATGATGTGCCACTGCTATCCGCTCTCGTTGATCGATGGAGGCCGGAGACTCACACCTTCCACTTCCGGTGGGGAGATGGCGGTTACTCTGCGGGGCGCCACGATGATTACAGTCT
Source organism: Dendrocalamus sinicus (assembly GCA_036346575.1). Classification (NCBI taxonomy): domain Eukaryota; kingdom Viridiplantae; phylum Streptophyta; class Magnoliopsida; order Poales; family Poaceae; genus Dendrocalamus; species Dendrocalamus sinicus. The sequence continues at coordinate 45,003,387 of CM070641.1, read as the reverse complement.
ACCCATCCGTGGTGCTGCTGTGGTGCCACCCCAAAGGCAACAGATTGGAAGGTCCGCTGCAGGTCACCGGTTCGGTCATCGGTCCGAGACAACGCGGTGGGTGCCACATGGATGGCCGTCGCTACATGACTGTCTGCGGATGCAGATGAGGGCGGTGCGGGCGCGCCGTTACATACACGCTATATCTGTTTGGGTACGTCTTGTTCCCTAGCACGCCATTGGAGACTCCGTGCGGCCTAGCTACATACGGCTAGCGAGTCCTTGGCGGATGGGTGGTGTCGTCGGCGACCACGATGCGGTGGGATCAGCGGTTCTTAGCTCCACATACCGAGGCTTGTGTGGCGCCTCGCGCATCACGTGCCGAGCCGGTCCTAGCCGCTGCTACCTTCTCCTTCGATTGTGGTCATGGGAACACTTCCCCATTGGCGAGCCTTCCTTTGGTCGTGTTGTTGTGCACCCTTATGCCCTCATCCGCGGTTATGCGACCCGATCATGGCGGCGATCTCGTTGATCGCCCACAATGGGTACACGTTGGGCGCATGGTCGTTGAGGTGGGCGAGGAGAGACCGAGGCGTGCGTGCGGATTTCCACCGAGGTTCGAGCCTGCCGTTTCGCGACGTAGTCGGTGGCCATGGTCTCCATGGTTCATTGCGAACACGGCCCCCACGGGTTGTCATCTCGGTCGCAGCGGATCACAGTGCTGGATGACGACACGCCACTTGGTGTTCGTGCTGCGTCGAGCCATCTGACCCACACCGAGTCATGAGACGATTCGGCTGTACCAGCATGTCCTCCCATGGCGGGGCGCCCTCTTGCGGATATCACCCACCGGTATGTCACTACACCCCAAATTTAATTCTGCATTAGTCTCAATGTCACTACCCTACTAATTGTTGTAATGTCTCAATGAACTTGCAGCAATCGAGGAGAGGGCGGCGATGAAGATTGGAGAGCCACACAATGGTGTGGGCGGACATGTGGTCCGAGCATGCGGATACGATGGTTGTGGAGGAGACACGGTCGGACGACCCGGCGACCCTCGGCGTATAGGGCATACCTTGACTAGTACACCCACGGACCGCATTAGGCTTACTACGGGGAGGTGCCACATCCTACACTTCGGCCATTCACGAGGTCGCTATCTGAGAAGGTCCGCACCGTCATCTAGCGGCGCGGTCGACGAGCGATGCGAGATTACTATGTCGTTACGCGATGCGGGATTACGTTTGAATCGATCGTTTGTTTCACTGCGGTGGACCGATTACATCATTTCGACGACGAGGCTAATGAGGCTATCGACGTAGGAAGTCGAATACCGAATCTCGGTGGAGTACGTTATATCGCAAAGCATCGCAAACCGCAAAGGGTGCGATACGGGGCATGAGTTGTGGTCGCCACCGAGATGGCGTTGTTGCTACGCGGTGGCGGGCGTGGCGAGGACCACCACCTCCTCTGCGCGCCGTCGGCACCACCATCAAGCCACGACCATCGGCGTCGCGTCCATCCCGATCGAGAGTCGGGCGGCTACGGTGGCTCGGCCTCCACGCGCCGGACCGCGGTTCGACAATTGCCAACTATTTTTGATCGGCTTATTTACCATTTATGTCTAACAACATATGCGTCTTGCAGCAATTGCGGCGGGATAGCACGCCGCTACGAGGGCGACGGAGGAACTACCGCGCTCTCGGGGCGAGGGCCCACTCGGGACGCTCGCTTTCGGCCTTCACGCGCCGGCTCGGCGGTTTGACAATTGCCAACTATTTGTTCATGCACTCATTTACCAATTATGTCTAACCACATGTTCGTCTGCGGCAATTGCAGCGGATAGCACGTCGCAACGAGCATCGTCATCACGGAGGGCGGACGGCGACCGCGCTCTCGGCCGACATGGGCCCACCTGCAGGGCGATCCCGACTCTGCGAGGCGAACCGAGAGGGCCCATGCCTCGTATCTCCCTACCGTGCGAGACCAACCTAGATGATCGGGCCGGTGGTTTGGCGGACCTATGAAGGCATGTCATCGCAGAGTACATGCGGGACTACCGTCGACATCGTCATTTCAGCGACCACATACCCGGTATGCACTAACGTTCTAAGCTATACATAATAACAATTTTTATACTTTCCATTGCCTAATTCAGTTGTACCATCTAAGCGGGGCGTAGACACCTCCTCCGAATGGTGGGCTCTATGATTTTTGGCACCGCCAGAATGTCCCACACGGTTGTACCCACCACCTTTTGCAGTGACATGACAAAATGGGGCAGCTTTGCGGTGACTTGACAAAGCAGGGCAGCTTGCCCGATGACTTGACAAAGCGGGGCGTTTTGCCCGATGACTTGACAAAGCGGGCGGCTTTCGCATGATGACATGACAAAAGAGGCCGGCTTTCGCGGTGACATGACAAAAGAGGCCGGCTTTGCGGTGGGATGACAAAGCGGGGCATCTTTGCTCGATGTGCATTTTTGGCTTGTCATAACAACTCCACGAAGATAACAACCAATCCATCACATGCTTAACAACGTTGCACATTACATCGTTACGGAAAGAGGCCCGCAACACTGAAGGTCCCGAGAAAATGAAGGCGTCACGCACTTACAACACGAAACAACACATACATTGCACATCTGAATTTATGGAAAGTAGTACACCGAACATTTTAATTCAACGCATACATGAACTACAATACGACACAACCATAACCTCGTTACCTACATGCCAAGCGAGCCTCGTGGCACCCACATGGAGAATTCTCGAGGGGCCGCCTCGGGCGTGGTGGCCGTCGTGGGAGTGGCATGCACATATGCGGCTGGGTTCGCGCGAGCAACATGTGGGATCATAAGAGCTTCCTATATTCACGACCTCCTCGTTGCCTCTCGCGTTGCATCTGTTCGCGAGGTCGTTGTTCTCCTCGGTGAGGCTCTCCATTCGGTACTCCAAGTCCCATATTCGAGCCCATAATGTATCCACATAACGATCAACATACCGTTCATGAGGAGGGTCGATCCGATGGGAGAAATCGCATTTTGCCATCTGCAAAAAAGGACGATTAACCAGCGGGTCCATAAGCAATACAAAAATGTAATATTACTAAATTGTACCGAGCGTGAGCATCGAAGAAAGCGTCGCCCGCCATCGTTCGGGAATCCAAGATCGGACGACCAGCGTACTCATTGTGCTCGCATTTCGCCACGCTGGTTGAGCACGCCGACTTGGCATCAATCGATGCGTGGACCGAACATATCCCTCCTTTCTAAGGAATGTCGTCCCCGGTGACCCAAATCCCATCGGCCCTGGCTCCGGCATGGTTTGTTCAAGCACGAAAGACATGGTACTTCTTTGTTCGATGAACAATGTCTTTGGGACCCCAACCGTGCTACTTATACCAAGCGAGACAACTTGCGCATTCACCTCAAGCGAATAAAGGGCGGTTCTTCGCAGAGCCGTGACATAACGGGCATCTTTGCTCGAGAGATGATAGAACAGTGCGCTGCGTGATGAAATGACAAAAGAGGCCAGCTTTGCTCGGTGACATGACAACACGGGCAGCTTTGCTCAAAGAGATGACAGAGGAGCTTTCGCGATGAAATGACAAAATATGCTTGGCTTTGCTCGGTGAGATGACAAAAGATGCCGGCTTTGGGCGATGACATGACAAAGCGGGCAGCTTTGCTCATTGGGATGCCAAAAGATGCCGGCTTTGGCGAGTGACATTACTAAAGAGAGCGGTGTGCTCGGTCAAATGACAAAAGATGCCACTTTGCGCGATGACATGATAAAGCGGGCGGCTTTGCTCGAGACATGACAAAGCGGGCAGCTTTGCTCGGTGAGATGACAAAACATGCCGGCTTTGCGCGATGACATAACGTGTCGGCGCAGCTTTGCTCGATGGGATGACAAAACATGCCGGCTTTGGGCGTGGATACTAAAGAGGGCGGTGGTCTCGGTGACATGACAACAGAGGTCGACTTTCCTCGGTGAGATGACAAATCGAGGCGCTTTGCTCGAGAGACATTACAAAGCAGGGCCTTTTTGGTGATATCGCGGCACTCCCATCTTTACTCATCGCTACGACCACGCGGACCAGCTTTAGGCGTGCAGTAGTAGACAAAGCGGCCCTATAAATTGGTATGCATTCCATTTTCAGCGAACATTGCACATCCAAACCCCATACTACATCGTGCTTCCCTTACCCAACCGGGATGGGCGAAGGCAAGAAGAAGCAATGGGACAAGATGGTGAAGGATTGGGAGAGACCCGTGACATAGCACGGTCATTGCGGCCCGCGATGCGCGCGCGATGAGAAAATAAGGGTGATACAGGCCGGGTAGAACAAGCCCATCGTGCTACGATGAAAGGTCCCCAGAGCGCCGCGTAGCAAAAACCCCATCCGGACGTCCCCACCGGCGTTCGCCACAACTACCACTGAGGGAGACACCTCCCTTTGTTGGTGCGGGGCGTGTGCAAGTTCTTCAAGTCTAAGCACGCATCGGTCTAGGTATGCGCATCGGGTTGCGCAAACTACTCGATGACTACCCCAACCGCCGTTTAACACCGCAACCTATCGCAATGGTAACAATATCTTTCTCCTTTTCCCCTACCTTTTCTCCTTCACAAAGACGCACTAACAATATCTCCCATGTATTTACAGTCTCGGAGCCTGTGTGGCTACCGCAAATGGATCGATCTTGAGATCCACCACGAGGACCAATGGACCCTCGACTTCGAGGAGTGGAATGTCACAAAGGAGAAGGAGTTCTTTGGAGGAGGAGCGTCGCAAGCACGAGCACACCATGCGTATCTGGCGAGACGCAAGCTCATCTTGAAGCGTGCGCAGAGGAGCGGGAGGCTCGCGAGATGGGCGCGAGAGAAAGAGGGAAAGTGCGGCTAAGGCAAAAGAGGCGCGGAGGAGTCCAACGCCGAGCGGGCAAGGAAGGAAAGTGGCCCGGTCCACGATGAGGTCGTCTGGCGGTTGGATGGGTTAGTCGCATATCATGCTATATGTTATGCATGTAATAAAAATCTACGCGTATGTTACTCCCAATCGTATTATGAAGTTTAATATCTCGTATTTTATCATTCCATGATTCACGTACACAATTCTCACTAACCTTGAAATATCACTTACCACTTTATGTATGGACCGTTCTACGGTCAATCTTTCCTAAAAATTTACCAAAATTCTTTATGCATCTACAACTTACAATGAACATAATCTTTTATTACAACTTTATCTGATTTTACCAGTTTATAACTACGAAATTGCCAAAACTTAAAACAATCACGGAGGTTGCAAACCCTAAAAACAGCCCAAACCCTAAAAGTCACTTACCACTGTATGCATCGATATTTCTACGCTCAAACCTTCGGCAAAAAAAATTAGCATAATTTTTTTTGCATGTACAACTTGCAATGAACATAAACTTTTATTACAACTTTGTCAAATTCTTTCCCAGATTACAACTACAAAATTACCAAACCTTGCAAAAATCACGGAAATTTGAAACCTAACTCCGGCCAAACCCTAACGCGCCTCGGGGTGGCAAAGATTCGTGCGGTCGGGCTGATTCGCGCTCGGGCCACGATCGCGCGCTCGGAGGAGGGTCGCATGATCGGGGAGCAGCAGCGGGGTCGTCGGGTGAGTACCGCGCGACCGGTGAAACGATTCGATCGTGCGGTACCGCACCGCACGGCCGGGACAGTGGCGGCGTGTGGCGATCCGCGGTGGAGAGGGGTCGATTTTGGAATTGTTTTGCACAGAGGCCAAAACCGAATTCTTGATGCACAGGGGTCCAACAGTGTCCAAAATTCGCGACTTGCGATTGAGGAAGAAAAAAAAACTAACGTTAAAATTAAAGGAGGTAGAGAGGAGAGAGAAGAGATTGAGAAGTTTCCGTGCAGAATATGTGAAGGAGAGAGAGATAGACAGAGATACGGGTGAGATATTCGTGGGAGAGAGAGAAATGGTTGGGGAAAGTTTTTCCTTCCTTTTTTTTTGTGGGCGCGGGGTGGGATTCTGGGTTCAGTGATATGCATGATCCGGATGATTTTGGCCTTAGGATCTTCAATAAGTACGAGAAGAAGGCTTGAGGAGAGATCCATGCCATTCATTTGTATGAAATTGGATTACTTTGGTACACAAATCTGGGTGGACTTAGATGAGGCATGACTGTGGGGGCGGTTGAGGGGGTGGATTTAGTAAAGAAAATTTTGGTGTATTATAGAGGAGTAGAGAGAAAAACGTGTAAATGATGATAAATGATCTCAAAATATGAAAAATATTAGGGTAAAATGACGGGTAAATATATATAAATATGGCGTATGTCAGGCGGCGGCTGGCTCGGAGAGGAAGGGGGCGGAGGAAGGAGGAGGCACTGCCAGCAGTGCGGGGAGAGGAAGGAGGCGACGGCAGGGGCGGCACTGGTTGGGGGCTTAGGAGAGGAAGGAGGCGACAGCGAGGGCGGCGCCGGTTGAGAGGAAGGAAGGCGCGCGACCTCCATCTCACCGGTTGGGGCGGAGGTAGGAGGAGGCGCGGCTGCGGCGGCCGGCTTGGAGAGGAAGGGCGGAGGAAGGAGGAGGTGCGGGTGCGGGGAGAGGAAGGAGGCGACGGCGGGGCGGCGCCGGTTGGGGCGGAGGAAGGAGGCGGCGTGACCTCCATCTCACCGGTTGAGCAGCGAGGTAGGAGGCGCGGCTACTGCGGTGGCTCGGAGAGGAAGGAGGCGGCCGTGTTTGATCTTGCCCACATCAAGAATCAAGAACAAGGTAAGGATGAAATCATTTGCCATTTTCTTGTCTGGACTGCGCGTTCTTGTGCCAAATTTTGTGTTCAGGATGTGGGATTGGTCCCTGCCATTCTTGTGAAACCGTGGGAAATCTTTGCATCGTTGCTAGAAAGAATGTGGTGTATATGATTTGGTTTTTCACAAAACAAGGAAACAATATAACTAATACATATCATGAGATTCAACCCAAGACAACTAACCTTTGCAGTTCGAAGTGAACTAGCATAGCTTCTTCAATGTGTAATTTGACGCATAGCAAATTGGACATGTGTTCATGCCATTCTATCTAATTTTAGTGGTAGCATTTGTAGTATCAAGAAACTTTCTTATGTATCTGTGGAATGGAGTTATATCCTAATTGAATATCATCCTTGGAAGTGAAAGTCTTTCTATATGTGGATCTATAGCGGCGAAGCTAAGGGTGAGTCTTGGTAAGGCTCAAGCCTCACCTCGTAAGCAAGAACACCTATGATCCATCTCACCGCCCACTAAAACATCAATCACAATTCACAAAACAACGATCAACACTCAACAACAGCACAAGTGCATAACTAAGCGACCTTGCGCCGTTGCGGTGGAGCGAGAGAGGGTCGACAGGCGGGGGCGCCGCGCATCTAACTCCGTCGCGGCCAAGGGAGGTAGATCCGACCGCGACGAGGAAGATACGGGCGCGAGCCGGACCGAGGCGTGGGGCGGCGGCGGCGAGGGCGAGCCACCGGAGTCGGAAGAGCGAGATCTAACGGGCCCGGGGTGGAGAGCCGGCCGGGGGCGACGAGCGGCGAGCGGCGGACTGCGGAGTCCACCGGGCGCGCGGCGCGAGCCAAGCCGCCGAGGCGAGGCGGACCGCGGAGAGAAGCGATCGCAGCGGGGCGGTAGCGGCCGGCAGGAGCGTGCGCATTCGCGCGCGAGAGTGGAGAGACCGAGAGGCGAGCGAGAGCGAGCGAGCGGCATGAGAGCTGCGAGTGATTTAGAGGAGAGACCGAGCGGACGATGGGCGGCGCGGAATCGATGGGTGGTAAGTGGTAATATTTTCTCCTCTTAATTTCTCTGTTTTAGAGTTAAAGAGTTTATATTTTTAGTGTGTAATTGTATATAGATATTAGATAGTTAATAGTTTAATCTTTATAATTTATTTATAGATTTATAGTTTTATAATGACAATAATTAATTTATTTGTAGATTTTTCTATAATGGAGAAACGAATTTTGTGTAATTATTTATAAGCAATTCAAGTGATCGCTTCTCTAATTTTGATGTTGATAAACTTGTTTGACTTGTCGAGATTTATGCCGATGATTTCACGGATGCTAATCGGTTCTTATCAAGAAATCGACTTCAAACTTTTATTCTCAACATTAGAAGAAGTGAGAATTCAATGGATGTCGTGATATATCAAAACTTGCTCAATTGATGGTTCAAACAAGAAAAGATAGAACTTTTCCATTGGTATATTGCCTCATTGAGTTGACATTGATACTTCCGATGGCAACGGCATCTGTTGAGAGAATATTTTTAGCAATGAATATTATCAAAACAAATTTGCGCAATAAGGTAGCGGATGAGTGGCTCAATGACTTGATAGTGTGCTACACTGAGCGAGAGATCTTTAAAAAGTATTGATGATGATAAAATCATAAACTGCTTCCAAGGCATGAAGTCGTGTATAATGCATTTTTCCCCGTGATTCAAATTTATCTTATGATTCAAATTAGTTTATTTGTGATATATTTTATATGATCTAAATTTTTATTGTCTTTCACAAATTTCTATTATATCACTAATTTTCATATGTTTCATTCACAGGTGACTTATCGCTAATCTGCACTCATGGTAGAATAATTATATATTCTTGAGTATGTGTTTCGTATTATCGACTTTCGATGTGCCTACTTTATATTTCTTTATTTTGCATTATTTGTCTCTAATTGTGTGTTTCTATATGAATTTGAAATTCTGTAAAAATAAAACACTATATTTATGTCAATTTAGTTTAGTCCGACAAAAGATTCATCCTAGCCTTAATTTTATTCCTAGTTTCGCCACTGATCTATAGTGTTCTTGTTTGATAGACTAATTTTAGAGTATTTCCTTTGCTCCCTATCATTTTGCAATTAGACTTTTTAAATGTTACGATTATGTTTTAATCCGTAGCAACGCACGCGCATCCAACTAGTTATTACAACCTTCGAGTCCAAGTAGGTTCATTATTTTATTGTCATTTGAACTGTCCAAACTAAATTATATTCAGCCATGTGAATGCAAATGTTCAGGCGTATCAGGTACAGCACAGAATCATTCATAATTTTTGAAACAAGGGAGAATCATTCCTAATAACCACACAAATAACAAAACTGATCAACTTCAACGCACAGGTTCAGACACATGCGAAACCACAATAGTTCATATGATAAAAATGGTCGGGAAAGACCCAATAAAGCATTTATAACACCATAGCTGCAAATACTTACCGCTAGCCTGTAATCTCAGAATAGATTTATATTGTAGCCATGATATAGAATGCTATGAGAACCTGAAAGACATCCAAACATTGTTCGACATGGCTTAATCCATTTGTGAAGAGTTAAATATTAGAGTGGTCTCATCATACGAGATAAACCCTCTGCTGGGACCTGGACTTGACATTGATGATGTTACTATTATTATAATCTAGCCTGCCGGATTGAAATGCTATGAAATACAGAAAACATTCAAGCACTCTGTTGGGACATTCACTTTCAACTTTCAAATAATTTTCCCTAGTAAGAACAAATATTAAATCCATAGGTCCTTCGTGAAAATGGACCTGATTATCAGATTTTTATCACTAAATGAAATAATATCACAAGCTATGCATGGATACACCTCACTAGCCTTATACATGGGTAAAGCACTAAGCCACGAAACAGTATATCACAAATTTCACTTGGACATTGATGATACCATAATAATATTTCTTGCTTCCAGATAAGAGTAACCATACTGAAAGTTGAAATAAAAAAGATCAACAGTTTTTAGCTGACATGACTCAAAACTTCACAAAAAAAATCAGCACATCAAACTATCAGCCATGCTAGAACTGCCCATACAGGTATGTAAGAGATAAGCACAACAACTCAGAACCATCCTTCAAAATGGAAGGTGACAAGTTGTCATTAACATAGATGCGGGCGTTGGAACTAATCTTGTCGTTAATAGTGGTCTGTGTCGAGTTCTCGTGTGTTCAAGTACCGTGTAGTCGTTTGTCGAGTACTCGTGTGTTCGAGTACCGTGTAGTCGTGTGTCGAGTACTCATATGTACGAATACTATGCACACGACATCACAGTACTCGAACACACGAGTACACGACACACGACTACACGGTACTCGAACACACGAATACTCAACACATGACTACACGGTACTTGAACACACGAGTACTCGACACACGATTACACAGCACTCGAACACACGAATACTCAACACCGATCACTATTAACAACAAAATTATTTCCAACAGCGGATATCTTCCACTATTCTAGTGCTTCTTATCTTTCGAAGGACCCTTTGGAATCTTTGATAAGCACTTGACTTCGAAAATGGCATAATACTTCTTAAATTCAATCATGGCCTTCTCACCAAAAGCATCAACCTTGTCCTCGTACTTCTCATACAGAACTGGCACAGTGTACAGCACCACAAAGACTGCAGTTGGAAAAACAAAGAATTGCCATTTATAACTTGCATCAAAATAATAGTGAGTATTCACAAATGTAAGCCCTACAACATAAGCCATCATTACCTATATAGAACAATGTCAAAAAGTTGCAGCTGCTCCCAAGAACCGAAAGAACCCAGAGACCTGCGATCACCTGAGAATACAAAGAACAATTGTATGCACGTCAGCGAACAATCAAGAAATGCCTAACATTAGGCACAGCTAAGTTGAAGAGACAGCCAACATACAATTAGGAATTTCTTCAGATCACGGCCATGTCCGATCTCCCTCAAGGTAGCGAAGCCCCTGTTTAACTCGAATCTCAGTGAGCGTGCAATGTTCACAATCGCGTCCTCCGGGATTTTCACCTCAGGAATGTTTGGGGGAGACCTAGAAAACCATCAATACCACAAATTATGGCCACCAGCTAAACATACATCAAATTCACAAAACTAACTCAGGAAAAGTCGACTACACACTCCAGGCACCACAATCAATAGCTCCACGTCTACAATGAGTTCAATCGATTTCATCTGAGTGAAGAACTATAGAAGCTCACTTGTTGATGAAAGTGGAGGCGTTGGACCAGAGGAAGAGGATGGCCAGGGAGAGGATGAGGCAGTGGCACACCAAGGTGAGGAGATGGTACTCCATGACCTCGAACAGGAGCCAGATGGCCGTGGCGCCGGTGAGCACCCCGCCGGAGATCTTCTTGCTCCTCCATAGGACGAGATCGGCAGCTGCGAGCACATTTGTGTAAAAATAATCACATTAGGCCAAGCACCAAAATAAACAAATACGCCATTAAACATTCCAGATCTGTTTCAAGGTCCAGATCGAACAGAGCATCTTAGGGTTTTGAGTGACGACAAACTGCGCCGCCGTTTAACGACCATCGTTAATCAAATTAAACCACCAAAATCTCCAGTTTACTGCGTAGGAACGAACACTAAACCCTCGAAAGATGTAGATACACGCTACTACGCTATAGATCCCGAAACCACGGATCGAAACGCTTCTCTCATCCTAAACTAGTTATTTAGAAGAAGCAAAATAGCATCAGTCCCCACTAAAACGAGCGAGACAAAACATGATCAGATCGAATCGGATCTACGCGAACCAACAACAATCCCAAAAATCGGGACCATAAAGCTCCGCACTTACGCTTGCCGCCGCCGAGGACGGAGTGGACGGGCCTCTCGCGGCCGAAGAGGCGGTAGATCTTGGCCTCCATGGCCGCCGCCGACGACGAGGACCCCTTCTTCTTCTCGTCGTCCGAGTCCGAGGACGACGAGGAGGAGTCCCCGCCGCCGTGCAGCTTGTCCGAGATTTTGTCCAGCACCGACTCCTCCTCCTTGTGCTCCGCCATGCTCCTCTCGCTCTACTCTCTCCTCCGACGCTCCGGCTCTAAGAAATCCCAAGCTTTTTTATTTTTCCCCCTTCGCTACTGTTCAGAGTTCAACTGCTCACACAAGTGTTCCGGGTGCGCGTAGCCAGAGAGGGTCGCTTTATACGAGGCGTGATGCGATCTGTTTGAATTGCCACACAGGTGCTGTGGGTATGTGCCAAAGCGGTTTGAATACTGGGTCCGCGCAGTAGGTGTACTTCCCCGAAAAACAATCCCGCTTACCCCTCCGCTTAATGGAGAATCAATGCCCAACGTACAAATGCGGGCCCACTGTCAGTGGAGTACGGGTGCAGTTACTCGTAGACGGAGGATGGGCAGGCTAAGTTCAAAGACGTGGGCAAGGAAGTAGCAGACACGTCCTTCCGGGCCCACGACTCCGCGAAGCTGGTGGTGGAGATCGCGAGGACGCCCGGAGCGGCCGGGTGACACGTGGCGCGCGGCGGGCCCTCCGCCGGCGTCCGTTACGTGGGCCAGACGGAAAGGAGGAGACGGGAAACGGCATTCTGCGCGGTCACGAAGTTTGAATGGGACGACTCGAAGGAGCCAATACGGTATGGCCATACTTGGTGGCTAAGGTCCTTCGTTGAGCAAACGCAGGATTCATTAACCTTCTAGAAAGAAAGACCGAGCAAATGTTGCATCTTTGCGTGATATACAATAATCATATCTATTGGCAAAATATTCTATATCAAAAAAGAACAATAGGCTTTACAATATCATTAAAACATATGTTGATGCTAGATAGTGGCGGATCCAGGATCAAAATTTAGGGGGGGCTAATAGGACTTACTGACCAGTTTACCGAATGTCGAGTCACCGGCCTACGGTAACCTGCTGTATTGCCGGTGAGGGATAGAAAAACACTATTGTGACTATTACGTGCTATCTTAGAAACTATGATATACGTTATATTTTGCCGAAGGAGGGCAACAGTGCTAACTCCACAGTATGGAGGAGAAAACGATGGCTGTCACGCCGCGTACTCGAAACTCATGCTCAACCCTTATAGAGTTGTAGACTTGTAGACATGAGAGGGAGAGACTCCACGCTAAGAGTGAAGATGTCATTGTGGTTTGTAATCACCGCTACCATTACAATTTTCTTCATCATGTAAAGGCTTTTTAAGCTCGACAAAGTTATTCACATGGCTAGCGTGGAGCTATGGGGGTGTAGGAGGGACACACGACTAACCGGCAGTAGAGGTTGGCGCCCCACCTGACCCACTGCTGGGTCCGCCCTGATGTTAGATAGTCCTTGCGCTTGGATATATGGAGTAGGGAAAAACAAAGCCAAGAATCTAAGTTAGATTCGGGCTCAGCCCATGTACAATAGGTTTACATCAGTTGTTTGTAGTCTTTATCACCTACGATTTTTGCTGATGTAAATAAAAAAGAGTAAAGAGAGAGAAAATGGATTGTCTACTAAGAGCAAGTACAATAGTATAGCCAACTAGTGGCTATAACACTTGTCTATTTTATCTATAGCCTTCAAAAAATAGTTCATACAATAAGGTAGCTATTACAATAACTATTTGGCCCCACGTGTAAGAGAGTGAAATGCATATTTTTTACGTGCTATAGCTAGCTGTAATTTAGTAGCCAGCTGCCTTCTCTCTCTGCCACGTAAGATTTAGTTGATATTATATTTGCTATAGTTTGCTGACTAAGCCTTATTGTACCTGCTCTAACTAGTAATTGGCTATTGCATAAGAAACAATGAAAGAGCATGCTATTACACAGAAAACAATGAAAAAGCAATAAAAAGATCATTAAAAGACTGCACAATCTACAAAAGACAAGTAAAAGACAACCCATTGTATAAGTTGTTTATAAGAGCATCTCCAATAGTGACTTAGGGCAAGTCCAATAATAGAGCCAAGTGTTTGGCTATAAGTCAAGTTATAAGAGTCAAGTTATACAATAATATGTCTTCTATTTGTCTACAAAAGATTTTTTTATTATTATGTGGTACCATGTCTCACATTCTCTTTCATACTCCTCCTCACATACATTTATTATCTGGACCCACCACTGCATAGGCTCCCGTGTGCAACTTGTTGCTTGCATGAGAGCCAAGCTCTCCTCTCTCTCCTCTCTTCTCTCCTCCACATCAGCAAAAATGCTGACTAGCTTGGCTATAAGACCATTGTTGTACTTGCTCTTATGAGCTAGCTCTAAGCATATTATTTCATATTTTAATAGAAGAGAGAGAAAAGCTATCTCTTGATCAAGAGCTAGTCTCATACACACATTCCAAGATTATGTGAGAGTATCATGTGAGTCTATTTATGTTATGAGCTATGTGCTAAAAGTTAGTACTATTGAAGAAGTTGTCTTAAAGCTAGTAATTAGCTCATACTGTTGGAGATATGGATGGATGTTATAGACAATAGCTGGTAATACCATTGTGCATGCTCTTAGGGCATCTGTAGTGTATATAACCTAAAAGGCCTTAAGGTGGGTCCCATCTAAACCTTAAGACCAACTCCATAGTGTATATAACCCAAGGGGCCTTAAGACGGTCCCACTTGGCGAGATAATGAAAATTATATTTTAATGCTTGTGGCTGTGTCTTTAGCTTGAGGACCACCTTAAGCTTTTTGCTTAGGTCGCTTAAAGTCACCTGTAATGTATAAGGTTGACCTTAAGATGGCTTAAGACCTCCTCTTTTCATACACTACAGATGCCCTTAGGGGGCTAAACAGCACGTGTCAACACCACACCTTTAGGCAAGCACCCCTTAAACTGGCCGTAAGCACAGAGAAACCACCAAGTTTAATCTGTTGATAAAAAACATTTTTCTTCAAAATCATCTTGTGTACAGAAGTTTATATGCACTTGGTGCCTCGTGAAAAATAAGATAAGAAACCACTAGACAGATAATCGAACGACGGACTAAATGATAATTAAGAAAGGTTCTTGTTGAACGAGCCTCCTTGTAACACAGAAATTTCATAGAAATTATAGGATTTCTATGGGAGTTAATGTGGCTTTAGGCTTTACTGATTCCATATAGTAACACGACTGTGCACACAATAGCACTGTACCTTGTTTTTTAAATTTAGCTTTTAGACGTCTGTTTTTTACATTTAGCCTTTTTTTTCTCGGCAAGTACATGTCGAGTTACAGACACCACCCAGCCGCATAATACCTAAATAGTGTTAATTACAGTTAATTAGTGCTAATCAATATAATATATGATTAATTAGTGTTAATCATACTCCTAGGTGGTGATCGGTTCGGCTGAAAGCCTCATGGCTTATGGCTGAAAACACTGTGAGTTGGTGAAAAAAGCATCGTAGTGGTGTGAGCCTTATTTACCATAATTAAATTTAAAAATAGAAAAAAACATATTAGCCCATCACGTATAATGTAAACAAATACGAGGAAAAAAAAAGAACCGGTAAAAAAACTCAAAAAAAAGCCAAAAGTTCAGAAAAAAACGAAATTTATGAATAGTGCAAAAATAAGCTGAAGCCAGAAGGTGAAGCCATATTGATCAGGGCCCTAATCTCCTGCTGCTATGCGGCTGCTCAGCAGGACAGGAGACCTACCAAGCCACTATTGCTCAGTAGGTCGAAGATCTCGATAGATCCTATCGAGCTTAGCATGGCAGGCAACATATATTGTCTGTGATGGCTTTCGAGCAAGGGAAGACGATAAATTTGTAAAAATAAATATCTAAGAACCAAATTTAAACAAAAAAGTGACCACTGTCTCATTTATACGAACAGTTCTAGCAATGCTACTCCAGCCTTCCATTTATTATGAACAATTCTCGCAACGCTATTCCAGTCTTGAGGCCTAACTGGGTCGGAGCCCGCAGGGGACAAAATATACAACTCCGCGCTTACACTACCAGGCCAGCAGCCGATCTGCCTGGTATGTACGCTCTTGGATCAGTGGCAAAGCAAACCTGTCGATCAACTATTACAAAATTTTAAGATTTTTATTGATTTATTAACAATAAATTTTTTTGGCAAAAACCTATAAGATCAATTGATCCACAGATATAGGCTGTGTCCGCCACTGTCTTGGAGAGTAATTCACCAATGGAACCTACAAAATAATCAGATCTGGTCTGGGCGTCTAGCGCTCGTACAGTCGCACTCTATCAAACTACGGAGACTTGAGTTTTACTTGCAGCATCAATCAAGAGAAGAGGAGCCGGGGGGAGAGGACAGTGAGAGATCACAGATTACTCACTGGTAAAGGCAAGAAGAGGCCACTCCGAGCTCTTTGTCTAGTTGCCTGCTTGTCCTTCATCCGTGACGACACGGCGGCGACGGAAACTCCAGTAGACACTCGGGGCTCAGAAGGTGCGCTTGCAGTGGAGAAGAATGGAGTGGGATTGGAACAATGGCACGAAATGGATCACGACCTAGTACTCGTTGTGAAGACGAGCGGAAGCTGCGAATATGCCGTTGGGATGTGCGGATGCCCAGCGGGCGATTCGGATCGCAGGCCTGTGGCACCCGCTTGTCAGAGTGTTGATATAACTTATAAAAGTATAAAATAATCTGACATCGAAAGTCGTTGTAGTATAGTGGTGAGTATTCCCGCCTGTCACGCGGGTGACCCGGGTTCGATCCCCGGCAACGGCGATGGTACGTTTTTTTTTATTTCACGGATGGTCTTCGTATCCAAGCATTGCATAGCATGAACCACAGCTAAAGGGCCCGCCAGTTCTTAATTTCACGGATGGTCTTCGTATCCAAGCATTGCATAGCATGAACCACAGCTATAGTGCCGGTTCTTTTTGGCTGCGGTGGTTTTTAGACTGTTTGTACGAGGAATTATAGAGTAATAGAAATTTATATGCGGTTTTTACCGATATAAATGAAGTCAGTAAAGTATGTACTACAATTAATTTGTAGACCCTATTCTAAAAAAATACTTTATTTAAAAGTTAGTTATTGTAGAAAAGTCAAAAAATAGTTTTTAGGAGCTGAAAAGAAAAGGCCAAAGCCTTCTACGAGGAACTTTCGTATTCAGTTTATTTTTTGTCGTTACACGGTGGAAATCCCATCCATTCCAGCTCGAGATGGCAATAATTTCGTCTTTCCCACCCTTCATTGTTCAAGTTTTCCTTCAAATACTTGCTTCGTGGGGAGGAGCCATGCGGGGACACCAGGGACAGGAGTGGGAGCCAATCTCTCCCCCACGGGTCCTACAAGGATTCGATAAAAATTAAATAAACATATATATATATATATATATATATATATATATATATATATATATATATATATATATATATATATATATATATATATACACACACACACACACACATTTATAGTACAGTTTTTTAATATATGATATTGTATTTTTTCTTATATATTTAGATTAAAACTTAAATATACTTGTCATAATATTTATTTGAAACTATATTTTTTAAAAAAAAGTATGCATAAATATTATAAATTAATAAACAAAATCATATTGTTATTTTGAAAATAATTTAATATACTTTTATCTCCTATAGGGATCCCCATTAGAGTCGAGTCACGCAGGGACCAAGGACGAGAGCGATCTTCCTTGATTAGCTAATGGGGTGGGGCCGTTGGGCCTCCCTCGGGACTCTAGCACCGTTGCCATCCCTACTTGAGATTGCTTATTATTTTTTCTTTGGGAAAGTTGTGGCTTCAACCTAGAGTTGAAAAACTAACTATAGTTTATTTTCCATTCATAAATAGAACGTTTTTCAAAAGTTTATGTGTAGCACAAAGAACAAACTTCCAAAATATTTTGGATTCGAATCTCTTGCCTCACGGTAGCAACTGGTAACGCTATGGTGCCCCATGCTGTCTTTTTTCCTTGACCATACAAGACTCTTGGTACCGTGATGTTTGTAGCGAACTAAATTCGTAAATAGGAACTGGGCGTCTCACCCACCTAGGATTGGGCCCTAGAACTAACCCGAGTGACCACCTTATTCTTTAGTGAACGTTAGAGCTTTTAGCCAGACTTTTTTTATATATATAAACAATATTAATTTAATCATGCTACATAAAATCCCCACATATCTGCAATAAAGACCTCCAAAGTATATACAATCAAATTAGCATATACATAATTGGGCGGGAAAGGTTATACACATTATCCTTGCCGCATGGCCACATGTGAGTACATATGTAGGTCCTGGTTTTGGATTATAATTTATGAATATAATTTATTAGTCTAATAAATAGTAGTTGTTAAGAGAAGTTAACAACTTGCAAGTTTGGTGTCTGGAACTTTTAAAGAAGTCGAATTTCACATCAAGCAGGCTCCTACTTCCTCCTAGAGAAGCGGTGCGAGGTTGAAGGGGGGTTTTGTGATGGTTGGTAGAGCGTGTAACATGGGCTTCTCTTTCTTCTCCGGCAGGCTCAGAGGCAAGGAGGGACCATCTCGGATGAGACTCCAAGCTAGAGAAGTCATCCTTGTGTCACAGTTCAAAGGATTTGAGTAAAAATTTGTAGGCAAAGATTTGAAATCTGCACTTAGGAAGGATTTGATCCGCGAGATTTAGGAGTTTACATTTATGCACACTCCTCCTCTGCGGTCAATAGGTGACGGTGGCTAGCTGGTTTGGACGAGCGATAATACGGCTGAGGTGGCCAACCGATGATGTTAGATACGACCACCTCGGGAAAAGGAGGAGAAGAAAATAGGGGAAAACAATTAAAAAAAGTATACCTAAAGTTGATCTTCGGAGAGGTAATCCTATCCTCCTATAGCCGCTGAACTTCTCAGAGCTGGAGGAGAAGAGACATAGGAAATCCCTAGTAAGGGTGTTCTCGCATGATTATAAAAAAAGCCTACAATAAGATTTTATGAAGTCCATCATCGGTCCATCTCAAAAGACGGGACATCTTCCAACAACAAATTGACCCCCACTCCGACTAGCAGCGCAGCACTTCGCCAGCAGTGCGCCCTAAAGGTCAAAACGGATGACCTCCAGCATGCATCCCGGCAGAACGAGTTTCCCTCCTACGCTGCCACTCAACACACTCCCAGGCCGTTCTCCCTCCCAAGAGGCCAGCACCCCCGCAGCCGAGCGTCCCCCTTCCCCCGCCATTACTCCTCGCCCGTCCCCCTTCGCCGGCAATAAATGCAGCCGCTGGCGCCGCCCACCCACCACTACTACCAGAGCTAAACCCCGCGACGAGACGAGAGAGAGAGAGAGAGAGAGAGAGAGTCACCACGGCACCACCATCCACATTTACTGCCCTCCACCCCACTCCACGCGGCCTCGGCTCGATCGATCCCCCACGCGCCGCACACCGCCAATGCCATTCCACCACCTCCACTCCCCCACTGAAAAATCGTCTCCGCCGCCGCCGCCACGACCGCCATGTCGTCCCCCTCCCTCCTCTCCTCGCTCGCCACGCTTGGCCTCGGCTACTCCATCGCCATCGCGCTCGGCTTCCTCGTCCTCCTGGCCTCCCTCCTACTTGCGTCCTACTTCTGCTTCCGCCGCGGCGGGGCTGGGAGCGGCCTCCTTTCCGGCGCCATCACGCCCACCTCCAGTTCCAGCCACCTCTCCATCACCGTCCCGCGCGTGCTCTTCGTCGCCGAGGGGTCCGAGTCCCCCGACGCCTACTCCTCGTCCGCCGCGGCCGCCTCCTCCCCCGTCGGGCTCGACCCCGCTGCCATCGCGTCGTACCCCAAGGTCCCCTTCTTCAGGGCCGCAGCGGGCGCCGAGGCCGACGCCACGTGCTCGATCTGCCTATGCGAGTACAGGGACGGCGAGATGCTGCGCGCGATGCCCGAGTGCAGGCACAGGTTCCACGTCATGTGCCTTGACGCCTGGCTGCGCCGTAGCGCGTCGTGCCCGGTGTGCAGGTCCTCGCCCATCCCCACGCCGGCCGCCACGCCGCTCGCGACGCCGCTGTCGGAGCTCGTCCCGCTGTCGCAGTACGCCGCCGACCGGAGGCGCAACAGGTGACAGACACGTCGGTGCACCTCGGTGCTCTTCGCTATATTACTCATTTTATCTTTTTTGCGTTGAAGGATGTAAAGTTGTGGATTGCTTGATTGGTCAGGAGGGCTTTTACGAGCTAGTTTGACTGTGGTGGTGTGCTTAGTTTATTCAAAGAATTGTTTTGGTTCATATTGCTATTAATTCGAGTAAATTTTGTAATGTAGAGGAAGATGCTGGAGTAAGGCAGAGTTGTAAATACACTGTTGCTGGTTTCTATTGCAGAGTGCCTTCTTATGAAATGGTGAAATATAATTTCTGTTGCTATGGGAAGGTCATAGATCAGAAGGGAGAGATTTGTTGCACAGCTTTGCTTTACTTTTCTTCATTGTGGCCATGAGGTGGTTGTGAGTTAGAGTGGCGAGTGAATCGATGTATGTTGATTACTTGTAGCAACGAATGAAACGCATGGCTGTTACATTTTTTTTGTTGTCTTATCGTCACAAGGAACGTGAAAAAACTTTGCATTTCATATTTTCATGTAGAAGTTTGGTGTGTCAAGTAGCACTCCATATATGCAAGTACATACATTACTGCAATAGCAAGCTAAGCGACAGCATTCTCCATTAAAACCTTTTATCAGTATAGGAATTTTCTGGGGCCAGGAGACTTTTAGCTCTGGATGGTTGGTGTTGGACTATCAATGCCCATTAGTTAAACGAATGTTGATTGCTACATCGAAAAACACATCATTTGCCTGCTAACTTCTGTGGCTACATGAACATGTGATTCTAGCAGGGTTATATTATTTCAGCATAAGGTCCTAATTTCTATGTTATGGTTAGCAGGGTTATATTATTTCAGCATAAGGTCCTAATTTTAAGTCATTATTTAATCACAAAAGTTAATGCATGAGTCTCTGAATAACTTTTATTCCCAGTTCAGTATGTAATATTTCTTTTTGGGATATTCTTCATTTTTTACCTCATCTTGGCAATGAGTTTCATAATGTTGGGCCTTGAAAAGGGAAATTCATATATGGACACAGCGTCAAGGTTCATAGAATTAAGTAGAAAATTGGGACCTACCGCTATTTATTGCCTAATTGAAGATTTGGATGACTACCTAACTAATAATGACCTTATAAATTGATGCTCCTTTAAGCACAATAAGCAGATTGAAAAAAAGTCATTTGGTTGTAAATGTTAACCTACTGTATTTGATATTTCTTCCCATGCAATAATGACGAAATATTGATCTTTTTGGTACACATCCATTTGCTCCTCGCTATTCCCGTCTCACTGTACGTCTGTTGGCTAGTCAACAGATCTTGGTGTCATTTGAAGTTACTCTAAATGGGCCCACTTGATTCACAGAAATACCAACAAAGCTGAGGTATAAATGTGGGGCTAAGCACATGCTAAGTATTACCCATAACTTGCACTTTAACATTAATCCATTCCTAGTATGTTCACCTGCAAAAGTTTTAGTGGGGAGACTTTGGTCCTTTTTGTCTTGATAGCAATGAACTATTGTCTTTACTCTTGTTCTTGCATGTAAGGTAGATCAATTAGCTATGTTTCTCATTTTGATATCTAAGAAGTTGGACACCTTTAAATTGGACTTTTGTACATGGTTACTGTTAGTAAATTGATATTCATGACGTGCCGAATCCACCTGTTCTTGTCATTTTGATATGTTTTAAAGGTAAACTATGTAAGGTAAATGTTTTTTTAGCATTGTTCACTTATGGAAAGAAGCTCTTGTAGCTTTTTATTCTTGTGGGCTTGTGGCTACTGCACTTGTGTTTTTATGTTTAGTGATTGACACTTTGTGGGTTATTATCTGAGTTCAACTTATGTTTTAATCTAGTAGCTTTCTTGATTTTCATTATTCTGATTTATGTAATTATTTTGAGGTAATTTTTATTGGGATTTGATTTCAGATAGGATCCATCAAAGAAACTTTCATTATTCTGATTTATGAAATTGTCTTGAGGTAATTTGTCTTGGGATTTGACTTTCAATAGGATCCATCAAAGAAACTTGATGTCTCTTCGATTCAGACATACATATTTGCAGGGTTGCTATCAAGAGAGAAGTCTGAATTTTTAATCTATGTGCTCTCAGTTGTAACCTGCATGCTTCGGCTGGCACTCATCTATTGAATACTCTAATTGTTTATCTTCATCTGTGGGTCTTCATGTTGATTTGGGATCGTTGTTTTCAGTCTACCGTTATGAGACTTCAAGGTTTCCTGCTTTAGGATTTCTGATAAGATGTCCAGACTCAGTGCATGCTTGTACTGAACACCGGATTGATCTCTTTCCTCCTAAATGCATACCTTTGATGTGCCATTAGCAGGGTTGCAGAGCCAAGCCAGAGAATAACGGTCAGTCAGTCTGAAACAAGTATGCCTGCTCTTCTTTTGTTTATGGCGGTGTCTTATGATTTTTTTTGCTGAAAATTTAAATTTTAGGCTGTTCGTGATAGAAAATTACGGAGAGAGATACTCGCATGTTATTTTAGCTGATATAGATGTTAGGTTTTTAATGTACACTACAATTAACTTATAGACGTTGTTTTGAAAAAATACTTCCGTCTGAAAGTTAGGTACTATAGTAAAAACAAAAAACTGTTTTTAGAAACCGCAAATAACAGACACTATTGTTCCTGAGCACCCAATAATACTGTCGGTGCCCCTGCGTTGCCACAGGCCCTTTTTCCTCGGTTGCAGCCATTGGAAGGAGCAGTGCTGGATTGGCAAACCAGTCGGCAATAGCAGGTAAGCATCTATATCTGTACCAGCACACGGGTCCATGGAAAAGGGAGTGCATCATCACGCTGGAGAAATGGTGAGCAGGATGAGGAGGTTGGCGACTCGGCGTACAGGTGTACTGTATCCATCTATTACTACCTCCGGAATACGCGTCTTCCATCATGTACAATGAGCAGGGACGGTGCTGGCGCGCACATGGGAGCTGCAGGGCAGGGCATCATAACGGAGCTGGAACGGTCGGCGGGACGAGACAAGGAGCTAGGGTGTTTGCCAGTCAGGGCGTACGCTGTATACTGTACTGTGTACAGGTGTATGGAGCTGCAATTGCACGACTTGGATTTTCTTTATTAAGAGAACAAACAAGGAAAAAAGCAACCGGAATAGCCGAAAAGCCACAGCGGTTTTGCAGAAATGCGGAATTGAACTGTTTGTGAAATAAACATGAAATTTTTGTGTTCCAAGCTGGGCCTAAGTGTTGTTGCAACGTGGTGCTGTAGCGGTGTTGAAGCCAATAGCCCTCAAACTATGTTAAGATATGGTCCATGTTGTTGCGCCATGAAGGGACTATTTTTGCAAAATCAATGGTTTATGTGTTCTTTTTTTTTTGCATATTCTATTTTTCTTAGATTATTTGTTGAAATAATGTGAAACCTAAGGTGAAATTTTTGGCCAATTTATAGTCTTCTGCTGCGTTGTTATCTCAAATTTAGTTTTCGTCCGGCATCATTTCCTGTTGTGGCCCCTTGTGCGTTTGGGGCACGTGGTGTGCCCGGGTGGCGCGTACCACCGCCTGGCGCGGTCCGGAACCGCCCGATGTAGCGGGCACCGCCACGAGGGGAGATCACCGTGCGAGCTGGTCCGGCCCCCCTCCGCGTGGGCACTTTCTGGCTTCCGTTTTCCAGCCGTATCCGGCACTGGAAGCTGCTTGGACCGAATAAGCTCGGACTACACCAAACATGCCAAATGTATAACTCAAGCTTACTATTGGAGTAGCGTAAAAGAAGATTAATTTCAAGTCGTTTACCTCCTTAAGCAAGTCGCCGAGGGACCTCCGGCGGCTCACATCGTCCGGGTCGGTCTCGACGGCCGACGGAACTCCGTCCGCCTTCTTTTCCCCGGCAGCCTCCTCCATGGCCAGCGGCGCCTCGCCCTTAACCTTCAGGTCACCGGGCCTCGTCGCACACGCTCCCATTGCCGCTAGCTACCGCCGCCGACATGACCACCACTAGAACATCAGCAGTAGGTACCTGAGGAGGAGACGAGAGACAGGTACCAAACAATATAATCCAGAGGGGTATACGTGAAGGGAGAAGCGATGGGTGTGTGTATATGTAACGGCGAGAACTGGCAGGCGTACGCGCGCACGGAGGGGGGCCGGAAATGCGGCGCAGGCCAGCTCGCGCGGTCCCGGGGAGCGTCATCTTCCCTTCGTGGCGGCGCTCGCCACATCGCGTGGTTCCGGACCGTGCCAGGTCGGCTTCACGCACCAACCGGACGCGCCGGCCACAACACGAAATGATACCAGACGAGGGCTAAATTTAAGACAATGACGCGGCTGGGGCTAGAGAATACTAGGCATTTTTGGGCCCCTGAGGCGCAAGAATACCGGATATGGCGCTCTATATGTTTATTTTACCAGTTTGGCCCCTGCCGCGGCCTCCGTGCATGCGAGCTCCCTAGCGCGGCCGCCGAGCGCACGACGGCACGAGCAGATCCTGGAGCACCTCCCTACCGCGCCAGTGGCCTGGCGCGCCGCCCCGCCGTGCGAGCTTGCTGGCGCGCTGCCCCACAGCGCCAGCGGCCCTACCCCACCCACCGCGCGAGCAGCCGGCTTTTTTAGTGCAAATTGGTATTGAGAATTTAAGCTTATCTTCTTTTTATTTTTCGTAGCAACTTCTATTAGAAATTTAATTGAGAAAAATAATATCTATCATATTAAATTTTGAATTACTTGCACGTCAAAAGAAGTTATGGATTTAATTGATGTAAGATTAAACCACATAAAAATATA
Organism: Dendrocalamus sinicus; assembly: GCA_036346575.1. Classification (NCBI taxonomy): domain Eukaryota; kingdom Viridiplantae; phylum Streptophyta; class Magnoliopsida; order Poales; family Poaceae; genus Dendrocalamus; species Dendrocalamus sinicus. Next base: position 44,978,809 of record CM070641.1, on the reverse strand, counting down.
ATTGCTATTTGTATATAAGATTACACCGCATGTTAGATGCACCGAAGGGTTTTAGTTCACCAATTTAAAATAATAATATTTTTTATTGATTCGATGGAAATAATTACGAGGAAATGAAGAGTAATTTTTATAGGTAATATATGTAGTAAATCTTGTTGTAGGTTGTTATTTTTTCGAAATAAAAGGGCATATAAGGTAGAAAATTTTTACACAAATTGTTAGGTACAGAAAATGAGCTAAAATAAATAAGATAGATTTGTGGAGCACCGAAGCAGGTTTTTTTGAATTTAAATTGTATTATATGGAGATATAACGTGATGCAACTGAAGAGAGTATACATGATTCATCGTGCACATGGCCGCCGTGGCCTCGGATGGTGTAGGTGATCTTCGGAGAAGGTGAACCTGGCGGAGGTCTGACGTGCGTCTTGGAGGTCGTAGTGCGAGGCCTGCATCGGAGGAGGGGTTGCAGGCGACTCCCGCGTACCGCGAAGGGCTGAAAAAAGTACTGAGCCAATCGTTCGCAGATGGGTCAATTTCCTGCACAGATGGTACATGTGTGTTAGAGCAGATGTTGCAATGTTTGCAGTGCGTAGTACTATTGGAAGGCATATACTTGGAGAGTGGAAAGCGCAGACGACGAACCCTATCCTTGATGATCAAGCTGCTCTATTCAGACCTACGGATTTTGTGCGATGCATTAGTGTGGCGCATTGTGGACATATGTTATGTAGTTACAATGTACTGGTGTGTGTGGCTATGCAGATGACGATCTCCCAGCGCAATCACCACTATAGTGTTGCACAGTGTATCCCTCGTACATCTGCGTGAACCAGGTGTTGCCCTCGCGTAGGTCGAACGAAGCCCTATGTGTGAACGTCAGCAACGTGTTATCTTGACATGGCGGAGAGTCGGGGTTGTTGTCTGTACTCGGCTATCGTCAGCCCAGCGAGGAAGTCCATGCGCGCATCTCCCTCTATGATGAAGATGGCTGTAGTAGAGTGTTGCCCCCTGTCAAATGCTGCAAGAAAGAACAATAGTAAGAGATACGTTAGAATGTAGTGCATGTAGAAAAATAAATGACAACATCTGTGAACTCCTGGACCATTGGCCCGAAGCGTATGGAGGAGGAACGACCGTAGGTAGGACGACTGCCGAAGTGCGATGGACATGCGGATAGAGGTGCGGAGGGTGGTGCAGAGGGTGGAGGCTATCCTCGGTGTCCATGTCGTGGCACAACAATGTCACTGTGCTGACCACAACTGATAGACCATTTTCCCACCCGCACGTGGTCGTAGATGGAACGTATTGTACCCAGGAGCCAACTGACGGTAGTGTTCCTCCCACAGCGTAGAGCATCAGTAGCCTCGCAGTGGACACGGTTGAGGTGGTCGTACTGCAAGGAAAACAAGAAGTAGTTAGAAACGTGTTGCCGTTTGAAAATTGTACGAAGATTGCCTTATTGCCTCATCACATTGTGCCACTTGGTGAGCGTTTGGACCCACTCGTACAACATCATCGTGCATGATCACAGCTGGATGGGGCGGCGCCAGCCCAGTAAGCCTTCTTCTGGTGCGTGGAACGTACCATATCAAGTACGAAGTGTACATCTCCACGTCGTACAGTCATGCCTCCTGCACAACATTGATTGTCACCCGCTTGGCCCACTGCGTCATGTATAGTAGCTAAGCCTGGGTCTAGTCATCACTCTTTTGGCCTTTCATTGTTTGCCTGCAAGTCATTACGGATGTCGCAAAATAAAAAAGAGACATGCAACATATAGGGCAACGGACGAAAACAAACGAGGACACACCTATGTGCCTGGTCTCGAAGCGGTCATCCCCGTGCCAATGGCACATGCTGGTACAGCCCGAATTGTCTAAGAACCCGCTGAGAGTTGTATGGCTCGACCATGTGGGAGAATACCAGTGGCAGGTTGTAAGCCAATACTTATGATCCTGAAAGCAATCAGAGGACAAGCCATGGGGGGCCGTTGCTGCAAGGAACTGTGGAGTCCACGGCCACCAGATGACCTCACTTTCGTGGAGAGTCTCAAATAGGTTATGAAACTCAAGGTACACATGCCTAGGTCTCTCCCTAGCCCACCCTAGGTGAGCATGTGTCCAACGTGTGCCCATTGTGGGCTTGTCAACGAGGTCCCCACCAGCACCATCAGTGTACAACTCAGGGCTCAACTAGAAAAGGCTCCACGGCCGTACAAAAAGTACGGCTGTCCAACCGGGAAATGGTCCCGAGACCATGGCTGCAGTAAGGTATAGCATACTGCAAGGAATGGCTCCTCGTCGGTGCTGTGATGTGAGGTATCACACAACCCTCGATATGTGGCGCAAAGTACTACGGAGCCCAACTATACTGTGGCACCTAGTTGGGCCACGCGTCCACCAACAACTCAGCCAAATGGATGTACCTAGTGTACACGCAGTCTCCCTTGGTCGTAGAAAATAGCACCCACCCAAATAGGAACAAGGTACATGAGGTAGGTGTGCGCACGACCTGCTGGGTCACGTCAACAGGGCACATCATGTACTGTCATAGCCACTCACGTGGCACCCCCATGATCTCTTTGGGATTGGGTAACCGAGCCAGTCGGTCATTCATATCTTCCAGTCTTGTCGCTTGGGAAGGGGCACTACTGCAGGACCATGCAGCGGTAAATATGTGAGCATGGCAACGTTCTGGAGAGTAACGGTCATCTCCTCGCAGCGAAAGTGGAATATGTGGGTCTCCAAACGCCAATGATCCACGAGTGTGGACATCAGTGACACGTCCAACTGGAACACATGTGGTACGTCCAACATGCTAGCAAAGGGCAGGAGCTCTGTGTGTCATAGTAGTGGGATGTACTGCTGGTCCAGAGGCCAGTGCTCTCTACGAGGCCTGAGGATGAAGGTCGGAGGGGCCACCCCAAATACCCACGCACGACAGTGGTGTCGGGCATCCTAGTGTGGGTCAAGTAGCTCATACGCGGGGTCAACTGAAGGCTACGCCATGTCCTATCGAAAGTATAATATCAAGTTAGTCCGAACATCAAGTCGGTATTAGGCCATATGTAAATAGTCCCCACGATATAAATTATATATAGGGCAAATTGGCTTAGCCAAAATTACTGATTTTTTAGCTGGACCGTGGGGATAGTGCACAATGCAAATATTAAATTTCATGAACTGGCCCTTCCATTTGATCCCCTTTTGAAATTCATCTCCGAATTACCCTATTTGACCTATTTTTTTAACTGCGACAAATTAACTACACAAAAAAATAAAATCACAATTTTTTGGTGCTACGTCACATCTTACGACTATGTCACAAATTTTTTCATAATTTTTACAGCTCATTTACTCTCTATTTCTAAATAGTAGCCTTTTATTTGCATTTAAATTAATAATCTTACAATTTTCTTTCAACGATACCTTCAAATATTTCCCCTACCTCACTCCCATATTGAACAACACCTTTGTGAATTTCAAATTTTTGGGAGTTTCCTTTCTATTTTAAATAAATTGGGTCTTTTGTCTTTCTGTACATCTTTTCATTATTGCATACATTTCCGAGTCTAAAATATTTACATCAAACACAATTATTACAGTATAACCCTTCATCCAAACTAACTTAACACATTTCATAAAGTGGCTAATATTAAGTAACATCGTTTTGCACTATTTTTACTGTTGCTACACTATGCACAACTAACCATATCATACATGTACCACCCTAAAATTCATAAATTAGAGATGACGGTACTGAATTATATTTCTAACCAAACAACTACTATGATATTCAATTTTTCACACAACGATAATGCGTCCATTTTCAAACTAATAACCACCTTTTTGCAACAATCCAGCTGTTTATCTTAAAATTTTTAGTTAAAAATAAATTTAATTTAAAATAAAATAATGTGTTATCTGGTTGCATAAATTTTGGAGATTTTATTTGCTAGTTTCCAGCTTTTAAAAGACTTTTCTTTTGAAAACTAGTTTAAGTAAAAGATGAAAATATTATTAAATAAAGGGTATTTTGAATTTCTATAAAAATCCTATTTCAAACTCATTATTTTAAAGCATTTGTCTTTTATCTGCATTTTCTGTGTTTTTTGATTTTAAAAATCAATTTTAAAGATAAAAAGTATTTTTGTAAAAAATTATAATACCAACTTTAAATTAGAAATATTTTTCTTAAGTCCAAAATATATTAAAGAATTTCTGTGAATTTTTCTGAATTTTTTGATCACTATTTATTATTTTCTAAGCTTTTATTATATTTTTAGGAGTTCTGAAAAATAAAAAGATTTTAAATCCCTCTCTCTCCTCTAGTCGACACGTGTCTGGTTGGGATTTCATCCTCCACCGCTGATGTAATCTCATGCGTCCGTTCCCGCTTGCCCTCTCTTTCTTTTGCCGATGGTCCGGATTCATTCGTTTGCCACGTGTTGCTTATCCGCTTGCCCGCCTCTCTCCTCTCCACTCTCTCGCTGACAGATAGGACCCACCCATTGGGTCTTCTTCTTCTTCCTCCCTTTTGCCCTAATTCACCTACTAAACACCCCACCATCTCCTACCTCCCACTCATCTCCTTCTTCTCTTGCCTTCTGACTACTGCATCCGACCATGGTCGCTCTCGCTGCAACTACGCACAAAACCTCTTCGATCACCTCAGTCCTCCGACCGCTCCCGATCACTCTTGAGCCCTGACCATCTTTGCACTATGTGGATTCCGACCACACACGCCACGACAATCATTTACGCCACTTCGGTGATGCCGCAATCATTGTTGCTTTCAACCCTTGCCACTTCCAACTACTATGCTTCGACCACACTGCCACTTTCGACCGCTCTGGCCGGATACGACCACTACCGGTAGTCTTTTCGACCACCTCCTCCTTCGACTGCAACCGTGTTCGACCACTTTTGTCTTTGACTACCACTGACCTTTGACTTCGACTGCTGCAAACCACCAACCACCCTAAACACTCTAAAGCCCTAGACCACTCTCAAAACTCTATAGCCTCCGACCACTCCAATCTTTACGACCACTTTATAGCTTTCGACCGTGGTTGTTTTCAACCACACTAGTTGTTCGACCACTTCAACCCTTTTGACTACCCTTTTCAACCACATAAAGCCCTCGACCACTGTCAAAACTCTATAGCCTCTGACCACTCCAATCTTTACAACCACATTATAGCTTTCGACCGTGGTTGTTTTTGACCATACCAGTTGTTCGACCACTTCAACCCTTTCGACTACCATTTTGAACCACATATATAAATCCGACCACGTTCTATCATCTGATCTCAGCTATTCAACCACTTCAGTCACCGACTACTCTATAGAGCTTTCAACCACAGTCAATTTCTGACCACTTTAATCCTTTCGACCACTCCATCCGGCCAATCTCAGCGTTTTGACCACATATAGTTTTCAACCAAGTACAATTTTTGACCATAGCTGTTTGACCACCCAAAATATATCAACCACGTATAGCTTTTGACTGCTAAGCTTTAATCATTTAGCTTTTGACTGCTAAGCTTTAATCATTTAGCTTTCGATTACTCTTGTTTCGACCACTCTCTTGCTTTCGACCACCTAAAGATCAACCCAATTTAACTATTCCGACCACGGTATGACCTCCAATCTGTTCGACCACACTAAAACTTTTCCGACTTTTGCTTTGCCGACTACTACAAGGTTTCAACCACGTATATCCTTCAAATTCTAAGCCTCTGATAACTCAGTAACCTTCAATCACTCCTACTCCCAACTACTGCCATTTCCAATCACAGCAAAAATACTTCTAGAAGCCCATATTACTTCATCCTAACTCCGTTTGAGCCCATTTAAATTTGTAAATTCATCAAAAATTCCAATCTATCCATTTCTTCCATCCTTTTGAATACTTAAAGTTTATTTGGTATTCCAAAAATTTAAATTCCAGTTTCTAATTCCCTGTTCAAATTCTAAAATTCCTAATTCCAAAAATGTAAATTCGAATATTAAAAATTCAAAATCTCCAGAAAAATGTTGAATCCATTTTTATTGGCTCATTTTTTCCCCTTTTCGTCTTCTCTCTCCTTCTTTTCCTTTCTTACCACCCTGCTACTCTCTCTCCTCTCTTTCTTCTCCAACACGTGTGCTCTGTTTTAAACGAGTATAGGCTACCATTAGGGCTCTCTTGAGCTTCTCAAAATGCATGATTTTCTCGATGATTCTTCATGCAATCAAGAGCATTCAATCCTTCTCATCAAGACTCCTCCATTCCTGGTCGTTTCCCCTCCTCCATGCGCATTTAAATGAAAATGAACTGTCGCCTCGAATTGACGTCGTCGCTTGATCTCCCTCCCCCATCCTCCTCAGTCCCTATAAAGGGAGCTCCGAGAGCCCCTTCTCATCCTCAATCCATCCCTTGAGTTTCCCCTTCTCCCTCGCTTCCTCCTCGCTAATATTGCGTTCTTCTTGCCGCCAACCGAAAGCCATTCCTCGACCGATTGTGCCGCCTTCCAGGGGTCCGTTCCACCACCATCTTCACCTTTAGCTTCACCTTCATGTGTTCTACGCCGTGCTAGCTTTCTTATCGCTGGAACGCCACCGGACCATCACCACCGCTGTGAGTCCACGCTGCGTCGCCGCTTCTCTCCTCACTGCCGGCTGACCGTGCATGTTCCACCACCACTTTGGTGAGCATTGAGTTTCCCTTGTTTCCCCCTTTGTTTTGCCTCAAACCCACCCGCTATCTCATATCTGTTTGCCCGAAATGCTGACGTCAACCCGTCGGCCACCGAAGGTCTTCTCCACTGCGTTCTGCCACCATTCAATGTCCTCCGCCTGACTCGTCTTCACCATTGGGTTTGCGTCGTCACGTTCTACGCCATGCTTTTCTTCCTTTTACTAGAACATCGCCGGAAGATACTCATCGATGTTCAAGCCGCCGTCACTGCCATTTTTCCCTCACCGCCAGTGATTGCCGCCATACCCACGTCACCACCTTCGCCTCGTCGCCGAGGTTCCATTTTGCCTGTTCGCCACCACCTCGCAGCCTACCTCGCCAGGGTCTCCACCATGTCCATGCTCTGCTCTCTATTCAATACACATACAAATTATTTTGCTTTAAAAAAACAACTGACATAGTACTATTCCAACAATAATTCTTGGATTTTTTATCATTTAATGTGATATCTAAAGCTTCTAGATATTTGTTCTCCATCATACGAACTCGAATCCATTGATTCTTTCTTCTAAATTCATATAAAATCATAATATATCCCTCAGTATATATTTTATAATATTTTGAAGTTTATTTGGATTTTATTTAAATTTATTCACTCTGGTTGTTTGCATGTAGACTACGACTATTCCGAGAGCACCTTTGCGATGATCCTCAACAACAAACTTCGAGTAAGGCAAATTACACCTTTGATCATGTTGTTCCTAGTAATTTAAATTATTATGTTAATTTTAAATTGTTATGCATGCGTACTTTTATTCAAATATAGTTTGAAATTGATTTAAATTATAGTTGCACCCATTTCCTTTGTATATAGCCAAATGTGACATTAAACATCAAGATGCTTTGTCACCTTAGATAAAACTCTAGTTAGTACACTAGTATAAACTAGAGAAATTTTGTATGAAATGTTTAGACCTGCTTAGACATAATTTTTGTTTTGAGATAACTTTTTCATATAAAATGATAGGCTTTTGAAATGTATTCATGACTTCAGTGAGTCAAGAAATATTATGAAACATTTCAAAATAAAATATAAAAACTTGGTTGGACCTAGGCTAATGGTTAGGTGGTTGGTGCTTGCTGGTATGCATTGTTGTTTGGGTGACACAATGTTGATTGCCAGACACAAGGGGTATGTGGTTTGAGCCTAAGTCAAGTTAATGACTGGTCTGTGAGCTACTGCTACAAAGATCTTTTGTACTAACACAAGGCTAGTATGGTACAACCTTGACTGACTAATTTGCAGGTTCCAACCCAAGTCTCGCTATAGGTTAAAAGTGAGCGTGGTGTAGGCCGTGTGAAGTCTCGCTCGGCTCAAGAGGGGGTCCCGGTCTGGTGATTCCTTACTGGGGTGAAACCTTAGTGTTGGTTTTGCCAGGTTGAAGCCTTTTCATTATAAAGGCCTTGTCATAATCTCTCCAACGCACACCTAAGGAAGTGTGCTAATTGCATGGCAATATGAGATGATCATGTCTTATGGGTAAAACTGTACAACCTCTGGAGAATATATAAACTATCCTAGATAGCCGTGCCCAAGGTCATGGGTAAGTTGGGTAAAGTTTTTCATGGATTAGATTTTGTTTTCAAAATGGGTTTTACAAAATGCTTATGGATGGATGAAATCCATATGAGATCTTTTTGAGAAAAGATGGACCAGGTAGGATACCTGTGGATAGGTTAGTGTTTGGTTGAAACATGCACTAATGATATTATTTTGTTAAAATCTTGTTTCAATCTATTGGATCAAATTCAGCTTGTGAATCTACTTATAATAATTACTTCAATTCTATTTTTCGCTCAATTAACCTTACTATGCCTTTCTTTGTCTATCCTTATATATGCATTAACTTTGTTAAATCTTCTGCCGTAATTTGTAAAGTATTTTATGTGCTCATGTTGCTCAATTCATCATTTTTCAGCGGTGGACTTCGACTCGTGAGGTTCAGAACGAATAGGCCGTGTTTTACTGTCATTTGCCTATAGGAAGGCTTATTGGGCTTCTTCTGCTTTTGTTTTTCCTTCCGTTGCTTATATTTAATTTTGGTTTATATTGATGTAAATTTTGGCAATCATGCCCATATTCAGTTAAATAAAGCTTGTCATTGTGATTGATATACATCCCTGTTATTATTGTATCCATGCAAAGGAAAATAGATAAAAAGAAAAGACAAAAAAAAATTGAAAAAGCCAGAAATGGCTAAAATAAACCGAATTAGAAGCCGATATATTTCAAATGTAGTTTCTGACTTAAATAAGTAAAAATTAAAAAAAATCAGAAACTAAAATCATTTAGTACGGGACTTAAGTTTTGGACGCCAGCCATTTGTACCGTTGCTAATGTTCAAATCCATTTTGACATATAGCATAACCATGGCCTTGCAGGCCGGGGATCGGAAATCGAGCTGCAACGTTTCAGTACACGTTACCTTCACATGGCCATATGCTGGAGTTTGGAAGTTCCTGTGTGTTCGCTGACGACTTCTGGTGCAAACGAACAGGCAATCGTTAATTTAAAGTTAAGCGGTGGACATGGTCGATGGAGTATCTTTACTATTATAAAAAAGTGAGTTGGTGGTCATAGATCTATTCTTCCTTCTTTCTTCTCAGTCATCTGATCAAAAATTAGCCGTCCAGATCCGCATGTAGGTAGTTCTTTCACTCCTCGTAGAAAAGGTCGGGCTGACGTGTGGGCCGTGCTCCTCCTCTTCTCTTCCCCACATCCTCCACCTCCTGCAACCACTCCACCTCCCGTAACCGTGCCTCTTTCTCACCCCCGAAACCTCGTGCGCGCCTCCTCCTCCTCAACGCTGCCACCAATTTCTTTCCCGTATGACAGCATTTGATCGCAGTCCCCCAACTTCCCCCAGCAGTGTCGCATCCCCTCGTCGCCTCCTCCCCAACGCATTTGCTCACCACCTCCTCTCCCCATTTGCCTGCCGCTGCCTTCCCACCATCACCTCCTGCAACCATCGCCTCCTTCTCCCCCCGAAGCCTCGTGCTGTGCCGCCTCCTCCTCCTCGGCGCTATGGTCGAAGGGGACCGTGGTCGAAGGGGAAAGTGGTTAACGTCGAAGGGTCATGGTCGAAGTCGAAGGGGGCATTGGTCGAAGTCGAAGGGGGCAGTGGTCGAAATCGGGCCGTGGTCGGTCGGCCGGCGATCGGCGCCGGCGATTGGGCGACAGGCATAAGCGCTGGAGGCTCGCCAACGTATGACCATCAATGATGGTCGACCGCTCCCGACCTACGATTACGCGCGATGGTCGACGGCTTCTAACTTACGACCACGAGGTGTGATCGACGGCTTATAATTTACGACCATAAGCACTGGTTGATGTGTTTCGACTTACGACCACGAGATGTGGTCGATGTCTTCCGACTTAAGACTACGAGCATTGGTCGATGTGTTCTGATTTACGACCACAAGGTATCCTCGATGGTTTTCGACTTACGACCACGAACGACGGTCGTCAGCTTCCGATTTATGACCATAAGCAATTGTCAAAGGCTCTCGATTTAGGACCACGATCGATCATTGACCACTGCCAACTTACAACCACCAGCGATAGTCAACCGCTCCTGTCCTACGATCACGCGTGATGGTCGACGTCTTCCAACTTACGCCGACGAGGTGTGCTCAAAGGCTCCTGACCTACGATCACAGGGTATAGTCGATGTCTTCCGACTTATGACCACGAGGTGTGATCGACAGTTTCCGACTTACTTGACGGATTTAAAAACTTTTAGAACGTGCTTGTATGTATATTCTAAAAATTTTTATTATCCGTGAGTTTTAAAATATATAGTATGATAAATTTTAAAAATCGTAGTAACGCACCAGCATTCAACAAGGGATGTACAAAACAACGACGGGCAGATTGGCTTCGTTGCCCGACACATGTTGGAACTTGTTACTTCAGGGGCTCGCACGCCTACTACCCTCCTTCATACTACATTTTCTAAGCGCCTTATGTATGCACGGCCATTCCCGTAGCTGATATATTGTAACGCCCCCGACTTTTGGGAACAAGAACGTCTTATCAACCGCAACAGCCCAGGAGTTCCGTTGCGGCTTAACAGTGTACTAAGCCTGCTCACGATCAACTAAAACAAGTTAGTTTAATTGAAGTAAAGACCTAATGGCCAATTTAATAACAATATGAGCGTCCAAGCCCAAAAGGTAACTTACATACAGAAGAGCCGAAGAAAACTCCACAGGAACACTTGAGTGCAGACGCAACCCTAACACGAACACTTGTATCATCTTCTTTTCTTCTGCCATCTGTTGGGGGAAAATTCGGCAAGCCTGAGTACTCCCACCCCGTACTCCGCAAATCACATGTGGAAATACTATATAACTAATTGCCAGGGTTCTCGGGTGGAGGGTGTATAGTGGTTTTATTATGAGGTGGATGCAGTTTTATTTGCAAACAAATAAACTTTTAAAACAATTGCTCCTTAAGATCGTGGGTTTTCTCATATCGATAAGATCTCATCATTACTCAATTTAACAACATCGAAACACTACTTATGCCTTGTTTTTGGAATCACCCAATTAACACAGACTTCATTAACCTAAGCACTGCGTATTCGAATACCATTTATTTCACTCGCAGAGCTGCCGCTTACCCACAAGATTTCTTAATTCCACGTCGACATTAAGAAAACATGGTTTTTTCATTGCTCAATTCTTTATATAGTCTCTACCCAGAGGGACGAGGTACACAGCGATCAGCATTCCGCTGGCCCATGCGAGAAAGTCTCACATCGACTCGTGTAATCCTACCGTTGTTGAATATGGTCTCATTGTTTCCATACCAACTTTGTGTACAGGACATCCCTTAGTCGGAGTCCCCAAAGTAAGTTGTAGATATTCAATCGATTTGAGCAGCTACTAAACCAGGTTTGACGAGTCAACGCTTGTGGTTGGGCGATAACTGTGTCTTTTACTTGGCACAAGGTTCTTGCCCTTATACTTTTCCACGAGGTCCAGCCTCGTGCTCGTGGTAAGGCGGTGGGACGAAGTCCTACACGGACCTCCACACCATTTTTACCCTAACTTACACACCAGCATCACCGGCCTAGGGTACGGTGTCCCATACCACCCTACCCTCTCCGGGTTTTTCAATTCTACTAGCCCATGGCTCACACCTTAGTAGTGTGACACGTTGAAGGGTACAGCAGTGGGCGAAACCGCTGCACGATTTCGCGCAACACCTTTACCCCACACTGCCCACCAGATTTCCGGCCTAGGGCACGGCGTCCCATACCGCCCCTACCCTAGATCCGGGTTTTCAAACCTACCGCCAACTGCCGAGTCACTTAGTAGTGTATCATATCGCATGAAATGATCTTGTATACATTTATATCATATGTTAATTCTTACTAAGGTTGTCAAGGTGAATATGGCCATCAAGGTAAACAGGGCTATTTATCAGTGGTAGGATTATCTAGATAGCATGCCATTCTAAATCTTTGTTTTAAGCAATTATCATTTCACAACTATCCATAATGAAAATACATTAAATAAATAATGTAATTTAATGGGATTCCATATGATCAAAAACATGTGACTTGCCTCTTGGTCCTTAGTCTCTGATTATCTTCACTTGATCTTCGGGGTGAGCATCGATTTCTTTAACTGCTATTGTAGTCCTTCTGTTGACCAACTCGCGTGATCCGAGTACTAGCGTAGAAAAACGAACATACATTAGTTCCTGCTTTGCAAAATGCAAGCCGGGAATAAAATACAAACACACCATCCAAAAGGACATCAAGAAAATAGGCGGGGTGGCCAGGGTTTAGGTGGTGAAGAGTTTGGCTTAACGGGATTGAACTTAGGCTATGGTTTTAGGATAATCGACAATGCAAAAAGGCATTGTGTGGATTTTGACGAATGATAGAGTGTATGGATGGTGTCGGATTCTTGAGTTAGAATATTTCTCAAGGTTGTTTAGGACCTTAGTGGTAGAGCGAGGGTGACAGTGGTGTAGAGCAGTTTGAGCTAATACAAGGGCTTAGGTGTTACTAGGGTTTGGTGAACGAAAGAAGTTCGGACCGAATTAGGGTTTTGAGCTTGGGTCGGATAAATTTTGGGAGCAAGGGATAGACCCTTAGAAATAAATAGTCGATCTTTGAACTAGATGATGTGGGCTTCACGAGATTTAATTTGGTAAAATGGAAGAACTTGAATTTACTGAGGAATTGAGATTTAATGCTTAATTATATGGGCCAAGGAAGCTTAAATTTATAAGGTTTAATTTTGAAGAATTGGAGTTTATTTTTGAAGTCAAAATATTGAGTTGGTCAAAATGGGTGATTTGGTGTTTTGGAATTTTTGGATTTTTCTAGGATTTTTGGAGAAATGGATGCCTGATTTGAATTTGAGATATTAAATTGGTCAAAATGGTGTATTTTGGTATTTTTGGGGCTTGTAGATTTTTTGGGATTTTGGGGAATTTTCTAGATTTTTCGGGATTTTTAATGATTTTTCTGAATTTTAAAATGGGTGAACAATAACGGGCCATCCATTATTCACTAGGCTTGACCCGACGCGTTAAGCTGCGACTCGACCGCGTTAACCTGCCTCGGTCGGCCGAACGCAGCGCGGCGGCGGGTTCGACCACCGAGTTCTGGCTGGTCGGCCGGATGAACGAGGCGCGCGACTGCTCATCTTCTCCATTCGCCGCCGCGCACGCAGGAAACAGGCGGATGGCGGCGAGCTGGCGACGGCGGTCCGGTGGCTTTGGCGACGGAACCAAGATCATGGTCGTAGTTTGAGGTCCGGGAACCCATTTTGGGCGATGGCAGCTCGGTGGAGGCGCAATCGCGCGGCGAACTCGGGAGCGCGGCGCGGCTCTTGGCGACTTAGGAGCTCTAGGACACTAATCCCAAAATTGGTTGTTGCTTGAGCATCTACGAGCTAGGTAAGCTTTGGAGGCGTGGTTCATGCCGCGGAGGATCGTGCGGGCCGCCACGCTGGGCGCCATGGCCGAATGGAGGAGCTCTAAAGTGAGGAGTAGAGGGCTCTGGAGCTTAAAGCAACGGTTTGGGAAGGTTTCTAGGGGCTCAAGGAGTGCTACCGAGAGGGGAATTGGACTCTCATTGGCCGGAGCGCAGGATGTGAAAGTTAGGGCATCGCGGGATTTTCGGCCATTACGGTGAGGTAAGAGACCAGAGCTAATTCGGCAGCGTGGAGTTTCGCAGGAGGTATGAGAGAGGTTAGAGGAGTCTCGGCTTTCACATGCGCCAGAGAGGGTCGGCGCCAGAGGACCATGGCGCGGTGACTCACGGGGAGAGGCGCTGGAAGGGCAACAAGTGGGAAGGGCTCCGGCGGCGAGGTGGCGAGTTGGCGGTGTGGTGGCGCGTGGGAAGGCGCGAGAACGGCCGCGGTGGCGAAGAAAAGAGCAGCATGGGTAGTTTCTGGGATGAACAGTGCGCGCAAAAAGCAGTGGAGGAGGAGATTTGCCTTAAGATTAGTGCGGGATTAGGATGATAAATCGAGATTAGGCTTAGGAATTGGAATTTGCAATGAAACTTGAAAATTCAATTAAACTTCAAATTTTTGAAAAATTCAGGTCATTACATATATTATAATAAACTTGGTTCCCATTGAGGATTTCTGCGAGGGTTAGCCAAGGTAATGGTGGTTGACATGATTTATATTTGCAAACGTTTGGATTGTGTGGGCTGTGCTGTACATTGCCAATAGGGCATTGCTTCATCGCGACGTATAATTTTGCTCTTAGATGGTCAAAATAAACGGTCTCCTTTTTTTTAAATGATCTAAAAAAGTGGTTTTTTTAAAGAGCCCATGGAATGTAAAACGCATTGCACATCGTAATCTTCGTTGCAAATCTCAGATGCATTAACGCTTGATTTTTTTTTATTTTCCACTTGACGCAGTCCACTACACGGGGAAAAAGGCGAAGAAGAGAAATGGGAGTTTTCGTGGCTCGGTAGAATTCAACCTCCGTTTCGACCGATTCAATCGTGCGTCGAGATCTTCAAACTCTCCAGGAAGTCAACGAATGCTGCCGTTGACGATCCGCCGATCTCCAGCGCCTCGGCGGCCATCTCTTTCGCCAACGCCATCCTCTCCCTGATCTCCTTCCCTTGCTCGGACTCCATGACCAGCCTCACCTTCGCCTCCATCTCCTCGGCCTTCACCATCCCCTGGTCGTAGCCGTCCATGGCCACCCCAAGCTTCATCCCCTCCGTGACGAACACCTTGTTCATCCTCTGCTCCGCGTACATCGGCCAGCACACCATGGGCACCCCCGCCGTGACCGCTTCCAGCGTCGAGTTCCACCCGCAGTGCGTCACGAATGCGGCCGTCGCCGGGTGCCGCAGCACCTCCACCTGCGGCGCCCACGAGGTGACCACCATCCCGCGCCCCCGCGTCCTGTCCAGGAACCCCTCCGGGAGCAGCGACTCCAGCGCCGCCTCGCCCCGCCCCTCGAACCGCTTCGTCGAGTCCGCGCCCGGCGCGACGGGCGGACGCACGGCCCAGAGGAACGCGTGCCCGCTCCTCTCCAGCCCCACGGCGATCTCCTTTAGCTGCTCCGCCGGCACCGAGCTCGCGCTCCCGAAGCAGAGGAAGACCACTCTCCGCGCCGGCTGCTCGTCCAGCCAACTTAGGCACTCGTGTTTCTCGTCGCCTCCCCTCTCCTCGCCGACCAATGGACCGACGCAGAACAATCTCGGTAACGTCTCGCCGGGGCGGGGACTTCCGTCCTTTATCGCCTCCACGGCGCGGGGCTCCAACCACTCGAACGTGTTCGCCAGTATGCCCTTCGCTCTGGGCAGCTGCTCGAACAGACCAAGAGTTGTCTTGTACTGGTTGTTGTCGCGATCGAGGAGGACTTCCGGCAAGTCGGACGCCGGAATTGGGTGGATTCCCGGGAAGCGCAGCAAGGAGCGCCCCATGTCCCTGAAGGAGACGGCGGAGTGCATGACGGGGATGTGCAGGTAGGTAGCAAGGGCGGACACGCCGGAGGTGAAGAACAGGTAGGCTGGGACACCGAGCTCCGCGGCGGCGTCAAGCCCGTACGAGCAGAAGAAGTCGATGACAAGGGCCTCCACGGACGGGAGCGAGCGGACGAAGGCGAGGAGGGTGGGGTTGGTGGCGCGGAGGTCGGCGATGAGGGTGATGAATGGGTCGGCGTCGGGGTCGGCCGCTTCGCCGGAACGGGTTGTTGCCGGCGGGAGTAGGTGGAAGGAGACGGAAGGGTAGGAGGCTGAGAGGCGGGCCATGGTCTCAGGGGAGTCGCCTGATGACGGAACGTCGGCGATGGCGACCGTGACGGGGACGCCATGGCCGGCGAGGTAGTTGGCGAGCTGCGTCATGGGGTGGAGGTGGCCCCTGACCATCCATGTGTACAGCACGACGGTTCTGCCCATTGCTCTGTTTGGTGATGTTCTATGCGTGCTTGTGTGTTGTGTCGACTTGGAAGGACAGGCAGGCAATCGGATGTTTACATAGCGATAAGCATGTTGTCGTGATGTTCCGTAGTCGTCCCCGGCGACTAATAGCAGCAAAGTTGGAACGACGAGCCGTATTTCTATTTCCCACTATCCCATTTCATAGTACTACCTCATACATACATACATACATACATACATACATACATACATACATACATACATACATACATAAGTTAAATAATATTTAATAAAATTATTTTATATTTATCTTTAATAGAAAGAATAATACTATATCTGTCTAATAGGAATAATTATAGTCTAATCTTATTAAATATTGTTTAAATAATATAATATTTAGGTATGTATGTCGGACTTATATCATATAACTAAGGAAGTATGTGGAAACTGCTAACAGATACAACACTATAGCGATTTTTTTAAATTAGCCCTCGAACACCTATTTTTTTAAAAATAGCACACTCTCCAAGCTTAGAAGGTGCGGCAGGGCAACCGTGCATGGCAGGAGGAGGCTAGTCGCGGCAGTCTAGGTTGCCAAGCATCGATGACTCATCAGCTCCTACTAACCTCCCCTGGCTCAGGAAGAGCTGCCGAGCTCCCCGGGTTGGCAGCTTTGTTGCATGGGCTTTAGTACATGGCCCCCGGTGGCCATTTACCTGATTAACCCGTATGGACTCAGTAAATATCTGTTTTTGCTAGAACTTTTTTTAGAGAGGTGCAACAGGGGGTTTGGTTGGGCCGACGCCGCCAACTCTATCAATTCCACCAACTCCATCTTTCAAGTAGTGTAGATATATTATTGAAAAAAAATATAGGAATGAGCCATGTATAGCCTAACATAATACTTCACAATGAAGGTGCGAATTGCAACAGCCCTAGGGCAAAACTATGGAACCGTATGGCACCCACATGGCGTGGCGGTCATCCGAACAGCGTGGACGTGGCTACTTCTCATGGTAGTGGCAAGCGCAATTGCAGCTCGGGTTGGCACAGTAACAATACAGGTGGTAGTGGCTACCGAGGTGGATGACCTTCTTGTTGTTACTCTGCCTACGGAGCTCATTGTTGTTGGTCCTCTCAACTGGAGCTACTCGCGCAACTCTTCTAGACGAATGTGTAATTTGTGGATGTAAACTTGGGCGAGTATTGGATACGATGGATCCACCCACACCGTCCGTTTGAAGGATAAGTACGTCATGGACAATGCTAAAGACGATCACAAGCATGCATGCACCATCGGTGAAATCGCAACCTGCATGTACAACAAGTTGATGCTCATTCATAAGCCTTACTCCTATGTCTACGTCGCGTGTGTTGTGTGGTTGTAGTCCTCCATGCATTACATTTTGGAGTACTACGACATCTATCATTTATGTAGGACTTGGAGCGCCGAGTTCAAATCCTACAAAGTGGACATGCATTACAAGGACCTTTGACCGGGGGAAGTGAAGTGGGTGCTGAACGACGATGAAGCAACCTGGGTGCGGAAGACTTTAGTCTCACCGCATCGGCAATGACATGGATGAGACAGTGGGCCATGAAAGTGCAGGCTATGCAAGACCAAGACAGCAAGCCACTCCATGAGAAATTGTCCAAATATACCCACTTTGTCAGCCACCCCACAGACCTATCACTTTATAGCACCTGCACCTATGTACTTGTTCATTCTTTACAAGACCAGCATTTGCCACAATGCAACTCGCAACAAATTAATGTTCGTTAATGCAAATTATGTGTGTTTTAAATTAAGTTCAGTCCTAATGTTGCCACATTCCTTTTCGTATCTTTTAATGTGATTTTTTATGGACACTGATACTACAGACATTCAAACATCCTTTTTCGTGTTGTAGGGAATCACATTACGCCAATAGAAGCATGGCGGACAGGGCTGGGAGCTCAAGTCGAGGTAGTGGATGGCGGGCACGGGTTGAGTTTTGAAGCTATGACCCTTACCTCCAAGACAAGAGCATCTACATCCCCTGGACCCCGTCCCCAAGCTCCGATCTATTGCTCGAATCTAGGGAGTTGTATACCCCTAGAAATCCCTTCTGTGACTACCCACACATCCCTGAGGCTTGACTGCAATGCAAGCACAACCTCGACATGGTGGGGCAGGTTTGTGATGACCATGTGCACCAGACAACGATTCTTTCGCTACTCTGTTCATCGTAAGTGGTTCGTTACCTACATATACTTCCATGCGTGGAATGTTTGCACTAACCTCGTCTTCCTTGTAGATAACGTATTGCAAATTCACTGAGTGGGTGGATCCATTGTATCCAATACCAAGCCATATTTACATCTACAAACTACACATCCGCTTAGAAGAGTTACAAGAGGAGCTCTAGACCGAGATGACCATCAACGACAAGCTCCGTAGTGGAGGATTAGGTAGAGGAACAATGAGGAGGTCGTCAACCTCGGTAGTGACTACCACCCGTATTGCTGCTGTGCCAACCCGAGCTGCAATTATGTCCGCCACTACTGCGATAAGCAGCCACATTCACACTATTCGGATGACCGCCTTGCCATGTGTGTGCCATATAGTTCCACATTTTTGCCTTAAGGCCGTTGTAATTCGCACATTCATTGCGAAGTGCTATGTTAGGTTACATATGATCCATTTCTACAACTTTTTTCAATAATGTATCTACACTACTTAAAAGATAGAGTTGGTGGATTTGGTAGCATCGGCTAGGCCAAACCCTCCATTGCGCCTCTCTAAAAAAGTTATAACAAAACCAGATGTTTAGTGAGTTCGTGCAGGTTAATCGAGCAAACGCCACGGGGGGCTATGTACTAGAGCCCAGGCAGCAGAGCTGTCGAGCCAGTGCTGCTCGGTCGCCCAGGCTGCCACGCCTATGCCCTAGCCTGCTGCCCCTGGCCTCCTTTAGCTACAAACACACCGACCTACCGAGCAAGGGGGAGCCACAGGTGACAGGTGTTGCCTTCCGCTCCTTTTGAGCTCACGGAGGGGCTATTTTTGCAAAAAGGGTGTCTGGGGACCAATTTTAAAAAATGCTATTGTGCTACATTTGTGAACAGTTCAGTATGTAAGACCAGTATGGCTATAGAGAGGGATTTGGGGAGTGGTGCCTTCAAAATTTTGACCAAAGACCAATCACGCACAAGAAAGATCCTAGAAAAACCTAGCAAGACGTGCCTTAACATGCTCCAGTAGTTTGACCTCTGAGCAAGGGGCGGTCAGACTTGTAGCTAGATGGCATTTAGACCTCTACCTAGTTGGTAGTCTGACCTTTAGCCAAGAACATAGCAGATTTTTTTGCACTATTTCAAATTTAAAAATAGATAAACCTTTTGATCCACAACTTCAAAAGATTTGAAGCTTAAACCAAGGCTATATCATGACTTTAAGAACCTATCCTAACCAAATATCTTGAAAGAACTTATGAAAATTGAGATATTTTGATTCTTGAGGTTCTGCTACACCACAACTAGGTGAAAACCACATATTGAGCCAACTCTCAAACCAATACTCTAAATCACTTGAAATTTGGTATGCACCTTCAATAGGATATCAAAAATCTATTCCAATTAACGATAAAGAAAATCGTTGCCAAAGTTATAATCTTTTTCTATTTGAATAAAGGTTGCACCAAAACCAAGCAATAGAGGAAAACAAGGAATAAAATTTGCTCATGGTCGGAGCATGGCCAAGGTGGCTCTATATGTATTTCCATACGTCACAACAAGCAATAACACCCAAGGATTAGAGGCAAAAACATTCGGATCAAGAAATCACTCGGACGAGGCTAAATCAAGCAAAAATAGGCAACTTCAAGAACTTGCCAAACCTGATGTCTAGATGGATGAAGATTAATTTTTAAAATTTATTTCTATCACTTACTCATCCTTGGTATCCAGCAAGATTAAGAAAGGAAGATGGGAGATCAAAACCAACCAAAAAAGAAAATCAATGAAGACAAGAGGGATCCATAGGAGATAAACAAAATTAATATATTGCTACTTAAGAATGAATGTTTTATAGTTACTCCACCCAGAGGACAAGAGAGCAGACCATAACACTCACACTTCTCAAAATCTAACCCTAGAACACTTGGCTTCAATGAGTAAAACTAGGATGGTTAACTCACAAATTTCCATCGTAACTCATTAAATAGATAAGCCAATTAACCCTATCTAACCCTAGTGGATACTATTCAATTAGTATAAATGGGAAAACCCGTTAACCCCTACACACAACAAGGGTTTTACTGACACTACATTTATGCATGCTTTTCAAAGCACATAAGCCCGAATTCGTTAAGTCCTTAACCTTTTATCTACTCGATCATCTTAACTTGTCCTTGACTTAAACCACTTTCCCAAGCACTGTGGTTTTGATCCAAAGTAGTTTCCGGTATTTTGGTGAACTTACCAAAATACCTTTTTGACTCGGTCTTCATCTTCCTTCACAAGCAATCATCATGTTTGCCACATGTAGATGCACCCCTGAATTTCCATACATTGGTAAGTCTTTCCAGCTCCAATTTGATTGGACCACGCTTCACTTTAACTGACCAAGCCACATGGTGCAAATCGTCGCTCAAACTTCCATTCAATATTTCCCACCTTTCTTATGTCATGCTTGAGCTCAGTCATCTCACCCGACATCTTGATCGTTCTGGGCCTCGGTTCCTCCATAAGCATAGCCCTGATCCTTCCTGTTGACCATGATTGACTCTAAGCGTTCCTGCACATCCAAAACCAATAAATCATTTCTGAGCATAAGTTCTTCACAACTTGACTCACGTTAGTCAAAACATACTTTAGGCAACACATGTGCACTAACCTAGGTCAAACCAAACCAACCCATAACAAAAAAACCCAAAATACAAACCTCACCGAAACCACCCTGTTCTATCAATGAGATCGCTAACCCAGGCCGGTCTGACCACTGGTGGCGGCTAGTCTGACTGGCACCTTTGGTCGGTCAAATTTGCAAAACCAATTTCCGTTCCTCTGAAATAGCAATGATTCATCGTAACAAACACTGAACCTTCTCATGCGGTCCTCAGAGTACTACATTGTTGATGATGGATGGTGGCTACGACCAAAAGTAGAGCATTTTGCATAGGCAATGCTCTATTTTACATCCAAATTTGGAGTGATGCAGAGGTAACAGGCTAGTTTAAGTATGTTGACTGATGTCAATAGTTCGATAATTCAACCAGGATCATATTAGGGTGGTTCTCTAACTAGCTTTGGCTTGAGCTTATGGTTGTGGCTTTTGGCCGAAATTGTACTGTAGCGTCTGTTAGATTTTCTAGGAAAAAATGAGGGAAAAAAGGAAAATTTTGAGAAAAAGGAAAAACCGTTATACCATCACGGACAATGTAAAGGAATAAAGGAAAAAAGAAAAGTTAAGAAGACCAAAAAGCCAGAAAAGCTAAAATAAATTGAAATTAGAAGTCGATATGTTCCAGGTGACTTCTGGCTTAAATAAACCAAAAGCAAAAAAGCCAATAGCTGAAGCTATTTGGATATTCGCCACTATACAGTGCACTGGCGTCATCTAAAAGTGTTATAGTTATGGGGTCAGGTAGTGATGGGCAACGGGCCGTGCTTTTTTGGGCTAGCCCGAGGCCTGGCCGGCTTGGCATGACCCAAGCACGGCCCGGCCCAACGTGTGGCCAGTCGTGCTAGCATGACATGAACGGTGGGCCGCGTCGGGCTTGGAAAGCCGGCCCGTTGGGCAGCACGGCACAGCGAGCATGGTGGGAATGGGTGTCGGACCCGGATTTTTTTCAATCCAAATCCACTGTGATTTTACTGCACTATTCCCTGGATCAGTAGATAGTGCTCACAGTTACAGTTCTGAATATCAAAGTACATATCATGCGGAAGCGTAAATAAAATATTAGACTTACTCATGGGCCGATTAGGCCGAAATCATTAAGCTGCAGCAGCAGAAGAACGAAGCACACAGGTGGGACCTTCAGGACATGCCCACGGGCAGCCAACTGGAGGTTCGCGACCTAGCCCTTGACATCTTCATCTTGTCGGCCAGCTTGTCTAATCTTGTTGCTGAGGCGAGGTGATTTGATTCCTGATTCTTGATTCTGTCGCAAAAGCGAGTGTGAGCACTCCAACCCCGTGCTCGCAAGCCAACACACAGAATGCAAATATATAACATGCATGGCTTGTCAATGGAAAGGCATAGGGCTATTTTGTTTGCCAAAGAGTGCTTTTGAATACAATTACTAAAATTTCCTATGACCTAGCAGGTTTGAAGTCACATTTTTAAACCATTCTTTGTAATAATCCATGTAATCATGTTGGCATCACACCAACTAACCTTATGGCATCGCACCATAAGTTACCTCTTGGCATCACACCAAGGGCTGCATATGACATCGCACCATATGCTCTTGGTTGGCATCACACCAACTAACTTTATGGCATCGCACCATAAGTTACCTCTTGGCATCGCACCAAGGGCGGCGTATGACATCGCACCATACGCTAATTGTCGGCATCGCACCAACAATACATATGGCATCGCACCAACAATACATATGGCATCGCACCATATGTGGCTTATGACATCACACCATAAGTTTCCCATCATGTTCATAATAGTTTGAAGGGCATTCCTTGGGGCATTAGTGTCACCCCAAGTAGCTAGCATTCCTAAGCATGCCATATAAATAAGGACTTAATTTGTGAAATCATATGTTAATTCTTACTATGGCGACAAGGTTCACATTTCCAAGTATGGCAAGGAGAATAATTCACAATAGCAATAACAGGGTATATCTAACTTGCTGAAATCAAACATATCATATTTCATGAAATAGTAGCATGCAAGTTGATAATTTAAAAGGAAATAGCTTTGAAATGCTGGGTTCAATATGATCAAAGTGTTGACTCGCCTGGCGCGGTTTACCGCGATCTTGAGTTCACGCAGTGTTGTCTCATGCGATGATCTTTAATTCCTGGTCTTTATCAACCTTGGTCTCGCTTGATCTATAGAATCTTCAGGACTTCCAATTTCTAATTACGCGACAAGCAATTGAATCCAAGTAAAAGCAAATAACTCAAAAGATCCAAATAAATCCGAGTAAACTCAATTTAGTTTTATTATGAGTTAGTGGGTGTTTCGAGTGATTTGAGGCAAGGCCGGTGGTAGAATACGATAACTTGATCTTTTATTATTAATCTCTTTTATTATTTTTGTATTTATCAAGGAAGTTCCATGAGTCGGGTTAGACCTATAGACGGGTGCAGGAGTTTAGTGTACAAATTTTATCTTTAGGGTATGCATTCTTTGCAACTCAGGTTATGGTAAAGGCAAACTGGACTGATGGATGAGATCTGTACTTATTCTATAAATCTTTTAGTCAAAGGTATTATAACACTTGGATATCTTTATTAAGTTTTAGAATAATCTCTGATATAGGCCTTTACTTACTAATTAGATTAAGATAAATTGTAAAGGCTCAATATTTATTAAAATTTAAATCTCTAATAATCCCATTATCATATTTTATGTATCTTTATTCATAGCTAGGCTAAATTTAAGTTGAACTAGGATCCACTTGTTCCAGTTATTGTTAAGGGCAATCTCCAATCTAAATCCTTATTTTTATAGCCAAACATGATGTCAAATTTATTTTCCTAAACTTTAGCTTGAATGTCGTTATAAATTTTAGAACCATCTTTTACTAATGTCTTTACTTAACATTTAGATGACGATGAATAAAGGCATATTAATTATGCACATATGGTAACTACTCACATATTAAATCTTCCAAAGCAAGTTAAATTGTGGGCATGGATACGAGGGTTATGGTTTTAAGTATGCAATGATTAGTTCTATAACGTTTATTAGTAAACAATGGCTTACGATATACTCCTTAAACCATTCTTATTTATTAAATTATCATTCCATGGAAGCATAAACCTAAACAAGATTTTTACTCAATTTCTTAACATGCCTTTAGTTAATAATTTAAGCTTTCAGACAAGTATTCAAAGCACACTAGTCATTAAAATATGATGTTTGATCCATGATTAGACATTTAATAAGCTCATTTATACCTCAATCAATTTTTGTATTATGATTTTTCTTTTTCTGAAATTACTACCAAAATAATCAAAATAAAACCTAATCTAAATTGCGGAATGGGGGATCGAACTCGGGTCAGCGAACTGGGTGCGGGCGCTGCTAGCCACTCAGCCATTCGATGTTACCTGAAGGAGGCGGGGAGCGATATTAATTGAAGCGCGCAACAGGGGCGTGGAACAGAGGAGATAGGGGCCGGGGGTGCCGTCGTTGAGGGGCGGCCGGAGAGGTGCCGGTGAGGGGTGAGATGGAACCCCGGCAGCACGTGGAAGGCGTTGGATCGGTCGTCTGTGATCGGGGGTCGTCGGAGAGGGGTTGGCAGCGTGTGGCGGCGGCGGGCTCGGGGAGCGCTCGACGCCAGTGAGGTACAGGTTCGGAGAGGCTCGGGCGAGGTCCGGAGGAGCTTCACCTTGCTCCGAGGAGGGTGTCGGCGGGAGGAATCGGCTCGGCTTCACTCCAATCGGCGGCGGGGCGCGGGGCCGGAGTTAGGGAAGAAGGGCTCGCCGGCGGCATTAGAGGCACGGAGGACACAATACCTTTGGGGAGGAGGGTCAGTGGAGCAGGGCGGTTCAGCTAGGGCCTTGGTGCCCTTTTGTAGATGGCCTGGCGGGGCTGGCAACGGGCGTGGCTGCCGTGTGGTCGCTTCGGAGTAGGCGACGACTTGACCGGGCAGTTGAGGCAGGTCCCACGAAGGGACTTCGGGTGCGACACTACGCTGCTGGCTGCAGCTTTGCGCTGCGCACAAGCTGGGCGGCAGGGGGCTAGCGCCACATAGCCGAGCCGACGCGATCGAGCGGAGGAAAACCGCGGGCGGTGGCGCTAGACTGTGGGCGGCGAGGGTTAAACCGGGGCGGTGAGCGCGTCGACTCGTGCGAAGGGACGGCTAGAGGACGATGGTGGCGCATGGATGCCACGGGGAAGCTCGGCGCTGAACGGAGCAGGCGGCGCGGCGCACGCGGACGGGGGAGGAAGAAAGAAGAAGAGAGGAACGGGCGGGCGCGGGTCCACAGCAGAGCCGAGTGTGAGAGGAGGGGGCTGATGGCAGCGAGGAGAGAGAGAGGAGGCACAGCGGTGCTCGCACGCGGCGCAGAGAGAGAGAGGCGCACTCGGGCCACGCGCGGCGGGGAGGCGCGCCGGGCGCGGTCCGCTGGCGGCGAGGAGAGGCGCGGGTGAGGCGAGCGCGCGCGAGAGAGATGAAGCGAGGAGGCGCGGAGAGTTGGGCGGCCGGGGTGGTGGCCGTGGTGAATCTCTTTATTATTATTATTATTATTATTATTATTATTATTATTATTATTATTATTTCATTGCTATTCATTTTTTTGTTTATACATGTGTACAAGTGTATATATATATATATATATCTTTATACCATTATTTTGGTATACATATATATACACATTTTTTTATGCTTTTGTTTACCATACTAGTCCTTTTTATATATAATTGCATATATTTTATTTATTTATTTTTGTTGCCCTTGTACTATCATTCTCAAAATGAAAGTTTATATTTTATTATCTCAGGTTTCTTTCTCCTTATACTGGATCATCTTTTTAGATTAGTATTTAAGAGTTTCTATTAATTAAATATGTTTGCTTCTTCTGGATCCTTTTAACTTTTGGAACCTTCACCAAATTTCTCAGAAAAACATCATAAACTCTAAATTCAAATAAAACATATTGCAAAATAATTTAAAAGCTTCACATTTTCAAATTTCAAAATTTTGGGATGTTACAATGGGTAGCAAGGTGCGTTGTCACCTCCTTGTCGCTTCGTGGGCTCGTCGCTTCCCATGACGCCCTCGCCGGTTCCCGCCACACAGCTTGGGGTTGTTGCCTCGTCGGCTCCAGCATCTCGCCTTGTCAGCTCGTTGCCTGTCGCCTCGGAGCCACTCTGCCTCCCGCGCCATGTCCCACCTTGCTGGCTTGTCACCTCCGGCCTCAACGCCGCCTCCCGCCTCAGAGCCGCTCTGCCTCCCATGCCATCTCCCGCCTTGGTGTCGCATTGGGCCTCCTACGCCGCTCCATCTCCCACGCACCTCGCCTTGGCATTGCTCTACTCCGCCTCCCGCCTCAACGTCGCTCTGTCTCAACCTCCTACGCCACTCGCCCTCTCGCACTGCCTCCCACCTTGGGCACTCAGCCTCTCGCACCATTGTGCCATTCGGGCGCTCGACCTCCCGTGTCGCCGTGCCGTTCGAGCCTTAGGCCAACCGGTTGAAGTGAGAGAGAGATGAGGTGAGGGTTCGAGGGAGTGAGTGAGGGAGTCTGAGAGAGAGATGAGAGTGATAGATAAATGTTGGAGAGAGAGATGAGTTGAGAGAGTGGAGAGAATATGAGAAAGATGAGAGCGTAGTGTCTGAAAGGTGCGGACAACAGTCGGGAGCAAATTCGGGAGCAACGTTCGACTTCTTGATGACTATAAAATCAACTCATCTTCTTATTTCTTCACCATCCAAATTCCATCTGCTCTCCTCATTTTTTCTTCAACATCCATTCACTCTCCTCATTTATTCACCATCCATCTGCTCTCCTTATTTCTTCAACCATCCACCCACTCTCCTCATTTCTTCAAGATCCATCTACTCACCCAATTTATTCACCATCCATCCATCCATTATGATATAAAGGAGCCGAGCACCAAGGAGCTCTCAAGCGGTATGTAGAGGAGTTGTAGCACGAAAAGGCAGCAGTTTGACTAAGTGTAAGCTCCCGTTGTTGCTACCCTAGTTGTCCACCGGCTCGACTCCTGATTGATGCTTGTCGACTCTCATCAAGTATGGGAGACTACGGTATAGATGACCATTATATGGATAGTACAAAAGCCTACGAGGAGTACCAGATCGGTCCGGAGCCAATGGGGACTCCAGAGGTCCCTTCCTGTCCACGGACGCCAAAATTGGTGGGTTTGGATGAAGGGCGAATTGCTGAAAGCACATGACCTGGAGCTAGAAAATCCGAGATGGTGAAACGGTAGAGATTGTAACTTGTAATTATTACATGCTAAATTAACTGCTTGTATAAGCTGTAGGGACATGGCACTTGAACCAATACTACAACGCATGCTTACGCAAGATGGGGCGCATAGCCGAGCGGGAGGAGTACAAAGCAGCTAAACTTCGAGGCCGATGGCTCTATAAGTATTTGGGTATGCAACCTACTTTCTGCCCGTGAGAAAATTGCTAGATATATTGTTTGAGAAGATCAACCAATTAGGATAGGTGAAAGTCACGCGTTCGAAAGAATGATTCAACTCGCTTTTGCCCACAGAACCAACATGTTAGTTGGTGAAGTACTATATCTGATATTTTATGGATGTATAAAAAAGAACTAGTAGAGCTGAAAGAACTATTCCTACATGTTCAATTTTATTTTGCTCTAACCTCAGATATTTGGACATCATCACACCAAAGAAGTGCTTATCTTAGTGTTGTAGCCCATTATTTAGACGATAATTATAAGCTAAATAAGAGAATCATAGGATTTAAGGTAATTAATGAATCATGCACAAGAGAGGCCATTGCCGAGCGTATACTACACGCACTTAATGATTTTAAGATAGATAATAAAATTGTTTCTATAACTCTTGATAACACATCGGCAAATATGATGGCTATGAACATCCTCACCCTAAGATTGTAGACAAATATTGGTGGTTATATCCGCCACCAAAGATGCGTATGCCATATCTTGAATCTTGTTGTTCAAAATGGTATGTAAGCAATTGGTGCATATTTGAACAGTATCCATGATGCCATTTATTACCTCACAAGTTCCCCACAAGTGGTAGCCAGATTCGCGAAGTGCTGCACATCCAATGGGAAAGAGCCAAGAAAATTCTGTCTTAACATGAAGGTGAGGTGGAACTCTACATAGATCATGTTAAAGAAGTTACAAGGGTACGAATATGTCATATCCGTTTTTGTTAATGCTAACTCTCAAAATAATGAATTGTTAGTTACTAATTCAGATTGGAAGATTGCTAGTCATTTTTGAGAGTTTTTAAGACCTTTTAATATAGAAACAAATATTCTATTTGGTGTTTATTGTTTTACCTCTTGCTTAATTATATAATTTATTTAGTTAATTACAAACAAGATTGCCAAATCTAGGGAGGATCCTTTTCGTGCCATGCTGTTGCAGCAATGGAAGAAACATTTATTAAATATTTTGGATCTATTTTATATTTGTATTGCTTTGCTATCATTTTCGATGCTACGAAAAAGTTGGTTGATTGCAGATTGGTATGGAGGGAATCGTTGAATGACTCAGCCTTGACTACTCATAAACTTTCACACATGTCAAAGAGATGAGTTTTCATGTTTTCCGCATGTATCATGATAAGTTGGGCAGTAACGCGAGATTGGAGGCCTCATAACAGACGCAACAAGGAAAGACAACCTTGACATCACACTTATGGAAGAAGATAAAGGGCAAGTCTACTTCGTTCTCTCAACCTCAGCCGGCCTTCAAGTAAAATTCTGTTATAGTGCTGAACTACTGATTGGAGCATAATTTTGCAAATATCGATCCTGACCCAACTGGCGGAGACAAGATATACTTACTCGAGTGGTGGAAGAACAACAAGCAGATATTTCCTGTACTGTCACATTTCGTACGGGATGTTCTCCTAGTGCCGGTATCCCACCGTCTCTTTAGAAGCAACATTCAGCACAGTAGAGAGAATAATCGAAGAAACGAGATCATCCCTCATGCCTATGATGGTGTATGCAATCGCATGCACCAAAAACTGGGAATTAGCTAAAGAGCGGCAACACATCAATTGGAGTATCCTAAAATCGTGTAAGCGTACGATGACTTTAAACGTATGAATAATATGAATATTGATGAGTAGATACTATGTATGTATGTTGTTATAGTTAGTATGTACACATATTGTTACTGTACTCTTTTTCTTACTCTGGGAACCCCACTCTGGAGCGAAAGGTTTTTAATGAGGTAGTAACATTGTATCTTTAAAATATCAAGAAAATTTCACTTTTTCGAAATATTTACATCGTTGCATGCCTATATTTTTACGCAACTAATTTAATGTTAACTAGTTTTTAATGAGACAGGTATAAAAGAAATGAAGATAACGGTTGTCGCCACTATCGACATCGTCTTCATCATGTATTGTTACTTTACACTAGATTTAGACTGATATGACACAAACGCTGCCACAATGTGTTTTGGACCGTACCGGGGTCTGATTGAAGACAAGGCGGGACCGGCAGACCGCATAATGAGGTGACTCAATCAAGCCCACACGACACGACGTAACCCCAACATGGTGGACCTACGCCGTACTGGCACGGCCGGCCCAATGCTCATCTCTACCCGCCGGTGAGGTGTCCATTCACGGTCAAGAAAATGCAGTGGCTCACTAGTGTAACAAATACAATCTCGCAAAACAGAAGAACAAGCAGCAGACAAATTAAAATTCAGACAAGTCACTGTATCTTGCGTTGCCATCTAAACTGAACACTAGTTGTGAATAGCATTCTTATTCTGTCTGCACCATCTTCGAGCTCCATGACATTAATTACTGATCGTATGATGACCTGCTTTGACCTTTCTCCAAGTTGATCTTCCCCAAAGCCGTCAAGAACTCGCCCAATGCCACGTCAGACGACCCACCGACCTTGATGGCGTCAGCGGCCATCTCCTTCGCCATGGCCATCCTCTCTCTAATCTTTTTCCCTTCCCGGACTCCATTACCAGCATCACCTTAGCCTCCACTTCCTCGGCCTTCACCAACTCTTCGTCGTAGCCCTCCACCACCACCCCAACCTTCATCTCCTCCACCATATGCACCTTGTTCAGCCTCTGCTCAGCGTATAGCGGCCAGCAGATCGTCGGCACGCCGGACATGATCGCCTCCAGCGCCGAGTTCCACCCGCAGTGCGTCACGAACGCTCCCACCGCCTCGTGCCGCACCACCGCCGTCTGAGGCGCCCAGTTCTTTAGAACCAAGCCCCTGTCTCTGGTTCTCTCCAAGAACCCGCCCGGAAGCAACGCCTCCAAGTCCGGCTCGGCCATCTTGCTCTGCTCCTCGCGTGGGCTCCGCACGGCCCACAGGAACCTGTGCCCGGAGTTCTCTAACCCGCCAGCCATCTCTCTCAGTTGCGCCGCCGAGAAGGCACCTCTGCTTCCGAAGCAGAGGAACACCACGCTCTGCTTTGGCTGCCTGTCCAGCCACTCGAGGCACGTGTGCCTTTCGCCGCTTTCCCCGGTCTCGCCGCCGTCGACCAGAGGTCCGATGCAGTAGATTTGTGGCGTCGAGCGGCCGCTTGGCACACAGAGGCCATCCCGGAGCGCTTTCAGGGCCCTCGCCTCCAACCAGTCGAAGCTGTTCACCAGAATGCCTCTCGCTTCCGGCATCCGCGCGAGCTGCTGCAGCCGGGTCCTGCCGACGTCGCTCTCCCAGTCTTGCATGGTTTCCGGCATGTCCAGCGCGCGAACCGGCGGCACGCCGGAGAAGTGAAGCGCCGTCTTGCCCATATCCTTAAACGAGGACGGGGCCGCGCGGCAGAAGTCAGGAACCTGGAGGTAGACCGCGAGGTCGCCGGCCGCAGACGGGTAGAAGATATACGCGGGGACGGCGAGCTCCGCAGCGACGTCGAGTGCGTCGGTGCAGAACATGTCGACCACGAGGGCGTCGACGGCAGGGAGCGAGCGCAGGAACTCCTGGAGCACAGGGCTCGCGAGGCGGAGCTCAACCAGGATGCGCATGACAGGGTGGGGGTACTGCTTGTTGGCGCTCGGCGGGATGGGGAGGAGGCATACATTGATGGAGGGACAGGCGGTGGCGAGGCGAGCGACTGCGTCGGCCAGCACGGGGTCCTTCTCGGGCGGGTCGACGACGGCGATGGTGACGGCGACGCCGCGGCGGAGGAAGGCCTTGGCGAGGTGCACCATGGGGTTCAGATGACCCACTCCCAGGGAGGGGTAGAGGACCACCGTCTTCTTGTCCGCCATGGCCAAGTTCTCGCAAGAGAATGGAACGAACTCGATCAAAACAGAGCTGGAGTGAGGTGGGATTTACAAGTGGTTCTGCTGCTACTCAAGTGGTGGTCTCGCCTAAAGCTGGCGATTCCGTTGGCGGGTTGCTTTCAGCTTAAAACCGATTTATACTTAATTAGCTTTTAAACATACGTGTATTCAAGATAGGATCAGTAAGAAGATTACAGTAAAAAATATATTAGATTCAGCTGTATTAGCTATAATCATATATAACTATTTTTTTTTCTGTATGTACTACCTCTTATAAATAGTTAGAATTTAAATATTTTAAAAAATAAATCATTAGTCTAAAAAGCCCGGGCATTCAGTAGCGTCAATAAATCAGCGTTCAGTAGCGTACTACGAAAGAATCACTACTTGCGGCTAGAGTTCCAAACAGACTTTTCCTCCATGTCAGGGCATATGTTCCAGACAAACTCAGGAAGAATGGCTGTTATCTCCAGTTTTAGAGGCAAATTTAGTAGCACACGCTATCTCCAGTTTTAGAGGCAAATTTAGTAGCACACGCACACGCATGGGCCGTGCCCTATTACGGGCTACGTTCAGCTGCTTGATAGTTTCTGATGTGCAAGCGTTCTTATATCGGCTTTTCACCTAAGATATGTTACATTTGCTCGCCTGTGCTCATTTCAGCTCTTTTTACTGTTTAACACTATTCTGAGGCTTTTTTTTTGTTGTAGCTACCGGTTGTTTTTCTTTGTAATTAAATTTAAAAAATTCAAAATAAAAAAATAGATTAGTCCATTACAAATAATGTGAAAGAACGAAACAAAAGAAAAAAATCTAAAAATTAAAAACAAAAAAATTAAAAATAATAAAACTAGAAACCAAAAGTTAAACCCAATCGAACGGGGCAGCCACGTGATACTGTCGCAGGACTGGTTTGCTTTGTACGCTACAATACGGGCTGGTTCATGCAATTTTCGTTGTAGCTGTTGCGTCTGCACGCATGGACTGGATGGGTGGAGGGAGGGAAGTGGGGCCAACGGCTAACGCAACTGGCACTTAATTGTATAAAATATCTAGCTGCAGCCTTGTGCCGCGTACATCTTGTCGAGATGAGCACGATCCACCTGGCCGCACCACACGTGTGGTGTGTGGCCAGTTTTGAATGCTTTACCTTTACCATCGATGTCGTCCAAACTAGAGATGACAATAGATACCTAATACCTGAATACTTGATGAATTTTGCCCGATAAAGAAACGGGTATGGAAAATTTTATGTACCACGAAAGACGTTATTGGCGAAATCCTCTACCATGGGTAGGCTGTGCGGATGTAGGTATATTCTACCCATACCCGCCTACCTGCGGGTAATGAATACCCGCATTAGACACCTAGACATCTCACTTAAATGTTAATTTTATTATCTACTTGTTGTTGATTGTTTATTTGTTTGTCATATGTTGATATGGTCATGTCAAGTATGTTTATGTGATGTACTAATTTTGATCATTAGATGCTTTTGTGCTTGGCATGTATGATTAATGAATGTCTAAATTGATGATATTCTTATGTGTTGAATCGGGTATGCTTGCGGGTACGGGTTACCCGTCGGGTAGTAATACCCGCGCGGGTACGGGTATGGGTAAATTTTCCTACCCGCGTGCGGATACGGGTAACCCGACAGATAAATTTACACCTAGCGGGTACAGGTATGGAATGGCAATACCCGATGGTATTTACTCGTTGCCATCTCTAGTCCAAACACACCAATAGAAATGGACCATATCACCACTCCAACTCCGTGGTGTATCTACCACGTTAGATATGGACCGTATCTTTGATTCTTAGACATGTTCCAAACATATTCTGTTTTTTGATTTTTAGAAATCAACTTTTTAACAAAGTGATTTTCAAAATGGTTTTTATAAATCATTTGTAGCAATTATCATAGGAGTCGTTTTGAACAGAGTAACTTCTCAACGCAAATATCACTTACTTCCTCAATCTCTCTCGCTATCAATCAAAAGTCAAAAACCACGTCACTTTTGGACATGACCTAATATTAGCCCAGCACAATAATAATTTTACGGTACTGCTACTGTGCGGACGTATGGCACCAAGAAAAAATCGGATGTTGACAGCCCACTCACCCACCCACCATTAGGGCTGTTCGTTCGGTTTATTCGGTTTATACGGTTCGGTAAATACGATTTGTTCGGTAAATACGGTTTTAGTATTTCAGGAAATACGGTATTTTTTAGAATACGGTGTGGTATCGGTAAATACCATTTTATTTGGTTCAGATCGGTTAATACCAATTTTACCAAAGTTCACGCAATTGTTAAACTCCAATTCTCCATTCGGTCTTCTAGAATCGAAATTCATAACAAACTAGCAGCAGCACTGTGGTCGTGGCGATCGCGATCGGAAAGCAATGCATAGCAATGCATCACATTCACGAGCTCACAAAGAACATACTCCTACACACCAGACACACTACACACCCAATCACCTGCAAAGAATACTGAGTTACAGACACAAGAATAACAATATTGCAATACGAATACAGCATACAAAGATCGATCCGCACCATCAAGACATCACGATTCACCGAGTGGAGATTCATCAAGACATCACAGATTCACGGATAACATGATTCACAAAGAATACATGCATACATCATCGACATCAAAGATCTCTGACCGGGTGGAGTTTCGGGAGAGCACCGAGCCGAGCGGGGAGCGCCGCCGGCAGAGCCCGGAGATGGGAGCCCGAGGAGGTCGATACTCGGATTACTCTAGACTAGACCTAGTGAATGAGAGGAGAGAAGAGAAGACACAGTGGCAGAGGCGCGAGCGCGAGCACCGGAGGTGGTGGACTCCATCTGCGCGCCGCCGATGCCGGGATGCCGCCCGCTCGGCGCCGCCGCCCACTGGCTGCGCGACGCCGACGCTGCGCTGCTGCCGCCAGCGAAGCGCACCACCACTTCGCTTCATGCGAAGCGTTGCGCCGCCGCCGCCGCGCAAGCGCGCGCCGCCTCGTCCGCTTTTTCGCGTGCGAGAGGTGAGAATGAATTAGGTTAGGTTTCTTGAGCTTTTATCTCGCCGTGACGCGCATTTCAACCGCTCGATCAAATCCAACGGTGATTTTTTGCGGCCGAGGCGTTTTCGGTCGGTGCAGTTTCCGCCGTCGGATGAGATCCGACGGCGTGCGTGTCGCGGCGAGCGCATGTGTTCTCCTCGGCGTCGCGCTCGCACGCGTGATTCGGCCGATCGCTCGGTTTTCGGTTTTCCGAAAAACCGAATTCCCAAAACCTAAAATATAAAAACCGAACCGAATACCGAAAACCGGTCAAACCGAGTTGACCGGTTCGGTTCGGTTTTTTCGGGTCGGTAATAAAATGCACAGCCCTACCCACCACCTCACCTCACGCCTTCACTCCAGTGACCCCACCACAACGCAACACACCTGGGTCATGGGTAGCGGTCCCAAATCCAACGCCGAGATGAGGACGTCGCTGTTGAGATTTGCATCCCAACTCCTTTGCCGCCGTCGTTGCGACTACTCCTCGGCCGCTATCAGAGGGCAGCTGGAGCGGAAGGTCGCCATCCTCGGCACGGCCGGCGGCATCAACTAGCCCCTTGCGCTCCTCATGATGGGCCTATTCTTTTCAGCTTTTAAAAGATATTTTTTGACTTTTATATAGTAATTAGCTTTTAAACGAAG
The DNA here is from genome assembly GCA_036346575.1 of Dendrocalamus sinicus. Lineage (NCBI taxonomy): Eukaryota > Viridiplantae > Streptophyta > Magnoliopsida > Poales > Poaceae > Dendrocalamus > Dendrocalamus sinicus. Next base: position 44,943,840 of record CM070641.1, on the reverse strand, counting down.
TGTTCAAGGCGGGGTCTACAAGTTGATTGTAGTGTACACTATAGTGACTTTATTTATATCGGCTAAAATCTCACACGAAGTTTCGTTACTCTATATTCTCTCTCACGAACAACCAAAAATCATAAACCGTAGCAAAAAAATCATAAGCCGATGCTAACAAGAACAGGCTCGGCAATCATTGGGCCTGTTCTTTTCGGCTGCGGCTTATGGCTTTTGGCTGAAATTTTTGAATTTTGGCTGTTTACGGTACAGATTACGGAGAGACATATACTCGATTGTGATTTTGGCTGGTACAAATGTTGGACTTTTAACGATTAGATCGTTTAATTTGTAGACCCTGTCTTGAGAAAATACTCCGTTTGAAAGTTAGGTACTATAGCAAAAGTCAAAAGCCGTCAGCTTATGAGGTAAAGAACATGCCCATTCTCACTCACTTTATTTCTCTCTCAGGAGCACTTCACCTCCAAATCCCTTTGGTTGACAAGAAATTTGCAACCAACTACGACGGATCTCGCTAGTGGTCATGGCAAGCCGTCTCCTCCAACCCTCGCCAAAATCGTTTTACCCCGGGGACAGAGCTTTGCTTAGTTGGCACAGGATGCGGTCATGCACCCCAGCCACTCGGCTTCCAGCCGTTGTCGCCCAATTTTCTAGGGGAGTACTCTTGGGTACTATTTATATGAATAGTGCCCTTGAGTACACGCGCACGTGAGTGATTTTAGTGGTTAAAGCGCGTGCCCACGCTCTGTAAGACTCTTGTGTCTTTGCCTCGCTTCAACGGTATATAGTAGACACACCCACATAAATATATATTGTATTATGTGTATGCATAAATACATTCTTGTTGTACTCACTGTAAAAATATCTCATGCACTCCACCTAGCCATAGCTACATCACCGTGGCCGCGTGGCGGCAGTCGAGCGACATAGTAGTCCTGGCAGGCTGTGCTTGCTGCTACTGTGGACACAAAAGCTGGGCCACAAACTGCGTGTGGAACTTCTAGTTCTACTTGTTGAGGAACCGTCACTAGCGACCAGTCCGATTGATTTCTTTGCTATGCAAAATAATAGATCAATCATAGAAGACGCAAATAGTAGATTGAAACACAGAGAGATAGAGAGAACTCCTGACCTTTCTTTATTGCTTTCATTCTCATCGTATACAAAATAGCCAACAAGGTCCCTATTTATAGCCTAGTGGTGAGGTGCCCACCATGGGCCAAGACTTCAAGCCCAGGCCCAGATTTCCTTACACTCCCCCTTGGGCACTTATCTGACACGTTCATGCCTCATCAAAACTCCACAAAAACCCAATGGAAAAAATTTAGAGAAAGAGTACATGATACATGTTATGCTATGTTGTATGAATTGCCTCATTAAAAATCTTGGCTGAGAAACTTAGGAAAACTCGTCAAGGGAAAAAGAGTACAATCCACCCAATTTCATTTAATCTTCAGAATTTATTCCTTGGATACTCGATCTACATGATCAAGTTTTAATAATGAGCTTGAGAAAAATCTCCTCCTACATTTTGCACTTCTCTAAGTCTCATCATTCCAATTCCTCATACGTATATTTCAAAACTAGATGCTGGGAGTGACTTAGTGAATAAATATGCAAGATTTTCACATGACTTGGTGTGCAGTACCTTAATTTCATCCACCTTTTGCAATTCATGAGCATAGAAGAACTTGGGGTTGATATGCTTTATGAGATGACTATTCATGTAGCCCGTATGCACTTGTGCAACACATGATGCATTATCTTCATAGATAATTGTAGACGCTTATATGATATTCATCCCACATGATTGCTGGATGTGGTGAATCATTCGTCGGAGCCAAGTACATTCTCGTGCGGCTTCGTACAGTGCTATGAATTCTGAGTGCTTTATCGAAGTCATTACAAGACTTTGCAAAGTGGGTACTCAGAACTCTCCTCATCAACAGATGCAAAGTGGGTTTCATGCTACCCTTTGCCTTCCTCCTTCTGAGCTTGGAAGGCATCGATAACATGCTGTGGCTCTTTATAGATCTGCGACCAGTGTCCCCACTTACCACACTTATAGCAGGATTGGTCTTGCTGACCACAGGGCTTGCCGTCCCGCTTTGGCTTGTTTGACTTATTCTCATGTGGAGCGTCTGACTTGTCTTTTTAGGCTACGGCCTTACCCTTCGTGCCCCTTTTCTTCATTATGGGCTTTCGCCATTGTAGCTCCTGGCGTTGGCTTCACGTCCAGCAGAGCTCCCAGGTGGCTGTGAGACATAGTTCTTGCAGAGAATTTCATCCTGAGCCTCAGCAATCTGCATCATATCAATCAATTCTGCATACTCCTTGTAGCCGTCTTGATGATAATTACGTGCAGACTGCACTACATTGGGGTGTAAAATGGATAGAGTCTTGTCAATCTTCTGCTCATCTGTGATCTGCTTGCCACAAAGTTGAAGATTGGTACAAATTTTGTGCAAAGAAGAATTGTACTCCGCGACCATTTTGAAGTCAGCAAACCTCAGTCGGATCTACTCTTGCTTTGCTTGAGGAAGAATAGTGTATTTTAGCCTCTCGAACCGCTTCTTGAGTGTAGTCCATAATGCTAGCATGTTCTTCTCTGCCATGTACTCATTCTTAGGAGTAAGACAGAGATAGTGCCTGAGGAAGTGAAGTGTTTGATCATTTTTCTAAGGGGTGGGTTGGGCATCCTACGGGGCACCAATCCCAATGGCAGTGCGGAGCTTCTTGGCTCCAAGTACTATCTCGACATCGGAAGCCCAAGTCAAGTAGTTTTGTCCATGCTGGGCCAGCTCCTTGAACTCTCAGTTCGTAATGCCTGTTATCTAATGTGCATGAAAGAAATATACAAGTTTACTGCCAGTAAACATGAATGGAATAAATTTACTACAGGTAAATGAATTGGATAATGGTACAAATGATTATCGTAATGTTCCAGAATTCTCTATGCATTTTCTATAAATTTTACTGTTAATTTCAGTGATTAAAGGCAATTTAAATAATTACAATTAATCAAAAATAGTAAATAAATACAGAAAACATAGAAAATAATAATGACAGTGCTAAACATGCTTCAAATGCGAAAAATAATTCAAAATTTAAATTTTCGAGGCCCTTTTATGCCAGAATATGAATTTTCAACGAATTCTACAATTTCTGAGGGCCTATATGTGAATTTTCAATTCAGAGAAAATTTTCACGTAATTTTATTATTTTCCGAGAGCCTTTCTACAAAAATTCAGGACCCATTTGAAAATTATGAGGACCCTCCCGTAATTTCTAGAATTCGAGGGGCCTTTTCACAAAACCACCAGTGCCACCCTTCCGGGCAGTGCCTCTGGCCCAACTTCTCCCGGCCCAATCGGCCCGTCTCCTGGCCAGCTGAAAACAGGGGGTAGGGTTTCCCCTACCCCTGTTCCCTTCGTTGGCGGTGGCAACCCGATCGGCCGACTCGGGTGGGGCGCGCGGTGGGGCGGCCGGCCTCAGGTGGTGGACGAGCGGCACCGGGCGGCGGCGGCCTCGAGCAACGTTTCGACCGGTGCTTTGGCGGCATCGAGCGGAGCGGCAGGCCGAGCGAGCGCGAGCCGGGCAAGACTAGCGCGACGTGGGAAGCCAGGTTGTGCGGTCGAGCGGCCGTCGCGGGCAGCGCGACGGGAAAGCCAAGGATCGCGGTCGGCGGCCGTGTTGGCCGACATGAGGCGCGATTGGCGGCCGTCGCGGGTCGCGACACAAGCGTGCTCGGCGGCGCGGTTGGGTGGCCGACGGGACCGTTGCGCGATGCGGGTGGCCGTGCGGGGATAGCGCGTGACGCGCTGGAGACGGCGGCCCATGCGGGGGTTAGTGGCCGGAGGTGCCTCGATGCGGCTGCGGCCGACCGGAGCCAGCGGCGTGGCGTGCTCAAGGTGGCGGCCGCGACGCCACGCGCGTGGTGGTGGCTGTGTGGCGTGGCGATGGCGCATGGGGAGGCGGCTTTTTAATCAGGTGCCACCGTGCGGCATGGGGGGCGACAATGCCGTTTAGGATTTTTTTTTTCTTTTTTTCTCTTTTTTTCAATCTATAATGCAATCAACATCTACTCTTTCATGTAATCTAGATGTAGGCAATTCAATCTACTAATGTTTCGATGATTACCTTCGATTCACCGTAACGATTCGTGCTGATAACGTGTTAAGGAACCGTTGCTGGTGACCAGTCCGATTGATTCCTCTGCTATGCAAAATAACAAATCAATCACAGAAAACACAAATAGTAGATTGAAACATAGAGAGATAGAGGGAACTCCTAGTCTTTTTTATTGCTTTCTTTCTCATCGTTTACAAAATAGCCAATAGAGTCCCTATTTATAACCTAGTGGTGAAGTGTCCACTATGGACCAAGACTTTAAGCCTAGACCCAGGTTTCTAACACCACTACTACACATTTGAGCTACTACACCTTATCCTCCGAAGAAACAAGCTCCTCTCTTTCCTCTTCCTCAGCTTCCATCCTACGTGGGTATCTTAATACACCGGATGGAAGCTTGGGATGCCCTAAATAATAATCCCTTCGTCCAAAAAATATAGGTTATTATGAAAACCATACGGTCAAAATTATCAAATCTTGACTATTATTATATGCTAAAACATATACATTGTCTACATGATAATAATGTCATTGGATTTATCTTATAAAATATTTTTACTATAAATATTTTTATTATTTTTGTTGCTATATTATGGTACAAAACAATAGTTGGAGTATTGCGTTTCAGGCCGTAAAAAATAGAAAACGATTTACATCCGTGGACAGATCGGGTACTATTATAACATGCATCGTATTGCATCCACAGGTCAAATTATTAATTTTCTTTGCGAGAGTTTGTCAAATAGCGACATGAGCAAACTGATTAAGTAGAAAAAGATGTTCCTTTGATCGACCGTGTGAAGCTTGTGCTGTCAATTTCCTATAGAGCGCAGGGATTTTATAAAAATCACCTAGATGTTTTGTTTGCTAAAATTACCCAAATTTGAGAGTGTTAGATCTTTTGTTGAGATTGGTGAGTATCTGATTCCTTCCAAACAAGTTCATGAGAAAAATCGGTCTAGCAACCAAATCCATTCTCGTTATTGTTAGGAAACTGAGCCCACGGCCAGAGTCCTGACATATTTGGGCAATCCACCGTAGACTATAAATAGGGACTTAAACCCCCTCATTATGTACACCTGATATAATCTAAAGCAATAAATAAAGACCGGGAGTTCTCTCTATCTATCTGTTTTCAATCTATTGTTCTGTGATTCTATGATTGATTCGTTCTTGTTCTAAGCAGAGGAATCGATCGGACTGGTCGCCAGCGATGGTTCCTCAACACGTTATCAACACGACTTCGCTTCGTGAGCGAGGTAATCATCGGCTACGATTGAATTTCTAGATCGCTTTTGAATCATATTTTCTTTTAGCGTTCTAAATTGAAATTCTATAGTGCAAATCCGCCCTAATCTACCGCGAGCAGACTTGATGTCGCCGGCACAATGCCAATCGGTAGATTGTGAAACGGGGTAGATGTTGTTTGCACTGTAGATTAGAAACGATGCAAATCCGGCCTAAATCTACCGCGAGCAGATCTGAAATCGCCGGCACAATGTCGATCAGTAGATTGCAAAAAGGGGTAGATGTTGATTGCATCGTAGATTAGAAACGAAAAATTTGCATCGTTCTTTTCCTGTTCAATTTATGCACGGCATCACACAGAAAAAGGCATTGCCGTCGCGCCCGCATCTTGCGTCGCGGCAGCCGCCAGCGGTGGCGTCACCGCTGGAGCGCCCGAGACCGCCGGCTTTCGCATGAAGCATCGCGCCAGCGGTCGACGAAGCGGCGCCTTGTGCGCCTCGGTCCCTGTGCCTGACATCCGCTCGAAGCGCCGTCCGGTCCGCTCTGGTCTCCACGCACGACCACCGCAGCACCGTGCCTGAACGCACGCGCCTCGGCCGCTGCTTGCTACCCCGTCGACACACCTCTTCCCGACCGGCCGGCTGCCCACTCGCCGTCTGCAGCCCCGCGACCCGCCTCGGCTTGCGACCAGCCGGCCGCGCTTGCGGCGGCGGCCGCTTCCGCCTTGGCCTACCCGCTGTCGCGCACCGTCGCGCTCGTCGGCCTCGCCGGTCTCCCGCGCCCGAATGGCGCCGCCATAGCCGGCGCCCCCGTGCGCGCGCCGCACGCGCGCCGCGCCGCCGCCTCCCAGCGCCGCACGCGCCACGCGCCGGTCTCGCGCTCGCATATGGTCGCCGCGACGACCGCGACGGTGAGCTCGCGCGCGCCGGTTCATCTCGGCCTCCGACGCTCAAGCGCGCCCGCCGGCCGTCTTCGCTCGGTGGCGCCTCGCTGCGCCTCGGCCCGCGGTCGAATGCGCCGCCATGCGCCGCGCCATCGCCGCCACGATCTGGCCGCCGATCGCTCCACGCCCGAGCGCTCGCCGTCCGGCAGCCTCTTGGTCCGAGGCCGGCTAGCCACCCGGCCGCGCGCGCCGCACCGACCGACCTCCTCGCATGGAGCAACTGCCGTCACATCCGCCCGAAGCGGTACCAGATGGGCCGCCGCCGCCGCCATAAAGAAGATCGGCAGGGGGAAACCCTACCAACCAGGGCATAAGTGGCCGGGTGGGCTACTGGGCTCTATGGGCCGTCCGGCCAATGGGCATGTCGGCCGCATGGGCCAAAGTGTGACGGGGCGGGGAAGGAAAAGTCCGACCGGGGGTGAGGCTGGAAATTTTGCAGAAAAACCCTCCATTTTTCAGGAATCACCGATGAGCCCTTAATTTTTACATTTGAGTCCCGAAATTTTGCACAAGGGCCTCGGTAGTTCTGAAAATTACCGATAGATCCTCGAATTTACGTATGGGTCCAGAATTTTGCAGAAAACCTCTCGGTAAATCAGAAAATTACGCGAATTTTCCTCTGAACTGGAAATTTGCGTAGAAACACCCAGAAATTGCAGAATTTGCTAAAATTTCATATTTTAGCATAAAAGGGCCTCGGAAATCCGAATTTTGCATTATTTTTAGCATTTGAAGACTATTTATTTATGCCATTATTATTCTCTATATTTTCTGTATTTATTTCTTGTTTTGTTAATTGTAATTCTGAAAATTGCTTTTAATCACCGAATTAGCAAGAAAATTTATAGAAAATGAATAGAAAATTTCAAACATTGCGAGAACCTTTTGTACCATATATTGACCATGATGAATTATTCCGTGTATGTCTACCAGTGAGAGACTTATACATATTTAGATGACTAGCATCACGAACTGGAAGTTCGAGGAGCTGGCCCCGCATGGCCAAAATTATCTGATATATGCATCCGATGTCGAGATTGTGCTTGGAGACAAGAAGCTCCGCGCGACTATTGGGATTGGCGGACTGAATGACGCCCAACCCATGCCTAAAGAGAATGATCAGTCACTTCATTTTCTCAGGCACCACCTCTGCCTCACTCTCAAGAATGAGTACATGGTAGAGAAGAGCGCACTAGCACTCTGGGCCGCACTCAAGAAGCAGGTTTGAGAGGCTAAAGTACACCATTCTTCCTCAAGCAGAGTAAGAGTGGATCAGACGATGTTTGCCGACTTTAAGGCGGTCGGGAAAACAATTACGCCTTGCAGTGATTTGTACCCAATCTGAAAATTGAGAAAATCCTTCCACCCCAATGCAGTATAATCCACATGTAATTATCGTCAAGACGGCTATGAGGAATATGCCGAATTGATTGATATGATGTAAGTTGCGGAAGCTCAGGACGAAGTTCTCTGTAAGAACTAAGTCACTCAGCCATCTGGGAGCTTTACTGGCCGTGAAGCCTACGCCGGGAGCAACAAGGTGCGAAAGCCCTTGATAGAGAAAAGGGGAAGGAAGGGTAAGGCCGCAGCCCAGAAAGGCAAATCAGATGCTCCACAAGAGAATAAGGCTAGCAAGCCAAAACGGGATGGCAAAGGGCAGCAGATGCCCACTTTGCATCGGCTGAGGGGGAGAATTCGGAGTAGTTGCCTGCACTGGTGAAGGTTGAAACCATCACGACAGCAGCACCCCCTCTCGACCTAGAAGCAGCCACCGTCATGATTTCTCTTGAAGAAAACGTCACCCCCGATAAAATAGCAGAAGAAGTCTAGTGCACTGAATGCATTTTGACTTTAATTGTCATTTATTTTGTGTGGAAGAATATGTTAGAATTTGCATGGATGGTACTTAAAAATTGTTATTTTCTCGTGATGGTTGGATGATATTTGATGAATTCATTCATTTATTCAGTTTATGATGGCATGATATGTTTTGATATTGGAGTATTTTATTTATGTGTTGATTACCTTCTCATACATGTTAATAAATACCCTATATTAGAGCACGTGTAGCGCCCAATGAAGGAAGTGTGCTTAGCTAGCAGTAGCATAACGCATATCATCTTAAGAGAGATTGAGTATTTTCAGTCGATTCGTAAGAGCACTAGCAGCCTTACGATAATCGCCAGAAGCGATGCATGTATAATTGGTTCAGGAAGAGCCACAATGGGCACAACTTTGGTCATTGAAGAAGCCTTATTGTACCCAGAATCGACTAAGAACTCTCCTAAGTTTTAAGGATATTCGCGCCAATGGTTTCCACGTTGAGACTGAATAAGAGTACGGTAAGGAATACCTGATCATTACGAAGCGCGAAGAGAATAGAAAAGTGTATTAGAAAAACTTCCTTCACTAGAAACTGGGCTATATTATACCACCATTAAGGCGCCTGCAGCGTATACTATTCTGAAGACAATATTTACAAGTTCTGAACTTTTCTATCTTTGGCATGACAGATTAGGCCACCCAGGTCTTAGGATGATGAGAAACATAATAAATAACTCGCATGAGCATAATATTAATGTAAAGAATTTCCCAAATCATGAAGATTTTGTGTAACCTGCATTTGCCACCGAGAAACTAATTACTAGACCCTCCACTCTGATAGTGAAGGATGAAATCCCTGCATTCCTGGAACGCATCCAGGGAGACATTTGCGGTCTCATTCAGCCCCATCTCAGGGCCATTCAAGTATTTCATGGTGCTCATTGACGCTTCATCGAAGTGGTCATATGTGGGTTTGTTGTCCACAAGAAACCATGCCTTCGCAACATTGATCTCGCAGATCATTCGCGTCAGAAATGTGTTTCCAGATCATCATATCAAGTCCATCCGAATGGACAACGCCGGCGAATTTACTTCAAAGGCATTTGATGACTATTGCGTGGCGATGGGAATTGCAGTCGAGCACTCGGTACCGCATGTCCATACCCAGAATAGTTTGGCAGAGGCTTTAATTAAGAGAATTAAATTTTTTGCCCGACCCCTCTTGCATAATTATAATTTGTCAGCTACATGTTGGGGACACGCAGTCTTTCATACAGCGAATCTCATCAACCTTAGATCTTCGGCCTACAACATCCATTCACCTATGCAACTAGCGCAAGGGTCACCACCAGAAATTTCCCAACATTAGGGGGAGGAAATCAACCCCTTGATGAGGAATGTCGAGAAATTATGTGGCAAGCCCGGGGAATCCATGCAGATGACCCGTGCACTAGAGAAGTCCAGAAAACATTACATGGCAAGCCACGGGAATCCATGCAGATGACCCGCACATTAGTAAAGCAAATAGAGAAGATCAGAAGACAAGAGAAGTACAGAAGATAATAGAAGTCCAAAAGACAAGAGAAGTCCAGAAGACAATTGATTTGCAAGCATTAACAAATCAACTGCCTGATCACTTTAGTGATTTGAAGAGCGTGACTAAGTCGCATGTGCCTGCACGCACTGCACCCGAGAGGGTTGAAATACTAAAGAAAGCAGAATGTATCCCTAATCTCGTCCAGAGGCCTCAGAAAAATAAAAAAAGGACGAGAACTCCGGTTCCTCGAATCCTTAGTAACCGGGGACGTCTGGTGAAGAAGCATAAGAAGGACTTATCACGGTAGATCACCGAAGTCCCCAGAATGAGAAGGGGAGCCGTTGAGACTGGCACAAGTATGACACCTTTAGAAAAGGGCATACCGGATCTGAATATCCTATCGGCATGGATGTGTGCGCACACATCGAAGCCGAAAAACTAAAGGGACTTGCTACCGTAATTGAAAGAAGCGTCACGCAAGGTGAAGCTCGGAAGAAGCAACTCATGAAGAAATAGCTACAAATTATGTGCTGCACGGAGAGTCCTGAATAGGGCAGCTAATATCGAGATCTACTTCGCAAAGAAAATTGCCTCCATCATCGATCTTGATCCACGAGCTGCATTGCTCATTGAATGTAAGAAAAGATCAGATTGGGAAGATTGGAAGAAGGCAATAGCAACTGAATTGCTATCTCTAAGCAAAAGAGAGGTGTTTGGGCCCGTATGCCGCACGCCTCCCCATGTGCACCCTGTAGGGCACAAGTGGGTATTTGTTCGAAAGAGAAAAATGAAAGAAATAAAGTAGTGAGATACAAAACAAGGCTAGTAGCGCAAGGTTTCACTCAACGTCCTGAAGTTGATTATGAAGAAACCTACTCCCCGGTCATGAGTGGAATTACCTTTAGATACTTGATCTCAATGGCAGTGAACTTGAACTTAGAAATGAAATTGATGGATGTTGTGACTGCATACCTTTACGGTAACTTGGATTCGGAGATTTACATGAAAGTCCCTGAAGGAATCCCTCTCCCGAACCAAGACAGAGCAAATAGAAATCTGTATAGTGTTAAACTCAGAAAGTCACTGTATGGACTGAAACAATCTGGAAGAATGTGGTATAATCGCTTAAGCGACTTTCTCTGCAAGAAAGGCTACACAAACAATGAAGACTGTCCTTGTGTATTTATACGGCGATCCCAGAATGGATTCTGTATAATCTCTGTGTATGTAGATGATCCGAATATCATTGGGACAGCCGAATACATAAAAGAAGCAAGCTCCTACTTGGAGTTAGAATTTGAAATAAAAGATTTGGGCAAGACCAAGTTTTGCTTAGGCCTGTAGCTTGAGCATGTCCCTGAAGGAGTCTTGGTATACCAGTCGACCTACACCCAGAAGATACTTGAAAGGTTTGGCTTCGAAAAGGCATTTCCCTCAAAAGTACCAATGATCGGGAGGTCTTTACAGCAAGAAAAAGATCCTTTTCGACCTAGGGAAAAGGGGGAGGAAGTCCTGGGACCGGAATTCCCATACTTGAGTGCAGTAGGGGCACTCATGTACTTTGCAAACTGCACTAGACCGGACATTACTTTTGCCGTGAACCTGTTAGCAAGGTACAGTGCAGAGCCCACCAAAATGCATTGGCAGGGCATAAAGGACATTTTACGATACCTCCAAGGAAGCAAGGGCCTTGGATTGTTCTACAGAACAAATCAAGATCTGAACTTGATTGGTACGTGCGATCTTTGGGTACTGTCGAGATCCGCATATCGCAAAGTCATAAGCAGGCTATGTATTCTGTGTGGTGATGCGCAATTTCATGGAAATCGTTTAAGCAAAGCACGATAGCTACTTGACGAACCACTCGAAATCATAGCACCGTATGAAGCCGCACGAGTGCGCTTGGCTCCGCGAATGGTTCACCACATCTAGCGATCATGTGGGATGAACATTGTGCAAACCCCACAATTATCTATGAAGATAATGCACTGCGTTGAACAAGTGCAAGCGGGCTATGTGAAGAGTCATCTCACAAAGCATATCAACCCCAAGTTCTTCTATGCACATGAATTGCAAAAGATGGATGAGATTAAAGTACTGCATACTAAGTCATGTGAAAATCTCGCAGATTTATTCGCTAAGTCACTCCCCGCATCTAGCTTTGAAAGGTGCGTGCGTGGAATTGGAATGATGAGAATTAGAGAAGTGCAGAATTCAGGGGGGGGAATTCTCACAAGCCCGCTAATAAATCTTGATCATGAAGATTAAGTACCCAAAAAATAAAGTCCTGCAGACCAAATGATTTTGGGTGAATTGTACTCTTTTTTCCTTGACGAGTTTTCCATGAAGTTTCTCGACCAAGGTTTTTAATGAGGCAATACGTGCATCGCAGCATCACATGTATCATGTACTCTTCTCCAAATTTTTTCCACTGGGTTTTTATGGAGTTTTGACGAGGCATGAGCATGTTGGGTGAGTGCCCAAGGGGGAGTGTTAGGAAACTGGGCCCACGGCCAGAGTCCTGACATATTTGGGCACCCCACCGTAGACTATAAATAGGGACCTAAACCCCCTCATTATGTACACCTGATACAATCTAAAACAATAAAGAAAGACCAGAAGTTCTCTCTACCTCTCTGTGTTCAATCTATTGTTCTGTGATTCTGTGATTGATTCGTTCTTATTTAAACAGAGGAATCGATCGGACTGGTCGCCAGCGACGGTTCCTCAACAGTTATCTTCCAACATACATTTCCTTTTGAATTTTTTTGTTTGCTCCTGGTACAGGCGTGCCAGTGTCTTGTTGTGTCCAACACCCATAGAGAGAGGAAAGGGAGGTTTACTTCAGCGTGGCGGAGAAACCAGTGACCCTTGCTGCCATCTTGCTCGCCCGACGGTTAACCGAAGGAGTGCACAGCGATGAAGGTGCGAAATCATGGATTCCTTTCTCGATCCCCCGTGCCATTTAGGGGTGAAAACGGTTCGGATATGAACGAATAGTTTCAAATACGAATCCATATTTTTAAAATAAATACGAATATGAATTCGAATATTTTCAAATACGGATACGAATATTCTCGAATACGAACACGGATATTTTTGAATACGAATTTTCTCGGATACGAATATTGGATAAAATGGATTCTTAGCGGTTTTGCTGATTTTTCACTGATTTTTGACTGGTTACCAGTTTTAAACCTCCTAAATTCAAAATTTGAATCACAAAATCCGTACGGATTTGTCATGGATTCTAGAAACGGATCGAATATGAATCGAATAGTCTCGAATACGAATACAGATACGAATACTCTCGAATACGAATGTGAATACGAATATTCTCAAATACGGATACGAATATTCTCAAATACGAATACGAATTTTGTCAAATACGAATATCGGATAAAATGAATTATCCGTTACCATTTTTCACCTCTAGTGCCATCAGCTCTATTTTCTTTTGTGTGTGTGTGTGCGAGAGAGAGAGAGAGAGAGAGAGAGAGAGAGAGAGAGAGAGAGGAGTAACAGGGAGGGAGATTGGAGCAAAGAAATCATGGAAGACCGTAGCCATCTTCTCCCGCCGGGACGTAAAACTGGAGCTGTGTGGTGGCGATGAGTGGATGAGCGATCGATGTTGTTGTTGTAACGCAAGTTTCTGTTGCTTTTCTCTCTTTTTCGATTTTTATGTGCATATGTGCGTGTGAGAGGGGAGTGAGCGGTAGTCGCCGATGATGATGGTGAGGAAGCTTGCCTTTGTCACATGCATACCTCTTTATTTTATGACGGTTGCATATTGGAAAGGGTAGCAACGGAGAGGGATTGATTATGAGTTGGGCTTACTTTTGAAGACAGAAGTAGAAAAAGTTATGACGGCTAGAAGCAGTGGCGGATCCAGAAAATTTTTTTGGAGGGGCTGAAATACCTTCAGCTCGACCTCAGCCCCTTCTACATTATACATCCATGGCTAAAAATTTAGGGGGGGCTCAGGGGGGCTTCAAGGGTCCGGTAGCGGTAGGGGGCTCGAGCCCCCCCCCACCGCTAGATCCATACGGCTAGAAGAGATAGAAGATATATGGTTCGGTGGGGGCAGCCCGCATGTGAGGGAAAATAAGTTCAAAGTAGGTCATCAGTAGTGTATCAATGTAGACGTGAGTAAAGCTATTATAATATTACGTAAACTAATAAGATAATTTATAGCACATATAATCAATGTATTACTTGAGATAAATAGAGGACATATGTACACATACATTTTGAAAAAAGTAACTAATGAAGCAAAAATAAAGATATGCATCTATATAATCTATGTATGATGGAGAGTGGTTACGTTTTTAAGAACCTTAACAACTTATTATGCTCCATAATTTTCTTCCATCAAAAGTTCACGCTTCAATTACGTTCCTTAAGTTGTATTTTTCTTCAAATTTTTATTGTGATTGCTAATGTTTATGATGTCTTAAAAATCTAAATAGTATATAAGATAAATATATTCTCAAATGTCTAAGTCATATAATTTAACATAACTTCAAAATAAATCTAGCTGTGCAAATGTATGGACCGCCCTGCTAGGATTTCAGAATACATGATTTTCCAAGTTCGAAAGAAAACGAGTTCAAATGTGAGAGAAGGTGCTACATAGTTCTTAATTGCTTAATCAGGCAATCAAATGACATGGCAACTTGGAGTAGAAATTGTTGGGTGTAGCCCTGGATCAAGAACGCCGAAGTGAAGAATGATCACTGTAGGATCAAGCATACCGACTAGGGGGGTGAATATGAGGTTTTTAAATTTTTCTTTTGTACAAAATTAATTCTTTACAATTCTATTGACAAGTGTGTAAAGCAATTAATCCTACACAAGTCTAGTCAACTAAATAACACTACTAGCTCTAACACAAGTAGATGATCACAATAATGTAAACAAGTAAGAGCTAGAAGAAAGCAAGAGAGAAATGTACACAATCGATCTTTTTACCGTGGTATTCGGAAACTTGCCGGTTTCCCCTAGTCCACGTTGAGGTTAGCCCGAACGAATCGGATCGGCTCCACGAATTAAGCCGAAGCACCTCGATCACTAATGGTAGCTCTTCCCCGCTCTGGGTAGGTGAGCTCCGACCTTCACAAGAATATCAGGTCTTCTCACAATCTTCTTGAGAAGATCACCGATCAATCTTCCGCCCAATCGTCTAAGTGCCGGCAAGCACAAAGAGTGATAAACCAGGGCTTCGCTTGATTGCAAATTAGTGCCAAATAGATCAACTAATGAATGCAAGTATTATTTGCTCAACCACCTCAAATTGAATGCACAAGTGGGAACAAGGGTGGAATGAATGCTCTAGGGCTCAAAGAACGTTCAATGGGTCTCCAACCTTAGTCCTTGAGCAATGGTGGGGGGTATTTATAGCCTCCACCAACCATAACTAGCCGTTTAGAATAAATTTCATAAAAATTCAGGGGGAGCGGAACAACCGCCGTTATACGGCCGGAACTACCGCTCCCAAATCTTTGCGACAGAACGGCTATGTCAGAGCTCTGCAGTGACCGTTGGATTTGGCGGCGCGGTACTACCGCCATTGAAACTTGCGGTACTACCGCTTTTCGGTAGTTTCGCAAAGTCGGCGCGGTACTACCGCTTGAGCTGAAATCCAAAAGTCCCAAGTTTGGCACTATCTGGAAAAAAGGCTCCGCTCGAGTCCGAGCTTAGAACTCGAAGTACGCGCTGCGGATAGCGGAACTACTTCACTCGCGGAAGTTCAGATTTCGAGGAGCTCTCTGGAAAAAACGTTCCGCTCAACCTCTGGATCTTCCGGGCTCCGGAAGTACCGCTCCAAAATGCGGAACTACCGCTCCCAGCGGTAGTTCCGACATTGAAAGCGCCGGTACTTCCATTCCCGCAAAAACTAAAATGCATCCGGGGGTGCTCTCTGGAAAAAGGCTCCGCTCGATTACCGGAGCTTCCACCCGCTGGTAGTTCCGATTTTAGGTGCGGAACTACGCTCTCCGATAGTTCCGACGTTCAAATCAGCGGAACTACCACCCTCCGAACAAAGCACATATTCGATTTTAAAATAGAATTTTGATGAATGCATGCTTCTAATTTGATTCAAATGGCACATAAAATTTTCTATCATGCTACTTGCCATGATCTCTCTTTATTGTACGATTATCTACCCTATAATCCGGTCTTCCACCTTTTCTCCTTAAGACCGGTAAAAATAAAAGGGATCCTATTCTAAGTATACCTTTGCCTTGAGCAATTTTAGGTCTTCACATTTATCCTTTGGCTTGCATCTTATCACCAACATATGAACTTAACCTTTGCATACTCATTAAACGCGTTAGTCCCATATTCACATAAATTCATTAATTACCAAAACCATTTTTATGGGTCTAGATGCTTTCAATCATGAGATAACACAAGAGTTTCAACGCACATGAACTGGACGCTAATAGTTTTGGGGCAATTTTCTCCTATTGCTTATATCTATGTAGACTATGTTACAGCTAATAATGAGGGTAACTAATAGGGGTGCAAATGGTCCATTTTAATTTGGATACAATTCGGAGCAAATTTTTGGATATCTGAAGGTTTTGTCAGATACAAAAACGGATTTGGATATTTTTTGTCGAATATGGAAACAGATTCGGAACAAGCATTATCCGACGGATACGGAACTATCCGGATATTTTTTTCGGATAGTTACCTGATAGTTACCCGGATAGTTACCGGATAGTTACCCAGATAGTTACAGATACAGAAACGGAGTCGGATACCTAGCCTCTCCGCTAGCCAGGTGGGATCTCCGACTCTTCTTGAAATGTAGCATCATTTATTTATATAAAATTGCTTGTTTCGGTGGCTGTTGCAACGTCGGTACACATGTATTAGATCTCAGTTTGCTTAATTTGTCTCTGTCACCATGTGAAATTTGCTTTCGCACATTATCCGATTAAATATTCGTGACCGAAACTAACCGTATTCGGAGCGGCATGTATTCGCTTCGTATTCGTGACCGAGAATATCCGCATTCGTATTCGTATCCGGCACTATCCGTGTGTGACTCCGACAAAAAATATAGAAAACGATACTGGATGAGCAATATCCGTCCGTATCTGCTCTGTTTGCACCCCTAGTAACTAATAAGGGTGCAACCACACACCGCTTGTGCATCCTTTCGTGATCCCGCACGCACACCCAATTTTATCTACACGACGGAAAAACTCCCAACTCCATACCTTTTTTGTCCTACCCATCCCACATCCGATTCAAATGATGCATGTGCATGGAAACAAAATGTGTTGCTACTCTCCTCTCTCCTACACAGCCAGGTCGGTATAAATTTCAAATCAAACCAAGTGTGAATGTGACGCACAACATGATAAAAATGGGAAAACATATCAATTAGTAAAATTCAAAACCATATTGATACAAATTTCAAACCAGATTAGTGTAGATGTGAAGCAAATTAAGATAAATTTGAAAAATAAATTATCAAACTTTAAAAGCAAACCAGGATAAAATCGAGAGCAAAGTTGGTATAAATTTGGAAGCAATTCATGATGCTATCCAAAGCAATTTATTCTCATCTTATCACCTTGTTTGTGTGGGCGCTACGATCGAGAAGCAGCAGTTCGATTGCCTGCATGCTACTTCCACCACATGCTGATCCCCAGCCCTAGCAAGCAAATCAGGATAAATATCAGAGCAAAGTTAGTATAAATTTAGAAGTAATTCATGATACTATCTAAAGTAAATCCAGAATTATTTGGATACAAATCATGCAACCAAGCTGAGGATGATTTTCAAGAAAAATCGATATAAAATTTAAATCAAATCATGTGTGAATGTGATGCAAAACATAATAAAAATGAGAAAAGAGATAAACACTTGGGGAGAGAGAAGATTGGAGAGATAGAGAAGATTGGAATGGGAAAGACCTGCTGTGTGTTTTCACATCTGAGAGGGGAAGGGGAAAGTGGAGAAATGGGAGAGGTGGGAACCAAGACTACGACTTTACTTGTTAATGAGGTCAAACATCTATCCAACGATAACCTACACTGTGCATTCAACAACGTAATCGGACGCACACATGAAAATAGGCTTTTCCAAACTAATAAACTTGAATGACTCAAAAACTAACAGAAAGAAGGAAACATGCCATACCTGCACGATCCGAACAAAGCGCATCTCAGCGCACTACTCCGCCCACTAATAGCATAGTGCATCCCCTCTTTTCGGTTTCCAAAAACTATTTCTTGATTTTTCTTTAGTAATTATCTTTCACTCCATACGACCCACCTCTACGTGACCAAGTCGTGATTATATTTGAGCTTTAAATGAGCGAACTCGACTATCTCAGCTCGCGACGCTGAGCCGAACTCGAATAGTTGCCTTAGGCTAATAGTGCACCCACCATCAATCTTTTCGAGCCTATGCACACTTAAATTTTTCTTATTATTGAAAAATAGCATAAATCATTTTAATTGTTATCCCCACCAGCCTACTCGAGCTTAGGCCGAGCCGATTCGTTCAAGCTCGGCTTGCCCATGCTCGAGCCTAAGAATGTAGCCAAATATTGAGTGTGGTGGGTCGCTACCTCTTTTACGAGCCAATCGCATAGTCCATACATATGTCTAGAAGCTTTGCCAAATCTATCATCAGTTATACTCTAACTTATCATATGTAATTTTAACAAATTTTCACCCTAATGTAAAAATCTACCATCATTTTGTGTTTGTGTAAAAAAGTTCAAATTTTAAAATCAGCTGTGCCCTAAGTTATCATATGCATTTTAACTAAATTACTACCATAATTTTAGAATTTAACATCAATTTTCTAATCATGTAAAAGGTTCAAAGTTTACCATCAGCTGCACCATCATTTTTAACCAAAAAAGTTCAAAATTTCAAATACTTCCATCAGTTGGATCCTACGTTACCATCTATAGGTTTAATAAATTATCATCTTAACTTCAAAATTATCATTGATTTTTTAATTTAAAATAAAATTCAAAAGGTCATCATCAGTTGCACCTAAATTATCATCAACATTTTTTTCACAAATTATAGCCTAAGTTCTAAAATTACCTTTAGTTTTGGGAATTTCAATGGTTCAAAAAATTAATTTACCATATGCAAATCTAAAATATTATCAACCTAAATTCAAAACTACCATTTTAAAAGAATCAAACAAATTACCATCGAACATTAAGTGAAGCGGAAAGCAAAGAAATATAGTCAAAAGAGTTGGGGCCCTTTTGACATGCAATGCAAGATGGTGCTTGGCTTCAATTATGGGCCCACATAAAAGTAGCACAATAAAAGCATGCTTTGCATGTCCGTGTACACCCGTATGGAGGCCTGCTTGTGCACATAGCAACATATGACAAACATAGTATTAGTTGCATTTAAAATCACCAACATAAGTTTTAAAATTACCATCAGTTTATGAATTTAAGAAAAGTTTAGTAAATACCATTATTCAAACCCTAAGTTATCATTATAGTTTTAAGAAATTACAACCCTAAGTTAAAAATTACTACCATTTCTATAAATCTAAAACATTTTAAAACTTACCATCAGTTGCGCTAAAGTTATCATTAATTACACTCTAAGTTATCATCTGCATTTTTAAATAAATTAACACCCTAATTTCTACATTTACTATCATTTTATGATATCATCACTTTCAACCCAAAAATAAACTTGAACCTTCAAAGCTTACCATTAGTACAATCCTAAGTTATCAGTTGCAGTTTTAACAAGCTACCACACTAAGTTTAGAAATTATCATTATTTTTAATTTACAAAAAATCACAAAATTACCATCAGTTACACTTTAAGTTACCATCTACATTTTTTTGAATAATTCAGCAAACCCCTTTGCATGGCGGTTTTGCATTATCTTACCTTGTGATGATCCCAATGTGACTAATCAATGGGCCTCTCACATGATTGATCCTATAAATCAATTGAATCTCAGAAAAAGAAAAATGTGTGCATGCAGAATTGTGTATACACAATCAACCGTTTTGAACTCACCAATCTCACATGTATTATTTCCTGTTCGTCTGTGCATTGGGCCCACATTATTTGGCCCCACATATCATGACACAGATATTCATTTCTGTGTGTACCATGCACATGTACGGCTCCAAAAAAGACCCACCTTATCCAAGAAAGAGAGTTTGTTGTGTCTGTGTTATTTGCACCCGTCCGTCCCCTATGTGACCCACAATGAATTTGGGTACTTGGTAAGACTAACGCGCACCTAGACGCGCCGTAGAATTTCCGCATAATGAATGTCATATTGTGAATCATTTAATTATTCAATGGTAAATCATGAATCTTCTCGAGAAAATACCCTACCTTTTTTTGGCGGCGGCAAGCTAGCTGGCACATATTCCTTAATTTCTTTCTTCCCTTCTATTAGTTAATGAGGCACATGTCTTCCTTTGCTTCATATCGAGTCATCCGTTCATCTGTATATATATAGTCATAAGTCTACTTCGTGCAAAGAATGGATCAGAGAGAGAGTGTTTTGAAGTTTGAACTAGTCACTCGATCGATCCAACCTATTCAGAGTGCACAAGATTAGCCAGGTCGATCTCTGCATGTATGTACACGCTATAGTTACTGCATGCGAGTGGCGGCATTGGTGATAGTCACGCAGCTAGCCACTATCCCGCTTGCTCATTACCACATAGAAGCACGCACGTAGTAGCACGATATCTTTTCCATTTGAAGAACCCAAGATATGCATTGCCTCTTCTTTACCAAGTTACTCTCACCCAATACCAAAGTTATTGACCACATGCCAATCCTTTGTGTGTGTTGTTCAACACTTTGGCCGTGAGATGTTTACATGAAATGGGAGTTGTGTTCTTTACTCAACATTTTGAGAGTTTTGTTCCATAAAGTTACATACACGGATACACCCCCAGTTAGGAAACATGTTTGCTTGGGTTATATGAGGATCCACGAACTATGGAGCAGCCTCTGAGTCTGATCACAATGGGTCCCTACTGTATCGGTCTTCAGACTTTATATGACACCGACAATAGGTCAGAAGAAAAGCTATCAAGTTCTGAACAATGCAAAACTGAGAATGCTTGTTATCTTCAGTGAAGCTGTTTCAGTGCATGACAATGTAAGACTAATCATTTACTTCACCAGTTCCATTTTGCAATTCAATCCTTCTATTCAGAAATTTCCACGTAGTAACTCATTTGATCTCTAAGCATTTCCCCCTAGTTAAGAGTGGTGAAAAGTGTTGGTGGGTTCAGTACTTTTGTAGATAAAAACATTGACCAAAGTTTGATGTTGCAGCCAACAATAGCTATAGAAAATGAGGCTATACTCTCCCTGGAGAAAGAGTCTGCAAAATACTACCAAAACCTAGGAAATCAAATGATATATGATTGATGAATGGGGAAAAATAATGAATTAAATCAAGCTCTAGCTAGCAAGTACAACACTCACACGCTATTGCATACAATCGATCTATTACTTCGATGACTATGAAGAGAAGAAGTGGGTGGTAAGATTGGATGACGAGGAGGAGGCCTAGATGGTGTCGGTGACCGTTCCTGACCATGCCGTCAGCGACGGCCAGACATCAATGAATCCCAGCACTAGTGGGTGACACGCAACGATGCCCAATGGCGGGGGCTTCCTCATCACTAACAATGGTGGTGAGAACTCACCCTCCTCCCCTCCTCCTCTGTAATCCCAAACAACGATGGCGAGGCATTTGGCCTCTCGAATGGTGTATCCCCACTGGCCGACGCTGCAGGAGCACCCCGCTCATACACCGGGTTGGAGATGCACTGAACCTGTCACTGTGCGTGGAGGAGCTGGTGGACTTGGACTGCGACGGCGATGAGCGCTGTAGGCGACCACCTCCACATGGTGGTCTCCAGCTTAGGGATGGCGAGGAGGTCCTTGGGGTTGGGCGCATGCATGACGTCATGTGCGTAATAGAACGGTGGGGTGCTGGAGAGCGCAGCCTCGTGCATCGTCATCGTCATCGCCACTGACGTGGCATTGCCTGTGGCAGTGTGCGGCGGGGACGACGTAGGGCCGAGCTTCGGCCAGGACATTGCCACGTGGAGGCGACGACGGTGGAGGTGGAAGCAGAAGATGTCTGCGACTAGGAGGAGGAGGATCGTGAGGAAGAGGTCAAGACTGAGCTCCACCGTGAGGCTGACCCCCATAGCCAGCCTCGACATGTCGTCGGTGAACATGGCGGCTTTAGCTCACTCGCGTACCACGTTTGCCGAGCTTAGGGACAGTGGAGCGAAGTGGAGCTGTGCCGAGGTGAGCGCGTGTGGAAGCAACAAGTGGCGTGGCACACAAAAGCATCAGACAACTAAAATGGTGACGCGATGTAACATATGCGCTGGTAGTCGCGCGGTAGATTTGCCACTGATAGAAATTTGTCGCTAGCCGCGGTGCTTCTCCACATCCAACAAGAACTAGGCAAACACCGCCTGTGACGAGCCTCCTTCCTCTAGCACCGCCTCCACCTCTTTCTTCTGCGCTGCCACTTGCGCCCTAAGCTCCCTCCCTTCCTTGGACTCTACCACCAACCTCACCTCGTCCGCCTTGATGAAACTCGCCCTATACCACTCTAGCTTCACCGTGACGACCATGTCCTCCATCATGAACATCTTGTCCATATTCTGCTCCACGTATAGTGGCTAGCACAGCATAGGAACCCCACCGCGATGCTCTCCAGCGCCGAGTTCCACCCGCAGTGAGTCACGAACGCGTGGATTGCCAGAGGGTTATGTTTTAATGAAATTTAAACATTGTTGCAAGAAGATGAAAAAGGTATGAAGGTGCGTGAACAACGAAACTTTGAAAGGCCATCATTAAACACCCATAAAAACCTCATCTACCCTACTCTATAATACACCAAAATTTTCTTTACTAAATCCACCCCCTCAACCACCCCCACAGTCATGCCTAATCTAAGTCCACCCAGATTTGTGTACCAAAATAATCCAACTTCATACAAATGAATGGCCTGGATTTTTTCTCAAGCCTTCCTCTCTTACTCATTGAAGATCCTAAGGCCAAAATCATCCGGATCATGCACATCATCCCCCTCCAACCTAACCCGTGCGCCTGCCTCCCCCTGGTGAACCCGTGCGCCTCCCCTCTAATTTCTCCGCCGCCTCCTCCTCCTCATTCTCGCCGCGCTTTGCCTCCCCACCGAACCCGTGCGCCTCCTCGCCTCGATTTCTCCGCCGCCTCCTCCTCCTCTCTCATCCGCCGCCTTTGCCCCGCTCCACCGCCGCCTCCTCCTCCCCCCCGCGCCGCCGCTTCCTCCCTCCTCCTCCTCTTCCGCCGCTGCCCGCTCCTCCACTCCCGCCGCCTCCTCCTCCCCACCTCGCACCGCCGCCACCTCCTCCTCCTCCCATCCCGCGCCGCCTCCTCCCCCGCTCCTCCGCCTCGCCGCCTCCTCCTCCCCACCCCTCCGCTCGCGCCGCCGCCTCTCCCCCCCCCTCCCGCCGCCGTCGTCGTTGTCTTCCTCCTCTCGCCGTTGCTCGTGTCGTGCGCCGACCTGACACGCTGCTTCGTCTACAAGGCTGCGCCAACCGAGCTTCCAGTGGCGGCGTGCCCCCACCGTTGCCGTTCTCTCCTCCACGCTCTCCTCCCGATCCGCATCGTCCAAGTTCTACAAAACCTCCTCCTCGTCGGCGTCGTCTTCCTCCTCCTCCATCTTCGGCCTCTTCCGGTGCCGCGGCGACCTCTCCGGCTCCGATCGCGCGGCTGCGTCTCCGCGCCATGTCCTCCTGGTCGACGTCTGCGCGCCTCCGTCGCCGCAAGGGTCCAGCTCGCCGGATGCCTCGCGCTCTACGAGATATCCGGCTTCCCAGTCTCGGCACCGGATGCTCTTCAAGACTGTGGCACGGCGGCGGTGCGCGGGCGACCAATGCGCCGGACACCGCCGCGCGGTGGAGGACAACGTCGGCGGGAGCACCGGCGGGTTCATCGCCACCGGCTACCGGCAGTGTCGCCGTGGCACGATCGAGGCGACTCTCGCCGGGGATCGCGGCGATCGTCACCCAGTGTCAAAGACGCCGAGGTCGAGTGCGCGGCGCGCCTCCGGCCAGTGTACCTTGACAAGTGCTACATTAGCTACAGCTACTACCCCATGGCGTGCCCCGCGGCGTCGGAGGTCGGTTTCTTGGCTCTCGATTCAATCTAACAAATTTGTGCTGAACATGCAATTTTAATTATACTTAGAATACTGATTCAATTACTCGTTCATCGATCGATCCAATCGAGTCGCGGATAGATTGTTTGGGTTGAGGAATTTAGGCAAATGTGGCATTGTGTTAGTGTGACAAGTTAACATTTTAAGATTGGTGTGGGTGGCTATTTTATGCATGTGAAACTCTGGTCGGTGGATTTGTTTCTATGTGTGTTGGTGAGATATTGCTAGGGTTCTTTGTTTAGTTGTGCTTGAGAATTGATTGATAGGGATTGTGGGTCAGCGCTTTTGGTTGTTTCTTTAGTGGATTTTGGCTGTTTTGGGCAAATTTGTGTAGATAAGTGCCCTCTCAGGTGCTCATTGTTTAGATTACAAGCCTTACATGGTCGCATTAGGTAGGTTAGATTTATGAGGGTACCTTTCACATGTCAAAGTGGAACTCGATCTTGTTCCTTTCTTGTTTGGTTAGCTTATGATTTGTGGACAGGGTTGTGCTTGTCTGCGATGCGAGGTTCTCCCACTTTCTTTTTGTGTCTTGATTAGTTCAGTTTAGGCGATGCACATTACTGAAACCTCCATTGTATGTGCCTGCTTTGTCGAGTAGTTTGTTTGTTTTCTATGCAATTTGCTGTGTTATCATTTCTTACTTGGCTGGTAAACAACAAAATCAAAAGTGCACATTAGTTCGTAGGTGCGTATTGAACCCTGAGAGGAGAAGTTCAATAATACAATCTCTTACGGAGATGTTCTTGTATCACAATGAATTCATGACCTGTGCTTAGTAAGTGATAAGATCCTAAAAAGTCCATCGCCATGTTTGTTTTTTCATCATATGTTTAATGTTTTACACAAATTGTTTACTTGTAATACGTGCTTGCCCATGCTTTGGTTGCCTGGATGAAACTGCGAGATTATTGCTGATAAGGGTAGTTATTATCTTTATGTAGAAGTCAAAATGTTTTGGACCTTCTGGCACTTTAGCTTGGGCCTCAAAGTGGAGAAGCTTATGGGCTTATCTCTGAGTTTGGAAGTAATATATGTAGGAGAGCCAAATTATTTCTCTATCTCTTTCAGTAACTCTCTTCCTATGTTTTTTGTTTGAAATATATATTAGAACCAGGGATGGGAAAACCATTAGAAACTGGCCAGCTACACCAATTCTTGGATTTCCTGGCAAGGGTTGAAATTTGACTAACTGGAGCCAAGGCATCTTATTGTTTTGAAGCTATGCTATATAATAGGGACTTATTTGCTGGCCCTGGAGGCGCTCAAGAAAAATACAATGTTGGCTTGAGGATTCAAAAGTGATGTTAGAGCTTTGCGAGTATAGAAATCTAATTTAGTGACAAGTAGGCGGATATTAGGTGGGCTGTCATAAAATTTTCTTCGGCATTTAACAAGGCATAGACTGCCCTTCTTTGGTACTGAAGTGATCTATCTAGATAGTTGAAGTTACATAGGTAATGTTGTAATGAAGACATCGGTTCAAAGTCAATACAAAATTTCGAGAATCAATGTAATGATAGATTCTGGTCACCTCCTTTCGATGTGTAATTCTTCAATTGGTGGTGTTCTTCTATATTTGAGTGATATCTTGTTTAGCTGTATGAATCAACCCCAGTTGAGTTTTGATCTTCTACATATTACGCATGCCCTTCCGCTAAATAAGGAGATTTTATTAGTTCTGATCTCACTTTGTAGGCTTGCAACTTGCAAGGACTGTCTTATTGGAAGACAGTGGGGCGTGATATGTTTCTTTATCTTTGCTCTGTTACATCTCGGTGCCTAGCTTTCTTCTGGTTTCATTCGTTTGAAAGGTTTTGCTAGAGTTATCTTGATTCACTTGTTTCAAACTATATCT
Source organism: Dendrocalamus sinicus (assembly GCA_036346575.1). Lineage (NCBI taxonomy): Eukaryota > Viridiplantae > Streptophyta > Magnoliopsida > Poales > Poaceae > Dendrocalamus > Dendrocalamus sinicus. Next base: position 44,918,076 of record CM070641.1, on the reverse strand, counting down.
GTGTAGTGGAGATGAAATAAATTAATTTATCTCCCTTTTGCACTTAGCATTATTATTATTGTGGCGTCCAACTATTTGTGATTATTTGCCAGTAACTCGTGCACATGTATATGGTCAAAAGGGGCTTCGACCATGGTGAAACTCGTGCACATTGGTCGGAAGTGGCTTCGACCGCGATGAAAAGTGTTGTATGTGGTCGGGAAGGGCTTCGACCAGCGCGAAACTCGGTGCACATGGTCGGAAGTGGCTTCGACCACGATGAAAAGTGTTGTATGTGGTCGGGAAGGTGTTTAAATCACGCGATAAACGGTCGTAGCTTCTGTTAACCGGTCGTATGGTCTCGCGAAGCGGTCGCAAGACCTGGGAATCGGTCGTAGGCTTTTGAGCATTGCGTGTTGGGTGGTTCCGACCGGTCACGTATTTATGTGACATTCATTTTGTGACAAAAATGTTTGGTTATACAATATATGAGACGTGAATCTTAATGAATCTGATTGTTCGTTTTATTTTTTACAAATTTTATCTTGTTTTGTATTTTTCCGTAGCGTTAGCACGGGCACACTACTAGTTGATGATAATAGTGCTAATGGTAATTCATAGTAGTACATTATCCTGTTCGTATTGGCTTGTGCTTATGGTTTTTACAAAGAAAAGCCAAAATCTAATACAAACATTTGACTTTTCAAAACAGTTTCTCCATCTTACCACTACCGTCTCGCTCTGGAAATAAGGCAGGAGGGTCATGGGTGCATCACACCCCACTACTCTCGCTCCCGTCATGTATACGCAACTCTCCCTCACTTGCGCACTGCTAGCGCCCTTGCCATAGGGGTGGCCCAACCCTCCGTGATTGGGCCTTACAATTGGCCCAATATGTAATAGGCCCAATAGTATAAATGAGTGTACTAGTGTACACCTACCTTATGTAATTATTAAGAGGTAAGATGTTAATTTTTCATCCTACCCTACTCATGTATATAAACCCTCAAGAGGGGCGTAAGGGAGGGGATCACTCATTTCCCACATATCGTCTCTCTTTGTTGGCTCTCCTCTTCTAGTCCTCCACTCTAGTGTTTATTCTGTAGCTACAATAGTTGGCGCCGTCCGTGGGGACCACGCAAAAAGCTGCGCAAGGAAGGATGCTAGAGAGCCAACTAAAAAGAGGGATACTAGAGACCACCACAACGAACCTACCAGCCGTGCAGGTGCGTGTGTGCTATTGCAAGCCTAAGCCAACATCATAGGTAACTACTCATCCTCTTTGTGGGGTTGAGCGCCGGCGTGTTTCTCCTGTGTTTCCTCTGCTGCGACATGCCGGCCTCGGCTGCGAAGGCAGTGTGGGCTCCGCGGCTCCGGTCTTGGTCCGGTTTCGGCCAAATCTCTACGGCGACATGCTAATCCCCGCATGTACGAGTACGGTTGTCAACCACATGTATGCATGCACGTCATTAGTGTGATTACTTAGCACATGCATGGAGGCCCCAGTGTCACCGGACTTGCTTCTCCACTCCAAGCCTGCTCGCACACTCGCATCCGACGCCGCGCGGCCTCCGTAGGCTCCCCTCGCGTGCTTTCACAAGCGCACCCAGGACTTCGTGTGGCCTCTACGTACGTCTGCATGGATTCCACACACCTTTGCCGGGTAGACCTTGCCTCAGCACGAAGTCGACGCATGAGGTCTTCGTGCCGGGCCTCCACATTGTGAGGTCTCCGCATTGGCCCTCCACGTTGCGAGGTCTTCGGGTCGAGTCTCTGCGCCAAGGATCCACTTTGTGAGGTCTCTGCATCGAGTCTCCACTTTGCGAGGTCTCTGCGTCGGCCCTCCATGTCGCGAGGTCTTCGCGCAGAGTCTTTGCGCCGAGGCACCACATCGCAAGGTCTTTGTGACTGGGCCTTGCAATTGGTCCAATATATAATAGGTCTAATAATATAAAGAAACATACCAATGTACCCCTACTTTATGTAATCATTAAGGGGTAGAATGGTAATTTTCCATTGTATCCCACTCATGTATATAAACCCCCCAAGAGGGGCGTGAGGGAGGGGACCACTTATTTCCCACATATCGTCTCACTCGGTTGGCTCTCCTCTTCTAGTCCCCCTCTCTACTGTTTAGTCTATAGCCACAACGGCCCTCCTTCCCAAAGTTATTTCTTTCAACCACTACTATTCATTTTCAGCTAAAAACCGTAAGCCACAGCCAAAAGTTATTAGCAAAAAGCCAATATGAACGCTCACGAAGCCACATGATATCAGGATTGAAAGGAAAAAAAGGAAAGGTGAAATGCCATGTTCCTTAAGATTGGGTGTTACAATGATATCAAGAAATTGGTTTAGTCTCGACAGCTAGTTGTGTTGGCACTTCATGTATATAGGGCACAATTTGACAGGTCCCAAAATGAAAGCATGATATTTAAGTGCATCAACCATGCATGAATGTTTTGCTCAACACAACATGTGGGACCACAAGATCCTAGATAGCCAATATATTGTTCAGGAATCAAGATTGAGCTTGTTAGCTTGCTCGATTAACATGTTTAAAGATTCTATATCAGATCCATAACAGTGACACCAAGTGGCTCATTCTCATATTTCCGAAGGTAAAAGTAACACAAAATATGATGGTGTGAGGAGAGCACGCAAACAATCTACATAGTTGATAGATGTGGATGAGACGGCTAGCAGAATGTGGTCAAGAGAGCAAGCAGCATGGCCAAGGCGTGAGCGGTAGAGCGATGCTAGCTAGGGCAAAGTTTGGCCGAGCATAGCTACAGAGCTGACGTAAGCAGCAAGCCGAGTCTAACAATGATAAACAAATTTATTGATAATATATATTTTTTTAGCAAAACACATGCATTGAACTGAAACGAGTCAACTAACAGAAAGAAGGAAACGTGCCACACTTGCACGAACAAAGTGCATCTCAGCACACAACTTCCCCACTGACAGCACAGTATCATGCAGAGACTCCCCGCGACTTGATTTCTACATGATCAAGTCGTGATTATTTCTGACAGAAATTTGTTGCTAGCCCCGGTGCTTCTCCACATCCAACAAGAACTGGACAAACGCCACCTGCGATGAGCCTCCTTCCTCCAGCACCGCCTCCGCCTCTTTCTTTCGCGCTACCACTCGCGCCCTGAGCTCCCTCCCTTCCTCAGACTCCACCACCAGCCTCACCTTGGCCTCCACCTCGTCCGCCTTGATGAAACGTGCCCTGTACCCCTCCAGCTCCACCGCGACACCCATGTCCTCCGTCATGAACACCTTTTCATATTCTGCTCTGCGTACAGTGGCCAGCACAGCTTTGGCACCCCCGCCGCGATGCCCTCCAGCGCCGAGTTCCACCCGCAGTGAGTCACGAACGAGCCGGTCGCCGCGTGCCTGAGCACGTCCACCTGCGGCGCCCATGATTTGACGACTAGGCCCCTGTCCTTGGTCCGCTCCAGGAATCCCTCTGGCAGGAGCGCCTCGAGGTCCGGCTCGGGGCGTTGCTCAAAGAACCTCTTCGGGTCGCGGATGCTGGCCGGCGTGCGCACGGTCCACAGGAACCGTTGCCCTGACTTCTCCAAACCAACGGCGATCTCCTTGAGCTGGTCCTTGGAGAGCGTGCCCATACTTCCGAAGCAGATGAACACGACGCTCTGCTCCGGTTGCACATCGAGCCATGCGAGGCACTCGTGCCTCCCCGCTTTGTCGTCATCCTTCGCGCCCTTGCCGACCAAGGGCCCGACGCAGTAGACCGGGGGCAGCACCCGGCCGGGGACGCAGAGCGGGTCCCTGAGCGCCTGCACCGCTCGGCTCTCCAAGGACTCGAACGTGTTCACCAGAACGCCCATGGTGTCCGTGTTACGCTTCCAGACGTCCATCTTGGCTTTGCACATCTCGTCCTCCGGGTGTTCGAGCAGTTCCTTGATGAGATGAGACGCCGGCATTGGCGGAACGCCAAGGAAATCGAGAGGCGTGTCCCCCAGCTCCTTCAGGCCCGTCTAACTGTCGGCAAGCAATGCCGGCAGCTGGGTTAGGACGCATAGGGCCGAGGCGCCCGAGGCGAAGAACGTGTAGACCGGGACGCCGAGCTTCGCGCAGACGTCGATGGCGTCGATGTAGTTTTCAATAATCCTGCGCAGCTGGTTTTTGCCGGATACCCGTCAGAAGTCGCTGTTGTCGGTTTTCCATCAGACTTCGTTTTTCGTCGGTTTTATTTTCCAGTCTTTGTGACAGTTTCTAGCGCCCGGTTGATTCGGTCTTGTACGAGCGTTTCAACGCAGATTAGTTTCATTTTTGTTAGCTATATTTCCGGAGTGATCCGATTGTATCGAGTAGTTGGATCTTTTCGTTTTACCTGGTCATGTACTGTCTGCTATAATAAAAAGGGCTGAAAACTGAAAAGCCGAGCAAGTCTTGCGGCACAAAATACTGTCTTCAGAGATTCAGGTTGCCATTCCGGTTCTGTGTGCGAGTGAGTTTGAGTGTTTGCCGGAGTTGAGCTGACAATTGGTATCAGAGCCTTGTGCTCGTGCCTGGGATGTCACACTCCGGCTCCCCTCCATCACGGCGCTCCACTTCAACGCCGCCAGTCAGCGGACGCGACGGAGCAAGCGGCGGCAGGACTGGCCGCACCGAAGCAGACGGGAACAGCGCTGCCCGTGCTGTCATCGGCGTCGACGACGGACTGGGACAAGAGATGTTTGTCCAGCGGGTTGTGAAGGAGGTCGGGGGTGGGGCGGTGTACCCATCTTTGACGCGCACCAATTACGCCGACTGGTGCTTGATGATGAAGGTCATGCTGAAGGCTCACGGTTTATGGGAGGCCGTCAGTCGCGGGGGTGTTCCGGTGCAGGAGGATATGATGGCCATGGAGGCGATCCTTCGCGCCGTACCCTCGGAACTGTGGTCGATGCTGGCAAACAAGGACACTGCAAAGGAATCTTGGGATGCATTGAAGGCCATGAAGGTTGGCAATCAGCGTGCATGCAAAGCGAAGTTGCAGAGCCTGCGTCGAGAATACGAAGACCTCACCTTCCGAGAAGACGAGACCGCCAATGACTTCTCGGTGAGACTCACTGCACTTGTCAGCAATCTGAGCCTCCTTGGTGACAAGCGCAGAGAAGAAGACATCGTGCAGAAGTATCTGCGTGTTGTCCGGACCGATTCTCACAGATTGCGCTTTCAATCGAAACGCTTCTGGACCTTGAGGAGCTGACGGTAGAGGTAGAGGACATCACCGGGCGACTCAAGGCTGCCGAGGAAAGACTTGAAAAGCGGCACGGCAAGGGTGCAAACACTGGAGGCGCCAAGCTGCTGTTCACGGAAGAGACTTCAGGCAGTTCTGGTGGACGCAAGTCAGGCAATGGCACACGCGGACGTGGGAAACCGTTCCGTGGCAGGAGAGGAGATTCTGGTGGCCGAGATACAAAGCCAAGGGACAAGTCTCAAGATAAGTGTCGCAACTGCGGCAAGCATGGGCACTGGGCGCGTGAGTGCCGGCAACCCCGACACACTGAAGAAGCGCACCTCACGAAGATCAGCGATGATGAGCCAGCATTGTTGTTGGCAGATGTGATTGCAGTGGCTGATCAACCCCAAGAGATCAAGAACCCGGTGTTCCTCCACGAGCCAAAATTACTGGGGATGATCGGGAACGACGAGGACCGCCATGATGAGGCCTGGTACCTTGACACAGGAGCCAGCAACCATATGACGGGTCGCCGCGGAGTCTTCGCCGAGCTGGACACTGGTGTCACTAGCAGGGTGAGGTTCGGAGATAACTCAACTGTCACAGTGCAAGGGCGCGGCACGGTGCTTTTCACCTGCAGGGATGGACAGCATCGCGCGCTCACTGGAGTTTACTACATCCCACAACTCCGGTCAGACATTATCAGTCTCGGACAATTGGAAGAGAACGGGTGCAGAGTGCTGATCGAAGATGGTGTGCTTCGCATCCATGACCGGGACAGAAGGCTGCTCGCGAAGGTGAATAGAGGCCCAAACCGTCTCTATGTGCTGAAGCTGGAGTTGGCACAGCCGGTTTGTCTGGCTGCACATCACGATGACAAAGCCTGGCAATGGCATGCCCGCTTCGGTCATTTGAGCTTCGATGGGCTACGCAAGCTGGCGCGAGGAGACATGGTGTGAGGTCTGCCGGCGATTGAGCATCCGGAGCAAATTTGTGATGCGTGCCTTGCAGGGAAACAGCGACGCGGACCATTTCCGGCGGAGGCGAGGTTTCGCGCCACCGATCGCATCGAGCTTGTCCATGGTGACTTGTGCGGCCCCATTACTCCGGCGACTCACGGCGGCAAAAGATATTTCTTGCTCTTGGTGGATGACATGAGCAGATATATGTGGCTGACCTTGCTGGCGTCAAAAGGAGATGCTCCGGCGGCAATCAAGAGATTCAAGGCAGCCGTCGAGGTTGAAACTGGTCGGAAGCTACAGGTGCTGCGGACAGACCGTGGCGGCGAATTCAATTCAGTTGAATTCGGCGAGTACTGTGCAGACGAGGGAGTGACGCGGCATCTCACGGCGCCTTACGCACCACAGCAAAATGGGGTTGTCGAGAGACGAAACCAAACCGTGGTGGCGATGGCTCGGTGTATGCTCAAAGCAAAAGAGATGCCCGGCGAATTTTGGGGGGAGGCGGTGACCACTGCAGTGTTCATCCTAAATCGTTCTCCCACACGAAGTCTCATCGGGAAGACGCCATTCGAAGCATGGCATGGGAGGACACCGGCAGTCCACTTTATGCGCACGTTCGGCTGTGTCGTATATGTCAGGATTGTCAAACCGCACCAGCAGAAACTTGAAGATAGGAGTAGGAAGATGTTGTTCATCGGGTATGAACCTGGCTCAAAAGCATATCGAGTTTTCGATCCAGTCGCCAATCGTGTACATGTCACACGTGATGTGATATTTGACGAAGGGGCCAAATGGGCTTGGGCGCGCAACGAAGGCTCATCGCAGACGCTCACCGGAGGCGACATTTTCACTATCGAGTACAAGGTGCAGAAGAAGTCTTCCCCAGCTGAAGAACCCAAGTCGCCACCTCTTCACGACGAGGAACCTCATGCTCCTTCACCCACACCGCAAACGGCTGAAGGGGGAGTTGAGTTTGTCTCCCCGCCCACTGACGTCTCGGCGATACTCGACGACGATAATGGTGCGCCTCGCCGGTATCGTACCATGGAGGACGTGCTGGCCAAAGGACCGGTTCTGGAGACTGATGTTGAAGACCTTCACCTGCTAGCAGCCGAGGAGCCAAGCACCTTCGCCGAAGCAAACACAGAAGACTGCTGGCGCAAGGCGATGGCTGAGGAGCTGCGTTGCATCGAGGAGAACCAGACCTGGGAGCTCACGGCACTCCCGGCCGGCCACCGACCAATAGGCGTCAAATGGGTTTACAAGGTGAAGAAGAATGAGAAAGGGGAGGTCGTGAAGCATAAAGCCAGGCTGGTCGCTAAAGGCTACGTTCAGCGCCAAGGGGTTGATTACGACGAGGTGTTCGCTCCGGTGGCCAGGATGGAATCAGTGCGTCTTCTCCTTGCCATGGCTGTGCATGAGGGCTGGACTGTGCATCATATGGATGTCAAATCCGCTTTCCTGAATGGCGAGCTGTCAGAGGAGGTATATGTTGTGCAGCCGCCTGGTTTCATCGATTACAAACATCCTGGGAAGGTGCTCAGGTTGAAGAAGGCGTTGTATGGACTGAGGCAGGCACCTCGAGCTTGGAACATCAAGCTGGACAGCTGCTTAACTCAACTCGATTTTGTTAGGATGATCTCCACCCCGGTAGGCCCAACGGCCTACCGGGCCTTGAGCTCGCGCCCTGATCGGGGGCGCCCAACCCTAATGGTTGGTGGGCCCTCACACTGCGCCATATATAAAGGTGGGGCCGCGGCTCTTTAACGAGGTTGAACGGAGCCGCACCACCCCACCGAAAACCCTAATCCGATCTAGCGAGGGGCGCGGCCGGTGACGGAAGCACCATCGCCACGCCGCCCGACAGCGCCGCCACCGGACTTCACCAACGCGACACTCGACTCCACCGACTCCATGGCGGACGCTCGCACCCGCAGCCAAGACCACGGATGGTTAGTACCCTCTCTCCCTCTCGGTATCTCTCAAGAACCCGAACTAGAGATGAACCCGCTAGATCTAACCTAGGAGATCCTAAAGAAAACCTAGACCTAACATTGGTATCGAGCCTCTAGGCGTAGATGCGAGATGGGAAAAGAAAAGAAAGAAAAAGGGAAAGAAGAACCTAACCCTACCCGAACCCTAACCCTAGAAAAGAAACCGGTATTTACCGAGCCGCCGTCGTCGTCGGCTGGCGTTGGGGATCGGCCGAGCCTTGGGCTCGCCGGCGCTCCATGTTCTAGCCACCGTCGGCGGCGGCGCCGACCAGCGCGCGTCGCTCGGAAGGGCACCGACACGGAGCCGCGCGGCGGCGCGCGCTCCTCTCGGGAGGCGCGCGACGCCGGCGAGGCTCAGCGGCGGCGCCGCTCTTTCTTCCTCTCCGCGGCGTGGGACGGTCGCCGCGCCGCCGCGCCGCGGTCGCTCTCGGTGCGGGTGAGAGAGGAGGCCGAATGATTAGGGTTTCGGGGCGTCCGTCGCGCGCTTGTTTTGATCGGGCTAAAGAGGCGCTGAGTCGCGGATGGCATCCAGCCGCCACGATAGCGCCGAGCCGCTGGCCGCTTTGGCCCAGCGGCGAGGAAATCCCGCCGAGCCGAGTTTTGGCGGCGCGGCGGCGCGGCGTCGCGCGCGCGAGCGCGTTGAGGCCGCGCGAGCGCGTGTGGCGTGGCCGAGTGGGCCGCCGCGAGCGCGCGGCGTGGAGAGGCCGGCCGAGCGGCCGGCGCGTGAGGCCGCGCGGGCAAAGCCGTGGGCCGTGGGCCAGCCGAGCGAGCCAAATGGCGGTTTGCACGAGAAAAGGGATTTTCTGTTTTATTTTTTCAGAAGATTTCTTTTGATGATTTTTTGTTAAGTTTGAGATCAAATTTCAGTGCAATTTTGATCCAAAATCAGAATTTTTTCCACATGAGCTAAAGTTTATTATCTTCTCATTAAATTCGAACCAACGGAGAATTTAATTTTGAAGAGCAGAAATTTTTAAGTTTTCTCTAATTTTAATTGGAACCAACGGAAAATTAAAATTAGAGGAATAGTTACATTTATTTGATTCATGTTTATAATTTTGCTATTTTCGACCAAAGTTGATGATAGCAATATTATAAATTGATTTATTTATGAATGTATGCATTAATTCTTTCTTCTGGCCAACGGTGATGTAGAATTAGTGTACAAGAATTTTGCATGTTTTAATTTTGACCAACGTTAAATCAAGGCATGCAATTATTATATTATTATGTTTCCTCATTTTTCTGATACTGTTTCAGGACTCAACCCAATGGCATACATCTCGCACATCCCGGCACTTGATGGGAACAATTATCGTCCGCGAGAAAAGTATGATTTGGCACTTGCGCTGTGTCGAGAATGACTTAGCCTCACCTCTCCGTGTCTCATCGAGCCGAGGACCCGTGAGGGCGAAAATGAGATCGATGCTGATTTCACCGCCCGAAAGCGTGATCATGCAGAAGTCAGAATGAAATATGATCTTGAGAAAAAGAAATGGGACATCTCGAATCGCAAGTGCCTGATGGTGGCTAAGGCCACCATTGCAGATCCAATAAGGGGATCCATCCCAGACTGTGACACTGCCACAGAGTATCTACAGAAAGTGAAGAATCAGTTTACTGGGTCTTCAAAGGCCACAGCAAGCACGCTGATTAAGAAACTAGTGAATGAGAGATACTCTAGTGGTGGAATAAGAGAACACATATTAAAGATGAGCACAACGGCAGCTAAGCTAAATTCCATGGATATGGGGCTCAAGGATGAGTTTCTAATTCATTTGATTTTTGCTTCTCTGCCAAAAGAATTTGACACTTTTGTTGTTAATTACAACATGCAGCCCGACAAATGGGATATAGAAAAGCTCATTGCAATGTGTGTGCAAGAAGAGGAGAGGCTTAAAACCTCACAGGGTGACTTTGCAAACCTTGTGAAGAACAACAAAAGAAAGAACTTTAATGCCAAACCACAAGGGAAACCTCAGTGGGATAGTAGCTCCTCTTCTAAGTCACAGGGAAAGGTTCCCCAGTTTCATAAGCCCAACCAATTTACATGAGACAAAGACACTGTAAATTTTGTAAGAAGAAGGGGGCACTATCGGAGGGATTGCCCAGAGTTCCTGAAGCATCTGTTGAAGAATGGTAAGGATGTCATTACATTTATAGATGAATCCTTGTATTTAAGTTATGAAAAATCTACTTGGTGGATTGACTCAGGTGCAACTGTTCATGTTGCCAATTCATTACAGGGATTCCATACGAGGAGGACCCTACAAAGAGGAGAAAGAACAATTAAAGTTGCGAATGGAATTGAAGCTGAAGTCGAGGCCATTGGAGATCTCTCTTTAGAATTTCATGATGGTTTTGTACTTAGGCTTTCAGACGTTCTTTATGTACCCTCTTTGCAGAAACTTAATAAGTGTGTCGAAATTAGATGATGATGGTTATGATTGCCATTTTGGTGATGGCAAATGCAGACTTGTGTTTAATAATAAATGTGTTGGTCTTGCCTTCGACAAGACAAGCTTTATTTATTATCACTTTCTGAGAATGTGAATCATGTAACCATTGAGAATGAGAATACCTCTTCGTCTATGAATGAAAGAAAAAAGCGGAAGATAAATCATGATGCATCGTCGAAATTATGGCATTGTCGTTTAGGCCATATTTCGAGGGGGAGAATAGAACGATTGATTAAGAAAACACTTCTTCCGCCATTAGAATTTTCAGATTTAGAACAATGTATTGATTGCATAAAAGGAAAATATGTTAAGAAAATAAAGAAAGACGCCAAACGAAGCGCAGGAATTTTAGAAATAATTCACACAGATATCTGGGGTCCATTTCCTGTGATAAGTGTGGATGGTTATGATTCATTTATAACATTCACAGATGACTATTCGCGTTATGGCTACATTTATCCAATTAAAGAAAGATCAGAAGCATTGGATAAATTTAAGATATTTAAGGCTGAAGTAGAAAATCAGCACAATTTAAAAATTAAGATAGTAAGATCCGACCGTGGGGGGGAGTACTACGGTCGGCACACCCGTATGGCCAAGTTCTGGACCTTTGCAAGGTTCTTACAGAAAATGGCATAGTTGCTCAAGACTCTACACAGGCGAACCTCGCAGAATGGAGTGGTGAAAGACGCAACCGCACCTTAATGGATATGGTGAGAAGTATGATAAGTTACTCCACGCTACCGATAAGTTTATGGATGGAGGCGTTAAAACCGCCATTCATATTCTTAATCGAGTACCAAGCAAGTCGGTACCCAAAACACCGTATGAGTTGTGGACGGGAAGAGAACCTCACTTAACTATTTACGTGTGTGGGGTTGTCTCTTTGAGGCTAAAGTTTTTAACCCAAACATAGGAAGCTAGATCCCAAGACAGTCATTGCCATTTTATTGGCTATCCGAGAAAAATCGAAGGGTTATCGCTTCTATTGTCCCTGACAGACATACGAAGTTTGTAGAAACAAGACATGCTGTCTTCTTGGAGGAAGAGATGATCGGGGAGCAGAGTAGCGAGAAATTAACCTAGAGGAAAAGCGGTACATGTGCCCACTCCAATGGTTCAGAACCATTTTCACTCTACTGTTATTGCTACACTAACAGTGCGGACAACGTAGTGACAAAGACTGTTGTTAGTTCTCCGAGGAAACGATGAGTGAACATGAGGAACTGTCCTTCAGATCCCATAGAACCCATTGTAACCCAAGAGGAAGAGCAACAATGACCTCACACGTAACAAGCGCCAATCGGCGAGGGACTCGAAGGTCTCAAAGAGCCGAAGATCAGCTATCCCTAATGATTACGAAGTCTATGGCGAGGAATTTGAAATGGAGGGTGATCCCACCTCTTTTGAAGAAGCCATGAGAAGCGCTCATTCATCTAAGTGGCTTGAAGCTATGCAGATGAAATGAAGTCAATGAGCACCAACGGTGTTTGGGACTTAGAAACTATTCCTAAAGGAGCCAAGACAGAGGGTGTAAATGGGTCTACAAAACAAAACATGACTCTAGAGGGAATATAGAAAGATTTAAAGCGCGACTTGTGGCAAAGGGCTTTACGCAAAGAGAAGGCATAGATTACAATGAGACATTTTCTCCAGTCTCGTGTAAAGATTCTTTTAGAATAATAATGGCGCTTGTAGCTCATTATGATTTAGAATTGCATCAGATGGATGTAAAGACGGCATTCCTAAATGGGGATTTGGAGGAAAATGTCTACATGGCACAACCGAAAGGTTTTGTTGTGGAAGGAAAAGAACGTATGGGATGCCGGTTGAAGAAATCCATTTACGGATTGAAACAAGCATCAAGGCAGTGGTACTTGAAGTTTGATAGTACAATAAGAAGTTTTGGGTTCAAGGAAAATGTAGAGGACAATTGCGTTTATGCAAAGTTTAAGAATGGGAAATACATTTTCCTAATCCTGTATGTGGATGACATCTTACTTGCTAGTAGTGATGTTAGCCTATTACTGGAGACAAAGAAGTTTTTGTCCTCGAATTTTGATATGAAGGATCTTGGTGAAGCTTCGTCAGATGGGAATAGAGATTCACCGAGATAGAACTAAGGGGGTTTTAGATTTATCTCAAAAGGCATACTTAGAAAAGGTTCTAAAGAAATATAGTATGCTAAATAGTAAGCCTTCACCTGCTCCTATAGTCAAGGGCGACAGATATGGGGAATTTCAATGCCCCAGGAACCAATATGAGATCGATCAAATGAAAGCGGTTCCATATGCTTGGTGTCGGAAGCTTACAAGATATGCTCAAGTGTGTACGCGCCTACGACTTAGCGTTTGTCACCGGTTATTTGGCGATTCCGAGCAATCTGGAATAGAACATTGAAATTAGTAAAGAAAGTCTTGCGTTATTTGCAAGGAACAAAAGGCCTCATGATGACATACGAAGATCGATTCACTCCATATAGTGGGGTATCTGATTCGATTATGCGGAGATGATAGAAAGTCGACATCCGGATATGTATTCACTCGCGCGGGAGGAGCTATATCGTGGAAAAGCTCAAAACAAACCGTCACTACATCATCCACAATGTATGCCGAGTTTGTAGCATGTTATGAGGCCACGGGGCAGTGAATTGGCTAAAGAAATTCATACCGGGTTGAAAGTGGTAGATGACATACATAAGCCACTAAAGTTATCTGCGATAATGAACCAAAGAAGTATGTTATGCTCACAACAATAAGTCAAGTGGAGCTGCCAAACACATTGACATAAAGTATTATGTTGTGAAAGATAAAGTCCGGGATCATATAATCAGTCTTGAGCATATAGGGCGAGAAAAGATGCTCATGGATCCGCTCACAAAGGCTTACCACCCAATGTGTTCAGAGAACATTTAGCCGGCATGGGTTTACGGAAAGCCTATGATTCTGGACAATAAGGGCCCATTGAGAGTTCATTTCAAAACAGAGAAGTACATTGTGGTGTTGAATCTAATGGCATAAGATCGTGACGATGAGGCACGCCTATGCATCGATCGTGAAGGAATGAGAAAAACAATGAGTGATAAGTATAGAGTTCAGAATATAAGTTGAGATCAAGGGGAGAATGTTAGGATGATCTCAAACCCAGAGGCCCAACGGCCTACCGGCCTTGAGCTCGCGCCGATCGGGGCGCCCAACCCTAATGGTTGGTGGGCCCTGTCACACTGCGCCATATATAAAGGTGGGGGCCGGTGGCTCTTTTAACGAGGTTGAACGGAGCCAGCACCACCCCACCGAAAACCCTAATCCGATCTAGCGAGGGGGCGCAGCCAGTGACGGGAAGCACCACTGCCACGCCGCCCCTGGACAGCGCCGCCACCGGACTTCACCAACGCCGACTCGACTCCACCGACTCCATGGCGGACGCCCGCACCCGCAGCCAAGACCACGGATGGTTAGTACCCCTCTCTCCCTCTCGGTATCTCTCAAGAACCCGAACTAGAGATGAACCCCGCTAGATCTAACCTAGGAGATCCTAAAGAAAACCTAGACCTAACAGATTTCAAGCAAAGTGAGTCGGAGCACGCGGTGTATACTCGCAGTGAAAAGGCTCCACGACTCATCGTTGCTGTCTACGTTGACGATCTGCTGATTACCGGTGCAAACGAGGCTGAAATTGGTAAGTTCAAAGGCGAGATGCACACTCTTTTCAAGATGAGCGATCTGGGAGTTCTCTCTTATTACCTCGGCATAGAAGTTCATCAGCACAAGACCGGGATTAGCATCAGTCAGACTGCGTATGCTCGGAAACTGCTTGAGAGTAGTGGGATGGATCGGTGCAATCCATGCCAAACTCCCATGGAAGCTAGACTGAAGCTCAACAAAACGGGAGAAGGGAAGCCGGTGGACGCCACTAGTTACCGAAGCTTGGTGGGTGCACTGCGTTATCTGACGCATACACGCCCTGACATCACCTATGCCGTAAGCTACGTGAGCAGGTTCATGGCAGCGCCCAAGGAGGACCATCTTGCTGCGGTGAAGCACATCTTGCGCAATGTTACAGGGACACTCAATTTCGGCTGTTTTTACCCCACGGAAGAAAGAAAAGGAGACTGCACTGAAGGGCTTCAGCGACAGTGACCTGGGAGGTGATGTAGACGACCGGAAAAGCACTTCAGGTGTTCTTTTCTTCCTCAACCGGAGCCCAATTAGCTGGCAGACTCTGAAGCAGAAGGTCGTCGCATTGTCCTCATGTGAGGCCGAATATATTGCGGCAACCACTGTAGCCTGTCAGGGCATTTGGTTTACCAAGGTTGCTTAGTGATCTTACTGGCGAACCGGTTCAGAAAGTTGATCTGAAGATAGACAACATGTCGACAATCTCACTCTGCAGCAATCCGGTGCTCCACGACAGGAGCAAGCATATAGAAACCATGTACCATTTTATTTGGGATTGCATTGATTCAGGGAAGATCGGAGTGAGCCATGCCAGGATGGAAGATCAGTTCGCTGACTTACTAACGAAACTGCTCGGGAAGATCAAGTTTCAGGACCTGCAAGCACGGATCAGGGTCGCTGATGTTGGCGGGCAGCGTCAGGATTAGGGGGAGGATTGTAGTTTTCAATAATCCTGCGCAGCTGGTTTTTGCCGGATACCCGTCAGAAGTCGCTGTTGTCGGTTTTCCATCAGACTTCGTTTTTCGTCAGTTTTATTTTCCAGTCTTTGTGACAGTTTCTAGCGCCCGGTTGATTCGGTCTTGTACGAGCGTTTCAACGCAGATTAGTTTCATTTTTGTTAGCTACATTTCCGGAGTGATCCGATTGTATCGAGTAGTTGGATCTTTTCGTTTTACCTGGTCATGTACTGTCTGCTATAATAAAAAGGGCTGAAAACTGAAAAGCCGAGCAAGTCTTGCGGCACAAAATACTGTCTTCAGAGATTCAGGTTGCCATTCCGATTCTGTGTGCGAGTGAGTTTGAGTGTTTGCCGGAGTTGAGCTGACAGTCGACGCAGAACATGTCGATGACAAGGGAGTGCAAGCGCTGCCGGGGGATGGAGCGGAGGAAGGTCTCGAGTCGCTCGTTGTACTGGCGCAGGAGCTGGAGCATGAGGATGATAGGGTGCTTGCCGGAGGTGGCGAAGTCGGAAGCAGGGAGGGGCGGGAGGACGTGATAGGAGATGGACTGGTTGGAGGCGGCAATGCGCTCGACGACGCTGGCGCCGGAGTCGGACGACTTGAAGGGCGGCTCGACGAGCACCTTGGTGACGTCGTAGCCGTGCTTGTGGAAGGCGTAGGCGAGCTCCGTCATGGGAACGACATGCCCGACGCCGCTGCCGGGGTACAGGACGACGGTCTGCTTCATGGTTAGTTGATTACTAGGACAGTAGGACTTGGGCAAGATTGGAAAAAAATACAAATGATGTGGGCTGTTGGGAGGAGGAGTGGTGCGCGCGACTTGTAGCTGCGTGCTGCCTTGCCGGAGAAGAAGCGTGGTTGACTTGTTTGGAGTCTTGTGCCTTGTGTTATATTTGGCAGGTAGTGGAACGGGAGGATATGTCGTAGCTGCTTCGTGCTCGGATAACTTGGTACCTTCAGGAAGAAGCAAACACTTCACACTTGAAACTGGTTTATTTTTATCGGCTATTGCTTATAGTTTATAACTATAATTGATAGTTTTCATTTTTAGAATAAATTAGATGTTAATAAACTATTTTAGAAAACTATAAAGGTGATGAAGAAATTATTTTATTTATTTATTTAATGGAAGTTATAAACTGAAAAAGACAACCGTTCTCGTGTAGTGCAGATTTGAGTAGTCATTACAGATGGCAGTCAGATTTGAGTGGTCATTACAGATGGTAATCAGATTTGAGTGGTCATTACAGATGGCAATTGGTTGTGCCTGCACGACAAGTGGCCTATGGGGCTAGGACTACTAGATTGGAATCCTAGGTAGCTTATAATTATTTTGTTTGGATAACATGACATTGTATCCACCAATGTTTCCTAGTTAAGTTCGACCTAGGAGATAGTAACATTTGTAATGATTGCTGGAGCAACCCGTCGCAAAAGGTCAACTATTCAACAATCATTTGTACTAGATAATATCTATGTCACGTCAATTTTTTTTTGGTGAGGTGGAAGATAGAAGAGAGAATGAATTTGAAAATCATACAAGTATCAAACATTTTAAGAAAACCAAGAAAATAACAAGGATAAAATGGTGCATTGGAAGGACTTCGTATTATTTTCATGGGACATGCTTCTCCCTGGAGATGAGTATTCATGAAACAATTAAATCATTGTACTGACCTTTTGTATCAAGGTTCAGTATTAAACTATTGAGACGGTTATTCTGAAGTCCCGCA
The DNA here is from genome assembly GCA_036346575.1 of Dendrocalamus sinicus. Classification (NCBI taxonomy): domain Eukaryota; kingdom Viridiplantae; phylum Streptophyta; class Magnoliopsida; order Poales; family Poaceae; genus Dendrocalamus; species Dendrocalamus sinicus. Next base: position 44,901,113 of record CM070641.1, on the reverse strand, counting down.
TAATAAGGCCCTGTTTGGATCCCTCCATCTAAAGTCTAGTCACTAAAGTTTAGATCTAAAGTCTCCAAACATGTGGTCTAAAGTTAGATCTAAACTTTAGCTAACTCCTAAAAAACACTTTAGACCATTAGACCATAAAACTGAGCTAAAGTGGTCTAAAGTTTCGGTTTATCCCGGCTCCCGCACGCAAAAGTCCTTTCTGCCCCCGTGAAATATCTACTCCCGGGCTCCCGGCTCCCGCACGAAAAAATTTCTCCATCGGCGGCAATTTCCCCGCCAGGACTGCAGACGCCCCCGCCGCGACCCAGCCACCCCACCGCCGCCCGGCCTTCGCACCGCCGCCCCACTAGATGAACTAGGATCGTGGGACAGTAGTAGTGCCTATCTTTATTTGCATGAACTTACTTTGAATGTTTGCATGAACTTACTATTAATGTTTGCTTATTATTAATGTTTTTTTGAACTCTGTTTATTGTCAGCATGGTGTAATGTTGAAATAGTTATTTAATTGTGGCACTTGTGAATTACTGTAATCATGATCTAACATGTGGGGGGTGCCCTATTTGTAGACGAATTTTTCATCAAGTGATGATGAAGACAATGCAATTGAGGCGGCACAGGAACATCGTAGGAGGAAACGACAATTTGCTGCCATTGCTTGCATTATTGGTACGTACTATTTTGAAACTTACATGAACAAATCCAAGCAGAGGATTGTGGTTGAATCAGGCATTGATTGGGTTATGAGGACATTGAACAATTCTAGATCTTGTTACGACATGTTTAGGATGAGTAGGGAAATATTTTACAGACTGCATGATTTGCTAGTTACATCATACGGCTTGAAGTCATCATGTAAGATGTCGTCGATAGAAGGTTTGGCCATGTTTTTATGGATGGTTGATGCCCCTCAATCGGTTAGACAAGCAGACAATCGTTTTGGGAGGTCAATCGAGACGGTCAGTAGGAAATTTGATGAAGTATTGCAGTGTGTTTACAGGCTCTCAGCAGATGTTATCAAACCAAATGATCCAGAATTTAGAACGGTTCACCCTAGGTTGGAAGGACCTCGATTTCATCCTTTTTTTTATAATTGTATTGGAGCCATAGATGGGACACATATACCAGTTGTTGTGCCAGTGTCAAAGGTCGTTCAACATACGGGTCAACATGGTTACACGTCCCAAAATGTGTTAGCCATTTGTGACTTCGATATGAGGTTCACCTTTGTTCTCGCGGGATGGCCAGGGTCAGTCCATGATATGAGAGTGTTCAATGATGCTACAAACAAATATGGTCACAAATTCCCACATCCTCGACTAGGTACAATCAATTATTCATATTGAATGTCATTTGGTATTTCATCTAATATTCATAGTTTTAAAATATTTGTGCTTGATTCATTTAGGTAAATTTTACCTCGTTGACTCGGGCTACCCTAACCGACCGGGTTATCTTGCACCATACAAGGGGGTAAAATACCATCTGCCGGAGTTTAGACAAGGACCAAGACCTAGTGGACGAAATGAGGTATTCAATTTTCATCACTCATCGCTTCGCAATGTCATAGAGCGTTCTTTCGGCGTTTTGAAGATGAAATGGAGGATCTTGTTGGGATTACCGTCATATCCGATGCCGAAGCAAAGCCAAATAATACTGTCATGCATGGCTCTCCATAATTTTATTCGTGAAAGTGCAATAGCAGACGCGGACTTTGATAGATGTGATCGAGATGAAAACTATATGCCAATGCCTAAGGAACCTTCATTTGAGCCAAGGGGTCGCAATCGACATGGCGGTGGCGAGGATCATAACATGAATACCTTCCGTGATAACATCGCTAACGCGTTGTTTGCTAGGCGAGAGTGATGTAGTCTAGTCCTGTGCACCCTATGGGCTCTTTGGATTCACCTTTGCTCCAAAGTGATCCGAGATACAAGGACATTGCAATGACTAGAGGGTGGGAGAGAGAATATCTGAAAATTCCCATCTTTAAGATGCTTCTGTCCTTTTTAGCAAAATTTGTCTTTTTTATTTCTCCATGTGTAGATCAAATTTAGATTTCAAATTTTGTGGTATGATAGGTTGTTTTTGTGTCAATGCTACCAAAATTTTCAGAATTGTTATGTTCATTTACACCATATTTTAAGGAGTGAAGTACAGAGCACCGTATCTCTCGCAAAGGATGATGCTTTGAATTTTGAAAGTTTGTATTGATTACATGGTGCATTTAATGATTGTGACAATATATATCCCAGATATGTAGGTGACAAAACCATTCTCTTTCCTTGGTTGCAAAAATAAGTGCCCCAATACAACCAAACATTTTTAGATTTACGTAACTATATCAAAAATATACCTATTATGTCATTAAGAAAACCTAAATGAAGCTTTCACGTGTGTTCGCTCTATGATCCTAGAAATTCATACGTTAATCAAAGAAAAGCGAATAGCCTTAATTTTCTTTTTCAGCTAGAGCACACATGATAATTAGTAACGGATTAGTTCAACTGCTCAAAATTCCAGGGGTACAAAAGTCCATTTATTGAATCAGAACTAAACTTAAGTCCATGATCCAAACAGTCCTGTGGTCTAAAGTTTAGTGGCTAAAGTTTAGTTGTCTAAAGTTTAGTCCTGAACTTTAGCCAACTAAACTTTAGACCTGAGAATCCAAACAGGGCCTAACTACTCTCTTTCTACTATATTCGACGGGTTCGAAGCAGCTGTGGCTTATTGATTTATGTACAGAGCTGTAGTAACTCTATTCTAAATTGTATGTTTTTTAAGACCGAGTTTACTAATTGATTATAGTACATATTGTACCGACTTTACCTATATTGATCAAAATCGTATATAACTGTTTTTTTATAATCCCTATCATAAATAGTTAAAATTTAAAACTTAAAAATCATAAGACAACTAAAAAAAGATCACGTCTGAGTGCCCAAAAGACTCTGACTTTTCTTTGGTTTCCTTGATAGGTTAGTTGAGCGTCACTTGCTAGTCTGCGGACATAGGTGAGCCATGTGAGAGGGGTGGGGTGGGCCCCCCGCTAGCTCCCCACCAGTTGACCTAGTGCTTTGTTTACCCATACGGCCATCCTCCTCAGTTTAGAGTCTTTTTTTGTCCAGCAGATTGTAGAATGAAACATAAAATATTAGAGTTATTGTTTGATGTGAAAAATCGTTTACGGATTTTTTTTTGCTATTAGATAAAAGGTGCGAACATGTCAGTGTACTAAAGTACACAAATAAAAAGTAAACACAAAAAAGATAAAGAAATATGTATTTTATTCATTTATCTGAGAATAACAAAATTACAAGTTTCTTTTATATGAGTCGCTTTATAGACTGCTTTGCATGGCAGAGACCTTTGTGTTTACATGTGTTGTTTATCTTCTTGTGCAGCTCAAGGCATGTAACTCCTTGTATGAAGGTTATATTCCAATGAAATTTAAACATTATTGTAAGAAGATGAAAAAATATGTACTTTCATGGGCTTGACTTTGCTACAGAGTACTTCAATGAAAACAGTGAACTTGTGCTTTTGTTTTTATGGCTGTGAAATATCATCTTTTCCAGATTTGTTGAATGGGAAAACCATGTCACGTTGCAAGCAGCTGCTGATAAGGTTAATTCTCTTTTATACTGTAACGTTTTCATCATTTCTTTGTTCAACATAACTTTTCCTCAACTTCCTGCAGTACATATGTAAATCATTGCTATTTATTCGCATTCTACTGAAGTACAGAACAGAAGATGACATGTTCCTGTTAATGATAGGAGATTTTAGAATAGAATCTTAATGATCACTTAATCTATCTTGCTATGATTAATATTTTCTTTGTACATCGCGAGCCATATTTACATTGTATCTCACTAAAAGTTCCATACATCTTAGGAAAATTCACACTATCATCATAGTTTTATACCCTAAAAAGGCACTGTCTGTATGCACATGTACAAGATGAGTCTCCTAGAGAAAGAAGACGCCTAGCGCAACTTCTGAAATATTCACAATTGATACTTCCAACATCAAATTTATATCAGGTGCATGAACAACAAAACTTTGAAAAGCCATTATTAAACACCCATAAAAACCTCATTGATGATAATAGTGCTAATGGTAATTCGTAGTAGTACAATCAATGAAGGCCCTGTTCGTATTGATTTCTGCTTCTAGTTTCTACTTAGAAAAGCCAAAAGCTAATACGAACATCTAGTTTTTTAAGTAGCTTCTCAACTCCTACTATTGTCTCGCTCTGGGGATAAAGCAAAAGGGTCACGGGTGCATCACACACCCTACTACTCTCGCTCCTGTCATGCATACGCAACTCTCCCTCACTTTCCACGCTGCTAGCGCCCTCCTTCCTAAATTCATTTCTTTCAACTACTAATATTTATTTTCAGTTAAAAGCCATAAGCCACAACCAATACGAACTCCCTTGAAGTCACATGAAATCACGATTAAAAGAAAAAAAAAGGAAAGGTGAAATGCCATGTTCCTTAAGATTGGGTGTTACAATGAAATCAAGAAATTGGTTTAGTGTCTCGGCAGCCAGTTGTTTTGGCACTTCATGTATTAATATAGGGCACAATCTGACAAGTCCCAAAATGAAAGCATGATATTTAAATGCACCAAACATGCATGAATTTATGATCAACACAAGATGTGGCACCACAAGATCCTAGATAGCCAATATATTGTTCAGGAATTATGATTGAGCATGTTAGCTTGCTCGATTTACAAGTTCAAAGATTTACACCAAGTGGCTCATTCTCAGAATTTCAAAGGTAAAAGTAACATAAAATGGGATGGTGTGAGGAGAGCACGCAAAACAATCTACACAGCTGATAGGTGTGGGTGAGGCGGCTAGCAGAATGTGGTCAAGATAGCAAGCAGCATGGCCAGGGCGTGAGTGGTGGAGCGACACCAGTTAGGGCAAAGTTTGGCCGAGCGCAACAATGGAGCTGAAGGCAAACAGCATACTGAGTCTGACGATGATAATCGAATTTATTGGTATAATATATTTTTTCATAGCAAAGTACATGCATTGAACTAAAACGACTCAACAAATAGAAAGAAGGAAACATGCCACACCTGCACGTTCTGAAAAAAGCGCATCTCAGTGCACAAGTTGCCCCACTAACAGCACAATATCATGCAGAGACTCCCGGCGACTCGGTTTCTACATGACCAAGTCGTGACTATTTCTGACAAAAATTTGTCGCTAGCCCCGATGCTTCTCCACATCCAACAAGAACTGGACAAACGCTGCCTGCGACGAGCCTCCTTCCTCCAGCACTGCCTCCGCCACTTTCTTTCGTGCCGCCACTCGCACCCTGAGCTCCCTCCCTTCCTCGGACTCCACCACCAGCCTCACCTAGGCCTCCACCTCGTCCGCTTTGATGAAACCCGCCCTGTACCCCTCCAGCTCTACTGCGACGCCCATGTCCTCCGTCATGAACACCTTGTTCATATTTTGCTCCACGTACAGTGGCCAGCACAGCATCGACAGCCCCGCCGTGACGCCCTCCAGCTCCGAGTTCCACCCGCAGTGAGCCACGAACGTGCCGGTCACCGGGTGCCGGAGCACGTCCATTTGCGGCACCCATGACTTGACGACTAGGCCCCTGTCCTTGGTTTGCTCCAGGAACCCCTCCGGTTGGAGCGCGTCGAGGTCCGGCTCAAGGCGTTGCTCAAAGAACCTCTTCGGGTCGCGGCTGCTGGCCGGCGTGCGCATGGTCCACAGGAACAGTTGCCCTGAGTTCTCCAAACCAACGGCGATCTCCTTGAGCTGGTCCTTGGAGAGCGTGCCCTTGCTTCCGAAGCAGATGAATACGACGCTCTACTCCGGTTGCGCATCGAGCCATGCGAGGCACTCGTGCCTCTCCGCTTTGTCGTCATCCTTCTCGCCCTTACCGACCAAGGGCCCGACGCAGTAGATCGGGGGCAGCACTCGGCCAGGGACGCAGAGCGGGTCCCTGAGCACCTGCACCGCTCGGCTCTCCAAGGACTCGAACGTGTTCACCAGAACGCCCATGGTGTCTGTGTTACGCTTCCATACGCCCATCATGGCCTTGCACATCTCGTTCTCTGGGTGTTCGAGCAGTTCCTTGATGAGATGAGACGCCGGCATCGGCGGAACGCCAAGGAAATCGAGAGGCGTGTCCCCCAACTCCTTCAGGCCCGTCTGCCCTGTCGGCAAGCAACGCTGGCAGCTGGGTTAGGACGGACAGGGCTGAGGCGCCCGAGGCGAAGAACGTGTAGACCGGGACGCCGAGCTTCGCGCAGACGTCGATGGCGTCGACGCAGAACATGTCAATGACAATGTCAGCTCAAACTCCGGCAAACACTCAAACTCACACGCACACAGAACCAGAATGGTAAACTGAATCTCTGAAGACAATATTTTGCGCCGCAAGACTTCACGGCTTTTCAGGTTTTCAGATCTTTATTATAGCAAACAGTACATGACCAAGTAAACCGAAAAAAAATCAACTACTCGATACAATCGGATCACTCCGGAAATCTAGCTAACAAAAATGAAACTAATCCGCGTTGAAACGCTCGCGTAAGCCCGAATCAACCGTGCGCTAGAAACTGTCTCAAAGACTGAAAATAAAACTGACGAAAATGAAGTCTGACGGAAATCCGACAACAGCGACTTCTGACGGGAACCCGGCAAATTTCAGCTGCGCAGGATTACTGAAAACAACAATCCTCCCCCTAATCCTGACGCTGCCCACCAACATCAGCGACCCTGATCCGTGCTTGCAGGTCTTGAAACTTGATCTTCCCGAGCAGTTTCGTTAGTAAGTCAGCGAACTGATCTTCCATCCTGGCATGACTCACTCCGATCTTCCCTGAATCAATGCAATCCCAAATAAAATGGTACATGGTTTCTATATGCTCCTGTCGTGGAGCACCGGATTGCTGCAGAGTGAGATTGTCGACATGTTGTCTATCTTCAGATCAACTTTCTGAACCGGTTCGCCAGTAAGATCACTAAGCAACCTTGGTAAACCAAATGCCCTGACAGGCTACAGTGGTTGCCGCAATATATTCGGCCTCACATGAGGACAATGCGACGACCTTCTGCTTCAGAGTCTGCCAGCTAATTGGGCTCCGGTTGAGGAAGAAAAGAACACCTGAAGTGCTTTTCCGGTCGTCTACATCACCTCCCAGGTCACTGTCGCTGAAGCCCTTCAGTGCAGTCTCCTTTTCTTTCTTCCGTGGGTAAAAACAGCCGAAATTGAGTGTCCCTGTAACATTGCGCAAGATGTGCTTCACCGCAGCGAGATGATCCTCCTTGGGCACTGCCATGAACCTGCTCACGTAGCTTACAGCATAGGTGATGTCAGGGCTTGTATGCGTCAGATAACGCAGTGCACCCACCAAGCTTCGGTAACGAGTGGCGTCCACCGGCTTTGCCTCTCCTGTTTTGCTGAGCTTCAGTCTAGCTTCCATGGGAGTGTTAGAGTTCTCCAGTCGTGGTCGAACTCGTTACGACCACCTTTAACGTGGTCGTAGCCTTCAACGTGGTCGTAGGCTTCTACGTGGTTGTAGCCTCCACCGTGGTCGTAGCTTCCAACGTGGTCGTAGCTTCTACGTGGTCGTAGATGTAGTCGTAGTCGTAGTCGCGGTCGTAGTCGTGGTCGTAGAAACTTAAGACCACCACCTTACGACCACGGTGAGTGTGGTCGTAAGTCGGCTTCGACTGACTACTTGGCTCTGCGAGTACAAGAAAAAGAACTACAGCACGAAGAGCTTTTGTGCAGCAAGTGGAACGGCTGCTTTTCAGATCGTCTATTGCTCCTTATATACTGAATACAAAGTGCAGGAACTCCCGATGGTTAGCCGCACATCGCGCCACGGACGCGTGCATCCCCACGCCCACGATGTTGCCCACGACCAATCGTTTCGTGGTCGTGCGCGAGCTATTCTCGCCACGATCTCCCTACGCGCACGGCGACCACAACGAAACGGTGCTCGCGCGCATGCGAGCTAAAAATAGAACCTACGTGCAAGTCTACCATGCATAACTAACACACGCCCAAGGATTACTAACAAATTCTCCTCCTAATCCTTGTGTGCGCTGTACATCAACGACCCGATCTTTGAACGAAGTTCGCAGAACCGTTCTTGTCCGTGGCCTTTGTCAAGATATCGACCAGCGTTCGGCGGTCCCAACGGACTCAACCTTGACCCTGTCCTCCTCGATGCATTCACGAATATAGTGGTATCTAACATCAATATGTTTGCTGCGATCATGGAAGACGGGGTTCTTCCGAAATGGATGGTCGATCGGTTATCGATCTTCAAGTTGATGGCGCCGCTTGCCTTTGAGCTCTGCAAGGAGCCGCGCCAACCAAACCCCCGGCAAGCTGCTTTGTCGTTGCGGCGATGTACTCACTTCACACGAGGATAAAGCCACAACTCGCTTCGAGATTGCCGGTGATGATGTTGTTGCCGAGGAAGAAGAGGACACGGAGGTGCTCTTCCTCGTATCAATGTCACTGCAAGGTCACTGTCAGAGAGCCGACCACTGAGCCTCCTTCTTCCTCTTATCCGACACCATAGTGCGAGTCCCAAAGAATGTATCGGAGCACTCTCTTCACGGCTGCCATGTGCTCGGTGGTCGGGTTCTCCATGAACCGGTGATGTAGCCCACCGAGAATGCCAAGTCCGCCTTGAATTCACCAAGTAACGAAGAGAACCCACTATGCTCCTGTATTGAGTGGCATCGGCAGCAGGGCGAGCTCAACTTACTTAGTTTCAATCGGGCTCCATGGGGATGTTGCTCGTGTTGCAACCAACTGCACCGGCGCTCTCAAGGATCTTCGCGCATAAGCTCTCGGCTCACGGTGATCCCGCCCTCGACCGCACCACCTCGGCCAGGTAGTACTTCAGCAACCCCGGATCGCTCATCCGGGCGCCGACTTCATCTCCTGCTTGAACTTGTTAATGTCGAGGTGAGTGCCGGCGGTGATCACCAGGTCGTCGACGTAGACCCCCACAACGAGGCGTCGTGCGTCCTGGCCGCGCAGGTACACAGCGTGTTCGGAGGCACTCCGCACGAACCCAAGCTTGAGTAGCGAGGCGTCCAGCTTGGAGTACCAGGCGCGTGGGGCTTGGCGAAGTCCATAGAGAGCCTTGATCGGTGAAGTACCTTGTGCTCATGCCCTTTGAGCACGAACCCGGGGCCGCCGACATAGACGTCCTCCCGCTCGCGTTGAGAAACGCGGACTTGACATCCATGTGGTGCACCGCCCGGCCTCGCTTGCGGCGTAGGCCAGCAGCAATCGCCGCACTCAAGTCGTGCCACCGAGCGAAGACCTCGTCGTAGTCGATCCTGGCGTTACGCACCCTTCGCGACGAGCCGAGCCTTGTACTTGGCGGCGAGCCGGCCTCGTCTCTCTTGGTCTTGTAGACCCACTTGAGGCCGATCGGGCGTAGTCGGCGGTGGCTCGACAAGTTCCCTGCGCCGTTGGCCTCGATCGAGGTGAACTCGCCGAGCATCGCATGGCGCCAATTCTCATACTCTTGTGCCTCCGCAAATGACGTTGGTTGGCGTCACTTGCCGCCAGCAGCTGCTCCTCCAGCTCCGTCGCGGCGAGCCCGGCGGCGAGCCGCCCAAAGACGTTGTCGATGTCACGGAATCGGAGCGGGGCTTCGCTGCCGTGGTCCGCGGCCGGCATCTCGTATGCACCGACTCGGTGGTGAGACGAACTTCGATCGGTGCGTCACCCCGTGTGCTGCGGACTCGGCGTCGTGCTCCCGATGTCGTCGCACTGGTGAGACTTGGGATGAAGTCGGTGAGGACAAAGGTGAGATCGCAGTCCCGCCGATGTACGTGCGGTGGTCGGAGTGGTGGTGATCACTCGGGCGCCCCATGATGGAATCCTCGACGACGAAGTCCTCTACCTCGCCGCCGTGGCCTCGGTCCAAGTCGCTGCGCGCCTCGCCGAACACCACATCGCGGTGATGTGGACACGCCGGTCGCCGGTCAGACCCGATATGCCTTGGATCCCGGCCGAGCCGACGAAGATCATCCGCGGCTGCGATCATCGAGTTTCTTCAAGTTCGGCGTGGTCACCTTGACGTGAGCGACACACCGAACGTCCGAGGTGATGTACCCCGGTGGGCTCGATCCGAGCTCGTCGACGCCTTGCCGCGGTGCTCTTTGACGACGAGCGGTTGAGGAGGTAGACCGCTGTAGACGGCCTCCCGAACACGCTGGAGCCCTTCGCTTGAGCATGCTGCGCGCCGTGCCCACGACAGTTGGTTGCGGCGCTCCACGGCGCCGCTCGTTGTGGCGAGTATGGCGCTGTGAGCTCTCGCCGAACACCAAGCTCGGCACAGTACTTGACGAAGTCTGTCACGGCGAACTCTCCTCCGCGATCCGTCCGTAAGGCCAACAGCTTCTTCTCGCTCTTGCGCTCTGCCGCCGCCTGAATTCGCTTGATCGCCGTCGCGGCGGTGTCCTTGGTGGGCAGCAGCGATAGCCACATGTAACGAGAATAGTCATCGACAAGCAGGAGAAAGTACCGGTTCCCGCTCGGTGTTGGTGGCGAAATGGGGCCGCAGAGGTCCCCGTGGAGCAGTTGGAGTGCTTCTGCTGACCGCCTCAGTGCTTGCTGGGGAAATGGGGTCCGCCGGTGCTTCCCGGCGAGGCAGGCTTCGCACACCTGCTCCACCTGAGTGAGCAGAGGTAGCCCTCGGACCAGCCCCTCTCTTCCCATCTTGCGTAGTGCGGCAAAATGGAGGTGCCCAAACCGGGCGTGCCAGATCCAGGCATCCTCGTCAGCGCGCGCCGCCAGGCAGACCGGTCGTGCGATGTTGATGTCGAGCACGTATAGACGGCCTGGATTGCGGTGTATCTTGGCGAGCAAGCGGCGCTCTTCGTCGCGGATCCGCATCACGCCGTCCTCCACCAGCACCTGGTACCCGATCTCGTCGAACTGGCCAACAGAGATGATGTTGGCGGTGGCGCGGCAGGTAGTAAGCGTTAGCGAGCGCGGTGCTCGCCGTTCTTGCACGAGAACAGCACGGTGCCGCTCCCTTCGATGTGGGCGACGGAACCGTCGCCGAACCGCACCGTCCCGGTGACGCTGGCGTCGAGGTTGGAGAACGCCGCACGGGATCCCGACATGTGGTTGGATGCGCCGGTGTCCAGGACCCATCGCTTCGAGTCTCGATCACCTGACACGTCGAAGGCAGCGAAAACTTTGTCCTCGACGAGGTGGAGTTGCCCATCGTCGTGGATCGGTGACGCGGTCGACTGGTCGTGAGAGCTTACGACCACGTTTGCCGTGGTCGTAGGTCTTCTTACGACCACGTTTGCCGTGATCGACGACGGCTGCGCTTGAGGTTTGATCCTTTCCTCCTGTACTGCACCGAGGGCGAGTAGGAGAGTGGGCTCGTCATCCTGGACCACATGAGCCTGCTCCTCCTTCTTCTTCCCACGGCAATCCTTTGCCCAGTGGCCTTTCTTGCCGCAGTTTCTGCACAGGTCGTCAGGCCTGGCGCGGCTCGCGCTCGAGCCAGCCGCGAGTCACCGTTGCCGCCTGCGCCACGACCGTGGCCTCTTCGCGACGCTGCGCGCGCCACGAGCCCGACCCGCCACGGCTGGAATCTTGGTCCCGCTTCTTGTAGCGCTCGATCCATCGCTCCTCCGTGAGCGGCGGTTTGCCGATGGTCGTGCGGCCGGCGCAGTCCATCGTCGTCGCCGCCTTGAGTCTCCCGTCACCTCTTGGCGAGCATGGAGATGTCAAGAAGGGTTTCAATAGAAGCGACGAGTTGCTTGTACCTCGGTCGGGCGGCGCGCAGTACTTGGCTACCACCTTGTGGTCGGCTCGGTCGCGGCGCCGCCACCGCTGACGATGTTCGTCAAACGCAGGCGAAATCCTCGACCGACTCCCCATCGCGAAAGCGATCCGCCGCACTCGCCCGAGGTTTTGCGCGGTCGCCTTCCGCACCCGATCGTCGCCGATGCGCATCGTCTTGATGGCCTCCCATGCCTCCTTGGCCGACGGCTTGGTCGCCAAGGTGGAGACGAGCTCGGAGGGGACGCCGCTGCAGATGGCCTCCAGCGCGGTGCGGTCGTCGTGGAAGTCGGCATCGCCGTGCTCGATGACGCCCCACTGTAACGCGCTTGGAGCTTGAGCTTCATGAGCAGTGACCACTCATTGTAGTTGGCCTTCGTCAGTTGCGGCCAATGACCCGAGCCGCCCGAGTCTCGGATGACGCGCTCGACGACGGCCTCGCGCGGCCCACGGGTGCGGCCACGGCGTGGCGGCGACCGAGTCGGACGTCGAGATTGCGAACGGCGCGGTGGAGTCTTGCTCCCACTGCCGCCGGAGTCGTCACCCTTGCTTGTTCGGCCTCGCGAAGACATGATCTGCTTGAAGGCTTACGACCTCCGGTACACGCAAGGCTCGATACCAATTGTTAGAGTTCTCCGCCGTGGTCGAACTCGTTCGACCACCTTTAACGTGGTCGTAGCCTTCAACGTGGTCGTAGGCTTCTACGTGGTCGTAGCCTCCACCGTGGTCGTAGCTTCCAACGTGGTCGTAGCTTCTACGTGGTCGTAGATGTAGTCGTAGTCGTAGTCGTAGTCGTAGTCGTAGTCGCGGTCGTAGTCGTGGTCGTAGAAACTTAAGACCACCACCTTACGACCACGGTGAGTGTGGTCGTAAGTCGGCCGATCGACTACTTGGCTCGCGAGTACAAGAAAAGAACTACAAGACGAAGAGCTTTTGTGCAGCAAGTGGAACGGTTGCTTTCGATCGTCTATTGCTCCTTATATACCGAATACAAAGTGCGTGAACTCCGGTGGTTAGCCGCACATCGCGCCACGGACGCGTGCATCCCCACGCCCACGATGTTGCCCACGACCAATCGTTCGTGGTCGTGCGCGAGCTATTCTCGCCACGATCTCCCTCGCGCACGGCGACCACAACGAAACGGTGCTCGTGCGCATGCAGTAGCTAAAAATAGAACCTACGTGCAAGTCTACCATGCATAACTAACACACGTCCAAGGATTACTAACAGGGAGTTTGGCATGGATTGCACCGATCCATCCCACTGGTCTCAAGTAATTTCCGAGCATATGCCGCCTGACTAATGCTAATCCCGGCCTTGTGCTGATGAACTTCTATGCCAAGGTAATAAGAAAGAACTCCCAGATCGCTCATCTTGAAAAGGGTATGCATCTCAGCTTTGAACTTACCAATTTCAGCCTCATTTGCACCGGTAATCAGCAGATCGTCAACATAGACAGCGACAATGAGTCATGGAGCCTCTTCACCGCGAGTATATACCGTGTGCTCCGACTCACTTTGCTTGAAACCGAGTTGAGTTAAGCAGCTGTCCAGCTTATTGTTCCAAGCCCGAGGCGCCTGCCTCAGCCCATACAACACCTTCTTCAACCTAAGTACATTCCCAGGATGTTTGCAATCGGTGAAACCAGGCGGCTGCACAACATATACTTCCTCGGACAGCTCCCCGTTCAGGAAGGCGGATTTGACATCCATATGATGCATAGTCTAGCCCTCATGCGCAGCCATGGCAAGGAGAAGACGCACTGATTCCATCCTGGCCACCGGAGTGAACACCTCATTGTAATCAACCCCTTGGCGCTGAACGTAGCCTTTAGCGACTAGCCTGGCTTTATGCTTCACGACCTCCCCTTTCTTGTTCTTCTTCACCTTGTAGACCCATTTGACGCCAATTTGGACGGTGGCGGGCCGGAAGTGCCGTGAGTTCCCAGGTCTGATTCTCCTCGATGCAACGTAGCTCCTCAGCCATCGCCTTGCGCCAGCAGTCTTTTGTGTTTGCTTCGGCGAAGGTGCTTGGCTCCTCGGCTGCTAGCAGGTGAAGGTCTTCAACATCAGTCTCCAGAACCGGTCCTTTGGCCAACACATCCTCCATGGTTCGATACCGGCGAGGCGCACCATTGTTGTCGTCGAGTATCGCCGAGACGTCAGAGGGCGGGGAGACAAACTCAACTCCCTCTTCAGCCGTTTGCGGTGTGGGCAAAGGAGTATGAGGCTCCTCGTCATGAAGAGGTGGCGACCCGGGTTCTTCAGCTGGGGAAGACTTCGTCTGCACCTCGTACTCGATAGTGAAAGTGTCGCCTCCGGTGAGCGTCTGCGATGAATCTTCGTCGCGCGCCCAATCCCATTTGGCCCCTTCGTCGAATATCACATCACGTGTGACATGGACACGATTGGCGACTGGATCGAAGACTCGATATGCTTTTGAGCCAGGTTCATACCCGATGAACAACATCTTCCTGCTCCTGTCTTCATGTTTCTGCTGGTGCGGTTTGACGATCTTGACATATGCGACACAGCCGAACGTGTGCATGAAGTGGACTGTCGATGTCCTCCCATGCCACGCTTCAAATGGCGTCTTCACAATGAGACTTCGAGTCGGAGAGCGATTTAGGATGAACACCGCAGTGGTCACCGCCTCCCCCCAAAATTCGCCAGGCATCTCCTTTGCTTTGAGCATACACCGAGCCATCGCCACAACAGTTTGGTTTCGTCTCTTGACTATGCCGTTTTGCTGTGGTGCGTAAGGCGCCATGAGATGCCGCGTCACTCCCTTGTTTGCACAGTACTCGCCGAATTCGACTGAATTGAATTCGCCACCACGGTCTGTCCGCAGCACCTGTAGCTACTGACCAGTTTCAACCTCGAGGCTGCCTTGAATTTCTTGATTGCCACCGGAGCATCACTTTTTGACGCCAGCAAGGTCAGCCATGAGTATCTGCTCATGTCGTCCACCAAGAGCAGGAAGTATCTTTTGCCGCCGTGAGTCACCGGAGAAATGGGGCCGCACAAATCACCATGGACTAGATCAATGCGATCGATGGCGCGAAATCTTGCCTCCGCCGGAAATGGTCCGCGTCGTTGCTTCCCTGCAAGACACGCATCACAAACTTGCTCCGGATGATCGATCACCGGCAAACCTCGCACCATGTCTCCTCGCGCCAGCTTGCGTAGCCCATCGAAGCTCAAGTGACCGAAGCGGGCATGCCATTGCCAGGCTTGGTCATCATGATGTGCAGCCAGACAAACCGACTGTGCCAACTCCAGCTTCAGCACATAGAGACGGCTTGGGCCTCTATTTACCTTCACGAGCAGCTTTCTGTCACGGTCATGGATGCGCAACACACCACCCTCGATCACCACTCTGCACCCGTTCTCTTCCAATTGTTCGAGACTGATGATGTCTGACCGGAGTTGTGGAATGTAGTAAACCCCAGTGAGCGTGCGATGCTGTCCATCCCTGCAGGTGAAAAGCACCGTGCCGCGCCCTTGCACTGTGACAGTTGAGTTATCTCCGAACCTCACCCAGCCAGTGACACCGGTGTCCAGCTCGGCAAAGACTCCTCGGCGACCCATCATATGGTTACTGGCTCCTGTATCAAGGTACCAGGCCTCATCATGGTGGTCCCCGTCGCTCCCGATCATCCCAGCAACTTTGGCTCATGGAGGAACACCGGGTTCTTGATTTCTTGGGGTTGATTAGCCACTGCAATCGCGTCTGCTAACAGCAAAGCTGGCTCATCATCGCTGATCTTCGTGAGGTGCGCCTCTTCAGTGTGTCGGGGTTGCCGGCACTCACACGCCCAGTGCCCATTCTTGCTGCAATTACGGCACTTATCTTGAGACTTGTCCCTCGGCTTCGTATCACGGCCACCGGAGTCTCCTCTCCTGCCGTGGAATGGTTTCCCTCGTCCGCGTGTGCCATTGCCTGACTTGCGTCCACCAGAAGTGCCTGAAGTCTCTTCTGTGAACAGCAGCTTGGTGCCTCCAGTGTTTGCACCCTTGTCGTGCCGCTTCTCCAGTCTCTCCTTCGCAGCCTTGAGTCACCCGATAATGTCTGTTAGTTAATCTAGTTGCTATTTTTAGTCTGCATGTTATTTAGTTTGCATGTCAGTTAAGTTTTCACAGGTTAGTGGCTGTTTATTGGAGTTCATTGCATGCATGTAGTGGGCGTAACGGCGGATGCACTAGTAATTTCGTGAGTCTGTTCGCATGCTGAAAGCAATTTGGATGGATGTATCAACTAATTGCTCAATAAAAGGAAAGAAGTAACACCGAAAAGTTGCAACTTCGCAACGCAAAGCAGTTTGTGTTCTGTGTATTCTTGTGTATGTGTTTTGCTCATCCGACAACACAAAAAGAAACACCGCATTAGCGAGTTTCGCCAACAATTGGTATCGAGCTCGTTCAGATCCCGTGGCCATGTCGGGCCCGGTGGGGCGGTCGATCACTCCTCCGGCGGGATCGCCGGTCGTCATCACGTGGTCCTCGCCGTCGCGACAACGGCATGGTCGATGCGCGAGGTCGTCATCGGCGTGGTCAAGGAAGCGCGGCGTCGGTACAATATCCGGCGCTGACCAAGACCAACTACCGGGTGGCGATGCTCATGCGCATCAACTGCAGCGCAAGGCTTGTGGGGAGCCATCGAACCCGCGGCGCAGGTCTGGCGTGGATCGGTGGCGTTAGCGGCGATTGCACGAGCTGTCCCGCCGGAGATCTTGGCCTCGATCGGCAATAAGGACTCGCGCGAGGCGTGGGATCTTTCAAGATCATGCGGATGGGCGTCGAGCGCGTGCGTGAGGCTTAACGCGCAAACTCCGACGCGACTTCAACAATATTGCATTCAAGGAAGGAGGCCATCGGCGACTTCTCGATGCGCATCACGGGCCTCGCCAATAATCACGGCTTCTCGGCGACCACATCACCGGGCAGGTGCGTGCGCAAGATGCTGCGGTGATCCACGATAAGTTCATGCGGTCGCAATCTCCATCGAGACGCCGCTCAACATCAACGACTGTCCATTGAGGAGGTCACGGCCGTCTTCGGTCCGTGGAGCGGCGCTCGACGCGCGGCAGCGGCTGCAGAGGCGGGCTCCGGCCGCTTCTCGTCAAAGGAGGAGGACCTCATCGTCGCCACGCAAGCGCGACAAGGAGGGTGCGCGCCGGCACCGGGCGCCGGCCGAAGTGGTACGAGCGGCGGCTCGGTCCCGCCACGGCGCGGCGCGCAGCCACCCAAGCGCGGTACCGATGACGCACACAAGGGCGGTGGCGGCAAGGTCATCGACAAGGATACGTGCAAGTACTGCGGCGACGACGAGCCGTCCCTGTTGATGGCCCAGGTGGCCTCTCTTTCACCGGTGCCCGCGTGCCTCCCAGAGCGCGCCGCACCTGTGCACGTCGGCGGTCGGGTCTTCCTCAACGAAGAACGCGCGACGGTGCAGTTGGGTGACACCAACAATCACACCGGCGGCCAGGACGACGGCGTGTGGTACCTCGACACGGGCGCGTCGAACCATATGACGGAAACGACGCGGCCTTCTCCGAGCTGAACCGCGACATCACGGACGCGGTAAAGTTCGGCGATGGATCAATGGTGGACATCCTCGGGCGCGCACGATCATGTTCGCGACGCGGGGTGGGCGCCATCGTATCTTTGTCGGACGTGTACTTTATCCCACGTCGCGGCAACATCATCGACTTGGGACAACTCGGCGGTCGGGTGCCAAGTGTTGATCGAGGACGGCGTCGCGGGTGCGTGATCCGAGGAGGGCTTCGCCAAGGTACGGCGATCGGCGAATCGATCAGACAAGATCCCCTCACGCTCGCTCGACCGATCTCGCTCTGGCGCACGCCAACGGCGATGCGTGGCGCGGCATGAGCGGTTCGGCCACCGAGCTTGAAGGTTGAAGAAACTTGGGCATGGTGACATGGTGCGTGGGCTTCCACCGCTGGATCATGTCGACCAGGTGTGTGACGCGTGCCTTGTCGGCAAGCAACGGCGCTCGCCATTCCTCACGGAGGCCAAGTACGCGCGAAGGGCGGCTTGATCTTGTACATGGAGATCTATGCGGGCTGTCACGCCCGACGACGCGGTGGCAAGCGCTACTTTCTCCTCCTCGTTGATGATGCTAGTCGCTATATGTGGCTAGTCTTTGTTGTCAAGCAGGGCGAGCGGCCGGCGCGATCAAGAAGTTCCAAGCGGCGTCGAGGTCGAGACCGAGGCGGAAGCTGCGCGCACCACGCATCGATCGTGGTGGCGAGTTCACGCCCGTGACCTTTGGCGAGTACTGCGCGGAGAAGGGCGTGCACCGGCAACTCACGGCGCCGTACTCCCCACAACAGAACGGCGTCGTGGAGCGCCGGAACCAGGCTGTGATGGCTATGGCGCGATGCCTACTCAAGGCAAAGAAGGTGCCCAAGATATTCTCGGGGAGGCGGTGAGCACGGCGTGTTCATCTTGAACCGTTCATCGACGAAGAGCGCCACCGGATGGCGCCTTATGAAGCTTGGCATGGCAAGAAACCGACCGTGCATTTCATGCGCACGTTGGTTGTCTCGCTCACGTCAAGGTTACACGCCCGCACGCCGCGGCTTCGATGACGGCGTGAAGATGGTTTTCGTCAGTGCGAGCCGGGCTCCAAAGGCTACGGGTGTACGATCCGGGGGGCGGCGGCTCCATGTGACTCGCGACGTGGTGTTCGACGAGACCAAAGGGTGGAATTGGGAGGCGACGGTAACGCCGCCGAGGCGTTCACCGTGGAGTACGGTCGTGGCGTCTTAGGCGGCGAGCGAACTCTCTGTATCCCTGCGGTCCGTCCACGGAGGAAGAAGAGGAAGCTCGGGCGTCACTCCGAACGCCCACCCACGACACTGGTGGTGCTCAAGTCGAGCACTGCACTCCACCGTCGCATATCCCGTCGGGGCTCGACCATAGTGACAACGGCGCACCGCGGCGTTTCCGCATGGTGGACAATTGCATCAACACTGCCGAGCCACGCGTACTGGACCCCGACGAGTGGCTCCTCGTTGCGACCGAGGAGCCCACCTCCTACGACGAGGCCACCACCGATCCGGCGTGGCGCGCCGCAATGGAAGAGGAGATGGCGGCCATTGAGGACAATGGCACGTGGGAGGCGGTGGACCTCCCGGCCGGACACCGCCCGATTGGCCTCAAATGGGTGTTCAAGCTCAAGAAGGATGCACAAGGTGCTGTGGTTCGGCACAAGCGCGACTGGTGGCTTAGGGTACGATAACGCGGCTGGCGTGGACTTCGATGAGGTGTTTGCACCAGTGGCGCGGCTCGATTCTGTACGCGCACTGGCAGCGGTGGCAGCGCACGAGGGCTGGGCGCTCCACCATCTCGACGTCAAGTCTGCGTTTCTAAACGGCGACCTCACGGAGAGGTTTACGTCGCTCAACGCCGGGATTCATGATCGCCGGGCGAGGCGGCAATGTGCGGCTGCGCAAAGCACTCTACGACCTACGACAAGCTCCTCGGGCGTGGGCGCCAAGCTCGACCGCGCACTGGTGGCGCAGGTTCACGTGGCTGTGAGGAAAGACGCAGGGTGTACACACGCGGCAAGAGGCGAGGCGTGTGCTCTGGGCGTGTATGTTGATGATTTGATCCTCACCGCGCCACCAAGCTGAGATCGAATCATTCAAGGAGAAATGAAGCGCTCATTCAAGATGGCGACCTCGGGCGATTGAGCTACTATCTCGGCATAGATGTCAGCGATTGCGGGAAGATCACCATGAGCCAAGGCTGCGACGCGGCAAAACTCTGAACAAGGCCGGCATGGCGGCTGTAATGCCGTGCAAGTGCCCATGGAGGCACGTCTTAAAGCGAGTAAGGAGAGCTCCAATCCACTGTTGATCCCACATTCTACCGTAGTGTGGTTGGCAGCCTCCGGTGCTTAGTCCACACCCACGGATATCGGTTTGCGGTCGGGTACATGAGCAGTTCATGGCAAACCCAACGACGGAACACTTGGCGCCGTCAAGCATCTGCCGTTACATCGCTGATACGCTCCACTTTGGTCTTAGCTACACCAAGGGGACAACGACATCGAGCTCAAGGGTACAGCGGCGCGGACATGGCGGCGGCGTGGATGATCGCAAGAGCACCTCCGGCATTTTGTTACGCCGCCTCGCAACGCACACGTGTCGTGGCAATCACAAAAGCAGCCGGTGGTGGCGCTATCGTCGTGCGAGGCCGAGTACATCGCGGCCTCAGCGGCGGCATGCCAAGGGCTTTGGCTTGGTCGTCTGCTCGGAAGATTCTACGGGCGAGCTCCGGGCATCGTCACCATCCACGTCGACAACCAGTAGGCGATACAACTCTGCAAGAATCCGGTCTTCCATGGCCGGAGCAAGCACATCGAGACGCGCTTTCACTTCATCCGAGAGTGTGTCGAGGGTGGCCAAGTTGCCATCCAAAAGATTCACACCGACGATCAGCTGGCAGATATATTGACAAAATCACTTGGCAGGGTGAGATTTCTACACCTGCGCTCGAAGCTCGGCGTCATCGACATCACCCTCAACTAGATTAGGAGGAGTAATGTTAGTTAATCTAGTTGCTATTTTTAGTCTGCATGTTATTTAGTTTGCATGTCAGTTAAGTTTTCACAGGTTAGTGGCTGTTTATTGGAGTTCATTGCATGCATGTAGTGGGCGTAACGGCCGGATGCACTAGTAATTTACGTAGTCTGTTCGCATGCTGAAACGGCCGGATGGATGTATCAACTAATTGCTCAATAAAAGGAAAGAAGTAACACCAGAAAAGTTGCAACTTCTGCAACGCAAAACAGTTTGTGTTCCTGTGTATTCTTGTGTATGTGTTTTGCTCATCCGACAACACAAAAAAGAAACACCGGCATTAGCAGGAGTTCTGCCAACAATGTCCTCTACCGTCAGCTCCTCAAGGTCCAGAAGTGTTTCGATTGAAAGCGCAATCTGGGTGAACCGGTCCGGGACGACACGCAGATATTTTTGCACGACGTCTTCTTCTCTGCGCTTGTCACCAAGGAGACTCAGATTGCTGACAAGTGCAGTAAGTCTCACCGAGAAGTCATCGATGGTCTCGTCTTCTCGGAAGGTGAGGTCTTCATATTCTCGACGCAGGCTCTGCAACTTCGCCTTGCACACACGCTGATTGCCAACTTTCATGGCTTTTAGAGCATCCCAAGCCTCCATTGCAGTGTCCTTATTCGCCAGCGTCGACCACAGTTCCGAGGGTACGGCGCGAAGGATCGCCTCCATGGCCATCATATCCTCCTGCACCGGAACACCACCGCGGTTGACGGCCTCCCATAAACCGCGAACCTTCAGCATCACCTTCATCATCCAGCACCAGTCGGCATAATTGGTGCGTGTCAAAGGTTGGGTACGCCGCCCACCCCCGACCTCCTTCACAACTCGCTGGACAACCATCTCTTGTCCCAGCCCGTCGTCGACGCCGATGACAGCACGAACAGTGCTGCTCCTGTCTGCTTCGGTGCAGCCAGCCCTGCTGCCACTTGCTCTGTCTCGTCCGTTGACTGGCGGTGTTGAAGTGGAGCGCCGTGGTGGAGGGGAGCCGGAGTGTGACATCCCAGGTGCGAGCACAAGGCTCTGATACCAATTGTCAACTCAAACTCCGGCAAACACTCAAACTCACACGCACACAGAACCGAAATGGTAAACTGAATCTCTGAAGACAATATTTTGTGTTGCAAGACTTCACGGCTTTTCAGGTTTTCAGATCTTTA
Organism: Dendrocalamus sinicus; assembly: GCA_036346575.1. Classification (NCBI taxonomy): domain Eukaryota; kingdom Viridiplantae; phylum Streptophyta; class Magnoliopsida; order Poales; family Poaceae; genus Dendrocalamus; species Dendrocalamus sinicus. Next base: position 44,879,523 of record CM070641.1, on the reverse strand, counting down.
TTATAGCAAACAGTACATGACCAAGTAAACCGAAAAAAATCAACTACTCGATACAATCGGATCACTCCGGAAATCTAGCTAACAAAAATGAAACTAATCCAAGTTGAAACGCTCGCGTAAGACCGAATCAACCAGGCGCTAGAAACTGTCTCAAAGACTAAAAATAAAACTGACGAAAACGAAGTCTGACGGAAATTCGACAATAGCGACTTCTGACAGGAACCCAGCAAATTTCAGCTGTGCAGGATTACTGAAAACTACAGACAAGGGAGTGGAAGCGCTATTGAAGTTACTCCAGCGTCTCTCCGTTTCTTCATTTACTCCAGCGTCTCCTGTTTTATTTTTTTTTTACTTCTTCCGTTTCAGCCAGTAGAAGAGTTAGTAGTGGATCCATTTCGCTTGGCACTAATGCATGAAACTGCCATCTTTATTTATTGCGTCTTTATTGTTGCGTTCCTTTAAATAAGCATGCAATATATCAGAAAATGCGGCCCCGTTTTGCAACACCAAACACCTGTGTTCATTGTGTTCTTGAGTGCGCATTCGAGAGTTCACCAGCGGCGAAAGATTGCCGGTGATCCACGACAATTAGTATCAGAGCGTGGACGCTCTCGGGGCTGTCATGTCCATCCAGTTGGCTCCCGTTGGCGGTGGTGATCATTCGCCGTCGCCCCCTCCTCGACGACGGGTATCGCACTCGCCTGCGCCGCGCCGAGGGCACCATCGCGGCGGCGAAGTCGTCATTGAGCGCGTCGTTAAGGAGACGGGCGGCTTGGTCCAGTACCCCATGCTCACGCGCACCAATTACCAAGAATGGTCTTTGTTGATGCGCGTGAACCTGCAGGCCCAAGGGCTATGGCAGGCCGTTGAACCGGAGGAGGGTGAGGTCGTTGAGTACCGCGAAGACCGCCTCGCGCTGGCGGCCATTTTGCGTGCCGTGCCGCCCGAGATGCTCTGGTCATTGGCACGCAAGCTGTAGCACCCACAAAAAAATAAATAAATAACAAAACAAAACAAAAACTAACCAACCTAAATTCCCGTTATCTCTTTCCATCCCTCATCTAAACTTCCGTTCTCTCCATTCATCCATCTAACTCTCTCTCTCCGATGGAAATGGATCTAGTAGTTGCTTCTTCCTACGTTTTCCTCTCGAGCGACATGAGCTGTTGGGCGTGGAGCGTCCGTCGCCGTAGTCGGAGATCAAGGCCGCGTACTGGTCGCTGCAGAAGCGGTGCCACCCCGACGTCGCCGGCGGCAGGGGCGTGCGGCTCCAAGCAGCTCGCGTGCGGCGCAAGGCGGCCATGGTAGCAGCGGCGGCCGGCGTGGCAGCGCAGCGCGGGCGTGTGGCGCCTGGCAGCTCGGCGCAGGCACATGGCGCCTGGCAGCTCGACGCGCAAAGGCCTGGGCGCATGACGGCGGCGGCGCGGCAGCAGCGGCCAGCGAGCAGCCCGGCGTGGCGGCGGCGGCCGACAAACGATCAGCGTGGAGCGGTCGCATGCGCGAGCGCAGCAATGGCGACGGCGGCATCACGCGGTGTTTTTCCAGAGCGAGCCGGTGGGTCCCTCGGCAGTGCACGCGAGGTGTTCGACGGAATGCCTGAGCAGATCACGTGTGGGATTACTAGAAGGGAGATTTGATCGCCTCTATATTGTTGATCTTTCTTGTAGCCTTGCCGCTGAACGCCTGGCCAACAAGTTCGCACGCAGTGTTGAGGGAGCATCCGGACAATTGCGCATACCCGATCCTTCGTATGCAGTTTCGCTGAGCGTGCTTAAGGCAAGTACCTCGCGGTCGTAACCTCTGCATTTCACATTTTGCATCTCCCATGATTGCTTGTTACTGTTGCTATTAAGTACCATTACCATATCGCTAAAGCTGGTCTGTCTATTATCATATCACCCAACGCTCGCTTATCCATTATCATGTCACTAAAGCGTACCTGTTTACGATCATATCACCAAACCTTACCGGGCTTTTATCATATCACTAATGTTACCTGATTAATATCATACCACGAAGGTTACCGCTTGTTATCATATTACTAACGCTTGCCGATTCTTTGTCACATGCTAATGTCTGCCAGTTATGTACCTTTAATATTGGATTCATACCATGAGGTTCTAGGTTATTTTATTTTCCACGCTTTATGTTAATTAATACTTTAGATTCTTAGATGTATTAAAGTGCTATGGTTAATGTCTAAGTTGAAAGCTTTAATTATTAATTATAATTGTTGTTTAAATTGTGGTTGAGGTAGTATAGGAGTGACTTCAATTTAAGGTTAACCACTAGTAATCTTTAGCTTGAATGATATATTTAATTACGGTTCACTGATTCATTACTTCATGTTATTGCTTGATTGGTTTTGATGGAATTATGTACGATATTGTTAACCTGACTAATAACAACTTATCACGTAATAAAATCTAGTTATTTGACAACCCCTTGGTGTGAGTTAAGTTGTAATGCTGGGTGAGAATCATTTATGGATCCCTACCACCGTCGTATTATCCTTCTCCATCTCCTATTTGATTTTATCTCCTATCCTCAACCTCAGCAATCCTTTTCTCTTCTTGTAATCGTGCGTGAACTTATCCCCAATTATTTTAATTTCACATTTCACATCTTTCATGATTACTTGTTACCATTGTAAATGAGTACAATTATCATATCAACGAATTACCTGGTTCTTATCATATCACTGAATTTACCTGGCTAATAGCCTGTCACCAAGTTACCTGGTTATTATCATCTCTCTAGTACTTGCTTGGTTGTTATAATAGTATTCATGCTTGCCTAGTTATGATCATATTGTTAATGCTCGTCTAGTTTTATCAAATTGTTAATGTTTGCTTGATTATTATTAATACTTGCTGGTTATCTACCCTTAATATTGTATTCCTGTCATGATGTTCTAGATTACCTTATTTCACATGCCTTTAGGTTTATCATAATACTCTGTTAATAATGTTATAAGATTCATACTTTTAAGTAATGTGTAGAGTTCATGCTTAAACCGTTAATGGGGGTAGCGGATGATCATGTTGTAGATTTAGGTTAAATCACTAGTAGTCCTTTAAGTATCACGCTTCTGTGTTTAATCCTCTCATTATCATGATGATTTGCCGGTACAGTTCCTATGTGAGTCATGATCGTTATACCTTAATAAATGTTAATTTGACTAATAATCACTTATCACATAATAAAACTTGATTGGTTGATAAAATTGTGTGAGCTACATTATAATACCTCTTTAGGTTGATTACTACATCACCATCATCTTATCATTATTCCACATCACCATCGTATCAGAAACTATGTCTTTCCATTTTCAACCCTAGTGCATCTTTTTCACTTCTCATAATTTTATTGTAGCCTTATCCTCGCCGTCTCTTAGTTACCTTAATTTTGTCTATTAATCTGACCATGATTTATCGGTTACCTTATCACCTAGTATTATCAATCCTGTCTCTTCGGTCTCATTGGATTAAATCATTACTCTCATAACTTTACCTTAATTTAATCGCAACTCTTTAATTATATCATGGATAATTCGCTAAATAACAAACTAAGGGTTATCACGCCGGGGCTACCCACATATAGGGGTCATTTCCACCCAACCTGGTAACGTACGGGGCCGTACATTCTCGTTACGAGGATATTACACCGTCTGCGGTTATCTGATCGAGGACAAGGTTGTGCTGGCTATTCTCGTATAACCGGGTATGTGGGATGAGGTCATTGCACCCTTGCTATAACTTGCTATAACTTGTCACATAACAAATATCTTTAATACACAGTTCTCATAATATCTGTCTCCTAATCATGACAGTATCTCCGATATCAGTGGCTCGTTGGTTGCCTTTTGTCCATTACTTACTTGTCATGCTTGCCTTTATTTCATATGGTTGCATTGCCTGTCTTATTTTTGTGTTGCGACCGTAGTTGGGTACTTGCTGAGATTTCCAAATCTCACGCTTGCTCTTTTCAGTCCCAGGTAAAAGGCCAGTGGAGTGATAGCATCATGCATGGGTGGAAGCACTCGAGTTTTCAGCACCGTGGTTTGCCACTGTTTGGTTGTTTTATTCGTCCCTTATTTGGTTAGAAGTGGACCGGTCCCATGTTTTAAATATTTATTCCAGCTTCCGTTGGTTTTCTATTAAAGTGTTAATAAAGTTTTAAACTCTTTGTGATTTCTTTTGTTGATCTTATTTATTCTCCACTTTTGCGATGACGTTCCATAGTAGTATCCCATATGATTATGTGGGGTGCTACACAAGCGCACGGCACGTTCCGCCTGGGAGGCGGTTAAAACCATGCGCATCGGCATGCAGTGCGTCCGTGACGCCAACGCGCAACAGCTACTCAAGCACTTCGGGGAGATCGCATTCAAGGAGGGGGAGTCAGTTGATGATTTCTCACTCCGAATTATGAGTCTCACCAACAACATCCGCATTCTTGGCGGCAATGTCACCGATGAAGAGATCGTGAAGAAAATGCTCCAGGTTGTCCCCGAGCACCTCGAGCAGATCGCGTACTCCATCGAGACTCTCCTCGACGTGAACCAGCTCTCCGTCGAGGAGGTCACTGGCCGTCTGCGCGCCATCGAGCAGCGAAAGAAAACAACAGCACCGCCCGCGCCCATTTACGACAGAAAGGGTCATCTTCTTCTTGCCGAGGAGGACTGGCTAGCGCAGATGAAGCTGAGCGACAACAGCGTAGCCGGTGGCTCCAGCAGCGGCAAAAGGCGTAGCAAAACACGTCATGGTCACGGCGGTGGTGGCGGCGTGCGTAAAGGCAAGGGCAGCTCGTCTTCAAATGGGACAGCCCAGGAGAACATGGCGGACCGATGCCGTAACTGCGGCAAAATTGGCCACTGGGCCAAGGACTGCCGTAGCAAGCCAAATAAGTAGGCACAAGCACATGTTGCGGAGGGTGAAGAGGATGAGCCAACTCTATTGATGGCACATGCGACCATCCCTTTACCACTCACTCAAGTTGCAGCGCCACCTACCGAGGTGATTCAACTCCAGCTCCGCCCACATCGTCGCGCCACGTCGAGATCCACGAGGCCAAGGTCTTTGCGCAGCTCAGGTCGTGGGAGGACCAGGACAATCGATGATGGGTGCTCGACACTGGCGCTACCAACCACATGACGGGTGCACGGACTGCCTTCTCCGACCTCGACGGGGGAGTCTGCGGCACCGTCCGCTTCGGCGACGGATCTGTGGTGGAGATTGAAGGACACGGCACGATAATCTTCAGTTGCAAGAATGGCGAGCACCGCGTGCTGATGGGGGTGTACGACATTCCCCGTCTAACGGCGAACATCATCAATCTTGGTCAGCTGGAGGAGGCCAAATGTTGGATCGAGATCTACTCCGGCACCCTGCGCATCTACGATCAACAATGCGACCTTCTTGCTTGGGTGCGTCATTCTGCATCATGCCTCTACATCCTAGAGCTCTACATCGGGTGGCCAGTGTGCCTATCGGCGCGTAGCTCGGATGTGGCCTGGTGCTGGCATGCGAGGTACGAGCACCTCAGTTTCAAGTCACTGCACGCTCGCCCAACGAGAGATCGTGCGTGGGTTGTCGCTGCTTGATCAAGTCGATCAGGTGTGCGACAGCTACCTTGCCAGCATGCAAAGGCGTGCGCCGTTCCCTGATAAGGCGCTACAACGAGCGGAGCACGTCCTCGACCTCGTCCATGGCGATTTGTGCGTGCCCATCACGCCCACAACTCCAAGCGGCAACAAGTATTTCCTACTGCTTGTTGATGATTTGAGCCGTTACATGTGGCTCCACTTGCTGTCGAGCAAAGATCAGGCATCGGCGGCGATCAAGAACTTCTAGGCGGCCGTGGAGGTTGAGTCAGGGAGGCGGCTCAAGGTTCCTCCGCACTGATCGGGGGGGGGGAGGAGTTCACCTCCGTGGAGTTCGGCGAGTACTGTGCCGAGCGCGGCGTCCAGCGACAGCTCACCGCCCCCTACTCATCGCAGCAGAACGGGGTGGTAGAGCGCTGCAACCAGAGCATCATCGGGATGGCGCGGTGTATGCTCAAGGCGAAGTGGCTTCCCGGCTACTTCTGGGGTGAGGCCGTGAACACCGCAGTCCATGTCCTCAACCGTGCCCTGACATGCGCTCAACGGCAAGACCTCATTTGAGGCTTGGCACGGCGAGCGCCCCACCGCCCACTACTTCAAGACCTTTGGCTGCGTCGCCCATGTCAAGACCACACAGCCAAGTTGGATGATCGCAGCGCGCTGACCATCTTTGTCGGCTACGAGCATGGCTCCAAGGCCTACTGCTGCTACGACCCCTCCACCAAGCGCATCGTTGTGTCGCGCGATGTTTGTTCGACGAGGCGAGACAATGGAGCTGGGACGACGAAAGCAACGGTGATCCGGGCGACGGCGAGTCCTTCAACGTTGAGTACACCACAGAGTACATCTCCGGCACGCCTCGAGCCGATGCGACATCACCAGCTCACATGTCTTCGTCGTCCACGCCAACGCCGGCCCCTACACCAATGATGCCTACGACGTCACCCACAAGTGTGCCGATCGAGTTCGTCTCGCCACCGACTGATCCTGAGGAGAACTTGGACGTGGACCACGATGATGCTCCACTTCGGTTCCGCGCCATCGACGCTATCATCGGACCAGCCTCGCCGCCTGGGCTTGTGCCTCAGGTGCTCAACGAGGAGTTGCAGTTCACCACGGCGGACGAGCCTATCTCCTTCAGCGAGGCAGAGCGCGAGGCGAGCTGGCGTCAGGCGATGCACGAGGAGATGAAGTCGATCGAGGACAACAACATGTGGAAGCTCGTCGCGCTCCCCACTGGCACCGTGCAATCGGGCTCAAGTGGGTCTTCAAAGTGAAGCGCGATGAACACGGCAATGTCATCCGACGCAAGGCACGTTTGGTCGCCAAAGGCTACATTCAGCACGCGGGAATCGACTTCGATGAGGTCTTCGCTCCGGTCGCGCAAATGGAGTCCGTGAGGGCGTTGTTGGCTTTGGTAGCCCACGAGCGCTGGGAAGCCCACCCCATGGATGTGAAGAGCTCTTTCCTCAATGGCAACCTCAAGGAGGAAGTGTACGTGAGCCAGCCGCCGGGTTTTGTCGTCAACGGCAGTGAGCACAAAGTACTGCGTCTTCGCAAGGCGTTGTATGGTCTCCGATAAGCACCGAGGGCCTAGAATGCCAAGCTTGATGCGTCCATGGCATCACTTGGTTTCCAGAGGAGCAGCTCCAAGCACGGCATGTACATGCGGAGCCGCGGGTCATCGCGGCTGGTCGTCGGGGTCTACGTCGACGACTTGATCATCACCGGCACCAGCAGCGATGAGATCGTGGCATTCAAGCTCGAGATGAAGCGCGTTTTTCTCATGGGTGACCTCGGGCTGCTGTCGTACTACCTCGGCATCGAGGTAAACCAAGAGCCAGGCGGTATCTCGCTGCACCAATCTGCTTATGCAGGGAAACTACTTGAACGGAGTGGCATGAGCACCTGCCACCCCAGTCTAGCGCCGATGGAACCAAGGCTGAAGTTGAGCAAGGAGATCCTGTTCCACTGGTTGACGCCACCGAGTACAGGAGCATCATCAGCGGACTGCGCTACTTGGTGCACACCTGGCCAGATCTTGCCTACGCGGTGGGCGATCTAAGCCGGTTCATGGAGAAACCACGCGAGGACCATCTCAACGTGGTGAAGCACGTGCTACGGTACATAGTGGGAACGTGTGACTATGGTCTTCACTACGCCAGGAGGGAGGATGAATGAGCTCGACTGGTCGGCTACAGTGACGACGACATGGTGGGCGACGTCGACACGCGCAAGAGTACCAGCGGTGTCGTCTACTTCCTCGGCGACAACCCCATCACCTGGCAGTCCTCCAAGCAGAAGGTGGTGGCTCTGTCCTCATGCGAGGCGGAGTACATTGCGGCGGCTACAGCAGCCTGCCAAGGCGTCTGGCTAGCTCGGTTCATGTCTGACATGGTCGGCACGGAGTCTGGAGCGCCGGAGCTCAAGGTGGACAATCAGTCCGCCATCGCCCTCAGCAAGAACCCCGTCTTTCACGACCGAAGCAAACATATCAACACTCGTTTCCACTACATTCGGGAGTGCATCGATGGGAACAAGATTGTCCTCCGGCACACTTCGACGGAGAACCAGCTGGCGGACATTCTGACCAAGGCGCTTGGACGCGTGTGGTTCCAACAACTGCGTGCGTTGGTCGGCATCAACAAGATGGGTGAGCACAGCAAGGACTAGGGGGGAGAAATATTAAAGTTACTCCAGTGTCTCACTTTCTCCAGCGTCTCTCCGTTTCTTCATTTACTCCAGCGTCTCTCTGTTTTCTTTTTTTACTTCTTCCGTTTCAGCCAGTAGAAGAGTTAGTAGTGGATCCGTTTCGCATGGCACTAATGCATGAAACTGATGCATGAAACTACCATCTTTATTTGTTGCGTCTTTATTTGTTGTGTTCCTTTAAATAAGCATGCAATATATTAGAAAATGCTGCCCCGTTTTGCAGCACTAAACACCTGTGTTCATCGTGTTCTTGAGTGCGCATTCGAGAGTTCGCTGGCGGCGAAAGATTGCCAAATATTGAAGTTACTCCAGCGTCTCACTTACTCTAGCGTCTCTCCGTTTCTTCATTTACTCCAGCGTCTCCCTGTTTTCTTTTTTTACTTCTTTCGTTTCAGCCAGTAGAAGAGTTAGTAGTGGATCCGTTTCGCATGGCACTAATGCATGAAACTGCCATCTTTATTTGTTGCGTTCCTTTAAATAAACATGCAATATATCAGAAAATGTTGCCCCGTTTTGCAGCATCAAACACCTGTGTTCATCGTGTTCTTGAGTGCGCATTCGAGAGTTTGCCAGCGGCGAAAGATTGCCGGTGATCCACGACAAGCGCTGCTGGGGGATGGAGCGGAGGAAGGTCTCGGGTCGCTCGTTGTACTGGCGCAGGAGCTGGAGCATGAGGATGAAAGGGTGCTTGCCGGAGGTGGCGAAGTCGGAAGCAGGGAGGGGCGGGAGGACGTGAAAGGAGATGGACTGGTTGGAGGCGGCAATGCGCTCGACAGGGGTGCATCTACAGTAGTTCATGGGTGTTCAGCTGAACACTCAAATTTTTTGACAAAAATCTAGTATATATGAGGATATACATATATTTAGTTGGGTCAAAATTACTAATTTCAGCCTCCAGGCCGCTACTATTCGGCCGGCCGCCCGGCCCGACGTCGCGCCTGCGTGCGGCCCAGCCTATTACGCGTGCGGCGTGCGGCCTGTGTGGCTGTGCCCGAGCGCCCGAGTTCCCAGCGCCTAACGCTAGCTGCGCCGGGCCTCTGCTGCTCCGCCCCTCCGCTCCGCCTCCGCGCCGCGCCGCCCCTCCGCTCCGCCTCCACGCCAAATAGGCAATAGGAAATTCTCAACTTCTTAAGAAAGGCAAATGATCGCCAGAATCTGAGCCCCTTTCCTGATGTTTCTGATGGAAAGAAGGAATCGCAAAAGGAAATGCCCAAGGTACGCACTGACTTGTTTTTGTGATCGTTTCCCTCACCCTCTACCATTACAAGTTTATGATCCATGTTTTGGTGTTTATTTTCCTCTTCCTCTATCCTCATTGGGTTATTGAATTCTACAAGATATACGGTATGAAGAGAATCCAAGCCTTTATAAGAAATCACATGGTCGAGTGGACTAGATTCAAGCCTACTGCTAGTGCTTGAGGTGATCATCAATTCTGTAAACGTGTGAAGACTGCTAACTGAGGTCAATGACATTTTGTTCTGTCCTCTTATCTCCAATTTCCTGAGCTGCGGAACGACCGGCATGTTTTCCAGCATGGGGCAGCTACATATTTCCATCTCAACAAGTTTTGGAAATGTTAGTGGTAACCCCTGATTTCCAGTACTTCCATCCCAATGCTCCAAGTTTGGCATGTGTAAAAGTTTAAGGATCTTGAAAGCTGAAAATACTTGGAGAAGATTGTCCCCTTCTTCAAAGAAACCACTGATGTTGCAGATGTGTGTCAAGCTATCCATTTGGTCTAGAAGTAGGAACTCAAGAGAGAGTAGCTGCCAGATTGGAGGGATCTCCATACAATGCTTGCAATCAGTTAAGTACAACTTCATTAGATTTTGCAGCTTTCTTGGGTCCTTCATCCATAGTGAAAACTCAATACCTGTGTAGTGTGACACTTTCAGGACTTCTAGTCCACCATGTGGTGCAAGAGCCTCCAACACCTCTGGTCTGTTATCCACAGCATCTGTCTGGCGCAACAAATTTTGAGGTCCCCAGCATAGCACTAGGGAGTTAATTTCTCTTGGAAATTAGACCGGCTTCTTTGGCATATATTCCATCCTTAACTTTCCTCAGGTTATACAAGTGTAGTTGACGAACAAGTTTCAAGCATTTTAACTCTTCGATACCACGACCATCATCATCATCAACAATGAAATCAATAAGCATGTGTTTGGTTCATGGGACTATGGGGGATGGGATGGGGCGGTCCTCGTTCCAGAGCTGTTTGGTTCAGAGTCGAGTGGGATGGGGGATATCCCTCTAGGGAATATTCTGCGAATATACTCTCAAATTGGGGATGCTCCTGTCCCCCAGAAATGAGGGGATGGTGAGGGATAAGGTGGGACGAGTGGGCCCCACGAGCTGTTGCAATCCTAGAAAAGAGGCTGACAGGTAAACCCCGCATGTCAGATTTGTCATCCCAAACCTTTTGTCCCTAAACCAAACAGAAAACAAGGACCGTCCTATCCCTTGCAACCAAACACAAAACAGGGTCGGTTCTATCCCTAAAAAATGGGTTGGATCCGTCCCGTCCCACCATGACTGAACCAAACACACGCTACGTGTCTGGAGGGAGGTTAGTTGTCCAATGCCCATTGGCATGTGTTTTAGTCTGCAACATCCAACAAGCAATAAATGCCTTAAACTACTCATATATCTCATGTTCTCTGGAAGTTGGCAAAGATGTGTGCAGCCGTTGAGTTTCAGAGTTTGTAAATGATACAACATTGTTATGTTTTCAGATAGTGTTTGAATCCCACTTGAAGAGAGATCAAGGTATCTCAAATGCTTCAAATATGGTATTCCTGCTGGAAATGATTTAGCTAATCGAGTGTCCAACACTTTGATGTGGACTGATTTCAGGATGTTATGATGCCCATGTTGTTGCCATGCGAAACCTGATATAGCATGAGGTAAACTCATGAATTGTATTGTATGATTTTGTAGATCTTTGAGCTTTATAATATGAAAGAGTCCGTAAATCTGAAATCTTTATGGAGAGAGAGCTGGAAAGAGCAAAAAAGGGACAGGATCAGCAAGGTACACAACTGTCATTAATATCTATATTTTGCTATTTAATTTATGTCATTATGCTAGCTTTATATCGTCTATTGTCTCATAAGAAATTGTTAATTTCTATATTTTTTGTATTTTTATTACATCTATATACACGTATCCTTGTATCGGTATTTTGAGGGAAATGACGTGTTGTGGTAGCGACGTATCCAAGTAACCTAGATCCGAAGTCCGAACACCTATCTTAAAAATTCTGGATCCGCCACTGGCGCTCGACGGCGGTGGCGCCTGAGTCGGACGACTTTAACTATCTACATGCAGATTTGGACGGCTAATCGTTGATCGGACAACTGAGAAGAGAGGAGGGAGAATAGAGTGACGACCACTAACTCATGTTTTCAAGGAGTAGAGATATATAGAGCTACAGTAATATATTCTAAACTATATGTTTTTTAAGATTGTAGTATACATTGTACCGAAATTTGTCTATATCGACCAAAATCGTATATAACTATCTTTCTCTTTATAATCTTTCTCATAAATAGTAAAAATTTAAAAGTTAAGAAACATAAGATACAGCTAAAAAAGACCGTATTAATATCAACCTATCCTGAGTGCTCAAAAAGACCGTGACTTTTCTTTGGTTTCCTTGATAGGGCAGTTGAGCGCCACTTGCTAGGCTGCGGACATAGCTGAGCCATGTGGGCCCCCCACTAGCCCCCCTCCAGTTTAGAGTCTTTACCCATCCTCCTCAGTTTAGATTTTTTTTTTTCGTTCAGTTAGCTGTAGAATGAAACATAAAATATTGAATTTATTGTTTGACACAAAAAAAATCGTTTACAGAATTTTTGTTATTAGATATAAGGTACGGATGTGTTAGTGTACTAAAGTATATAAAAAGATAAGTAAACAAAAAAAGATAGAGAAATATGTCTTTTATTCATTTATCTGAGAATAACAAAATTACAATTTCTCTTTTATATAAGTACACTCCATAGACTGCTTTGCATGGCAGAAACCTCTGTGTTTACATGTGTTGTTTATCTTCTTGTGCAGCTCAAGGCATGTAACTCCTTGTATGAAGGTTATGTTCCAATGAAATTAAACATTATTGCAAGAAGATGAAAAAGTATGTACTTTCATGGGCTTGACTTTGCTACAGAGTAATTCAAAGAAAACAGTGAACTTGTGCTTTTGTTTTTATGGCTGTGAAATATCATCTTTTCCAGATTTGGTGAATGGGGAGACCATGTCACATTGCAAGCAACTGCTGATAAGGTTAATTTTCTTTTATACTGTAAAGTTTTCGTCATTTCTTTGTTCAACTTAACTTTTACTCAACTTCCTGCAGTCGTGCAAGATTTTTTTGCCTTTTTATATTACATATGTAAATAATTGCTATTTTTTCGCATTCTACTGAAGTACAGAACTGAAGATGACATGTTCCTGTTGATGATAGGAGTTTTAGAATAGAATCTTAATGATCTCTTAATCTATCTTGCTATGATTAATATTTTCTTTGTACATCACATGCCATATTTACGTTGTATCTCACTAAAAGTTCCACACATGTTAGGCAAATTCACACTATCATCATAGTTTTATACCCTAAAAGGGCACTATCTGTATGCACCTATACAAGATGAGTCTCCTAGAGAAAGAAGACGCCTAGCGCAACTTCTAAAATATTCAATGAAGGCCATCATTAAACACCCATAAAAACCTCATTGATGATAATAGTGCTAATGGTAATTCTAGTAGTACAATCAATGAAGGCCATGTTTATATTGGTTTCTGCTTCTAGTTTCTACTTAGAAAAACCAAAAGCAAATATGAACATCGGTCTAAGGCTGTAAAAGAAGCTCGAAGCTCGCGAACTATTCAAGTTCGGTTCGTTTTAGGCTTGATTCGAGCTCGGCTTGAACTTTAAATGAGCCGAACTCGAACTTGATCTCGAGCTCGCGAGCTTTACCGAGCCTAACTCGAATAGTTTGCGAGCCTCCATTCAAGTTTAAATAGTGATACATATTAACACTTTCTGAGTTTACTCGAGCCGGACTCGAGCTCGAGCTTTACTTATTGTTTAAAATTAGTGTATTTTGAATTATTTTGATTGTTATCGAGCTTACTAGAGTCATTTCTTTCAACCACTACTATTCATTTTCAGCTAAATACGAACGCCCATGAAGCCACATTATATCAGGATTGAAAGAAAAAAAGGAAAGGCGAAATGCCATGTTCCTTAAGATTGGGTGTTACAATGAAATCGAGAAATTGGTTTAGTGTCTTGGCAGCCAGTTGTGTTGGCACTTCATGTATATAGGGCACAATCTGACAGGTCCCAAAATGAAAGAATGATATTTAAGTGCATCAAACATGCATGAATTTTTGCTCAACACAACATGTGGGACCACAACATCCTAGATAGCCAATATATTGTTCAGGAATCAAGATTGAGCATGTTAGCTTGCTCGATTCACAAGTTCAAAGATTTCGTATCAGATCCATAACAGTGACACCAAATGGCTCATTCTCATAATTCCGAAGGTAAAAGTAACATCAAATATGATGGTGTGAGGAGAGCACGTAAACAATCTACATAGTTGATAGATGTGGATGAGACGGCTAGCGGAATGTTGTCAAGAGAGCAAGCAGCATGCACTACTACAGAAAAGGTCATCACAGACGGTTCGAAAACGTCATCACAGACGGTTTTGTGAACCGTCTGTATTTATGGATCAGTGATAATCGAAGTTATCACGACGCGTTTCGCCGAACCGCTGCGTGATTATGAATATCACGACGATTTTTATTAAAACCGCTCGTGATTATCGATATCACGACGGTTTTTAATAAAACCGTCGTGATATCTCATAATCCTGACGGTTTTAATGAAAACCGTTTATGATACATATCACGAGCGGTTTTTACTTAAAACCGCTCGTGATATTCGTTCCTCCTAAATCAAAATCTATTTCATTTATTGGCTAGCCTCGGAAATGCTAGCCATGCCCTCGATACAAGCGGATAATCACGGACAAAAAACATACAATTCACACATCTCATTTCCTTTCGATACATTTCACGGACATAAAACATCCAATTGACACACACTTCATTTCACAAACATAAAGCATGCATCCATTTCGCAAATCAATTAATTGAATTGAAATGAAATATCCATTAACAAATGCACGATTACAAAAGATCTACATCGCATTTGCACTTAGTGATAAGACCAATAAGAAATCATGGTGCGCAGTGGAACCGTCCTCCGGCTTTATGACTTGAGTCGCCAAAAACGCCAACTCTCCTCGAATCCTCCAAGATCGATTGTCTCAATGCGATTGACGGGATGTACGCACTTTGTCGATAGAAAAATCAATGTGCGTATATATGTAACGTGATAAGTATAAAGTAATTATGGGAAGAGTGACAAACGTTGCGATTGATGAGCCTCGAGGAATCGAGGAGTAGTTCCATATGTTGGCAAACGTAGTATCCACATGTGTTGCCCTTCTGCTGCGATGGCATCGCAAAAATGGAATGTGTTAGTTCAAGAGGCATTAGTACCAATCTGTTGCATAGGATTAATTAATGTGAAATAGCGAATACCTTAAAATCTCGAACATATGTCAGTAGGCCTTTGGCCCCACGCTTCGAGTCACCTCCCTTTTCAATGTACATCACGAACGCCCTACGTAATTCGAAAAAGTTAACCTTAGTCATTCGGAAGGAAAGAAAGAGTACAATGTAGATATGTATGGGGAATATGTGCTTACCTATCGATTACTTGGTCGACAATCGTGAAGTCCATTTGATTCTTACTTAGGAATCAAGGTAATATACATAATCCTTATTGCAAAGATCCCAAAGAATCCTTATTGCAAAGCAACCAAAGAGATCGATGCAATGTACCTCTCGACGAGGGTGTATCGATCGATGGTATCCTTGGCGACCAAGTGTGGGTCCAAGAAACCGGTGATGAGTTGGATAATCTAGCTCTAGTCAAGCATGTGTCTATATATATACACACGAAAGCAACAAATTAGATATGGCATTTATCGGTATGACATTAACGGAGACTGTGATTGTACACACTTATAGCGTCCAGCATCGAATGATTGAGATGTCAAGAGCGTTGAGTGTGAACAGATTGAATAAATCCTCAAAGGCGACCACGAACATACACTCTTGAAGACTGTGGTATAAATCATCTGACGTGAATTTGACAGTGATACTTGAAGTCCGTTCTCCCTCTAGCTTATTGGACTGCTGGATATACCACGTGTGCAATTGCATGCAACTATATGGTAGCTTTTGGAGGTCTTTTTGCTTGAGCAACGGCTCGCCAAGCACGAATTTGCGGGCCAAAGGTAGGTACGCTATATCATCATTGGTCTTCTTTGCTTTGCCCTTGCCGCCTTTCGCCTCGGCTATAGGTCGACTTCACGGCGATCGACTTTGAAGGTAGCAGCGGTGCAAGTTGCTCTGGCGAGAATAGGACCGTGGAGATAGCAGGTGCGAGATCCGGTGGTGGAACCGATCGGTCTTGTAATGGAGATAGCACCAATGCATGTTGCTCTGGCGAGAGTATGACCGTGGAGATAGCACCGGCGAAGATCTCGTGGTGGAACCGATCGGTCTTGTAATGGAGATGGCAGCAGTGCATGTTGCTCTGGTCCTACCACCGGTGAAGAAGCCTCCAGGGAGATGTCGCTTTTGAGCCACTGGATGAATGTTCCAATGGCCTGTCCTAGAGTCACGATCTCGTCGTTGGGGGGCTTCGGTAGTGGGACCACCTCAAAATTGACATGCACACCATCCACATTAACTTTTGCGAAGCTTGGCGCTAAAGCTTGACCGTGCACTATGGCCCCGATACCAGACAAATATGCCTGGCCCCAAGCAGCGTACAAGGGAATAGAGCCATATCTCACTTGGAGCCTGCACTTCGTAGGCTCCTACATAACGATACAAAATTAGCTACTCGAATAGGCCTATCAATGGAGCAAGCATTCGAGAGGTAATAATTATTACCAGGATGTCGTCCATAGGAAATTTGCCCGGGGTTTGCGTCGGATTGGACGCGCAGCTACTCGGACGGTTGTGCGGGCTAGCTAGCACAGGAGCGGCGGTAGCGGCCTACTGACTTTTGTTTGTTTCCGCACCTCATCTCTGATTACACTAGCCAGCTCACCCATTAGCTCCTCTCTAAGAGATTCCTTGATCTCTTCTCGTAGCTGTGCGTCACGCTCCGCTTTGTTTCTCTTCGTACGCCGATACATTCCAGAGTCATCTTGGAAACCATGTTTCCAAGGAACGTAAAGCCCAAGGCCTCTCGTACGACCCGGGTGCTCCTTGTTTTCCAGGGCCACGGAGAGCATATCATTCTCCCTTGTTCCCTGGAATGATCCCAGGGTAGATTCAAAACTCAGCTCTTCCTGCAAGAGCACGAAATGTCATTTCAATTCGTATGAAGTTGTGGAGTAATTACAAGCTACGTAGTTCTATCGATATCTTACCAGGCGCTGGGACACTTGCTGGTCTGCAGGGTTTCGAAAGGAGATGTCCCCCGATGTCGTTGTAGATGACCTTACTCTAATCCAATTTCGAGCGCGGTCATCCGGGATATTGAAAAACGGCGGGGCGATGTCCTGTGCAGCTGCCAGGTCATTCTCCTTCCTCCACCGCGGGATTTTACCCACATACCCAGCTGTGCCAAGTCTGTGGGGGTGTGTGTTTTTTGCCTGGAGGGCCTTGTGCGCCGTACTTGTACTTTTGAAATCTTCGGACATCTTCATCGCCTTGAACTCTTCCCATTGTGGTTCCAGGAATGAGTATTTATGAAAAGACGTTTCGTCCGTCTCCACGTATTTCCTGACAAGCGTGCTCTTGAAGTTCTTCCATGCTTTGCATGCTGCTAGGTAGGTTTGTTGTTGCACAGCGTATAGGTGTTCTTCTGGGAACTCGAACGATGCCAAAATTTCGGTCCACAGCTCACGTTTCCGAGTATCAGGCACGTTCTTCCACGAATTGTATGTGATCTCAATTCGTTCTCGTGCAACTATTCCGACCATGCTTCGGAATGCGTTTATCGCTTTTTGAGGAAGGATAGGGACCCCAGATGCGTTTACCGCTGTGATGGTCTGTCGGCCCTCAGGCTTCTTCGATAGCCCTCTTCCTTGGCGTCTTGATGTTGGAGTGGAGGTGACGCATGTAGACGGTTTTGCGTGAGTGTCTCAGCCACACACTCTCGGTACCATCTAAACAGTGAGTACAAGCTTTGACACCTTTTGTACTATGGCCCGATAGGTTACCAAGGGCAGTATAATCATTTATGGTGCAGAACAATAAGGAGCGCAGAGTGAAGTTCTCTCGTTTGTATGCATCCCATACTTGTACCCCTTCGTTCCACAGTACTTTTAGATCTTCCACCAACGGTGCTAGGAACACATCGATATCATTCCCAGGTTGTTTTGGCGCTTGGATAAGTATCGACAACAAAATGTACTTTCGCTTCATACACAACCAAGGAGGAAGGTTATAGATGCAGAGTCACGGGCCATGTGCTATGTCGTTTGCTCATGCTATCGAATGGATTCATTCCATCTGTACTCATCCAAACCTTATATTCCTTGGTTCTCGCACCGAACTGCAAAACTCCTATCGATGTTTCTCCACTGCGCGGAATCAGCAAGGTGTCTTAGCATTCCATCCTTCTTGCCTCCTTTGGATTTGCATAAAACCTTTTCAAACGGGGAATTATAGGAAAATACCATGCCACCTTAGCAGGAGTTCCTTTCTTCGCCTCTGTTCCCTCGCCATCATCTAATTGATTGTTACGTTTGTATCGGGATGCGTTGCACACCGGACATACATGCATGTTTGCATACTCTTTACGGTAGAGGATACAGTCGTTCGGGCATGCATGTATTCTTTCTACTTCCATTCCCAACGGACAATGAACCTTCTTGGCTTTATACGTGGTTTTAGGCAACTCATTTCCCTCCGGAAGCATGTCCGCTAAAAGACCTAGCAGCGCCGTGAAACTCTTGTCGGACCAACCGTTGCTTGCCTTCAATTTCAACAGTTCAAGCACGGCCAACAACCTCGTGTACTTGCAGCCCGTGTACAAAGGTTTCTCCGAGTTCTCCATCAAGCCGCAGAATTTAACATACTCTCTCTCATCATAGTTCTCTTCTACATCGCGAAGCATCTGATCTAGATTATCATCGTGCAACCTATCCGAATCCGAACCACAATCGACATCAGCCGGCGGCATGTCATTCGCTTCACCGGCAATGTCATCCGACAGCATATGATCATTCATTTCGCCATGACTGGTCCAACACGTATAATCATTTTTGAAACCCCTCCGAATCAAGTGCGCTTCAATTTGCCCTCGGTTCTTAAACATCTTCAAATTCTCGCAATCAGTGCATGGACAGCACATATATTCCACCCCCTTATTCAACATATCCTCCTCGGTGGCTCTTATAAGCGGACACGCCATTAATGTACTCTTCACTCACACGGCTCATGGCATACATCCAGCTTGGTCCTACGTTACGTACATATATAACAACTTAGTATTAAAATCTAGATTAACTAATTATAATTACTACATATATACGCCACATTTATTATATTGAGACTTAATTTGCTAGCTCAATTCATATTATAAACACAATAGCTATTATATAACCAACAATTTTGCAAATTAACCATCTTCAATAACACTCATGGATTACTTAGACCTAAATTGTAATGCAATTAAAGAAAAAATAAATTTCACTACTAACCATATCTAGAGCAACCAGGAAAGTTTGAATCTTCAAAGCTCAATCTCTGCCTCTTCCCACCAAATTAACTGGCCTGAAATCGCCTAGCTTCCTCCCGAGTGAAAAAGTGCGCAGCAGTGGTTAGATCTGGATCGAAATGAAGACAGATGCGGTCTGAGCAGCGCAATAAATGCCTTAGAGTCATTATCACAGACGGTTTTGAATTAAAAACCGGCTGTGATACTTAGCTTATCACAGATAGTTTTTAATTAAAACCGCTGTGATAATCTGGGATTATCACAGACGGTTCTTAATATAGACCGACCGTCTGTGATAATCGTTTTTCCTGCCACAAATACCACAGACGGCATCCAAATTACAACCGTCTGTAATAGTGTTAATCAGAGACGGTTTCACAAAATCGTCTGTGATGAGGCGTCTACTATGAGGCTTTCTGTAGTAGTGAATGGCCAAGGCGTGAGCGGTAGAGCGATGCCAGCTGGGGCGAAGTTTGGCCGAGCACAGCAATAGAGCTAAGGTAAGCAGCAAGCCGAGTCTGACGATGATAAACAAATTTATTGATATAATATATTTTTTTAGCAAAACATAGGCATTTGAACGAAAACGAGTCAACTAACCGAAAGAAGAAAACGTGCCACACCTGCACGATCTGAAAAAAGCGCATCTCAGCGCACAACTTCCCCACTGACAGCACAGTATCATGCAGAGACTCCCCGCGACTCGATTTCTATATGACCAAGTCGTGATTATTTCTGACAGAGATTTGTCGCTAGTCCTGGTGCTTCTCCACATCCAACAAAAACTGGACAAACGCCGCCTGCGACAAGCCTCCTTCCTCCAGCACCGCCTCCGCCTCTTTCTTCCGCGCCGCCACTCGCGCCCTGAGCTCCCTCCCTTCCTCGGACTCCACCACCAGCCTCACCTTGGCCTCCACCTCATCCGCCTTGATAAAACCCGCCCTGTACCCCTCCAGCTCCACCGCGACACCCATGTCCTCTGTCATGAACACCTTGTTCATATTCTGCTCCGCGGACAGCGGCCAGCACAGCATCGGCACCCCCGCCACGATGCCCTCCAGCACCGAGTTCCACCCGCAGTGAGTCACGAATGCGCCCGTCGCCGCGTGCCAGAGCACGTCCACCTGCGGCGCCCATGACTTGATGACTAGGCCCCTGTCCTTGGTCCGATCCAGGAACCCCTCCGGCAGGAGCTCGTCGAGGTCCGGCTCAGGGCGTTGCTCTAAGAACCTCTTCGGGTCGGCGCTGCCGGCCGGCGTGCGCACGGTCCACAGGAACCGTTGCCCTGACTTCTCCAAACCAACGGCGATCTCCTTGAGCTGGTCCTTAGAGAGCGTGCCCTTGCTTCCGAAGCAGATGAACACGACGCTCTGCTCCGGTTGCGCACCGAGCCACACGAGGCACTCGTGCCTCTCCGCTTTGTCGTCATCCTTCGCGCCCTTGCCGACCAAGGGCCCGACGCAGTAGATCGGGGGCAGCACCCGGCCGGGGACGCAGAGCGGGTCCCTGAGTGCCTGCACCGCTCGGCTCTCCAAGGACTCGAACGTGTTCACCAGAAAGCCCATGGTGTCCGTGTTACGCTTCCAGACGTCCATCATGGCCTTGCACATCTCGTCCTCCGGGTGTTCGAGCAGTTCCTTGATGAGATGAGACGCCGGCATCGGCGGAACGCCAAGGAAATCGAGAGGCGTGTCCCCCAGCTCCTTCAGGCCCGTCTGCCTGTCGGCAAGCAACGCCGGCAGCTGGGTTAGGACGGACAGGGCCGACGCGCCCGAGGCGAAGAACGTGTAGACCGGGACGCCGAGCTTCGCGCAGACGTCGATGGCGTCGACGCAGAACATGTCGATGACAAGGGAGTGCAAGCGCTGCTGGGGGATGGAGCGGAGGAAGGTCTCGAGTCGCTCGTTGTACTGGCGCAGGAGCTGGAGCACGAGGATGAAAGGGTGCTTACCGGAGGTGGCGAAGTCGGGAGCAGGGAGGGGCGGGAGGACGTGAAAGGAGATGGACGGGTTGGAGGCGGCAATGTGCTCGATTACTGTGGCACCGGAGTCGGAAGACTTGAAGGGCGGCTCAACGAGCACCATGGTGACGTCGTAGCCGTGCTTCTGGAAGGCGTAGGCGAGCTCCGTCATGGGGACGACGTGCCCGACGCCGCCGCAGGGATACAGGACGACGGTCTGCTTCATGGCTAGTTGATTACTAGGACGGTAGGACTTTGGCAAGATTGGAAAAAAATACAGATGATGTGGGCTGTTGGGTGTTGGAGTGGTGCGCGCGACTTTATTGCTGCGTGCTGCCTTGCCGGACAAGTAGCGCAGTTGACTAGTTTGGAGTCTTGTGACTTGCGATGTATGGATAAGTGTAATATATGTGGCAGGTAGTGGAACAGCAGGATATTTAGCTGCTTCGTGCTTGATAACTTGGTATCTTCTGGAAGTAGCTAGCAAACACTTCGCTCTCGAAACGAGTATATAATGGTTTTTTCGGCTGCGACTTTTGATAGGTTTTTGGCTGCAAACACTTCACACCCTAAAATTAGAAATTCATAGCAAAAACGCCTAAATACGTAAGGCGCCTTCAACACTCATTTGTGCTTGATACTGGTTGGATGCGAACCAGCTTTTTTTGGGTTTATATTTATACTATCTATAGTAACTAACTTTTAAACGATATATTTTATTAAGATGAGGTCAATAGACAGATTATAGTAAAAAATGTACTGAGTTCAGCTGTACCAGTCAAAATCACATGTAACTATTTTCCTGTGCGTACTACCTCTCGCGAACAGTCAGAATTCAAATATTTAAGACATAAGCCACCAGCCTGAAAGAATTAGCCCACTAGCTATATCACGTCAAATTTTTGATGAGGTGGAAGAGAGGAAGAGAGAATGAACTTGAAAGCATTTAAGTATCAAATATTTTTAGAAAACTAATAAAATAGCAATGATAAAATGGTGCATTTGAAGCGCTTCGTACTATTTTTATGTGACATGCTTCTCCCTGGAGATGAGTATTCATGTAACAATTAAATCATTATACCGTTCTTTAGTACCAAGGTTTAGTATTAAACTATTGAGACGGTTATTTCTAAAGTCCCACGTAACCACTCTTTCTCCTATAATATCAAGGTTTAATATCAATCCATCCTGAGTGCCCAAAAGACCGTGACATTTCCTTAGTTTAATTCTTACGGCAGTTGAGTAACTGGCTGACTTGCTGACGAGGCGCCCGAGGCGAAGAACGTGTAGACCGGGACGCCGAGCTTCGCGCAGACGTCGATGGCGTCGACGCAGAACATGTCGATGACAAGGGAGTGCAAGCTGTTAGAATAAACCACGTCATGTGTTCGTGGCCATGGCGTGCGTGTGTGTGTCTGTAGCGAGTACGATGGCGTATGAGTTCGTGCTCGCGTCCGTGATCTAGGTCGAGTCCAGCACGTTGTGCGGCGCGTGCTGGCAGGTTTGTTAGGGAGGTGCAGGGATGGCCGAGAAGTGGCGGTTGGCGGCAGTAGCGGAGGAGCGCAACAAGGCTCTGGATCAGCACTGGAGACTGGTTCTCACGGAGGAGTTCGTGGTTCAGAGCGTAGAAACGGCCAGGTCGCCAGGAGAGCGCGGACGTGCGCGTGAAGTTCGACGAGTACGTTGCATGGGCGCTGCGTCGCCGAGAGGCTATTAAAGGCCATGTAATCCTTGTGTGTAAGTGTTCTGAGTCCTTTTGAGCAATAAAACAGCCAAGATACAGGCCGTGTGGCGACCGCGGCGTTCGGCGCAATCTACTGTTCATCGTCTTCCACCTCCGTCCGGCGAGAAAGTGTGAGCGATCCTAGGGCTAGGTTCCAACAAGTGGTATCAGAGCCAGTGAAGCTCGACAGCAAGCTGATGGCCGGCGATCGGTCTCCCTCGCCTGTGAGGTCGAAGCCCAGCGACGGCAGTAGCGGCAGTGGGCCGCGCGAGGTCGTGGTGGAGCGCGTCAAGGAGACGAGTTTGTCGCTCGTGTTCCCGATGCTGTCGCGCACCAATTATCATGAGTGGGCACTTGTGATGCAGGTAAATTTGGAGGCGATGGGGCTGTGGGGTGCGGTGGAGTCGAGCAAGGTCGAGCGCCGCGAGGATTGGATGGCATTGGCCGCCATCCTTCGCGCGGTGCCGACGGGCATGCACTCCGGCCTCGCCAACAAGAAGAGTGCGAAGGAGGCATGGGAGGCAGTGGAGAAGATGCGGCTCGGCGTCAAGCGCGTGAAGGAGGCGAACATGCAGAAGCTGCTAAAGGAGTTCGAGCTCGTCGCATTCAAGGAGGGCGAATCGATCGACGACTTTGCCAACCGCCTGAACACCCTCGTTGCCAAGCTGCGCGAGTTGGGGGAATCGATGGAGGACGTGCGCGTCGTCAAGAAGTTCCTGCGCGTCGTGCCGCTGCGGTACCACCAGATCGCGGTGTTTATCGAGACGCTGCTCGATCTGGACGCGATGTCGATCGAGGAACTCGTTGGGAGACTCCGTACGGCGGAGGATCGAGTCGGCGTGGAGGAGACCGCGCCGGGCAGCTGCTGCTCACCGAAGAGCAGTGGGAGGCGCGCCGACGTCAACGTCGCGGGAAGGAGCGCGTGCGCAGCGGCGACGCGTGCCACGGCGACGGCGACAGGAAGGGAGGCCGTAGCGGCGGCCTTGAAGACGACGACGACGATGATGGGGGGAGCAGCGTCAGTTCGGGCGCAAGCAGGCGCCGACGCAACTCCGGCAAGGGCAGGTGCTACAACTGTGGTGTCCGCGGCTACTTCTCGAGGGAGTGCACCAAGCCAAGGAAGGAGGAGGCGTTGCTCGTCGACGCCGACGATGAGCCGGCGCTCCTGTAGGGCGGGACGCGCGGCGGTGTCGTGGTTTAGAGGGAGTTTGTTAGAATAAACCACGCCATGTGTTCGTGGCCGTGGCGTGCGTGTGTGTGTGAGTCTGTAGCGGGTACGATGGCGCACTAGTTCGTGCTCGCGTTCGTGATCTAGGTCGAGTCCAGCACGTTGTGCGGCGCGTGCTGGTAGGTTTGTTAGGGAGGTGCAGGGATGGCCGAGAGGTGGCGGTTGGCGGCAGTAGCGGAGGAGCGCAACAAGGCTCTGGATCAGCACTGGAGACCGGTTCTCACGGAGGAGTCCGTGGCTCAGAGCGTAGAAACGGCCAGGTCGCCAGGAGAGCGCGGACGTGCACGTGAAATTCGACGGAGTACGTTGCATGGGCGCTGCGTCGCCGAGAGGCTATTAAAGGCCATGTAATCTTTGTGTGTAAGTGTTCTGAGTCTTTTTGAGCAATAAAACAGCCAAGATACAGGCCGTGTGGCGACCGCGGCGTTCGGCGCAATCTACTGTTCATCGTCTTCCACCTCCGTCCGGCGAGAAAGTGTGAGCGATCCTAGGGCTAGGTTCCAACACAAGCGCTGCCGGGGGATGGAGCGGAGGAAGGTCTCGAGTCGCTCGTTGTACTGGCGCAGGAGCTGGAGCATGGGGATGAAAGGGTGCTTGCCGGAGGTGGCGAAGTCGGAAGAAGGGAGGGGCGGGAGGACGTGAAAGGAGAAGGACTGGTTGGAGGCGGCAATGCGCTCGACGATGGTGGCGCCGGAGTCGGACGACTTGAAGGGCGACTCGATGAGCACCATGGTGACGTCGTAGCCGTGCTTCTGGAAGGCGTAGGCGAGCTCCGTCATGGGAACGACGTGCCCGACGCCGCTGCCGGGGTACAGGACGACGGTCTGCTTCATGGCTAGCTGATTACTAGGACAGTAGGACTTGGGTAAGATTGGAAAAAAAATACAAATGATGTGGGCTGTTGGGAGGTGGAATGGTGCGCGCGACTTCATAGCTGCGTGCTGCCTTGCCGGAGAAGAAGCGCGGTTGACTTGTTTGGAGTCTTTTTACTTGTACTACATGTGGCAGGCAGTGGAACGAGAGGATGGATGTTCTTTTCAACTTTTAAAAGTAGTTTTTTAATTTTTTTATAGTAATTAATTTTTAAATAAATTATCTTTTTAACCTAAGATCTACTAGTTAATTGTAGTACATATTATACCGATTTAATTTATATGAGCAAAACTACATGTAAATTTTTATTACTGAGTAATCTCTTATATGAGTAACACGAAAACCACAAACCACGACCAAAAACATAAACTTTAGAAAAAAGAACAGGCCTGAAATGTCGTAGCTGCTTCGTGCTTAGATAACTTGGTAGCTTCAGGAAGGAGCAAACACTTCACACTTGACACGGGTGCATTTTTACCGGCATTTGTTTATAGTTTTGAGTATGATTGTTAGTTTTTGTTTTTAGAATGAATCTAATGTTAATAAATTATTTTAAAAACTATAAAGAAGATGAAAAATTATTTTATTTATTTATTTCAAGGAAATTATATGCTGAAAAAAAACAACCGTTCTCGTGCGGTGCAGATTTGAGTAGTCATTACAGATGGCAGTTGCGCAACAAGTGGCCTATGGCCTATGGGGCTACGACTACTAGGTTCGAATCCTTGGTAGCTTATAATTATATTGTTTGGATAAGGGCGTCTCCAACAGCTGGCTATTTAGTTAACTAGATCTGATATGGCAAGGAAAAAGTAGGAGAGAGAGTAGTCACTAGCGATGAGCAAATAGCTGATCTATTTCACGTAGTCCAAGAACATGAGAGAGGAGCATGTGGGTCCAACAGTATAAAATAGTCTTTGCTTTTGTCTTTCACCTCCACGCCAGCTGACTATATAGCTAGTACTAGCTATTACCATTGCGGACGCCCTAAAATGACATTGCATCCACCAATATTTGCTAGTTAAGTTCGACCTAGGAGATTGTAACATTTGGAAGGATTGCTGGAGCAACCCGTCGCAAAAGGTCAACTATTCAAAATTAGAAATTCGTAGCAAAAAAAGTCTGATACGTAAGTCACCTTCAACAGCCATTTGTACTAGATAATATCTATGTCACGTCAATTTTTTTGGTGAGGTGGAAGATAGAAGAGAGAATGAATTTGAATGTCATACAAGCATCAAACATTTTCAGAAAACCAAGAAAATAACAAAGATTTGGCTTATTACTAAAGGTCAGTACAATGATTTAATTGTTACATGAATACTCATCTCCAGGGAGAAGCATGTCCATGAAGCAAGCTGTGATCGTTTTGGCTTCAGTTTTTAACTTCCGCTTATTTTTACTATTCATAAATTTCGTCTTTTTCTGAACTTTTGGCTTTTTGTTGAGCTTTTTTCCGGTTCTTTTTTTTCCTGTATTTGTTTGTATTATACGTAATGGGTTAACATATTTTTTATATTTTTTAAATTTAATTATGCTAAATAAACCTCTGTCAGCTACAATATTTTTTCAGCCAGCTACAGTGCAGTGCTTTTCAGCCATAAGCCACCAAAAAAGCCCAAATGATCACCCATAAAATTTATATCAGGTGCATGAACAACAAAACTTAAAGGCCACCATTAAACACCCATAAAAACCTCATTGATGATAATAGTGCTAATGGTAATTCGTAGTAGTACAATCAATGAGGGTCCTCTTCGTATTGTTTCTATTTCTGGCTTTTACTTAGAAAAATCAAAAGCAAATATGAACATCGGACTTCTCAAAGCGGCTTCTCCACTCTTCCCACTACCGTTTCGCTCTGAGAATAAGGCAGGAGAGTCAAGGGTGCATCATATACCTTACTACTCTCGCTCCCATCATGCATATGCAACTCTCTATTACTTTCCGCATTGCTAGCGCCCTCCTTCCTAAAGTAATTTCTTTCAACCATTACTATTTATTTTTAGTTAAAAGTCGTAAGTCACAGCCAAAAGCTATTAGCAAAAGTCAATACGAACATCCCCGAAGTCACATGATATCAGGATTGAAAGAAAAGAAGGAAAGGTGAAATGACATGTTCCTTAAGTTTGGGTGTTACAATGAAATCGAGAAAATGGTTTACTGTCTCGGCAGCCAGTTGTGTTGGCACTACATATATATAGGGCACAATCTGACAAGTCACAAAATGAAAGCATGATATTTAAATGCATCAAACATGCATGAATTTATGATCAACACAAATGTGGCACCACAAGATCCTAGATAGCCAATATATTGTTCAGGAATCATGATTGAGCATGTTAGCTTGTTCCATTTACATGTTCAAAGATTCCATATCAAAACCATAACAGTGACACCAAGTGGCTCATTCTCAGAATTTCAAAGGTAAAGTAACACAAAATATGATGGTGTGAGGAGAGCACACAAACAATCTACACGGTTGATAGGTGTGGGTGAGGCAGCTAACAGAATGTGGTAGTGGCGGATCCATAAATTTCAAAATGGGTATTCGAAGTTATAAAAATATTATCTAATAGAAAACATAAAAATCCACAATAGTAAAAATTAAAGTACAAATGTTCATACTAGAGACAACGTCTCAAATAATATAAAGAAATTAAAAAATAATTAAAAATCACAAATTGACTCGACGATTCTTTGTGCCTTGGAACCGATTAAAAGATTACAATTAGTTTCACTAATATGCAATTCCACTTAGCCCCTACTGTTGTAAGATCGAGGAGGACGACTAGAGGGGGGTGTGAATAGGCGGTTTAAAATTTTTCTTCTAACTTAGGCTAACAATTTTAACTTTAACAATTTCTTAAAACAAGTGAACAATGTATCTACTAAATCAAACTAGAAAGGCTCAAGAGATTACTAGCACAAGTAATTGACTAAGAGCAATTTCAATTATCCTAGGACAAAGTTTGCTACTCTAACTAAACAAGCAATCAAATTATTCAAATGAAGGAATATTGCTTGAATGAAAGTAGGCACAAGAGAGCAAACCACAATTGACACAATCACTTTTTACCGTGGTGATCGGAGACTTGCCGGTCTCCCCTAGTCCACGTTGAGATAAGCCCGAACGAATTGGACCGACTCTACGAATTGAGCCTAATCACCTCGATCACTAGCGGTAGCCCTTTCCCTCTCCGGGTAGGCGAGCTCTGGGCCTTCACAATCTTCCGGGCCTTCTCACAATCTGCTTGAGAAGATCACCGGAACCTCCGCCAAGCCGTCTAGGTGCCGGCAAGCACCAAGAGTAATGAATCACAGTGGGTTTGATCACTCTCAAGTGCCAAACGGATCAATCTAGTATGCAATGCACTTAAATTGGCTCAACTACCTCAATTTAATGCTCTAATGAAGAAATGAGGTGTGAGAGGTTGCTCTATGCTCAAGAATACTCAATGAGGGTTCAACAATATGTCCTTGTGCTGGTGGGGTTGAATTTATACCCCCACCAACCTCAATTAGCCGTTACATTAAACAATCCTGAAAAATCAAGGAAATCGGAACTACCGCAGTGTTACGGGCGGTACTTCTGGATTTCTGCCGCCTGGTCAGAACGGCTATGTCAGAGAGTCAGAAGTAACCGTTGGTCAATGAGTGTGGTACTTCCGCCGTTAAAATCGAGGTACTTCTGGAATCCCGGAAGTTCCGCTCTTTGCCCTGGTACTTCCGATCTCAGCGAGGTTAACTCTGACTCAGGGCGCTCTCTGGAAATAAAGTTCCGCTCTAATGCCCGGAACTTCCGGCCTTGCGGTAGTTCCGCAGTTCAACCCGCGGTACTTCCGTTTTTCGAGAGGTTAAGTTTTACTCCGGCGCTCTCTGGAATTAAAGTTCCGCTCGGGAGGCCGGAACTTCCGCGCTTGCGGTAGTTCCACCGTTCACCCCGCGGTACTTCCAATTTCCGAGAGACTAACTTAAACTCCGGGCGCTCTTTGGAAAAAAAACGTTCCGCCCCTGCGCCCGGTACTTCCGGCCGATCGGAAGTTCCGCGCTTTGAACGCCGGTACTTCCGAAAATTCTGACAATGCATGATTTTGATTCAGTTTTAAATTCTAAATGCATGCATGATCCTAAATTGATCCATAGGGTATATTAGCATATGATCAAGCATTTCACTATGTTCCTCTTAATAGTATGGCATCTAACCTATAATCCGGTCTTCCAACCTTTCTCTAAGACCGGTAAAAATAAAAGATCCCTAAACTATTTACCTTGTCGACTTGGAGATCTTGAATATTGTGAAATCTTTTTTATGTGCCTCTTTCGTTTCCTTTGAGACTAATCCTTTCAAACACTTAACACACAAATTAGTCTCATATTCACATAATGTCATTAATTACCAAAACCAATATTTTTATGGGCCTAAATGCTTTCAATTGTCTCTTCTGAAACTATCTATATTTACTATTCACATCAGGATAGTGAAAATCGACTTGAAACTATTTGTTCACACTTGTGAAATACTTGCTATTTGTTCATAGAATCACAGGTAAGGGGTGGAGAATATGTATTTCAATAATTTATAAGCAATAATTTGTCTGTTGCTAAGGATCTTATTTCACAGATTCACAGCAAAGTGCTTAGATGAAAGCATGACATGAATCTCAGTAGCTCACACCTCTGAAATACTTAGCATATAGATATAGGCTACTCAGATTTAAAGATATAGAGAACATGGATTTCAATTCATAAGTCATAACCACTAATTTAAAGATAACTGAGCCAAATCTAGTAATTCACCACATCTAAACAAGATCTAAGCACCGAAAGTGAAACAAAGAAGAAATATATGCTAAATCGATATCCATTCAGTCATCCACGGATCTATCATCCACTTAACTCGGAAGTACAAAACTACAAACTCTAGGGGCACACAAGCAGAGCAGATCTACCATCTACGCATCTAGATTCTATAGCATGGGGGTCGCCGGGTCGGAGAGGATGAACCTGCCCCAATGCTGCAGGCCTGTAGTGCGGTAGTGCCTACTTGCCCGGTGGCCACTTCGGCCTCCAGCGCTCCTGCCACCTGCCAGCCTCTAGCCACCTACGCCACCTCTAGAAGACCAGAACCAGGGGCACGGACATCCACCGCTGCTAGGCACTAGCTGAGTGCCGAGAGATGGAGAGACGATCAAATGCTAGATGAAGAGAGGAGAGACTGAGTGAGACACATTCTCACAATTGGGTATAAACAGAATGACAGTGAGTCTGGGCCAGTGTCAATGAGAGGGGAAATAGGCCAAAAGGATCTGGCGTCAATTTGGGCTAACTAGGTGTGAACAGAACGAATTTAGCCCAACTACTAGTATACATATGTATTATATATTGTATATAATTGTTTTTTTGCCAAAAATTTTGGGTATTCAGTTGAATACCCATGCATTGGGCTAGGTCCGCCCATGGAATGTGGTAAAGAGAGCAAGCAGCATGGCCAGGGCTTGTGAGCGGTGGAACAACGTCAGTTGGGATGAAGTTTGGCCGAGCGTAGGCAAGCAACATGCCAAGTCTAACGATGATGATTGAATTTTTTTTTGCTATAACATATATTTTTTTAGCAAAACACATGCATTGAACTGAAACGACTCAACTAACAGAAAGAAGGAAAAGTGCCACACCTGCACGATTTGAACAAAGCGCGTCTCAGCGCACAACTTGGCCCACTAACAGCACGGGATCATGCAGAGACTCCCCGTGACTCGGTTTCTACATGACCAAGTCGTGATTATTTCTGACAGAAATTTATTGCTAGTCCCGGTGCTTCTCCACATCCAACAAGAACTGGACAAACGCCGCCTGCGACGAGCCTCCTTCCTCCAGCACTGCCTCCGCCTCTTTCTTTCGCGCCGCCACTCGCGCCCTGAGCTCCCTCCCTTCCTCGGACTCCACCACCAGCCTCACCTTGGCCTCCACCTCATCCGCTTTGATGAAACCCGTCCTGTACCCCTCCAGCTCCACCGCGACACCCATGTCCTCCGTCATGAACACCTTGTTCATATTCTGCTCTGCGTACAGTGGCCAGCACAGCATCGGCACCCCCGCCGTGACGCCCTCCAGCGTCGAGTTCCACCCGCAGTGAGTCACGAACGCGCCGGTCGCCGGGTGCCGGAGCACGTCCACCTGCGGCGCCCATGACTTGACGACTAGGCCCCTGTCCTTGGTCCGAACCAGAAACCCCTCTGGCAGGAACGCGTCGAGGTCCGGCTCGGGGCGTTGCTCAATGAACCTCTTCGGGTCGCCGCTGCCGTCCGGCGTGCGCACGGTCCACAGGAACCGTTGCCCTGACTTCTCCAAACCAACGGCGATCTCCTTGAGCTGGTCCTTGGAGAGCGTGCCCATACTTCCGAAGCAGATGAACACGACGCTCTGCTCCGGTTGCGCATCGAGCCACGCGAGGCACTCGTGCCTCTCCGCTTTGTCGTCATCCTTCGCGCCCTTGCCGACCAAGGGCCCGACGCAGTAGATCGGGGGCAGCACCCGGCCGGGGACGCAGAGCGGGTCCCTGAGCGCCTGCACCGCTCGGCTCTCCAAGGACTCGAACGTGTTCACCAGAACGCCCATGGTGTCCGTGTTACGCTTCCAGATGTCCATCATGGCCTTGCACATCTCGTCCTCCGGGTGTTCGAGCAGTTCCTTGACGAGATGAGACGCCGGCATCGGCGGAACGCCAAGGAAATCGAGAGGCGTGTCTCCCAGCTCCTTCAGGCCCGTCTGCCTGTCGGCAAGCAACGGCGGCAGCTGGGTTAGGACGGATAGGGTCGAGGCGCCCGAGGCGAAGAACGTGTAGACCGGGACGCCGAGCTTCGCGCAGACATCGATGGCGTCGACGCAGAACATGTCGATGACAAGGGAGTGCAAGCGCTGCCGGGGGATGGAGCGGAGGAAGGTCTCGAGTCGCTCGTTGTACTGGCGCAGGAGCTGGAGCATGAGGAAGAAAGGGTGCTTGCCGGAGGTGGCGAAGTCGGGAGCAGGGAGGGGCGGGAGGACATGAAAGGAGATGGACGGGTTGGAGGCGGCAATACGCTCGACGACTGTGGCGCCGGAGTCGGACGACTTGAAGGGCGGCTCAACGAGCACCATGGTGACGTCGTAGCCGTGCTTCTGGAAGGCGTAGGCGAGCTCTGTCATTGGGACGACGTGCCCGACGCCGCCGCCAGGGTACAGGACGACGGTCTGCTTCATGGCTAGTTGATTACTAGGACAGTAGGACTTGGGCAAGATTGGAAAAATAAAATACAGATGATGTGGGCTGTTGGGAGGTGGAGTGGTGCACGCGACTTATAGCTGCGTGCTGCCTTGCCGGAGAAGAAGAGCGGTTGACTTAGGAGGCGGAGTGGTGCGCGCGACTTATAGCTACATGCTGCCTTGCCGGAGAAGAAGCGCGGTTGACTTGTTTGGAGTCTTTTGAGGTAGGGATAACTTGGTATCTTCTGGAAGAAGCAAACACTTACTTAACGCTTGAAACGAGTATATAATACTTCTCTTCGGCTGCGACTTTTGATAGTTTTTCGGCTGCAAACACTTCACACATCAAAATTAGAAATTCATAGCAACAAGCCTGAATACGTAAGGCGCCTTCAACACTCATTTGTGTTTGATATTTGCTGGATTCGAACCAGCTTTTTTTTTTGGGTTTATGTTCGTACTGTCAATAGTTACTAGCTTTTAAACGATACGTTTTTTTTATGTGGAGTCAATAAAAATATTATAGTAAAAAGTGCACTGAGTTTAGCTGTACCAATCGAAATCGCATGCCACTATTTTCCTATACGTACTGTCTCTCGCGAACAGTCAGAATTCAAATATTTAAAACATTAGCCATCAGTCCGAAAGAATCCATCTACTAGCTATGTCATGTTAAATTTTTGGTGAGGTGAAAGAGAGGAAGAGAGAATGAACTTGAAAGTCACACAAGTATCAAATAATTTTAGAAAACAAAAAAAATAGCAGTGATAAAATGGTGCATTGGAAGGGCTTCTTACTGATGAATATTCATGTAACAATTAGATCATTATACTGTTCTTTAATATCAAGGTTTAGTATTAAACTATTGAGATGGTTATTTCTAACGTCCCACATAACTACTCTTTCTCCTATAATATCAAGGTTTAATATCACTCCATCCTAAGTGCCCAAAACACGGAAAAGCTCTTTTTTAATATGTTCGAAAGCTTATGAGAAATCAAGACTGAGGTGTTCATCTATTCTCTCTATACTGATCTGCAAACCTATCAACTTTTTCGTATGATAAAAAATGATAGTAAAACAATATAGGTGTAAAATAGAACCAAAATATTTAACAAATTTTTCTTCATTGCTGTGACAGCATGGCCTAAAAGGGGATTATCCTTAGATTTCATAATTTTGTCTGCAATTAACCAAATAAATTTTATCACTAAGTAAGAGGTATGGTAATAAACACCAGATAGAACCTTAGTTGTTTTATAAAAATATTTTAAAAATTCTCAAAAATGAGTGGCAATCTGCCAATCTGAATTAGTAACTACTAATTCATTACTTTGAAAGTTAGCATTGACAAAAAACGATATGACATATTTATACCTTTGTATCTTTTTTAACATCATGTGTATTAAGTTCCACCTTACCTTTATGTCAAATCTAAGTTGCAACAAAGCAAATGGTTGGATTATACAATTTTTTTTTACAATTTTAATCTGATTTGCCAAACCAATTCTAGACTTTTCATCACTTTTCTATAGTAGCTTTGAAAATAAAAATCGCACAGCACATCACAACAGCCACAAGCTGGCCGTAGCCCGTAAGTGGAGTGTGAGGTGGCTAACATGACTCACGATAGGGACATGTAGGCTATGGTGGTGAGCATAAGAACGAGAGGAAGGGAATGTGGAACAGATGAAGAGAGAAAGCGTATGGATTTTTTTTATTTCGTTTAATATAACTATGGGACCGATGTATGAGATGGATTTTTTTTACTTCAATTAATACATCGTGGATGCTCTTAGCCACATGGTCCACATGTCATGCTGCTCTGACGTGAAGCCACTGAGGTTATAGGCGGGGTTTTTAGCTGTGGCTTATATTTTTTGGGTTAAAATTTTGAATTCTGACTGTACGCAAAAGAGTACGGAAAGAGACATTCGTGGGTGATTTTGCCCGATATAGATAAATTTGGTATAGTGTCTTCTACAATCAACTTGTAAACTCCATCTTAAAAAGATAATTCATTTAAAAATGAATTAATATAATATAAACTAAAAGTTATAAGTCTAAAAGGACTCAGCATAGACAAGGACTGATAGGGCCAGAGAGGCAGGGATCCTTTGCTGGTGGTGGTTGTGGAGTGCACTCATGGTGGAGTCCATGGAAGGGACCATGAGCCTACGGTGTCACTGTGGGATGGCCAGCGTCAGCCGTGGCGCTACTGGTCATGGTGCGCTTACTCCGAGTGATACTTTTTTTTGAAAGGGGAAGGAGCGCTGCCTTAGTTACCTAGCAATGGAAGCACAGCGCCACACTGCACTAGCTAGTAGGTGGA
This sequence comes from Dendrocalamus sinicus, assembly GCA_036346575.1. Classification (NCBI taxonomy): domain Eukaryota; kingdom Viridiplantae; phylum Streptophyta; class Magnoliopsida; order Poales; family Poaceae; genus Dendrocalamus; species Dendrocalamus sinicus. Next base: position 44,845,014 of record CM070641.1, on the reverse strand, counting down.
CTGAAACAAAAAAAAAACTGACAATTCGGGAGGCTTTTCATGAGAAATCGATAGTTCACATGTATTTCTGCGAAAAGCAAATGGTTTTTGGTAAAAAAAAACATACCCGTATGCAATAACACGAAAACTGTGGGGTTTTATCTTGCAAAAGAAGGTTTCCTGGAAAATTTGAGAACTTGTATGCAATTTCGAAAAAGTCAACGGGTTTTCCGTGGGAAAAAATGCATGATGGTGTCTTTTTGCAAATTCAGGGATCTATACGTGATTTCAAAAAAGTCAGAGAGCCTTTTTACAAATAAGCTGATATAGATGGCCTCCTGGGGTGAATCCCCAAGGGTATAATATAGAGACTATATTGAGGAGAGAAGAAAAGTCAGTACACAAGGGCCTATGAAGGCACTGAAAAGGAAAAAAAGGCTATGCTATGAAGTTATATAGAAAAATGGTAGCTCCGTTAGCCTGTTGTCTTCTGTAAGAACCCAAGCTCTGGCTTACACTTTTATGCATGTAATCAAGGATATTGATGTGGTCATTGTTGATTGGAAAATCCGGACATTCCTTTTCTTCTAAATTTCCCATATAACCAGCATGACAATCGTTGCCGTTGCTTTCCGTGGAGCTCCAGGCGAAAGGATAACGGGCTCCCACCATTGATGGATGGAGGACAGGGTCTGCCAAGTTTCCGAGTTCAAGAAGTCGCTGAATGTCCATTGCGCAATGGCTGCCTAGATTCTTATGGAGTAGCGGTACTTAGCCAAAAGGTGAGTAGCTGTCTCTGTTGCATGTCTGCAGAGTGAGTAAATTTGTTGGCTCGGCCATCCACATTAGGATAGTCAGTGTGCTATCTAAATTTTATTTTGTATGATTAGCTAGGCAAAGATTTTATACTTGTACGTGCTCATGCCTTTCAGACAAGTGGTTCATGGTGGTGTTACACTACGAGTGATACTGACTTGGTATCTACGCTTGTACTTGGCGGGAGGGATGATGTCTGCTGAGAAAATTGTAGCGAACACAACTCCTAACCTGCGATGGCATTATTAATTGGTATGATGGTATCTATCGGTAAAATATGCACAAGACATGCATGCATATGTGTGTGCTGACGTTCGTGCCGCATTGCTGACGTAATGCGTGAGTTCAGCAGGGAGACATTATCGGTAAAATATGCACAAGTCATGCATGCATATGTGTGTGCTGACGTTCGTGCCGCATTGCTGACGTAATGCGTGAGATCAGCAGGGATACATGAGCTCTCTAGGCTGCGGCGTTTAGGTGGGAAAACGGATTGGCCAACTGATTCGGACGAAAACAAATTTGGGTTATTTCGTATTAGATTTTTGGATAATTCTTGGATTGAAAATGAATATAAATTTTTTTCGAAAATGAATATAAATATAGCAAACATGTTAGAATACAAATATAGTAAACATGTTATCCGTCAAATACGAATATAGGTTATTCGGATAATACAAAGGTCGGATATCCGGAATTTCAACCCAATAGCCCAACTAGCCAAGGCATGTTCTAGGTGCATTACTATGTGCAGTCACACATACAGATGAATGAATATCGAGACCGTATTGTCCTGGTAAGTGTCTTCTCTTGGTGATTCATTGTACCAAAGTTATATAAATATATATTAACTATAGTTTTTGCCCTTCATTAGCCGGTTGCATCTTAAGATGTTTGGAAGACAGAGTAACACCCGCTTGAAGGTTATGGATATAACTGGCCTGAAGCAAGAAGCATTATACCTTGAGCCAAATAAAGATGCATTCTTCTGTTAGCGAATCAAAATTTATGCTATGTAATTAACATTTGTGAATGAAAATATTCTACCTGCATCAAATAAACTAGTTATACATTTTTGCTAATTTCTAGCATACAATTTAAGGGATTTTTATGTTCCAAAAAATATTTTGATCGTATTCGTTTCAATTTGTATTCAATCCATATTTGTATTTGATATTATTCACATCCGTATTCGTATTCGGGATATTCGTATTCCACATCTGGAAAAAATGAAAACAAATATGGTAGAGTCATTATATATCCGTATTCGATCCGTTTTCATCCCTAACTGTGAGCAGTATTCCCTTCTGGGGTTGAAAATGCTTTTACTAAACTAAATAACAAAAGATTATGAGTTCAAACCATATGCTTGAATGTCTTTTTCCGAGTAGATGCATATACACACACACCCCATCCGCACACATGCGAGTGTGGTTCCTAAGCACACATGAGGTTGAAAATAAATCCGTGACCTCAACAAACTGCCACTGAGACGCACACGCTTGAATGGTTTGTTATTGTTTTTAATGCTTTACACTAGATTAACCCTCGGTTTCTAGCTCCGCGAAGTAGTAGTACTACTGCCGCGACGTCCCGTAAAGTTCAATGAAAAATGTTTTCAAAGTATGAAGAATATTATTTGCGCAAGAGAAGAAGAATACCAAATCAAATATGTTCAATTGGCACTTGCCACGATGGTACCTTAATTTTGACCCACCATAAGGAGATCATGATCTGTAGTCATACTCATACCTTTGATGGGCCTGTACGTGAAAAAGAGATGCATGCAGTGCTAAAAAAATACGACTAGCCATGAGACTGACAAAACTGTGATTTTTCTCCGATGAATTTGGAAAGAAAATTTCCAATAAGTATCTAACGGAGAAGATTTTCCTTCCTCTGGTCGCAAAAGATAGAGGTTTGGGACATTGACATAGTTTTAAAAATGCAACTTTGATAACTAATTTCTATTGCAATATATTTATAAAATGTAATTAAAATAAAATATTATAAAAGTATTTTTTTGAGACAAAAATACACATCATTTTCACATGTTCGATCTAAAAATTCACAGAGATATCGATAGTTAAAATTTAGAAAGTTTGACTATATCACTACTATAGAAATCCACATTACAGACGGTTCAGAAACGTCATCACAGACGGTTTTCTGAACCGTCTGAAATTATGGGTCGCTGATAATCCAAGTTATCACAGACGTTTTTGAACCGTCAGTGATTATGCGATATCACGAGCGGTTTTGTACTAAAACCGCTCAGGATTATCCGATATCACAGACGGTTTTTTAAAAAAATCGTCTGTGATATCGGATAATCACAAACGGTTTTTAATGACAAACCATCTGTGATATCGCATAATCACAGACGGTTTTTAATGAAAAACCATCTGTGATACTCCTCCCCCCAGCAGAATCTATTTCGCTTATAGCGCCTCGTGAAATGCTAGCCATGCCCTCTCAAACAAGCGGATAATCACAGACATAAACATATACAACTCACACATCTCATTTCATTTGAGATACATTTCACATCTCAATTCATTTCACGGATATAAAACATCCAATTGACAACGCACTTCATTTCACAAACATAAAGCATCCATTTCGCAAATCAATTCATTGAGTTGAAATAAAATATCCATTAACAAATACACAATTGTAAAAGATCTACATCAGTATTTGCACTTAGAATTACAATAAAAATCATTCGGCGGTGGAACTCTCCATCCGATCTTACGACTTTGACCACAAAACCAAATGAGCTCTCCTCGAATTTTTGCAAAATCCGCCGTGTCAATGCAGATGTAGAGATGGACGCAGCTTTGTCGATAGGAATATCAACGCGCGATATATAAAACGACATGTATGAAATAAATGTGGGAAGATTGATAAACCTTAGAATTAGTGATCTTGGTGGAATCGAGAGTAGTCTCATATGGTGGCACATGTAGTATCCACATGTGTTGCGCCCGCTGGTGGCACCGCAAAAATGTAATGTGTTAAATCAAGTGGCATTACTACTATGTGTTGTATATGATTAATTAATGTGTAGCTAGCGAATACGAAACTTGCGATCATGTTTCAAGGCCTTGGCCCCATCGTCGAGTCACGTGTTTGTTGAACGTATGTGGCGAACGACTTCGTTATTCAAAAGTTAGATTAGTTATTCGGAAGGAAAGAAAGAGTACAATGTACAATGTACGTACCTATCGAGTATTCGGGCGATAGCTGTGTACTTGAATTTGCTCTTACTTAGAGAATCAAGGTATATAGTCTTGTTCCATTTTGGTATAATTACAATTAAAATCCAATGGAAATTCTCATTGTATGGCATAAGAACAAATTCCTTATCTTGGTGAGCGCCAGTTGCTTTTGTAATATAGTCCTCGACGAAGGATGCATTCTCGATGATGGTATCAATGGCGACCAAGCGTGGGTCCAGGAAACCAATTTGTGATTTCGATGATCTAGCTTCGATCAGCATGAATCTATATATAACATAGGAAAGCAACAAATTATGACATATATCGGTATTACGTGAACAGAGACTTTGATTGTACGGACTTACGGCGTCAAAGATCGAACGAGTGAGGCGCCAAGAGCGTTGAGCGTGAAAAGATCAAATATATCGTCAAAGGTCACCGTGAAGACACAGTCCTGAGCTTCATGCAAGAAATTTTCCGGCTTGAATTTGACAGCTATACCTGAGCGCCGTTCTGCCTCTGGCTTATTGGACACTTCCATATACCAAAGGTGGAATCTTTGGCAACCAAGTCCTAGTTTTGGAGCTCTTCTGGACTACCATCTACTGAGCTAGCACGAATTTGCGGGCCAATGGCATGGACGGAATTCGCCATCATCCTTCGTCTTTGATTTGCCTCGCCATCGCCTCAATTGTGGGTCGACTTTATGCTAGTCGATCAGTAATGGTATAGACGGTGCAAGTTGCTCGCGAGAATAGCACCCGTGGAGATAGCACCGTGCAGTAGTCGTGGTTCGTGACCGCCGTGTGGAGATGGCACCGTGCAAGTTGCTGTGGTTCGTGATCGCACTTCGGTCCCGCCACCGGTGAAGAAGCCTCCAGGGAGATGTCGGTTTTGGGCCACTGGATGAATGTTCCAATGGCCTGTCCTAAATTCACGATCTCGTCGTTGGGGGGCTTCGGTAGCGGGACCACCTCAAAATTGGCATACACACCATCCACATTAACTTTTGCGAAGCCTAGCGCTAAAGCTTGACCGTGCACCATGGCCCCGATACCAGACGAATATGCCTGGCCCCAAGCAGCGTACAAGGGAATGGAGCCATATCTCACTTGGAGCCTGCATGTCGTAGGCTCCTACATAAGGATACTAAATTAGCTACTCGAATAGGCCTACCAATGAAGCAAGCATTCGAGAGGTAATCATTATTACCGTGATGTCGCCCACGTGAAATTTGGACTGGGTTTGCGTCGGATTGACGCGCAGACTACTCGGATGGTTGTGCGGGCTAGCTAGCAGCAGAGTGGCGGTGGCGGCTCGCCGACTTTACACCTGCTTCCGCACCTCATCTCTCGATTATATCAGCCATCGAACCCAAGTATCTCCTCTTTAAGAGATGCCTTGAGCTCTTCTCGTAGCTGTGCGTCACGCCGCTTTGTTTCTCTTCCGCGCGATACATGTCTGAGTCATCTTGGAAACCATGTTTTCAAGGAACGTAAAGCCCAAGGCCTCTCGTACGGCCGGGTGCTCCTTGTTTCCCAGTACACGGAGAGCATATCATTCTCCCTTGTTCCTGGAATGATCCTGTGGTAGATTGAAAACTCAGCTCTTCCCGCAAGAGCACGCCATGTCATTTCAATTGCACGGTTGTGGAGTAATTACAAGCTACGAGTTCGATCGATATCTTACCAGCGCCGGTCACTTGCTCGTCCGAAGGGTTTCAAAGGTGATGTCCCCGATGTCGTTGTAGATGACCTTGCTCTAATCCAATTTCGAGCGCGGTCGTCCGGGATATTGGAAAACGGCGAGGCGATGTCTGTGCACTGCCACTCATCCTCCTTCATCCATCTGCGCGATTTTACCCGCATACCCACTGTGCCAAGTCCGTGAGGGTGTGTATTTTTGCTGGAGGGCCTTGTGCGCCACACTTGTACTTTTGAAATCTTGGTCGTTTTCATCGCCTTGAACTCTTCCCATTGTGGTTCCGTGAATGGGTATTTATGAATAGGCGTTTCGTCCGTCTCCACGTATTTCTTGACAAGCGTGCTCTTGAAGTTCTTCCATGCTTTGCACGCGCTTGTAGGTTTGTTGTTGCACAGCGTCGTGTGTTCTTCGGGAACTCGAACGATGCCAAAATTTCGGTCCACACCACGTTCCGAGTGTCGCACGCGTTCTTCCACGAATTGTATGTGATCTCAATTGTTCGCGCAACTACTCCGACCATGGTTCGAATGCGCATCGCTTTTGAGGAAGGATAGGGACCCCGCATGCATTCACCGTGTGATGATCTCGCCGGCCCTCGAGCTTCTTTGATAGCCCTCTTCCTTGGCGTCTTGATGTTGGAGCGGACGCCTCCGGCGATGATGTTGAAGAATGCGCATGACGTCGACCATTCTTTTCTACGTGCATGACGTCGATGCAGTGCCGCACATCTAGGTACTCCCAATAAGGTAAGTCCCAAAATATTGATCTCTTCTTCCAGGTGTTCTTCTCATGAGCCCTCAATTTACGTCCCTTTCCGAGGACAACATCTAAATCCTTAACCATATCATAAACCTCGCATCCCCTTAAATGCTTTGGAGTTGAACCGTCTTCCTTCTCTCCGTCAAATTGTTTCTTCATCTTGCGGTATGGGTGAGCCCTCCGAAGGAACGGCGGTGACGCATGTAGACGGTTTTGCGTGAGTGTCTCACCACACACTCTCGGCACCATCTAAAAAGTGAGTACAAGCTTTGGCACCTTTTATACTATGGCCCGATAGGTTACCAAGGGCAGGATAATCATTTATGGTGCAGAACAATAAGGAGCGCAGAGTGAAGTTCTCTCGCTTGTATGCATCCCATACCTGTACCCTTCGCTCCACAAGATACTTTTAGATCTTCCACCAACGGTGCTAGGAACACATCGATATCATTCCTGTGTTGTTTTGGCCCTTGGATAAGTATCGACAAACAAAATGTACTTTCGCTTCATACACAACCAAGGAGGAAGGTTATAGATGCAGAGAGTCACGGGCCATGTGCTATGTCGTGCCGCTCATGCTATGAATGGATTCATTCCATCTGTACTCACCCAAACCTTATATTCCTTGGTTCTGCACCGAACTCTGCAAAACTCCTATCGATGTTTCTCCACTGCGCGGAATCAGCAAGGTGTCTTAGCATTCCATCCTTCTTGCGCTCCTCCGAGTGCCAACGCAGCAGCTTTTGCCTCCTTTGGATTTGCATAAAACCTTTTCAAACGGGAATTATAGGAAAATACCATGCCACCTTAGCAGAGTTCCTTTCTTCGCCTCTGCTCCTCGCCATCATCCGATTGATTGTTACGTTTGTATCGGGATGTGTTGCACACCGGACATACATGCATGTTTGCATACTCTTTACAGAGGATACGATCGCTCGGGAATGCATGTATTCTTTCTACTTCCATTCCCAACGGACAAAGAATCTTCTTGGCTTTATACGTGGTTTTAGGCAACTCATTTCTCCGAAGCATGTCCGCTAAAAGACCTAGCAAGACCGTGAAACTCTTGTCGGACCAACCGCTGCTTGCCTTCAATTTCAGCAGTTCAAGCACGCCCGACAACCTCGTGTACTTGCAGCCCGTGTACAAAGGTTTCTCTCGAGTCCTCCATCAAGCCACGGAATTTAACATACTCTCTCGTCATAGTTCTCTTCTACATCGCAAGCATCTCGATCCAGTTATCATCGTGCAACCTATCCGAATCCGAGCCACAATCGACATCACCGCGGCATGTCATTCACTTCATCTGCGATGTCATCCGGGGCATATCATTCACTTCACCGGCGATGTCATCCAATGCATATGATCATTCACTTCGCCATGACTGGTCCAACACGTATAATCCTTTTTGAAACCCTCCAATCAAGTGCGCTTCAATTTGCCCTCGGTTCTTAAACATCTTCAAATTCTCGCAATCGGTGCATGTACAGCACATATATTCCACCCTTATTCAACATATCCTCCTCGCGGCTCTTATAAAAGCGAAACACCATTAATGTACTCTTCACTCACACGGCTCATGCATACATCCAACTTCGGTCCTACGTTACGTACATATATAACAACTTAGTATTAAAATCTAGAATAACTAATTATAACTACATATATACCGGCCACATTTATTATATTGAGACTTAATTTCCTAGCTCAATTCATATTATAAACACAATAGCTATTATATAACCAACAATTTTGCAAATTAATTAACCATCTTCAATAACCACTCATGGATTACTTACACCTAAATTGTAATGCAATTAAAAATAAATAAGTTTCATTACTAACCATATCTACAAAGAACCAGAAAGTCTGAATCTTAATTCAAAGCTCAATCTCGCCTCTTCCCACCAAATTAACTGGCCTGAAATCGCTCTAGCTTCCTCCCGAGTGAAAAAGTGAGCAGCAGTGGCTAGATCTGGATCGAAATGAAGATGATGCGGTCGAGCAGCGCAATAAATGCCAGTCATTATCACGCACGGTTTTAACTAAAACCGCTCGTGATAATAATATACGACGGTTTTTATAAAAACCGCTCGTGATAAGCTTCATACCGTAACGCCGCGCATGTTCGATGCCGTAACGCCGTGTTTCGATCGTCTAATTAACGCTCTCGATCATTATACGGCGTCTATATCATTAATGTTTGGGTATACGAACCGCTTGTGATAAAGGTTAAATATGCGCTCCTAATCCAGGTCTCTTCTACGCACGTACAATACAATATACAATACAACATGGCTTCTACCATCGTCTTGTGATCATCTCCTTCCTCTCATCTGCTCATCACGAATTGTTCGGCCGGAACCTTACACAGCGCCAGCAATTTGCATCCGAGCAGCTTCTCCGCACTCCGCGCGCGCGCTCTCCTTCCCGACTTTCTTGCATCCGTCGCTTGACTCGATCCTCCGCCGCCGACGAGGCGCCTCGCCCGCCAAGAAAGGGAAACACCCACCCCGGTTCTTCTCACAATGTGCGCACGCGGAAGAAGCTCTACACGCATTGCGAGATCGATGGATAGCCTTGCCGATCAAGCGTAAACGGCAGATTCGAGGAATCTTTTCATGCTATCCGCATGCGACATTATGGATGCCGCCGATCATTTGCCCAGCCGCACGAGGAAGTGCCGAGGACAAGGGCAATCTTAACGGCGCTCGAGAATTTAGCGGTTGATCCTCCAAGTCCCCAAGTTGAAGAAGAAGCTACGGCCCAAAAGAATACAACTGGGAAACTCTTTACTGTGCGACTTTTGTAATAAATTTGCCTCTAATTGAAATTAATAAATTTGCCTTTAATTTGTGACCTCTTCTCTCGAGAGTTCAGTAGTTAAGTTATTAGAAGCAATGTGTACTTATATATTAACCTCTGATCTAGATTATGACAAACAAAGGGACATCACAGCGGTTCTTGTGAAAACCGTCGTGAACATTTTGCGGTTCTTAACAACAACCGGCTGTGATAGTCGACACAACACGCACGGTTTTTAATAAAACCGCTCATGATATTTCAGATCACGCACGGTTCAGCAGAAGAACCGCTCGTGATACTCTTTTTCCCGCCACAAATACCACAGACGGCCTTCAAATTAAAACCGCTCGTAATAGTAGACATTATGCATTTGTTTCACAAAACCGCTCTGTAATTTGGTGTCTACTATTAGCTTTTTCGTAGTAGTATATGTATTACAAAACATCACTATTTTATAAATGCACGGAGTATTTCTCAAACTGTATCGAAAATGTTTTTTTGAAACTACTACAATATGCGTTAAAAAAACATAAACAATAATACGCGTGCACAATAATAGAAGTACAATTCTCTACAATCCATAACCTCTTAAGTCCGATCGCACAGGTGCAAGACATGACAAGAGTACACATCGAAGTACTAGCCGTGCTCGTGGCACGATTCACCAACGATTAACGGCCTCCAAATCTTTCAAGAACTCGACAAAAGCAACATGAGACGAGCCTCCTTCCTTGAGCGCTCCGGTCGCTCCACCCTTCTCCGCCGCTGCCCGCTCCCGGAGCTCCCGTCCTCCGTCCGTGTCCATTACCCACCTGACCTTCACCTCCACTTCCTCAGCCTTTACTACCTCGTAATAACCCTTCATCTCCACGCCACGCTTCATCTCCTCCACAACAAATACCTTGTTGATCTTCTGCTCTACGTGCAGTGGCCAACAGAGGAGCGGCAGCCCAGCCGTTATGCCCTCCAGCGTCGAGTTCCACCCGCAGTGCATCACGGAAGCGCCAGTCGCCCTGTGGCGCAGCACCTCCATCTACAGCACCCATGACTTGACCACAAGCCCCCGGTGTTTTGTTATTTCCAAGAAACCTTCTGGCAAGAGTGCGTCGAGGTCTGACTCCAGAAGCGGCTCACCAAACTTGTGGTCATCGCTGCGCGGGCTCCGCAGCTCTGACTTCTCCAGGCCAATGGCAATGTCCTCGAATTTTGGACGCTTTTAGCACTGTTGATACCCGAAATTCCCGAAATAGCCCCCCGGAATCGAAATTCCAAACCTAGCCCCCAGCCGACCGCACCATTCAACCTGGAGACGACACGTGGCAATGGTGCGGTCGGGGAGCGCACGACACCGAGGTGGTGCGGTCCCCGACCGCACCACTCGGGGGCGGTCACATCAAGCAGGTGGTGTGGTCCTAGGGCGCACGACACCGCAAATGGTGCGGCCCCTGGGCGCACCACTCGGCTAATCCCGCGCAGGCCGACCGCGCCATTTCGTCAAGTCCCATCACCCCCGAAAGCCACTCAATTCGGCCGCCCATGCTGCATGCAGCAAGATTCCCCCGCATTTCTTTATTTCGTGCATGCAATGTGTCGAAGCTTGAGAGCCGGCCCCTACTCCGAACGTTGTGCATCTCGCAATAAAAGGGAGAGCCTGCGTTGGAAGGCTTCAATCTTTCTGCATTTGTGCTAGACAGAGAAGCAGCAAGCAAGAGAGAGCGGAAGAGAGGGAGCTGATAGTGAAGGCAAGAAGAGCGGGAAACACAGCATTTGGAGTAATTTTGGAAGGGGTCTGAAGTTTTCACAAGTGAGAAAGTTGTAGATCGTCTCGTGAGCTTCAAGAAGAGGTAAATATCATCTCAATGCGTCTGTAATTTAATCATAGTGATTAGCCTGTAATTAGCATAAACGTTCTGTAAACGTTCTCCATATGTCTATATTTTATGTAATTATCGTGTTGTATTTTATAATTTATATGAAGAAATTATGCGTTGTTGTTGTCCACTGTAATGTTAAATGGTTGTAGTTGTTTGTGGTTGTAGTGTATTCCATTTATTTGAAAAAATGTTTGTAGTTGTAGCATATTGTATTTTATATTTTATGTGAAGAATTTTTGTACTGCTGTTGTGAACCGTAACCTAAAAATATGTTAACTGGATTGTAGCTAGATTTCATTGATGTCATTGTGAAGCACACTGCTAGTCGGAAGGGCTACTTGCGTAGGTTTTGTTTGTATTAATAATTAGTCATTCTTGTAGCCAAAATCACTGAAGGATAGTAGATCTTGGTATGCATGTTTGTGAGAGCTTGCTTCCATAAATGAAAGATTATGGAAAAAATACGGTTATTTCATTTACATAAGAATTGATAAGTTAAAAATGAGGAGAAATGAGTAGTTGGATTGGTGAATTAAGTAGAACAATAATTTATTTAACACAGAAATTAGCGAGTTAATTTGATTTATGTAGGAATTTGACTGGGCACTTCGTAAATGAAGTACAAATTAGATTTACAAATAAAAAAGTACCATTCATATTACGGTTGTATCTGGTAGGCGGTACGTACGTACTGTATGATGGTACACTTGTTGCATGTTACATATACTAAGAGGTTTCAGTATGGACTTATGTTAGGTACGCCATGGGTGACATCAAAGACTTGTTCGTGTTCTATGGAAATGGTCTCGTACGGGACGGGCCGTACGGGGCAGACATGTCTAATTGTGACCGGACCGTGATCCGGGCACCCAATCTAAACACCATGAGCCTGTCGGAGCTACGGAGATGCGTGCGTTCCGCATTCGATCGGGACACCGCAAGGAACAAATTGCGGATCGAGGCAGTGTACGCTGTAGGTGCTGCAGGGGAGATAGTGTGGCAACTTATAAAGGTGACGAGCGACGCTTCATGGGCGAACTACATGGAGGTCGTGTGCAACCCAGACGCATTGACATATGCCAGGCCAATAGTGTATGTTCAATTCGTGGAGAGGATAGAATCATCCGCCATGGGTGGCTCTGGTGGTGCTGGCGGAGATGTAGAGCGTGCATTACTCTCCGGCGGTCATGAAGATGCTGGTGAAGGAGGAGTCAATGAGTCAATAGGAGATGGAGACCTGCAGAGGCGCGTGGAGAATTTTCAGCCGAATGAAGGTGCGGAGAGGTGGTGGGCCGCGGGTGTTGACTGTCACGAGTACCTTGAGAACCAGGTGCAGGAAAGCGAGGAGGAGGAGGATGTGGAATCAGCAAGTTCAGGAGAGAAGGAAGAAGGGGAACCAACAGCGGGAGGTGTGTTAGGTGGTGTTGTAACCACGGAGGGTGCATACATGCCGCCCGATTGACGACATCGCACTGAATCCCTAGTTCGCCACAGTGAGGAGGCAGAGTGGGGATTCAATGAAGGCACACTCGTTGTAGGGCGTAACTTCCGAATAAGAGGCCGCATGACAAGCTATTGCCACATACGCCGTGAACATCACCGACATATCGGGTGCACAGTCCAACCCTAACACCTACATTGTGAAGTGTGTCGACGGCTCCGCTCGCAAGGTCCGTGGCGCAGCGGTTCGAGGCGCGCCACCGACTTCCGGATAACGGTGCTGAAGGATCACACTTGTCAGCTTGCGGCACCACTACATAGGCACCGCAACATGACGTCGTCATATGTTGCGGAGCTGATAAGACAACTTGTGGTTGCAAATGTATCAATTTCTCCCAAGGTTCTCATGGCGAAGGTAGCGAACACGGTGGGGTTTACTGTGAGCTACAAGAAGGTGTGGCGGGGGAAACAGAAGGTCTCGAGAATGTTGTGTCAGATTGCAGCAGCAAACCCAGGCACGTACATTAACAAGTATGAGCGGGTTCATGAGACGGAAGGGCCGAATTATTTTATGCTTGACAGAGTGTTCGGGCCTTCCATCGTGCAATAGAAGGTTCAAGTGGTGCCGCCCGCTGCTAACGATGGACGGCACATTCCTATCTGGCAAGTACAAGGGTACTATCCTAACCGCGGTTGCAGCAGGCACAAATGACCAGTTACTCCCAGTGGCATTTGCAATTGTAGAGAATGAGAATACAGATAGCTGGCTGTGATTCCTTGTCAATGTGAAGCAGGCCGTAGTACAAGATCGGCCCGATGTGTGTGTTATCTCAGACCGCAATGCAGGTTTGCTGTCTGCAATGCGAACGATGCAGAACGGGACACAACCTCTGTTCTAGGGGAATGACATGAAGAACCGGTGGTGCATGAGGCATCTTGCGGCAAACATCCACAGAAGGTTCCATAGCAAGGAACTAATGAAGATGTTTAAAAAGCTTTATATGCAGAACCAGAAGAGGAAGTTCGATGCCTTGTGGAGGCACCTTGATCAGAAGACCAGCAAGCATTTAAGGCGTCTTGAGCAGGCTGAAGCGGGGGCCGTGGAGGGAGGCTCCACGAGACTTGGGGAGTTCACACAATGGGTGCAGTCCAATGCACCTGACCTGGAGATGTGGTCTCTACTGCATGACACCGGTGGAGCAAGGTACGGAATCATGACGACAATCATGTGTCCGAGGTGTACAATGGTGTTCTAAAGGGCGTGAGATCCCTACCTATCACTGCAATCGTTGAAGAGACCTGGAATCGTTCAATTGGATACTTCGTCAATAGAGCCATGATGGCGAAGCAGCATATGGACGAAGGCAAAGAATTCTCCGAGGTAGCGCGGGCCTACATGGACAAGAAGATGGAGAAGGCTCGTTCGCATATTGCTCAGACCATGGATGGTTTACGGAGGAACTTTGAGGTCCGCCTTAGACAGAAGTACATGATGGGGCAGGCTAGAGGGGATCGTAAGCAGGTGTGCACGATTGATGACCGAGCATCTTGCACCGCAACAAGCCGCAACTTCTACACAAGCCATGCTCCCGCGTACGCGCGGCATGCGTTATGGAACCAGCGCCACGCATTACATCTCAAAGTACTATGACATGAAGCACTGCTTGAAACCCGAGCACGGAGTTCCATTCGTGCACGGGTGGACATGCATTATAGGGACCTCTGGCCAGGGTAGATCAAGTGGGTGCCAAACGATGCATCAAGGACGCCGCCGTGGGCGAAGACAGAGCCGTCGATTTGTAATGACATGGATGATAGCCGTGGGGATCGGGTTCGGCGCCCGAAGTGCAAACTATGCAAGACGGTTGGCCATTCATTTAGGCAGTGCCCAAACAGTCCGACATCAAGTAACGCTCCATAGTATGCGAGCACATGGTCTTGCGCTTGTTGTGGTCATCTTGTGTATGCGAGCACATGATCTTGCATCTCAGTAACTCGTGCTGAATGTATCTTATGTAATTATTTATGCTGCATAATTTTTTTGAGTCATTTTCTTGGAAATTATGTCATGTTGTGACTTATTCGATATTTCATTATCATTTGTTGTCGTTCGCTGCAAATTACGTTTGTTGCATGTTATGTTGTAATTTATTTCATGCTTTATTGTCATTACCTGCAAATTACATATGTTCCATATTCTCATGACACCGCGTACTAACTTGTTTTCAATCATCGGCATGAGATGGCGTACGAGTTGCTTGAGGCTCGTTGGGATGACCAGCACCGATGCACAACGTGGTCATCATCTCCTGACGGCCCTCCGTGTTTCATCCTTAGGGGCCCCCGAGAGCACTAGCCTCTAGACGAGTGGTACATCCCACTGCTGCGAGACACTGGTCTTTTGCCCATTGCTCGCATGCTGGATGTTCCATCTACGTTGCAGTTCGATGCGCCGTTGCTGTCCGCACTCGTGGATCGTTGGAGACCGGAGACTCACACCTTCCACTTCCGGTGGGGCGAGATGACTGTTACACTTTAGGACGTGTCCATGCCGATGTGTCTACGATCCGTGGTGCAGAGTGAGTACCTGTGGCGCAACCGAAGGTCACCCGGTGCCCGATTCGGTCACCCGATCCGCATAACATGCCCGTGTGCTACACTTTTGGCTACGAGTTCATGACTCGCCCCGTGGACGCTCCAGTAGGGTCGTCGCGACGCACCTCATGGCATACATCCTTTTTGTTCGGTGGGTGTTGTTTCACGACCACCGGAGCCTCGGCTGCATCCCTACGCATACACCTTGCGGAGTCCTTGGCGGATGCCTTGCCCGCCAGCCGCAGCAAAGCCGGGATCTGCAGTCCCAGCGCCACGTGACGAGGCTTGTGTGATGCCTCGCCAGATCGCGCCAGCCGAGCCGGTCTTAGCAAAGTGTGCTACGTGCTCCTAAGATCGGGTCTTGGGAGCACTTCACGCTGGGAGGCCTAAGATTGAGAGGGCCGTGCACCCTTACGACCTCAGCCCGGATTTCTACGATCAGGCTGGTGGCGATGACCCCATAAATGGGCCGACTATGGGGACGTGTTGGACACATGGTCAGCTGCGGTGGGCCAGGGATAGACCGAGGCGTGTGTACGTAGATTTCCATAACCAGTTCGAGCAGCTTCATGATAAAGACATAGTCTGGTTCCTATGGGATGCACAGTTCATTCATAGCATAGCCCCCTACGGGTTGTCATATCAGTGCCACCAAGACCACACGTACTGGTTGACGACCGCCACCTTGTCTACTCCCACTTCGCCGAGCCATACAACCCGCAGAGAGGCCGAGGTAGTTTCACCTCTACAAAGACGCGCCACCCTCCCGTGACGGGCACTACCACAAGGCCCACCTGTAAGTCATTGCGCGTAATCGCACGCAATGTAGTAATGTGTTGTTCATACTAATTGTGCAATTTGTGGACTAACTTGCGAGCAAACGTAAGAGGTCACCGGTGACGACTAGATCGCACACGCGTCGTCGTGATGCACTGCGGCGTGACTCAGCGAGCACAGAGGTTGTGGACGAGTAGGCCATACGACATCGACACATCAAAGGCGCATTCCAGAGTGGTACGCTCCACGCACCGCAGCAAAGCCATCGGCCCGCCCCACTCCGCCCCGCAGAGGTCGCACACGAGGATGCCATACGGCAGGCCGCATCGTCATCAAGCAAAGACGTCAGACGCGGCGTACGCTTACTGCGCAGACGCTTTAACTCATTGTTTGTTTATGTACAGTACGTTTTAACTCATTTTTTGTTTACCTACAGTACGAGTCTATGCATCGTGTCGAGGACGAGGCTGTTCAGATGATCCAGCATGGGGAGGGTGGCTCCCGGGTGCTTGCTTCGGTGCGTACCATCCTCAGTGAGGCCAGGTCTGCGATCAGGGCCATGAGTTGTAGTCGTCACAAGGATGATGTGCATGCACGACGCCTCCACAGAGAACAGCAGGCAGCCCCGTCAAGACGCCTTGCCAAGATCCGCCACAAGACCACCGCCAAGACGTCCGTCGCAGTCCGGATGCGGCCGTCGATGTGTCGCGGTCATCCGTCGCTGTCCGACGGTCGTCCGTCGCTGTCCGGCGGTCATCCCAGCAGCGCTCCCTCGTCCTCCCAGCGCTTCGGACCACCGGTACGACATTTGCCAACATTTTGTTCGTCCAATCAATTTCCAGTTATTTATAACCACACGATTTTCCTGCAGCACTTGCGACAAGATAGCACGTTGCTACAGCCGTCGTCATCCCGGAGGGCGGCGGACGAGCGAACATTCTCTGCAGATAGTGACCCTGACTCGCAGCAGCAACCGACGATGACATTGGCCACATTCGCGCATGGCAATCAGTCCACCCGAGCGGACATGCAGGGGCGGGACGAGTGGTTCGGGCAAACGTACCAAGGTTACACGGCGGAGGAGTACATGGGTGATTTCGCATCATCATCGTCATTCGGACAGGGGCAGCAAGTTCACGGTGGCCCATCAGCGTTTCAGACTGCCCAGGTAAAAGCCTTATGACATTACTACTCATTATAAACACTTTTTGTATTTTCGATTGCCTAATTCAGCTGTACCATCTAAACAGACGAGACCCTCCTCCGAATGGTGAGCTCTATTTTTGGCCACCGTCGCAACTCTCCATAGAGTTGTACCCATCACCGCTTCTGCTCACTCGTGACTACGATCTTCGAGATGCACCGCGCCCCTAGTAGGTTCACCTTCTCAGAGGATCAGATACGCCATCCGAGGCGGCGACGACAAGATGATGAATGAATTTTTGTAATTGTGCTCTTGTGACGTCGCATGGTTTCCTGTGTTTCGCATGGCTTATGAAATTATTTGATCTACAATTAAGGCTTCATTGCAATATGACAAGTATGCACGCATGTGGGCACTGTACCTCACGACATGCATTACATTGACATAGATTAACTCTCCAGCGGGAGAAGACACGATACCAACAAACACAAGGTACACTATAGCATAAAATATTACCAACATACACGAGGAGAACCTCCAGCACTACAACTTGAGGATAACAATAAATACAAGAAAGAAAATAGCACACAACATTAAATTTATCTTCCACTCCAATCTATCAAAACGATGTCGCATCCCGACGGGGTCGCAACCCCCCACGACAACTCTCTCATGGCGAACAATGTCTGTCTTACTGCCCATTTCATCCTCCCACACCTAGAATTGACATCCGCCGGGGGCTTCCTGCGATTCCATGAGAAGAAGATTTGTAAACATACCACCACGAAATGAATGAACCCGAAACAATCTTACTCACCGAGTATAAGGGGCACTTGTAGTAGTGCCGCCCAGGATTCGCGGCCGTGTGTGAGGTGTTACATCTAACAACCGTGTTGCATTTTGGGCAAATCACCGTGGGTGCCGATGAAGAGCTGCTGAGCTGACTCATTGCCTAGTCCGGGGGAGTGAGCACGAAAGAAAACTACACAGAATGGGACACAACTAATTCAGGAGGTGAGTGATAACAAGGCAAGGGACTAGGTGAGGAGTGGCTCCCTTTTATAGGCTGGGGGGGCAGCCTCACGCACAAAGACCACAGAATAAGAAGACATCAGGCATCAGGCAATGACAACACGAACCAGCACACATACATTGCACGTACACATAATATTGAAAGAGAACACAAGTGACAAAACGGGGCAGCTTTGCTCAGAGAGATGACAGAATAGGTCTGCTTTCGCAGTGAAATGACAAAACGGGGTAGCTTTGCTCAAAGAGATGACAGAATAGGTCTGCTTTCGCAGTGAAATGACAAAAGAGGTCAGCTTTGCTCAGTGACATGACAACAGAGTGCAGCTTTGCGCAGTGACATGATAAAAGAGGCCAGCTTTGCCCAGTGACATGACAAAAGACTGCACCTTTGCGCAGTTACATGACAAAACGGGGCAGCTTTGCTTAGTGACATGATAAAAGAGGCCAGCTTTGCCCAGTGACATGACAAAAGAGTGCAGCTTTGCGCAGGGACATGACGAAACGGGGCAGTTTTGCTCAGTGCGATGATAAAAGATGCCAGCTTTGCGTGGTGACATGACGAAACGGGGCAGCTTTGCTCAGTGGGATGACAAAACATGCCAGCTTTGGGCAGTGACATTACTAAAGAGGGCAGCTGTGCTCACTGACATGACAAAAAGAGGTCAGCTTTGCTCAGTGAGATGACAAAACAGGGCAGCTTTGCTCAGAGACATGACAAAACGTGGCGTTTTTGCAGTGATATCGCAGCACTCCCATCTTTACTCACTGCTACGACCATGCGGACCAGCTTTACACGTAGGAGTAGAGATAAAACGGACCCTATAAATTGGTTTGCATTCCATTTCCAAATAACATTGCACATCCAAACCCCATACTACACCGCTTCCCTCACCCCACCGGGATGGACAAAGGCAAGAAGAAGCAATGGGACAAGATGGTGAAGGATTGGGAGGAGACCGTGACATAGCACGGTCACCGCCGCCCGCGATGAGAAAATAATGGCTATACAGCCTGGTAGAACAAGCCCATCGTATACGATGAAAGGTCCCCAAAGAGTGCCCGCAGAGCAACAACCCCATCCCGACGCCACCACCAAGAGTTCGCCACAACTACCACATGAGGGGAGACACCTCCCTTTGTTGGTGCGGGATGTGCAAGTTTTTCAAGTCTAAGGATCGCATCACCAGGTATGCGCATCAAGTTACACAAACTACTCCAAAGGACCACCCCAACCGCTGCTTTGACACCGCAACCTATCTGCATTTCAGAACGACCACATGCACCATTTTCCCTACCTTTTCTCCTTCACAAGACGCACTAACAATATCTCCCTGTATTTATAGTCTCCGAGCCCTGTGTGGCTACCGCAAATGGATCGATCTTGAGATCCACCCAAGACCAATGGACCTCGACTTGAGGAGTGGAATGTCACACGGGACAAGGAGTTGCCGGAGGAGGAGCGCCGCAAGCACGAGCACACCTGCGTGATACAACGCGACACGCAAGCTCATCTCAAGCATGCACACGTATGGAGCGGGAGGCTCGCGAGAGGAGCGCGAGAGAAAGAGGGAAATGGCGGCTAAGGCAAAAGAGGCCATGAGGAGTTTAACGCCGAGGGCAAGGAAGGGAAAGTGGCCCCGGTCCACACAAAGAGGTCGCATAAGCAGCTTGGGTGGGTTAGTCGATATCATGCTATATGTTATGCATGTAATAAAAAGTACGCGACATGTTAAGCCCAATCAGATTATCAAGTTTATTTCTATTCAGCTAAGCTTATTATCTCGCCTTTTCGCATTCAATGATTCTCACGTGTTCAATATCACTTTCCTTCCTTTCGCCCAATTGTTTCTATCACGCTTGTGCTCAAAAAATTTCATTAAATTTCTTCCAATAAAACAACATAACATAATCGAAAAATGTTATTGCCAGTTCAACATATTTTTCACGGTCAGCAATGTACGAAAATCACAAATACACTAATCGTTATTGTACTCTACCAACCAAAATTCTTAATTTTCATAAATGCAAATAAAATTACACTACCAGCAAAGTTCACTCCACATCAAATACATATTTTTTTTCAAAAAACAGTAACAACATACCAAAATATTTCAAAAATACAAAAAAAATATAGTTCCTACATGTATCATCCGCAATACATAACCAATTTTGAAAAAAAAACCTCATATTTTTTTGCATCTCCAATTCTATATTATAAATTTGCTGCACATTCTACAAAATTATTTTACATGTGTATGCATAATATTATTATGTAACTATGTAAGCAAAACAAAAATTACAACTTATATTTTGCGCAAAACCGTAACCCTAATCTCGGCAAACCCTAAACCTAACTCGAGTGGTGCGGCGGGGCACCGCACCATTTGCATGGCCGAGTGGTGCGCCAACCGAGCGCATGATAAGCGTAATGGTGCGGTCCGAGACTGCACCATTTGAACGTGATGCGACGTCAACCGAATGGTGCGGTCGGGACCGCACCACCTCGGTGTCGCGCGCCCCGACCGCACCATTGCCACATGTCAGCCTCCGGTTAAATGGTGCGGTCAGCTGGGGGCTAGGTTTGGAATTTCGATTCCAGGGGGGCTATTTCAGGAATTTCAGATAGCAACAGTGCCAAAAGCATCCAAAATTCGATGTCCTCTAGCTGCGTCTTTGGGAACGTGCCCATGCTTCCGAAGGAGAGGAACACCACGCTGTGGTCCGGCTGCGCGTCCAGCCACTCGAGGCAGTACTCATGCTTCGTGTCTCCGCGATGCGAGACCAACGGACCGATGAAGTAGACCGGCGGCGTGGAACGGCCACAGAGTCAGGGACGCAGAGCCTGCACCGCCCTTGCTTCCAGTGACTCGAATGTATGACAAGAATGCCTTTGGACTCTGGTATCCTCTTGAACATATGGAGAAACTTCCTAGAATCCTGGGTGTTGTCACACAATGTTGGATATAATCTTGTTGTTAAGTGTGGTAATATATCGAGTACTCGTGTATTCAAGTACTAAGTGGTCATGAGTCGAGTACTGTGTGGTCGGTATCGAGTACTCAGTGAGTTCGAGTACTACGTGGTCGTTGTCGAGTACTCGGTATGTTCGAGTATTGTGTGGTCATAGCCACAGTGATCATAGCCAAATGTACTCGATGTGTTTGAGTACTACGTGGTCGTAGCCAAATATATTCGATGTGTTCATGTATTGCGTGGTCGTAGTCAAATACTCGGTGTGTTTGAGTACTGCATGGTCGTAGTCGAGTACTCGGTGCTTTCAAGTACTGCGTAGTCAGTGTGTCCGAGTATGTGTAGGAGTTGAAGACTCGGAGTCGGAGAGCGGTAGGAGACTCCGGACCAGTCGAAGACGTGGTCGACAAGCGGTGGTCAATGCCATGATCGAATGCGTGGTCAACAAGCTGTGATCGATGCCATGATGGAAGGCGTGGTTGAAGCCGTAGTCAAACCATGATCGATTCCATGGTCGAAGAAGTGGTCGAAGCCATAGTAACTCAGTCGGTACTCGAAGTAGTACTGTCGCGGTCGTTAGTCAAACTGTGCAGTGGTCGATGGTCGATAGTCGTAGCTGTAGTAGTCGATGGTCATAGCTACAGTTGATAGTCGGTGCTGGAAGACATGTGTGGTCGGAGATGCAGTCGAGGTGTTGTGGTTGACAAGTCTTGGTCGGTGACGTGGTCAAGGCGCAGTCGAAGCCGTGGTCGAAGGAGCAGTCAAAACCGTAGTCAAAGCGACGGTCGCTGTAGCAGACGTGTGCACTAGTTGTGGTTGAAGCCGTGGTCAAAGGCCTGATCGATGTCGTAGTCGAAACCACGGTCGAAGGCATGGTCAATGGCGTGGTCGAAACCATGGTCACAGCTACAGTAAGACGGTCGGTGTTCGAAGGCCTATGTGGTCGGTGAAGCGGTCGAAGAGAAGCCATAGTCGAGCAATCGTGCTCGTGAGATGTAGTCGAGACACCGTAGTCGAAAGCATTGTTAAAGCTGTGGTCGAAGCTGTAGTTGGAAGACTCGAAGCCTGTGGTCGTTGTCGTGGTGTCTGTGCATGGTGTCGAAGTACGTGGTCGCGGTAGCGGTAGCAGCTGCGAGGAGTACTATAGCAGTCGTGCGCAGCTGATCACTATAGCAGTCGTTAGCATACTACATGGTGCGGCAGGCTTCTGAGCAGTGTGGGCAGGTGGCTGGTCACTGTAATAGTCGTCAGGCGGCTGAGCGATGTGGGCAGACGGCACGGTAGTTGAGGTCCAAAACCGGATCAAAGGAAGTGGCTGTCAGAGTATGTAGCAGTAGCCAGTGCATACATAGGTGATGTAACCGTATGTGCGTGAGCTTATTTAAGCCATATAAATATGTAGAGCTCGATAGAGAGTGAGAAAACAGAATGAATAGAAGAGGAAGGAAGAGAAGGTGTGTGTCGCTGAAGAAAAAAGTTTTTCTATGTGTTTTTGCTTGTTCTTTCTTTATCTGGGCCAACACGCAGTTCTTTCAGGAGCTCTGATGCTTTGAACGGAGGAGTCCCAGGGAGACAGAGGATGGTCTCCGATCTCCTCAAAACTTTTGTCCATGTTGGCCATCACGCTGGGTAGGTTGAGGAATATGGCGAGGTCGCCGGCGCCGGAGGCAATTAAGAAGTAGGCGGGTATGTTGAGCTCAGCGGGGACGTCTAGGGAGTTGGCGCAGAACATGTCAAGTACAAGCGTGTGTACTGTGGGAAGTGAGCAGAGGAAGTCTCGGAGCGGCGTGTTCATGAGGCGGAGGTAGGCGAACATCCCGTGGACAGCATGTGAGCTATTGGAAGAGTAGGCTGGCACGGGCTGTGGCAGCACGTGGAAGGTGATGGAGGGTTGGAGGCCGCGGCGCCGGCGATCGCGGTGGAGAAGTTGGTTGACTTGTCGGTGGCTCGGCGAGGGCAATGGTGACGGCGAGGCCTTGCTAGAGGAACACCTTGGCCAGCTCCAGCATCGGCACTGAAATGCCCCAAAAATTCAAAACTTTTGGATTTTAATTGAATTTTGCTTGAATTTCCTCTCCTTTCCCAATTTGGCAAGTTCCCTGGAAATGTGCTTTCCTCTTTTGTCGTTTCCACCTTCTCCTTACGCTGGCGCCCTCCTGCGAAGCCGTCGCCGCCTAACCACCTCTTTGTTCACCCGCCAATGTGCCGCCCTCTCGCCGGCCGATTTTGCGGCCGCCCGCCTTTCCTACGTTCCCATCCGTCTGCTCTTGCGGTCCCACTTCTCAGCCACTCGTTCATGCTCCTCCCTTGCTTCGCGCGCCACCGCTCGCGCACTCGCCCTCTCGCTGCATCGCCGATCGCTTGCTTGTTGCTCAAGCTATGCCCGAGAGTCAAACCCTGTCAGCTCCTGCAAAGAGACAGTGCCACCTCGCCTCTGTTCACAGCGTAGCGATAGGACTCGTGCCATCTCCTCATTCTCATGCGAGAGATGCTCTCCCGAACCGACTCTCCGTGGTTGCTGACTTTCCTTGTGTTATAGGCCTTGTGTCCAATGTAGAACACTTCCTACCACTCCCGCAAACCCCAACGAGCCACCAATTTCAGCTCAAATCAACCGTATCGCCGCCGGTGACCTCCCCTGCGCCCGGTGAGCCCTAGACACTATCTTGCGATTTCGTCAATTGTTTTCTGACTCCTTGCACTGACATGCTCCCTTTTGCTTGCTGATCATGCCGGTGCACTTCCCTGGACGAGAGCAATCGCCAGAAACTCCGGTGGCTAAAGCCGCCGTCGGCCGAAAAGCCTCTCCCATGGCCAGCTCTTCTAAGCTTTTCCCATCCCAAACCGCCACCATCATCATGATCCTAACACCTCCTAGATGGTTAAACCGCTTCCAATTTGGCTGGAAACCCATTGGAGCTCCAAGGCGTCGCCGTGAAGACTGTCGTCTTCTCTCCAGTTGCCAGCCACCACCGTCCATCCCCACACCTCCAAAAGCCCCAAAATGGGTTCCCCTCACTCCCACGATCATCACTATACCTTTTTTTTCCACCGACAAGCATCGCCGGCGTTGAATCTCTCGAGCCGTCGTGCTCTGTTTTCCCGTCGGGAAAGGAGTTTGGAGGTTGAAGACGACCTCCCGGGGGCGACACGGCCGTATCTCGGCTGTTGGTGCCATTACCGCCTTTCCATCCGAGCACTTGCGCTCGTCACATCGTGTCCGTCTGCACCGTCCGCACGTCGCCCATTGGGCGAGCATGCGCGCGCTGGGCCTTTGGCCGCGCATGAAGTGGGCCGCAGTCGACAGCTCGCCGGCCGGCATGGCGCGACGGCCGGAACGCATTGTGCGATTAGGCTGACCCGTTATTGTTCATCCGAGGAAAAATTCAAAAAATTCATTTAAAATCCCAGAAAATTCTAAAAATCTAAAAAAATACACCATTTTGATCATTTTGATGCCACAAATTCATTTTTGATCTCCATTTAAACAATTCAAATCCTAATAAATTCAAATTCCTCCATTTGAATTTTATGCAGTTTTCTCTTTTTTAATTAGATTATTTTTCCTAACTTGATTAGATTCAAGTGTGGACTTATGTTGTTATTTTATGTGTCTGTGCTAGCTTCCGACCTCTCCGAAGCAATAGTTCAAGGCCCGATCCTGGCACCGAAGTGTACGAGATCGTAGAGATTTCCGAGTAGCAAGGCAAGCTACAAGTTTTTGATCATATTGAATCCCATGAAATTTAAATTATTTAATTACCGTATTTCCATTATTGTTAATTATGAAATATTAATTGATTAAAATAATTATTTAGAATGGCATGTTAAATAGTTAAGTCCTACCACCGACAAATGCCATGTTTAATTTGTGGCCACATTCACCTTGAAAACCCTAGTAATATTTAAATTACTGTATAAATAAATGTAGGTTATCTCGTTGAACATTTTGTACTTCTAAGTGACTTGGCCGTGGGCCAGTAGGATTTGTAAATTGGTGCTAGGGTAAGGATGTACCGTGAAAAGCCATGAGATGACCTTCGTCTATGACCTTACCCTAGGGTGGAGGCTGTTTCGGAAAGGTGGTAGTGCTACTGAGCACATTTGGGATTGAGGTTGAAGCCTCATGAGAAAATTAAGGATGAGAACCTTATGCTAAGTGAAAGACACAGTGACCGCTCAACCACAGGAGTTGACTTGTCAACCCTGATTTAGTAGCTGCTCAACTCGATTGAATCTCTACAGGATGTGGGTGTGTCGATGTTGAGGAGTTAGGTATGCGGAACGGTAAAACCATACCTAACAACGATAGAAGTCACTCAGAGTGGGTAGAAGAGTTAGGATTAGTGTGTGAACCGTGTCTGAGTGAATCTATCGAGTAGAGCCTATATAAAGAATTGAGCAGTGAAAAGACCTGACTTTCTTAATTTTGTCGCGCAAGTTAAGAAATCGTGTGGGTAAAGTTGAGAAATTCTGCAGAGTGAAATTAATGGTATTCGAATACGCCGTGCGTCTGGTTAATGAAACTGTGTTAATTGGGTGATTCCAACAACGAGGCATAAGTAGATTTCTTGATATTTTTAACATATGAATTGGTAAGAATAACTGTTGGAGGAACACCCCTTTAATCTTAAGAAGAATTGTTTTGTTTTATCCGTTGTCAAATAAAACTGCATCCACTTAATTTAATAGAACCAATATATTCCCTCCCTTGAATGTCCATGCAAGTAGTAAATTAGGGTTTACTCTTGTGACTTGCTGGGTACGGTTGTACTCATGACTTGCTAAACAAAACAGAAGATCAAGGAAGTCAGGATTTTTAGGCAAAAGATGAAGTCCCTGAGGAGCCGTTCTTTCAGGAGGATGAGTGGTTTTAGGTCTCAGCTGCGCTTAGGCCGCCTGGGAGGTTTTGTAATGTATGTTAGTTTTGGGCTTGAGCGCCCGCTGCGGAAAACCAGTTGTTAAACCATAAGTTGTAATAAAAGTTTAGCTCTTATGTTGTAAGCTTGTGCTATTGTGGTACGCACTCATGTTCAGTACTCCGCAATCATTTATTTCTTGTATAATTGCGGGATTACTAGCGTCTCTAGCAATGGAGGCATTACAGGCACCAGGTGGCCGAATCCGAGACCTGGGCACAGAACTATGGTCTTCTTCATTGCTAATGTTCTGTTTGAGTCGTTCGTGAGAAACGGTGACTGGCCGTGAAGCTCACCAGCCGGGAACGGGTATATATATGGGCCGAGTGAGTTTCTTCTTGCCGAAGAAGAAGATAAGTTTCCGGACTGCAACGTGCAAGATCGAACGATGCGCCACTGAACGATACGAGGGGAAACCAAGTCCTTTAGCTCGAGCAGATGATAAGCTTCACTATTTCCTCACTTTTGACTGGTTTGATGTGCGACAACACAGCACTCCTCTTTCGGCCATGTGGGTTCCAGCCTTCCAGGACATCGAAGTCGCGCTTACGGCTTACGGATTGGAACTCTGCAGACAATTCACAGATGACCGACGTATGCCTTACGCTGCTGTTGAATGGGGTATTCGTGAGGAATTTGCTGCACAAAGGATAACTGCACGAAGGAGCGGTGAACCTTCGGAGGGATCGTTTGTCGAGAAGTAAACGCGCCATAGCTTTCCAAACCTGCTCAGCTATGCCATCTTGGAAGAATTTGACAATTTTGCACCGTGTGGGCTGAAAAGCGCGACAACCTCCTGCTCCGCAGGTAGGGCTGTAAAAAAAGCTCGAAGCTCGCAAGCTACTCGAGTTCGGCTCGGTTCGAGCTCGGATCGAACTCTAAACAAGCCGAACTCGAGCTTGATCTCGAGCTCGCAAGCTTCACCGAGCCGAGCTCGAATAGTTCACGAGTCCCGATTCGAGCTTAAATAGTAATATATATTAATTCTTACCGAGCTTATTTGAGCCGAACTCGAGCTCGGGCTTTTCTTATTGTTGAAAATTAGTGTATATTTGAATTATTTTAACTATTATCAAGCTTACTAGAGCCGAACTCGAACTTAAAATTTTCTTATTATTCAAAAATAGTGCATAATACATTATTTTAATTATTAAAGAGCTTCAATGAACTGAGCTCGAGCCTACTCGAGCTTAGATCGAGCCCAGATCCAAACTCGAACCCCAACTCGAGCTCGAGCCTGGAAGGTCAAGCTCGCTCAAGCTCAGCTCGTTTACAGCCATATCCGCAGGCCACCCTGCAGCTCGTCACGGGCCGCACAACCACACACCACGATCAGCGGGGCAGCGCCTAAAACTTGCCCGAGTGCTAGAGATGGTAATAGATTAAAATCCAATATAAATCCAACCTAACACTTATTTAAAGAAGCTTAAAACTCCACTGTAACATCCCAAAATTTCGCTCTCTGAAAAATTTAATTTCAAAGTAATTAATTTAAAGTATTTGAACTTTATTTGGTTTTATCTGAATTTTATTTCAAAATCTAAATCGAATTTAATCCTCAACCTCTCTACTCGGCCATCACGTGTCGCTCCCTGATTCAATCCATTCTCGCCCGGTTTAATCTCAGCCACCTGCCTTCACTTACCCTTTCGTTTTAATCCGATGGCCCTGATTTCTCTTTCGCCTCGTGGCATTCATCCGACCGCCCACTCCTTCCTCCTCTCTCTTCCTCTCGCAGAGCCCAACCCATGATCACCTTCTTCTTTCTTCTTGCCTTCTTCAACCTTCCACCGCCACCATTTCCCGCTTTAAACCCCGCTTATCTCCTCTTTACTCGTCTTTGCGTCGTGCCCTTAACTTTGGTGTAACCGATAATCGTTCGTCGCCTCCACCTTCGCTGCACTGCGGCGCGCATCCCCGCCTCCACCGAGTGAATCCACGCCGAAGAGCCCCGCCGCTAACGCCTCACTTCGCCACCCTGCATCCTCGCGCTGGCTACCATTGAGAATTTCCGAGTGTCGTGCCAAGGTGCACTTAACTCCCGTGCCTTTCCTCCCTCTCACGCACCCGCCGACCCTAGCAATGCCGCCATTCGCCGATGCCCTTAGCCCCGATCGCGCCACCTCAGCAACCATGAGCCACACAAGCGCTACGCCAGCCAAGTGTGCCACCTCAGCTTTCTTTGGTCCATGAACCCCCACCACAAAAGCCGGTCCCACTGCCGCTGAATAAAACCCATGTTCGTTGAAAATAATTCGACCGTAAAATCAAAATCTTTCTCGATTTACACTGACATATAAATCTCTTTTCCCACAGAAAATAATTCCTCTGAAAATCATTTCCCTTGATGACATCATAATCTGGTTTTTCAGTTCAAAAATAATTCCAGAAAATCGGTTTATTCTTTTTCTCTCCTTTTAAATTTCCAAAATATCGTATTTCTTCATTTTAACTCCGAATGAGATCATTCAAATTTCTAAATTCA
The DNA here is from genome assembly GCA_036346575.1 of Dendrocalamus sinicus. Taxonomy (NCBI): domain Eukaryota; kingdom Viridiplantae; phylum Streptophyta; class Magnoliopsida; order Poales; family Poaceae; genus Dendrocalamus; species Dendrocalamus sinicus. The sequence goes on along the minus strand of CM070641.1, from coordinate 44,816,494 downwards.
TCTAAAATTCCAATCTATTCATTTCTATCCTCTTTTAAAATTTTTGGAGTTTTTGAATTTATTTGAATTAAATTAAAGCTTAGAAAGTAAAAATATTTTTAAATGGTTAAAATATACTTCAAATAAATCTGAAATTATTTTATTTTATATTTACGGGGTCCAAGGAACTTTGTGTAATTTTTTTGAATTTTTTTCGAATTTATTGTATTTTCAAAAAAAACAATTATTTTATTATTATTTTCTCTCTCCTGCACTATTCATCCATCTTCCTCACGTAAGGCTCTTCCAGACCCGAGCGAGCGTCGCGATGGCTCATTTTTGAAACTTACATAACTTTTGATTTTCTGAACGGTTTTTCGTGAAATAAATTGCATTCAACTCCTCTTATCAAACTCTTTCATTTCCCTACCGTTTTCCCTTCATTCATGAGCCGTTTCGCGAGAAATTAACCCATGTCATTGATGGACATGGTCTCTTGATCTTCCATCTCGGACATCCCCCACCCCTATAAAAGGGAGCACCGTGAGCCCCTCCTCATCCTCACTCAACCCCAAAAATATCAAGTCCCCACTCCCTTTATCTTGGGCGCAATCGGAGTTTTTCTTTTGTGTTCCAAGCGGCGTTCTTTGGCTTATTGCGCCTCGTCCGGTGGAACCCTGCCACTTTTGAGCACATCCTCGGATTCGCCTCGTCGCGTTCTACGCGGTGCTCACCTCGCCTTCGCCGGAACACCGTCGCCACCGTAGCGCGTCATCGTTCCTCACGTCGCCACCGGCCGTTCATGCATGCCCGACCAAAACCAAGGTGAGCATCACATTCCCCACGCTCTACTCTTCGTTTCGCCGCAAGTCTTGCATGTTAACTCCTCTCCATTTGTCCGGAATGCCGATGTCAAACCGACAGTCGCAAAAGGTCTTCTCCGTCGTGTTCCGCCACCATTCGATATCCTTTGGCCGAACCGTCTGTACCGTTGAGTTTGCCTCGACGCGTTCTACGTCGTGCTTCCATCGCCATCACCTGAAGATCCCCGAGTCCTCGTCGACCTTGTCAGGCCCAAACACTAAAACTGTACTTCGCGCGTACACCCATTTTTGGTAAGCGCTTCAATTTTTGGTCGCGTCATATTGTGTCCTAGACTCTAAGAAATTTTTCTACCATTTTGTTTAATTTTTCGTGGAGCCAATTGTCAGGAATTGAGCTTTCCGCGAAAATAGCCGTTTTTGACTCCTGGCGTCAATTCGTCGTCTCTGTTGAGCTTTAGCCCATGCCATAATTTTTCTTAGACTTGCCTCACGGCGTTCTACGCCGTGCTCACTTCCTTTTCCCCAAAAAGCCTCCACAAATTTTCGCCTCCGAACCTCGCCATGGCCGCCAATGGCATCGCGTGTCCCCCATCTACCCGGAGATGTTTTCACCAATCCGTTCGCGTCACTTTGTGCCAAACCATCCCAGGTAGCTACCCTCCAAGTGGTTTTAGATTTCGTTCACCGAGCACCAAGATATCAAGTTTTTGCTTTTCCCTTCCCGACGTCGCTCAAACGCCGATTGCGTAAATCTCCAATGGGTTTCTGGCCGAGCCGATAATTTTCCTAGCCGCTAAGCCACGTTCTAGCCCGTGCTCACCCTACTTCTCCATGTCCTATGCCCGAATTTTATTCCTCTCTCCTATCCATGTCGTTGTAAGCCGCCCGTGCCGTCATCGTTCTCCGTTTGGCGTGCCGTCAGTTCCTATGTGTGCCTTGGATCCCTAGCAACCCATTTTTGCTAGCTAGATTCACCTCCCATGCCTCCTCTCGCCAGCGCTAGCCTTCTCGCCAAAAGTACTGTTCTCGGATGAACAGTAATATCTGTGAATTTTCAGCATTTTCTCGCCCCGGCAAACTTTAGATCGCTCGTTCTCCTTCGTCCGAACTCCGATCAACCCGATTCTTTTTCCTAAATCCATCTAAAATGGAGCTCTATCTTTTGGTTCTGGGTTTGCAGTTTTTGGAGTTCATTTGAGTTTTTATTTGAATTTATTTTATTTGTTTTGTCGTTTCGCGCGTAGAACCCGACGTCGCCGAAGAGTTTGCCGAACCACAGCAAGAGGGACTAACCAGTGCACAAGAAGGCAAGTCTCCTTTGATCATCTCGAACCTATGATTTTTGAAATGTTTTAATTATTTTAAATTATGTGCATTGCTATTTATATAAAATATTAGTTCAAATCTTAAGACATTAGTTATATCCAACCTTGTTATGCCCTCATTTGAATTCGAATGCCATGTACCTTTGCAACCCTAGAAATTCCTTTGACTCACTAATGAGAGTAATATATTAAATTGTTGGTATTAGAATGGTAGAACAATGCTTAGCCATGCTATTGAATACCTCACAAATCTTGCAAATGGGAAATTATGAATTATTGTAATACCCTTGTGTTTACAAATTTAGTGGTAATTGAGTTACCGCTGTTCTTTTAAAATAAACTAAAATGTGAAAGTTGGTTTAGATTAGGTGGATAGTTGGTTTGGTTTGGTGCAGAAGCACGAGATCTTGTAAAGTGTATGTTCCACCTAGTCAATTAAGGACCGACGCTTGTGTTTGTCCAAACTGAGCATTAACCGTACAACCACAAGTCTATATGGGTACGACCTAGCTGACTAACTTACGATAGTCTAGTTTAGGTGCCACCAGTGGAAAGTGGGTGCCAGGGATGGACTGGTTATTCACAGTGGGGACAGGATTTCATTGTACTCATATGGCGCAAGAGGGCTTCGGTTCGGCAGTTAGCCTACTGCGGTGAAACCTCGTGGTGGTATCTAGCTAGATTAGAGTAAGGTAAAGGCTTTGTGATATTTTATCTGGGTCTCATGCCAAAGGAAGCGTGTTGACTTTTAGGATAATTTATCTCTTGTGGGTAAAGTTGTACAACCTCTGCAGAGTGTAAAACTATTCGAATAGCCGTGCCCACGGTCAAGGGCGGCAAGGAATGCATTCACATGGTAGATTTCTGGTTTTGTTTAAAAATCAAAGTTTTGTATTCGAGAGTGGAGGAACTCTCGGAAGGGTATCCCGCAGATGGAGCCAGAGAGGGTGGATGTAACCCGAGATTAAACTTGTTCAAGTTGTTTAAGCTAGTGTTGGTAGATGGAACCTTCACTATAGAATTATTGATAGTTTCATTAAAACATTTACTTTATTAAATGGATGCCTTCAAAATAATTAGCAGAATTGAAATTTTAAAATATTGCTTTGTGCAAAAGAACCATATAGCCTTCCTTTGTCAAGCCTTGCATCTATTGCATTTTTCCCAAGACTTGCGGAGTACTTTATGTACTCACATGCTACACTCAAAAATAATAACCAGAGGAGTACGAAGTTCAAGAAGGCGACTACGACTTCTTCGCGGGTGGATTCGACGAAGGATTCCAGGAGTTCTAGGTCGCGTTTCCCCAGTCAATTGCCTGTGGCGTATTGATGGGTCTTCACCGAGTTTATCTTTTGCTTCCGCTGTGTTTTGTGTGTGCGAGGTCTTGAAACCTCAATTGTAATAATGAGACCTTTCGGTCTGTACTCTTTAATATTGTAATAAAGCGTTGCTGGTTATGTATTCATTTCTGTTTAACTGTGTGCACTAGCTTTGATCTGGGACTAGTGCAGTAATACACAAAGGGTCCGGATTCAGAAATCCGGGGTCCTGACAGACCTAACTCAAAGAACATCTTTTATAACCCAACTCAACCCAACCTAATCTATATGGCATTTTCACCCAACCCAACCCAACCCAACCCATATTTTATCATCTAAAATGTTATTTTATCCGGACTATCCATATTCACATTCGTATTCGGCGAAATAATATGCATATTTTATTATAATACAACTAATTAGTTGGACAAAATTTTTAATTGAACGTAAGTTCATGTTTCTTTAGGTGAACTAAATGAATTCAAATGATTAAGTGTGCTTGTACGAGGATAATATGATATTAATGTCTTCATACTGCATAAGTTATGAGGATATCTGGATCCGACCGAAGTGAGTAGATATTCGATTCAAATTTATATCTGACGTTTGTTCGATTCGTATTCAAATTCGAGAAAAAAATATAAATGCGAATATGGTTTGAGTACTATCCAATATGTTTTTGATCCATTTTCACCCCTAATTTGGATTGTAAAGACGCTACTTTGTACAAAATTTTAGATCCAAACACAAAAGTGGGACAAACAGGCTTTTATAGGAAACGTTTTAAAAAGTTCAGCATTTAAAATTCATAACTCGCATTCACACCATAAAAATTTCACAAAAATTCCTGATAGAGATGCTATTTTATTCAAATTATTAGGTCCAGGCATATAAGTGGAACAAACAAACTTTTATAGAACTTTTTTTTGAAAAATTTCGGTATTTGGAATTTCTAACTCGCGTTCACTCTATAAAAGTTTCACAAAATTACTTAAAATTTACTATAGATGATTTAGGGTATAGAGACGCTACGTTGTGCAAATTGTTAAACTCAGACACATAAGTGGAACTAACAAACTTTAATAGGAAGCTTTTGAAAAGTTCGGTATTTAAAATTTATAACTCACATTAACACCAAAAAAACTTTCATGAAATTTTTTGAAATTTATTATAGATTATTTCGGGTATAGAGACGCTACTTTCTATAAATTATTAGGCTAAGCGTATAGGTGGAACCAACAGACTTATAGAATTGTTTTGAAAATGTTCGGTATTTAGAATTTCTAACTTATGTTCACACTATAAAAGTTTTATAAAATTATCTGAAATTTACTATAGATGATTTAGGGTATAGAGATGCTACTTTGTACAAATTTTTAGGTCTAGACACAAAGATGGGATCAACAACCTTTTATAGGAAACTTTTGAAAAAGTTTGATATTTAAAATTTATAACTCGTGTTCACATCATAAAAATTTCATGAAAATTCTTGAAATTTATTATAGACGATTTCGGGTATAGAGACGTTACTTTGTGCAAATCAGAGGCTAACATGTGTCATTTGTAGCAAATACTATTTAATATTGTAGCAAACACTTTTGAGACTGTAGTTTTTTTTTTGAGTTTCTGCTGTGGTTTCATTGTTGCTACATTGTATGCTACAGTACTAAACAGTGTTGTACAGTGCTACATAGTGCTTGCTAGAGTATCTTTGACATGTGTTAGCCTCTGATTTGCCCGTTGCACAAACTCATCTGTGCAACTGTGGTATAGTAAAATTTCTCCAATGTGAGAGGGGGTGGGGTGGGCCCCACGATAGCTCCCCTCCAATTGAGCCATCCTCCTGTTCTTAGTTTAGAGTCTTTTTTCGTTCAGTTGATTGTAGAATGAAACATAAAACATTGGAGTTATTGTTTGACGTTAGAAATTGTACATGGATTTTTTGCCATTAGATATAAGGTGCAGACATATTAGTGTACTAAAGTACACAAAAAATAAGTAAACACAAAAAAGATAAAAAAAACATGTATTTTATTCATTTATATCAGGTGCATGAACAACAAAACTTTGAAAGGCCATCATTAAACACCCATAAAAACCTCATTGATGATGATAGTGCTAATGGTAATTCGTAATAGTACAATCAATGAAGGTCCGTTCGTATTGGCTTCTGCTTCTGACTTCTACTTAGAAAAATCAAAAGTCAATACAAACATTTGGCTTCTCAAAGCGACTTCTCTACTCCTTCTACTACCATCTCGCTCTGAGAATAAGACAGGAGGGTCACGGGTACATCACACACCTCACTACTATCGCTCCCATCATACATACGCAACTCTCCGTCACTTTTCGCACTGCTAGTGCCCTCCTTCCTAAAGTCATTTCTTTCAACCATTACTATTCATTTTCGGTTAAAAGTCATAACCAACAGTTAAAAGCTATTAGCAAAAGCCAATACAAATGCCCCCGAAGTCACATGATATCAGGATTGAAAGAAAAAAAAGGGAAAGGTGAAATGCCATGTTCCTTAAGATTGGGCGTTACAACGAAATCGAGAAATTGGTTTAGCGTCTCGGCAGCCAGTTGTGTTTGCACTTCATGTATATAGGGCACAATCTGACAGGTCCCAAAATGAAAGCATGATATTTAAATGCATAAAAAAATGCATGAATTTATGATCAACACAAGATGTGGCACCACAATAGTGCTAATGGTAATTCGTAGTAGTTGTAGAGACCCGAATATGCAAATCCGGACTCTCCTGTGTATTCTGCACTAGTCTAGGATCACGCTAGTGCACATAGTATAAACAAAGATGAAATATCGATCATATCACGATTCACTAAGAAAAGACTCAAATATTATTAATAATTATCAAAGTGTGACCTTATGGCCAAGCTTACAATTATTAGCCTAAAGGTTTAAAAGAAACTAGCAGCGGAAAACAAGAAATAAGCGTAGTAGCCACTCGACATGCCCATAGGCAATTGACTAGGGAGCGTTGTCCTAATCCGCGAAGTTGTCAAAGTATCCTCCTTCTAATACCACTTGCTGATCTGGACCTTCTTCCTCAACTGAGCAAATATGGATGAAGCCGTGAGTCCATAGAGTACTCAGCAAGTTGTTTGTAACAAAGAATACAATATAGTATGCAAGGCTTACCAAAGGATGGCTGAAAGGTTAATTTTGCAGAAAGCAACAGTTTAAAGCAAATACAATAAATAGATTGAAAAGTGAACTTTAGAAACGATAATAAATAAGTAATCAAAGGAATTGAGACCAACCACAAGTAAACTGTCCTTTCACTCCAATGAATCACCCATGAACCAAGATTCATGTAATGAACCACCAGTGAACTACCCATTCACTTCCCAACTTAACCCAACCAAGATTTTATGAAAACTCTACCCCTCGTGTGAAATCACCGAGCATTGTCCATGACCGAGGACACGGCTATTCGAATAGTTTTACACTCTGCAGAGGTTGTACAACTTTACCCATAAGACATGATATTCTCATATTGCCACGCGAGTGACACACTTCCTTTGGTGTGCCGCGAAGAAATCATGATAAGGTCTTTACAATGTTCAATCTCAACCCAGTCCTGCCTCGCTGAGGTTTCGCCCCTAACCTGGTAATTGCCCCCTCTTGCGCCCCGTGGAATGTATAAGACACCCACTAACATCCCAATGGCGGAACCAGAATTGAAACATCACAAATTAGTCAGCCAGGTCCATCCCATACTGGACATGTGGTTGTACGGCAAGGCTTAGATCAATGGCGCACAAAGTTAAGTCCTTAGGTATTACCCAGGTGAAACATCTGCATCCCATGTGCAACCTGCACCCCCTTTACTGCATGATCATTCGCCCGAGTGAAAACCAAAGTTTGTATAACCAACACCAATGATACCCCGATGTCATGGCACACAAATTTTATCATTGTGGTTACCACCACGTTCCAATATATCATTAAGTCAAAATTAATTAACTGACCAAATGTGATGATAACCCAACGTACTAGTAATAAGCATGGCTAAGCAATTTAGACGTACACCCATGTGACAACTAGTATTGCATCACTAGATAATTTCCCATCCTATGGTGACAATGGAATCATGGCATTCAAATTACCAAGGAGGAATTAATCAAATAGGTCATTAACTACCAATACAAAGGTTTGTAGTAAAATAACGATACATGATAATTTAAAACAAAGTAATACATAATAGATTTGAAAACTAGATTTAACATGATCAAAGGACATGACTTGTCTTGGTCTTGCTCAGTTAAGAATTTTTTATCTTCGAATCCTGCTTCAGCTCCTTCGAAAGCGTAATCTAACGAGAGAGAAAACGAAACGAAACACAAAAACATATTCAAATAAAATTCAAATAAACTCCAAAAACTCCAAAACTAGAATCCAAAAGATAGAGCTCAATTTTATATGAATTTAGGAAAAAGAATCGGGTCGATCAGAGCTAGGACGAAGGAGAACGAGCAATCTAAAATTTGCTAGGAGAGAATACTGGAAAATAACAAAAGCTACTGTCATCCGAGACTGAGAGCAGCACTTCTGGAGAGAAGGCTAGCGTTGGTGAGAGGAGGTATAGGAGGTGAATCTAACTAGCAAAATGGGTTGCTAGGGACCTAAGGCACACATAGGAAGCGACGGCACGCCAAACGGAGAACGGTGACGGCACGGGCGGCTACAATGACATGGGTAGGATAGAGGAATAAAATCCAGGCATAGAACATGGAGAAGTAGGGTGAGCACGGGCTAGAACACGGCATGGCGAAGCTAGGAAAATTGTCGGCTCGGCCGAAAACTAACCGGGGACGACGCAAATGACATTTCAATGATGCCAGCAAGGAAAAAGGAAAACTTAATATCTTGGTGCTCGGTGAACGAAATCTAAAACCACTTGGAGAGTAGCTACCTGGGATGGTTTGGCACAATATGACGTGAACGGATTGGGGAAAACACCAACGGATAGATGGGGACACGAGATGCCATTGGCAGCCATGGTGAGGTGTCGGAGTCAAAAATTTGTGGAGGCTTTTCGGGGAAAACGAAGAGAGCACGGCGCAGAACGCGATGAGGCAAGTCTAACAAAAATTATGGCACAGGCTAAAACTTACCGGAGATGATGAATTGACGTCGGGAAGCGATCTTGGCCTAGATTGGGGAAAACTCGATTCCAGAAGATTGGCTACACAAAAACCAAATTAATTTGGCGAGAAGGTAGATGAAATATGAGGGCACAATGTGACGCGAAAGGATCATGGAAAAACTCACCGGATAGCTCGAGATGCGACGAGCAAATTCAGGACCGAAGGGCCTTGATGCCGACGGCGTTCTGTGCTTTGAGGGGACTTGGCATGACTTGGGACAGGTTTAGAGGGGTCAAGGGGTCGTATTTATAGGCTTGAAAGAGATAGAAACCGACTCCAATTCGCGAATTTCAGTTTAGAGTCCGTTGCAGAAAATAAAGGATAAAAGGCAAACAGATGAATGAAACGCAAAGAGGCCAGTTGGGATGGATTTCTAGCGTGATTTAGCACAACTTTCCTTTTGGGAAGACATTAAAATAAGGACCAGATTGGAAATTATGAAAAGAGAGAAAAACGGAAGAAAACGTGCACAGCGGGATCGATCGAGTCTGCCGCGCGAGGGGAAGATGAACAGTGCCATGGGCACTGTTTATTCTCTCTCCTCTTTTTTTAAAATTTTAAAATTGAACTCAAACAAACTCCAAAAAATCCAAGAAAATACAGAAAAAAATTCCTTGTGACACAAGGAACCCAAATAAAATATTTTTGGAAAATGTTAATGTTTAATTTAATCATATTAAATCCTTTTAATTAATAAAAATTCCAATTAAGATTTAGTTAATTCCAGAAAAATTTAAATGGTGAATTTTATTTTAAAAGTTTCAAAAAGGCTCTAAAAATCAAGATGTTACAGTAGTACAATCAATGAGGGTCCTCTTCGTATTGGTTTCTATTTCTGGCTTTTACTTAGAAAAATCAAAAGCCACTACGAACATCAGACTTCTCAAAGTGGCTTCTCCACTCCTCCCACTGCCGTTTCGCTCTGAGAATAAGGCAGGAGAGTCACGGGTGCATCACACACCTCACTACTCTCGCTTCCATCATGCATATGCAACTCTCCGTTACTTTCCACACTGCTAGCGTCCTCCTTCCTAAAGTCATTTCTTTCAACCATTACTATTTATTTTTAGTTAAATGTCATAAGTCACAGCCAAAAGCTATTAGCAAAAGCCAATACGAACGTCCCCGAAGTCACATGATATCAGGATTGAAAGAAAAGAAGGAAAGGTGAAATGCCATGTTCCTTAAGTTTGGGTGTTACAATGAATTCGAGAAAATGGTTTAGTGTCTCAGCAGCCAGTAGTGTTGGCACTACATATATATAGGGCACAATCTGACAGGTCCCAAAATGAAAGCATAATATTTAAATGCATCAAACATGCATGAATTTATGATCAACACAAATGTGGCACCACAAGATCCTAGATAGCCAATATATTGTTCAGGAATCATGATTGAGCATGTTAGCTTGCTCCATTTACATGTTCAAAGATTCCGTATCAGAACCATAATAGTGACACCAAGTGGCTCATTCTCAGAATTTCAAAGGTAAAGTTATATAAAATATGATGGTGTGAGGAGAGCACACAAACAATCTACACGGTTGATAGTAGAGCTGGGACTTGGGCCGTGCCGTGTCGGCACGGCCCAAGCCCATTGTGCTTCGTGCCGTGCCGGTTCGGCCCAGTCATCTCCTCGGGCCGTGCCGGCCTGCGTCGCCTCCGGCCAGGCCCAAGTACGGCCCAAAGCCCACCTGCCAGCGTTCGTGCCGTGCCAACCCAAGCCCAGCCCAAAATTACTATACGTGAAAGCGGTGGCCGGTGGCGATGGTCGTCATCTTCCTTTCTCTCGTACCCGCCTCATTTAAAACTAGTTGAAATTGAATTAATTGCATAAAAACATGGGCACGCAATGACATAAATATTTCGGGAAAAAATGTAATTTCTTTGATATTTTAGAAATACAATGTTACTGCTTCGTTAAAAACCTTACGCCCCAGAGTGGGGTTTATCGAGTAAGGAAAAAGAGGACAGTAACAATATATGTATATACTAACTATTACAACATGCGTATATAATATCTACTCGGCAATGTCTAGGTCAGCATACGCCTGTACGATTTCGGGATCCTCCAGTTGATGTTGTTCCCGCTCTTTGGCTAATTCCTAGTCTTTGGCACATGTGATTGCCTCCGCCACGATCTTCTCTCTTCTATTATTCTCCCTACCGTACTGAACGTTGCTTCTGAAGAGACGGTGGACACTGGCACCAGGAGAAAATCCCGTGTGAAATATGACAGCACGGGAAAGATCCGCTTTGTTGTTCTTCCAAACAACAACGGCAAGATTAGACAAATTAAATTTCTGCTGACCCATCCAAAACTGCAAATTCGTGATCTAAACAAGTCATGTATCCACCTGATATCAAATAAAATTAGTGGGTCTAGACTAAACCAATGAATGTAAAAATGAACTGAAATGAACAAAGGTTCTTCAGATAAATTTACCACACATATGATAACCGACCAAATCCTTTAAGATAGGTACAATGTCCTGAACCTTTTCACTCGTAAGGATTGCTTCAATAGCTGCAAGAAAATAGAAGTTAAAATCCTGAGGATACGAGGTTTATGATGTTCCTATTAACATTGATATGTAGCCTTTCCCCCCTTGAGGTATCAACGGTGAGCTTACTCTCTGTAGCAGAATATAGATACAACCTTGCAGAAACGTTAACACAACAGTAAGTTAATTCATAGCACACAAACTAACTAGTGACGAAAATGTAGCTGCAACATGTAACAAGTTAGACCATCTCTCTTTGCAACTTTAGTATACTAAAATAAAGGTTATCAGCATTAGTCCTGTGCAAAGGTGATAAGACATAGCTCCATGTTGTGATCAACTTCATGGAAGTCCTGAAACTCATAAGAAGCTAAGGCACCAACAACTTAGCATCAACACCAACAAGAACAAAATGGCTGAAAAGTCTTCAAATCTAATCAAACCCTAGCCGGCTACACGGCTACAGGGAGAGGGGTGGCAGTCGCGACGGAGAGGGGCGACAGGCGAACGTTGACTGTCATACGTTATATGACCATTCTAGCTTTTTAAGTGATCATTCTCTAACTTTTTTAGTGACCGTTCTCAATCAAATGATCAACCCAACCCAACCGTGCTCCTCCTGACCTCCTCCTCTTTTTTTCATTCAACCACTACCCCGCCGCCACGTGGCCCCGGCCCCCCACTCCACCACGCCTGACCGCGCCTCTCGATTTCTCCTCCCACAGACCCACACGGCACGGGCACACGGTGCGCCCGCCCCCTCCCCTCCCCTCCCACTGGCTCCCCGCTCCCAGTCTCTCTCGGTCTCACTCTCTCTCCCACGCCCGGGCCGGCTCCGCTCCTCCTAGCTCCTACCCCGCCGCCGCCTCCCACCTCCTCCCCACGCTTCCCCCGCCGCCGCCGCGTCCTCCCCCACCTCCCCGGCCGCCTCCTCCTCTCCCCACCTCCGCCGCCGCCGCCGCGTCCTCCCCCCACCTCCCGGCCGCCGCCTCCTCCCTACCTCCCCGCCGCTGCCCCTATCTCCCCGCCGCCTCCTCCTCCCCCCTCTCCGCCGCCGCCTCCTTCTCCCCGCATCCCGGGCCCCTCCTCCTTCCCCACCTCCGTCACCGCCGCCTCCTCCCCCACCTACCCGGCCGCTTCATCGCCCAGCCGCAGCACCACGGCGATGCGCCGCCGGCGGGTGGGGCTGCCGCGCACGACTCCGCGCCTTGCTCGCTCTGGCGGCCATCGCCGCGTCGACTACATCACCCGCGGCGGCGAGGCGGCGCGGCGCGGCGTCGCCGGGGCCGTGAGCAGTTCTTCTCGGGACGTGTCCGGCTGCCACGGTGGCCACCGAGAGGTACACCTTCGGTCCTTCCCCTCTCTCTCCTCCTCCTCGCTCGTGATTGTGCAATTGTGCTTGTGGGAATGGGATTGGGAAGCGAGAATGGGGGCGGTGGGAGGCGACAGGAGGCCGTCGGCCGCACGCCGTGGCTGCCGGTGTGGGGCGCAGGCGCCGGCCGACGGGAGGCGAAGGTGTAGCCGCCACGGTGCCACGGTGCTTGGCGTGCCCTCGGGCGTGCATGCTCACCGTCGCGGCGTGCCCCGCCGACCGTGCTTCTGCCGGCCGGGCCGACCCAGCACGGCACGCCACGCCGGCGCGTGCGCCGCCCACCGTGCGGATTTGTAGGCCCAAAGACGGCCCACTATTCGTGCCGGGCCGACACGGCCCGCCACGTGTCGGGCCGGGCTGTGCTTGGGCCGTGCTGGGCCGGCCGTGCTTCGGGCTGGCCCGAAAAGGCACGGCCCAAGTCCTAGCTCTAGTTGATAGGTGTGGGTGAGGCAGCTAACATAGTGTGGTCAAGAGAGCAAGCAGCATGGCCAGGGCGTGAGCGGTGGAACAACGCCAGTTGGGATGAAGTTTGGCCGAGCGTAGGCAAGCAACATGCCAAGTCTAACGATGATGATTGAATTTTTTGGTATAATATATATTTTTTAGCAAAACATATGCATTGAACTGAAACGACTCAACTAACAGAAAGAAGGAAACGTGCCACACCTGCACGATCCGAACAAAGCGCGTCTCAGCGCACAACTTGGCCCACTAACAGCACGGTATCATGCAGAGACTCCCCGTGACTCGGTTTCTACATGACCAAGTCGTGATTATTTCTGACAGAAATTTGTCGCTAGCCCCGGTGCTTCTCCACATCCAACAAGAACTGGACAAACACCGCCTGCGACGAGCCTCCTTCCTCCAGCACTACCTCCGCCTCTTTCTTTCGCACCGCCACTCGCGCCCTGAGCTCCCTCCCTTCCTCGGACTCCACCACCAGCCTCACCTTGGCCTCCACCTCGTCCGCTTTGATGAAACCCGCCCTGTACCCCTCCAGCTCCACCGCGACACCCATGTCCTCCGTCATGAACACCTTGTTCATATTCTGCTCCGCGTACAGTGGCCAGCACAGCATCGGCACCCCTGCCGTGATGCCCTCCAGCGCCGAGTTCCACCCGCAGTGAGTCACGAATGCGCCGGGTGCCGGAGCACGTCCACCTGCAGCGCCCATGACTTGACGACTAGGCCCCTGTCCTTGGTCCGAACCAGGAACCCCTCCGGCAGGAGCGCGTCGAGGTCCAGGCCGTCCGGCTCGGGGCGTTGCTCAATGAACCTCTTCGGGTCGTCGCGGCCGGCCGGCGTGCGCACGGTCCACAGGAACCGTTGCCCTGACTTCTCCAAACCAACGGCGATCTCCTTGAGCTGGTCCTTGGAGAGCGTGCCCATACTTCCGAAGCAGATGAACACGACGCTCTGCTCCGGTTGCGCATCGAGCCACGCCAGGCACTCGTGCCTCTCCGCTTTGTCGTCATCCTTCGCGCCCTTGCCGACCAAGGGCCCGACGCAGTAGATCGGGGGCAGCACCCGGCCTGGGACGCAGAGCGGGTCCCTGAGCGCCTGCACCGCTCGGCTCTCCAAGGACTCGAACGTGTTCACCAGAACGCCCATGGTGTCCGGGTAACGCTTCCAGATGTCCATCATGGCCTTGCACTTCTCGTCCTCCGGGTGTTCGAGCAGTTCCTTGACGAGATGAGACGCCGGCATCGGCGGAACGCCAAGGAAATCGAGAGGCGTGTCTCCCAGCTCCTTCAGGCCCGTCTGCCTGTCGGCAAGCAACGCCGGCAGCTGGGTTGCGACGGACAGGGTCGAGGCGCCCGAGGCGACGAACGTGTAGACCGGGACGCCGAGCTTCGCGCAGACGTCGATGGCGTCGACGCAGAACATGTCGATGACAAGGGAGTGCAAGCGCTGCCGGGGGATGGAGCGGAGGAAGGTCTCGAGTCGCTCGTTGTACTGGCGCAGGAGCTGGAGCATGAGGAAGAAAGGGTGCTTGCCAGAGGTGGCGAAGTCGGGAGCAGGAACGGGCGGGAGGACGTGAAAGGAGATGGACGGGTTGGAGGCGGCAATGCGCTCGACGACTGTGGCGCCGGAGTCGGACGACTTGAAGGGCAGCTCAACGAGCACCATGGTGACGTCGTAGCCGTGCTTCTGGAAGGCGTAGGCGAGCTCCGTCATGGGGACGACGTGCCCGACGCCGCCGCCAGGGTACAGGACGCCGGTCTGCTTCATGGCTAGTTGATTACTAGGACGGTAGGACTTGGGCAAGATTGGAAAAATAAAATTCAGATAATGTGGGCTGTTGGGTGGTGGAGTGGTGCGCGCGACTTTATAGCTGCGTGCTGCTTTGCCGGAGAAGAAGCGCGGTTGACTTGTTTGGAGTATTGTGATTTGTGAGGTAGGGATAAGTGTATTATGTGTGGCAGGTAGTGGAACGTCAGGATATTTAGCTGCTTCGTGCTTGATAACTTGGTATCTTCTGGTGGAAGCAAACTCTTCTTTTCGGCTGCGACTTTTGATAGTTTGTCTGCTGCAAGCACTTTACACGTCAAAATTAGAAATTCATAGCAAAAAAGCATGAATACGTAAGGCGCCTTCCACACATTTGTGTTTGATACTGGCTGGATTCGAGCCAGCTTTTTTTTAACACTTATGTTCGTACTATTTACAGTAAATAACTTTTAAACATACATTTTTAAGTTAGAGTTAATAAAAAAATATAGTAAAAAATATACTGAGTTCAACTGTATAAGTTAAAATTACATATGATTATTTTCTTGTACGTACCGCCTCTCACGAACAGTCAAATTGAAATATTTAATACATAAGCTATTAGTTTGAAAAAGTCCACCCACTAGCTATGTCACGTCAAATTTTAGGCGAGGTGAAAGAGAAGGAGAGAATGAACTTGAAAGTCACACAAGTATCAAATATTTTTAGAAGACAAAAAAATAGCAATGATAAAATGGTGCATTGGAAGGGCTTCCTACTATTTTTATGGGACATGCTTCTCCCTGGAGATGAATATTCATGTAACAATTAAATCATTATGCTGTTCTTTAATATCAAGGTTTAGTATTAAACTATTAAGATGGTTATTTCTAACGACCCACATAACTACTCTCTTTCTCCTAAGATGGTTATTTCTAACGACCCACATAACTACTCTCTTTCTCCTATAACATCAAGGTTTAATATCAATCCATCCTAAGTGCCCAAAAGACCGTGACTTTTCCTTAGTTTAATTCTTACGGCAGTTGAGCGCCAATTGCTAGGCTGCGGACACAGGTGAGCCATGTGACTATGTGAGGGGGTGGGGTGAACATCCCGCTAGCTCCCCGCCAGTTGAGCTAGCGCTTTCTTTGGGACCGAAGTTTAAACTCTTATCTTTTAGCTTTAGTTGTTGGTTTTATTAAAATTATGCTATAGCGATTATTTCTTTTTTTCTAAATTATTTAATTAAAATAAAATTTTAAAACTCTATTATATCGTTATAGACAATACAAAAGAATAAGAGAAAAAAGAACTCCTATCATTGATAATGTAAGAACAGAAGTACGATAGGAAATTACCAATAGAAATACCTATCATAGAAAATTGACATAAATAAAAAGAGCTTTATTTATTATAAAGAAAATATTATACATTGAACTTACATAATTGATCGATATACCAAGAATTAGGAAGAATACGCCCATCCTGCATGGCAAGTCATACCGAACCTAGTCAGGTGACTTCGACCACATTGTAAGAACCTTCCCACTTAGAGAAAATCTTATTGCGATTCACTTGGCTCTGTATTTTTCTGAGAACAAGATCACCTACAGCTAGGCTGTGAAGTTGCACTTTACGACTATAGTACTGTCGCATGATTTATTGGTAAACTGCCGATTGGATAAAAGCTACATTTCTTTATTCTTCAAGGAAGTTAATGTTGTTGATCTGATGATCTTCTTGATCATTATAATTATAATGATCTATGCGAGCAGAGCCAATTTTTAATTGTAGAGGATGCATAGCTTCTGCTCCATAAACTAGGAAGAAAGGTGTTTTCCAGTCACATAACTGGTTGTGGTCTGAACAGCCCATAATAAAGAGGGAAGCTCTTGTATCAAAGCTCCTGACCGTTTTACTAACTTATCAAAAACTTGATCTTTAATCCCCTGTATTATTATACCATTAGCTCTCTCTCTCTCTACTACTGTGTTACTCTACGGATAAGCTACTAAGGCGTAGTATACTTTGACACATAGACCCTCTCAAAATTCCTAAAAATGTCTGCTAAAAAATTAGGTACCATTATCTATGATTATACTATTAGGTACTCCAATTGGGTAACCACGTTTTTAGTTATAAACTTTTTGGCTGCTTCCATTGTCATCTTGATAACTAGCTTAGTTTCGATCTATTTTGTGAATATGTCAATCATTATAAATAAGAATTCGAAGCTTCTAGGTACTTTTGGGAAAGGTTCTCGAATATCTATGCCCCAAGTTGCAAAAGGCCAAGAGAGAGGGATTGTTTGGTGAGCTTGCGCAGCTTGATGTACTTGTCAGCTATGAAACTAACATTGCATGTACTTTGTCACAAGTTTCTTTGCATCATGGAGGGCAGTTGGCTAATAGTACCCTTGTTGAAAGGCTTTACCGACTAGTGTACTATAGGAATAATATGCCCCACAAATTCCCCTATGTATTTTAGATGGTAAGTGTAAATCATCCTTTTGAGATATAGGGCCTGTTCTTTTCGGCTGCGGCTTATGGCTTTTGGCTGAAATTTTTGAATTTTGGTACATTTACTGTGCAGATTACGGAGAGACAGATACTCACTTGCGATTTTGCTAGTACGGATGTTGGGCTTTTAACGTGTAGATCGTTTAACCTGTAGACCCGTCTTGAGAAAATACTCCGTTTGAAAGTTAGGTACTGTAGCAAAAGTCAAAAGCCGCCGGCTTCGGAGGAAAAGAACTGACCCATACATCTCATCAACACCCTGTGAGTTCCTCATTTGTAGAGGGTATATTCAATTAGATTGTATGATTTGGCCTTTCGAGCTGTACGATCGGTCTCTCCGTCACCTTTAGAATGTTTGCCATACTTGATATTCATAGATAGATGTCATCCAATTATTTTGGGGGTCGATCTGGGTGACCTCCACGGGAGCTTCGTCGGAATTCTCGACTACTAAAGGTTTGTTGAGTTGTTCTAGGAAAACTTCAGGTGGGACAGGTGTTCTTGAGGAAGTCATCCATGCCAATAGATATGCTAGAAAGTTTTCCTTTCTAGGAATATGTTGGACTTTGAAATCAAAGAAATGTATCTCTAGTTTCCTAACTTTTGAAAGATAAGATGACATCACGACACTTAAGCATTTGTACTCTTTCCCAATTTAAATCACTACTAGTTGAGAATTACTTTTCACTAGTTTTGGATGTACAGTTTAAGGGTTTTTCATGTTCCGATAAATATTCATGACCATATTTGTTTCGATTCGTATTCGCTCTGTATCTGTATTCGATATTATTCGTATTCATATTCTAGGTATCCGTGTTCGTATCCGCATCTGAGAAAAAATAAAAACAACTATGGTAGAGACATTATCCGTCCGTATTCGATTTGTTTGCATCCCTACCTGGGACACCGACATGTTGGATGCTTGCCACGTGAACACATTTGAGTTTGCTTGGAGGAAGGATATGAACAACTCTTCCTATTTATGATCATGTCCTATCTTGACTATAACATTTCTCGAAGGCCTATCCTTGTTGAGAGGTACCTTCTTGACCTAATCATTGGATTTTAGAGCCAGCTTGGGCCTTGAATGCTTTATCTGGTCAAGTCAAAGGGATTGGGGAGTCTTCTCTGCCGAAGGAGACGGTTGTTTATGACCACCTAGAAGGCTTGACGATGATTGGAGCATATGTGAGATTCACATTCTGTTCCACGGTCTTCATTTGTCTTCTGGACTCATAAAAGGCTGATCCACCAAACATCACATCAACGGTGTGCTCTGGCTCTTGATACTCTTTTTCTTCATCTCCGTCCTTGTTCTTTTTGGTGCTTGATTTTCTGGCCTCCTGGATGGAAGGGAAATGGCCCTTACTTGAGTAATAGTCCTCAAACTTCTTATGGTAGGCACGACAATTGAGGTGATCATGCCCTACCTTTTGGTGGAGTGGACGCTATCTTTTTCTTTTTTGGATTTGTCGATTGGAGCTTTTCCTTTGTTCTGACCAAAATAATCATTTTTACCTTTAGAGTATTTTATGGGATCGCAAGGACTTCCCTGGTGTTAGGCTTATGATTCTTCTTATTCTTTTATGATTTTTTGGCTTTCTTTTCCTTTTCTTCAAGCATGGCCGAGGAATCTTTTCTATTAGATAGATGGCCATTGATTCACTCGACCACTTTGCTAGCGGTGGCGTACTTATCAGCCATGTCAAACAACTCAACAATTGTTCATAGAGGATTCATAGCGATATCCTCTATAAACTGCGTATTCCTTAGTCTGGTCTTGAATGCATGGATAACAAAAGATTCAGCCACTTCTAGGATAGAGTTACGAATCTAACCGAACCTCTTGATGTACTACTGTAAAGTTTCATTGGGTTCTTGTCAGATTTGGTGAAGGTCATCTTCCTTGCCAGGTCAATCGTATGTACCTTGGAAGTTGGCAATCAATAGATCGCAGAGTTATTCCCAAGTGTATATCGTTCCGACCGGTTGGTTAAGTAATCACAACTAGGCAGAACTCTTGAGAATAGTTGGCAAATAATTTGCCATCATGTTGTCATTGCCTCTCATAGTCCTGATTGCAGTTGTATAAATTTGTAAGAATTCCAATGTATTCTGCTTCCCATCTAATTTCTCATGGTTAGCTAGTCGAAACCTTTCTAGACAGCGTATCACTTGAAGACCCACTAAAAATGCTTGACAATCCATGATTAGGTCATGGCACCTTCTCTGAAAAAGAGCTAGATTGTAGTCTGTCTGAGATCTATTGACCTAGGGTGGAGGCTGGTTCGGAAAGGTGGTAGTGCTATTGAGCACAGTTGGGATTGTGGTTGGAGCCTCATGAGAAAATTAAGGACGAGAACCTTATGGTAAGTGAAAGACACAGTGACCGCTCAACCACAGGAGTTGACTTGTCAACCCTGGTTTAGTAGCTGTTCAACTCGATTGAATCTCTACAGGATGTGGGTGTGTCGATGTTGGAGAGTTAGGTATGCAGAACGGTAAAATCATACCTAACAACGATAGAAGTCACTCAGAGCGGGAAGAAGAGTTAGGATTAGTGTGTGAACCGTGTCTGAGTGAATCTATCGGGTAGAGCCTATATAAAGAATTGAGCAGTGAAAAGACCTGCCTTTCTTAACTCTGTTGCAGGAGTTAAGAAATCGTGTGGGTAAAGTTGAGCAACTCTGCAGAGTGAAATTAATGGTATTCAAATACGCCGTGCTTCCGGTTAATGAAACTGTGTTAATTGGGTGATTCCAACAAAAGGCATAAGTAGATTTCTTGATATTTTTAATATATGAATTGGTAAGAATAACTGTTTGAAGAAAACCCCTTTAATATTAAAGAGAATTGTTTTGTTTTATCTGTTGTCAAATAAAACTGCATCCACTCAATTTAATAGAACCAATATTGTTGTGGTTACAGACCAAACAGAGAGAGAAGTGGTAGTGGGGAGTGGGAAGTGTCCTTGCCTTCCTCCCCTCATCCTGTTATATATATTCATGTGGGGGTGCTTTACAATCATGCCCTTACATCATGTATCCCCTAAGGGTATTTGAGTCATTACACATGTTCTACTCTGGTCTTTGTATTCTAACAGCTCTGGGTTTAGGTGGGGCCACCCCTACAACAGAGCCTCTCATGGTGAAGGGCTTCAGGCGCGCACCATGTTGCCGAGTCCCTTGGCCCCTCCGTCCCTGCGCTACTGTGAACTTCTCGGTCTTGCATAATGTTAACGTGCTTGGGCGTCCGCGGCGGCCGTGGTGATGTCGAAGTGGTTACGCGCGCTCGCTCCGTCCCCTACCCTTCGAACGGGTGGCGCGAGCTAGCGCCAAGTCGGCGTAGAGCGCGCGCTCCGCCCCTACCCTTCGAGCGGGTGGCGCGAGCCGGCGCCAAGTCGGCAGAGGCGCGCGCGCTCGCCCCTACCTTTCAAGCGGGTGGCGGTGGAGTGGCGCCAAGTCGGCGCAGAGGCGCGCGCTCCGCCCCTAACCTTGAGCGGCGGCGGCGAGCCGCGCCAAGTCAGTAGAAGCGCGCGCGCTCGTCCCCCTACCGAGCAGTGGCGGCGAGCCTGGCGCCAAGCCGGTCGAGGCGCGCGCTCCGTCCCCTACCCTTGAGCGGGTGGCGCGGGAGCCGCTCGAGAGTCAAAGCAGAGGCGCGCTCGTCCCTACCCTTCGAGCGGGGTGGCGGCAGAGGCGCCCAAGTCGTAGTAGAGCGCGCGCGCCCGCCCCTACCCGCCGAGCGGTGGCGAGCCGGGCGCCCAGAGTTGAAGTAGAGGCGTGCGCGCTCGTCCCTACCCTTCGAGCGGTGTGGCGAGCCGGCGCCAAGTCGGTAAGAGGCGCAGCGCTCCGCCCCTACCCTTCGAGCGGGTGGCGGCGAGGTGGCGCTAAGTCAGTGAGCGCGCGCGCGCTCGCCCCTACCCCGAGCGGGTGGCGTGAGTGGCGCCCAGTTGAAGTAGAGCGCGCGCTCGTCCCCTACCCTTCGAGCGGGTGGCGGCGAGCGCTCCGAAGTCAAAGCAGAAGCGCCGCGCCCGCCCCTACCCTCGAGCGGGTGGCGGCGGCTGGCGCCCAAGTCGTAGTAGAGGCGCCGCGCTCCGTCCCCTACCTTCGAGCGGGTGGCGGCGAGCCGCGCCAAGTCGGCGCGCGCGCTCCGTCCCATACCTTCGAGCGGGTGGCGAGCCGGCGCTGGTCGGCAGAGGCGCGCGCTCCGTCCCCTACCTTCGAACGGGTGGCGCGTGGCGCGCCAAGTCGGCGAGCGCGCGCGCTCCGCCCCTACCCTTCGAGCGGGTGGCGCGAGCCGGCGCCGCCAAGTCGAGGCGCGCGACGCCCGTCCCTACCGCCGAACGGGTGGCGCAGGCCGCTCCCGAAGTCGGCCGAGGCGCGCGCTCCGCCCCTACCCTTGAACGGGTGGCGCGAGCCGGGCGCGATCAAAGTAGAAGCGTATTTATGCGACCCGTCGTTAATTAACCTAATTAGCGAATTAGGGCGTTAAATAGGATTAGTTACATAAATGATAATCTAAAAATACGGGAATTTAAAATTTTTCGCGTAGTCGTATAACTTAAAATCAACGAATGATAAACTAGTATCTTGTTTTAATAATTTTATTAACGAGGATGAATATCAAACCGTATGGGTGAATTGAGAAACAAAAATTCAATTGCATGACAAATAGAAACATTCAAATCAATTAAAATGTATATAACGATCAGTAGTACAACAAATGAGTTAATTACAATCTGTGGAGGGTAAAATCAATAACATACATTGATCGATGATGAGAACTCATATCAAGTCAAATAAAAATATTACAAATTACATTACATGATAGCGACAATCCGAATTACAACAAATGTACAATTCCATATCTCAACCAAATAACCATTTCAACAATTAAGAGTTTACAATACAATGGTATTAAAGTGTAAAGTATATGATTTAATTTACACCAAGTCCATCTCCTACATAATTATTATAATAGGAATTAAAGAATAAAAATTACAATATTTGGTACATCAATATTAAGAGCAAACTCTATTACATTGAACATCTCCTACATTAGAGACTATAGTTTACCACCACAGTTATTTTATTTGTGAGCGAACTAGTAAATCGTAATACGAAAAGACCAAACAAAAGAAAATAATTAAAAGAAGAAATTGCCGTCAGAGCCCTAGAGGTTAGTTTCGGGCGGGGTAATCCGTTCCCGGAGATACCTGATTGTCCCGGCCCGGTCGGCACCTCTTTCATGGAGATACCTGACTGTTCCAGGGACAATCGACACCACTCACAACCGTAGGTTCATCACTCGGCATAAACAAACCTGATTTGATAAAGCGACCTGCCGATGTAACTCAAAATCCCATAATAACCTTTTCAAGCCCAAATAGCAACAGGAGAACCGCATGCCAATAACCATAACCGAGACAGCACAGCCATCCCAGAAAATATCACACCGCCAGCAGAAGGCACAGCCACAAGCCAAATATCATGCGCAACCACCAGAGCAGAGAGCAGAAAGAGCACGGCAGAGCCAACTCTCCACTGTCTCTCGTTTCCCATTTCCCCCAAACCCTCAAAACATCCCAAGCCAACCGAGCAACCGTAGCCACCAGGGAGAAGGCCCAGACGCAAGACGAAGGCCAGGCAAGCCGACCAGGAGCAAGGCGACGACGACGAAGGCAGGAGACCCAACCGCAAGTACCGAACCTGTCAACCCCAGGAGGCCACCATCAAGCAACAGTTCCATCACCGAGAAGGCGACAGCCACCAACAAACCCTAACCCTTTCCACCATATATCAACCAGCACGGGGGAAGGTAAGCCACAAAATACTCCAACCCTAGTATTCATCTTCCAATGTTAAGCCCTGCATAACTAGAGTCAAAGATGCTAGTAGCTATCACAAGCACCGTTAGAACAGCAAAGATTCAAATAGAGGGTGACCACGGGAAGTAGGAGAAGAACCCATCTCCATGCTTACTAACATGCCGGCAAATACCACCTAATCAAAGCAAAATAGCCCATAAATCACCATTAGCAAACCTCAGATTTAGGGGGGGGATGAGAAGCCAGGCATCGGATCTGGGCCTAGGCCACAGATCTGGCCGTGGATCCCGTATGGCGTCGAGAGGCAAGGCGGCGGGGGTGGTCGGGCCACCCGTGCGGCGCCACTGGAGGGGCGGCGCTTGGAGGCGGCGAGACCGGGGCGGAAGCGGCGAGACCCGGGGCGGAGGCACCGGGACACGGGGGCGGCGGCGCTAGGACCTGGGCGCGGAGGAGAGCAGGCGCGGCGGTGGAGTGGCGCGGAAGCACCGAGGCGCGGCGCCGGAGGCAAAGAAATCGGGAGGGGGCGCTAGAGCTGAGAAAAAGAAATGGGGGGAGGAGAAGACCAGGGGGCGGCGGCCGACCCAGGAAGGAGAGGTCGGGCGGAAGAAAGAGAAGGAAGAGAAAAAGAAAGAGAAGGAAAAGAAAAGGAAAAGAAAAGGAAAAAAAAGAGAGAGAGAGAAGAGAGAGGAGAAGCGCCCATAATAAAAATTTGTCTTCGTGAATATTTAACTGTAACTAAGCTAATGTAGATTAGAGCAACTCCAAGAGATTAGCCAAAAGAAGTATCTAAATTTAGTGATTTAGCTATTCTCTAAAATGAATCTCACCCAAAAAAACAAGACTACTCCAACAGGCTATCTAAACTAGAGGGCGCGCGGTGGGTCGTGTACGCGCGGGAATGGGGCACAGCGTGCGGGAAGGAAACGCCGACCGCGCCAAGAGGCTGGATGGTGAGCGAGGTAGGTTATCCAAAAATAGAGAGCGAAGGAGGAGGGATGGAGAGCTACTAAATTTGGAGAGTCATTTACAGAGTCTATTGGAGACGTTTTTTCTCCAATAATAACCAAATTTACCTTTAGAAAATGATTTAACTCTTCTCTTGGAGTTGCTCTTAAAGTACCCAATATTATTATTCTAATCAGGCTAAAATACAAATTATCTCTAATCAGTAGTTAGGATTAATTAAGGATGGGCAGTAGATTAAAATTTGGCAAGTCTAGATTGAATCGATACATTCTTAGTTCAAATTATTAAATTTCCTAAGTAATATCTATTTAACATTGTTGGTAGTATAAACTTGTGGAATTCTATTAATAAATATTCGGGATCCCATAAATAAACTTTGTGTATTGTTAGTTAAACCAGCTCAACAATATATTCCATTACCTAGACGATTTGAGTAATAATAGTTAAACTATAGAAATTCACCTGAGTTCTTCAAAATATTAGAACAAACTAATTGTGGTCGACGATGTAAAGTATCTGATTAAACACATGCGCATAAGGATTAAATTAAAGTACTATAGTTTAAGACCATTTAGTTGTAGGTTTGAATACACAGATAAATTGGTTAAGTCATCTAAACAATAGAAATCCCCTAATCAGTATTTATAATGATTAGAATTAGAATAAATGATTTACCATCTATGGAATAAAAACGTAGCGTGTACCGATTTAATTAATGCATTGCTAACTGACTCGTTTGGGATCGTAACTAAATACCTAATTAACCCCGATAGTGTCTAATCATATAACTATCTTAATAAATACTCTTGGTTATGAAAGATAAGTTAAATAATGCCCATAGGCTAGAATTTGTACGCGTGCAAAGTATATTATCATAATACCATTTAGATCTCCATTGCGTATTTAAATGCTTAGTTAATGGTTATTAGTCAATTATAAACTGTAGAGATCCACTAATAAGTCTCGGAATTATTAGAATAAATTCTTAGCTGTCAAAAGAATTAAGACTATTGGCAACGATGAAAATAGCATGTGCTGAGTTAAAATAGTATTCGTCAATTTAAAAAGTACGTGTAGTAATTAAAATTATACATGGCGATTAAATAGTAATTAAGCTGTCAAAATACGCAAATGATTAAAATAGAAATTATGAATCCCATAAGGATGCCTAAATATATTTTAATCAAGGAATTAAGTAATTGATTAATTAAGAACCATTTTTCTGTTGGATTTATAAATTAACTAGTCACGCGTACTAGCACGAGAAAATGTATTTGAGTAACCTTAAAAATCTAAAACAAATTAGAAAGGTGATTATATACATACGCGTATATGAGGAATGAAATTAACATAATGGCATGCGTGAGATCGATTAGAATTAATATTAGCCAATAATTTATGCGTATATATTTAATCGTATCGCAATGATAGATAGCTAGAAATCAACAAAAGACGGGTTTAAATTTTAAGTAAATAACCCAACTCCATGCCAAGAAAATAACGTCAAATAATGAATATAGAATACCAGTTAGTTAAGATCGCCGTGATTGAATTAAATTAAACGAATCTCTACCTAGGCGCACAAACACATCGACATCTCATATTTCATTACGATTCTATAAATTAAATTGTAGTCGCGTATTTTAATTGCGACGATGATTCAAGCTACGGAATGATGTCACTGATCCTACTTGAATTTGAATTTATGGTTGAAATCCGAGCAAGTATCTTTGATCAAGTCTTCAAAATAGATTCATTATAAATCAAGTATTTTATAGTATGTTAATATCATCTGCATGGGAAAATAAAAGAAGATTTAAATTAAGATGATGATTACTGAAGAAATGAAAATGGCAACCGATGGAGCGATTGGCCACTAAAGTTAAGTAAAAGGGTGGCGAGAGGTTTTAGGGAAGGAAGTGTGTGGCGAGTGGAACCTGCATAAGAATAGAATATAAGGGATTACAAACTTCATCCGTATGGACGACCTGTACCAACTCGTATCAACCAACATTCCGTTTTCACGGGCGATCGGTACTCTAGTGAGGTGTTATATTCTCCACGAGTGATTTTATTTAGGGCATAGGCCCAAAGACCAGAGTGAGTATCCGGCGTAAGAACATGCAGGGTTACGCTTTAGCGTTATATTCTGGTGGGGTGGGTGAGGCGTACACACCCGACCAGCGGTTATGTCGTTTCGATGGAGTCCGTAGGTGGCGATTGTGAATAACCGGGTGGAGATATAATTCGAACTAGGGATAATTATATTGCACTTTGGTCCGGCGCGCTTCAAAGGAATGCGGATCATCCCGAGAGCCAACACGATCGAGTGATGATGGGTAAAGTGATCTGAGCTTGCGCAATGCTATCTAAATCATGAATTCATGCGTCTCGGAAAGGAGAATTACGAAACTTATGGGGTTTTCTTTGTTCATGCGTATGTTCGTAGTTTTCTAAATTAATAAATTGTCATTATTTCAAAACCAACAAACTTTATTTTCTATGTCATGGAAAGGAAATTGAGAAAGGAAAAGAGTATAAAATGAGTAAGAAATTGAGAATAGGAATTGAGATTCCTAAATGTGGAAAGGATCGCATGTTATGCATTTTGTTAATAACGCTCTTTGAGTACCTTTGTACTCACCCTTGCTATAATCCTCCTTTGCTTAGGAGCATGTCGATTCGAGAGAATGGCTAAGATCGGGAGGAAGCTACGGACGAATATCATGGAATCGGATTAAAGTGGGTACAAGGTGGACACTCAGTGTAGAATTGTTTTTAAATAGAAAGTAGTTAGAATATTTGTTTTCCTAGGTTTGTATTATTCAAGCCTTTGGGCATTGTAATCAATCAGTAGCCTGCGTGGCGATATTTTATAATATTGTGATTTTGTCTCTAATTATTGTTCTGTTGCAATACTGATAGGCTTATTATTCGTTAGAGCGATGTTTTATCGGCTAAAGCGAATAATAATCCGATTGACTAGCGTTATTACCCCATGGTAATAATGGTCGTCGTCTATGTGCCGCCGCCGCCTTGCCGCTTTGGGGGCTACGAAGGAACGCGTGAGGCTACAATAGCGTAAAATAAAAATTTCTACCGCGCACACGAGGACATCATGCTAAGGAGGGATCATAGATCGTTACCACTAGGCGCAATGCGTGAGAAGAGTTGGAGAAGCCGATCCAACCACGCGCGTCGAGGTAGTAGTGGAAGTAGTCGATCGTCCCGACAGATCGTCTCCTCCACGCGATCAACCACACCACGGCGGATCCAATCGTAGTTTGTTGATGCCGATCAACGCCGCAGCGGCGCCTCCACACGGTATCCACACGCCCGGAGGTGAACGCCGATCGCGAGTGTACCAAAGACTCGCGAGCGGCTAGGGTTTGGCTCGGGAGGTGGCGGCTAGGGTTTTGCTCGGGAGGAACGAGCGTACATCCCTCGGCCCCGCCTCCAAATATATAGACCTCCTCACTTGGGCCTCGTGGACCGAGGCCCAATAGGAGTCTATCAGGATCTCTATCCAAATTGAGCCCACATCAGAATCACATTCGAATTAGTGTTCCAACCCGTTAAGTGTGCGACTGCAGGTTCACGTATACTTGGTCACGACCGGAAACACCTTTCCGGTCACCATTAATAGCGGCCTCTAGCAAGACATATTAACCCCAAAGTATACGTAAAGATCATATCAGTGAACTGTAATGTTCTCATGTACGAATCCCTTTGCCTCATGATATAGATTAAGCTCAAGGCGAGACTGTGTCATCCTCTTAATAGCTCAATCACTCTCTCGATTCCGTGATAGATTATAAACTTGTGATTGACTCCTCAATCACATTGGCATGGCCATGCACTTTCATAATCCATTACGTCGAGGCCCGGAGATATCTCTCCCATAAGGAGGGGCAAATTCTATCTTGATCATTCACATCCCACTACATGTTTCATAGCAAACCCGAAGACTACTTTTATGACTACCCGATTCACGGAGTAGTGGTTAGTAGTCCCAAAATAGGCTACTACGCATGTTGGGAACCATGATGATCTCAAGTCTAAGGATTCTACATAAACACTACTTGAGACCAACTAATGACACATGGAATCTGCGCAGTTGTCTCATGGCGGGTCTATCCAACATATGTTCACTAACACATGTCCATATTATTGATTTGGTATCACCATACCATGATCCATGAGACATGATCATCAATCAATACATATCTTGATCTTTGAATCATATTTGTTCCTCATATGATATATGATCGGGATCATTTAGAAATAGCAACATTTAAGCATTAAGAGTCTCATGAATAAGTCACATACTCATTGATCAATAATGATAATGTCTATTTCAAGGAACAAAGTAATGCATCATAAACATAGTATGTGATATATTCAACATCTCCATGTTGCCTCTAGGGCATATCACCAACACTACCGTGGCCACGTGGACGGATAGTGCGCTTTTAATGGCAGCTGGAATTGCGCCGACGCCTGTCCTGGCAGAGGTCGCAGCGCGATCCGCATGCCGTTGTAGAACGCGCCGACTCGCCATTGGCACATCGTGGGATGTGAGCAGTTGCATGACTGCGACCGTTCGCCTCTTCCCCAGGAAACTGGGACGCGTGTTGAGGGCGTGGTGGCGTCCGTGCGTTGTCTGGCCATCTACCAGGCACGCCCCTCTAGGCCCCGGCGACCCTTTTTTCCCAATCACGGTATCCGAACCGTTGTATGCTTGGCCGCTGCGTCAAACCGCAAAGGAGGCGGCGGGCCTATAAAGCGCCTTGTTGAGGTGGGGCGCTCCTTCTTGCCTATTACCTTGCTTTGCCTTTTCTCGCTCGCCACGCCACGCCGCCGCTCGCTTTTGCTTCCTTCGCCGCAATTTGCAAGAGTAATGGCCGAGCTCGACGACGCCGCGCTAACCCCAGCGGTTCCTTGCCGGGCCAGACGAGAGTGCCACCGCCTAAGGGGTATGCGCTAAGCGCCGCGGTGAGCTCCGTGCCAACAGTGGTGAACGCCATGGAGCACTCGGGGCCGTTGCTCGCGTAGATAGGGAGGAGCCGTAGAATCAAGAGGTGCCGCGCGACTTGAGCGGGAAGGGAAGATCCACGATCGCAATGGGGCTCGCCTACGGCCGTGGACGCAGGCGGAGCCAAGCCCGGGCAATGGAGGCGATTGTCTTCGCCGCTTTCCTCGACGGCGCTCGCGGATTCCGCCACATTGTTTGTGGGCGAAGTGCTACGGGCCTACAAGTTGAGGTAGCCCACCGACGCCAAACGCCATAATCCGCCCGGTCGTTTATGCTTGGCGATGCGCGATGAAGGCGGCATCGGTGCAAGCTCTGTTCGCCACTCGCACGATGCACGTGCCGCCTCGGAAAGTTGAG
The DNA here is from genome assembly GCA_036346575.1 of Dendrocalamus sinicus. Lineage (NCBI taxonomy): Eukaryota > Viridiplantae > Streptophyta > Magnoliopsida > Poales > Poaceae > Dendrocalamus > Dendrocalamus sinicus. Next base: position 44,787,077 of record CM070641.1, on the reverse strand, counting down.
GCGGTGTCCAACTTTGGCAACGTGGACTTCGTGCTCGGGCATCGTGTTCGACGTTGTTCCTGCGCGACCTTCCGGGAAACAAGAATCCGGGACGCCAGCGGCAGTGGTTTTACTATCTTGTGACCGAGCAGAGCGGCCTACATTGCCAAGGCGGGCCGATCGCGTTCAACAGTTCGCCAAGCCTAAAGGCGGAGGTGGACGACACGCAAAGGCTAGAGAGCCTTGTCGGCGTCGCCCGTCGGATGAGCATGCGTGATTTGGCCGAGGAGTTCACCATGCACGGTGGCACCACTTCCAAGTGGAAGTATCTTTGGGCCAGGCGGCGGACCGTGAGGACGGGTTGAGCCCATCCATCTCCCGCCTGCTTCCGCCTTCCGCTCCTTGTAAGTCGCCGAGCGCATCTGTATGTACGCCCTTAAACCTGCGTGGTCCTCGCTGATTGCTTTGTTATCCTGCGTGCGGTGACTCGGTGGAGGATGCGAGCACGCGTTGCGGGGCTCCTCGCCCGCATACTGAAAGAACAACAGAGCTCGCGAGGCCACGATCGCCGTGGCTAAGCAAAGGCGGGTAAACCGCACTCGCGAGGCTTTGGGCATTGCGGTGCTCGAACGCGCTATCCGCGGAGGCTTCGCGAGCGCCCGAGCCATCCGGTGATGGCGATCGGCGAGGACGCCGTCTTTGCGGCGGCGGACGCTCCGCGGCCCCATATGCGATCGCCCAGCACGCGGCGGCAGCGCCCGGCTCGAAAGGCGCGCCTCGACTCTCCGAGCCCTGCCGCCACGCCGGCGGACTGCGCGACGGCTACCATCGGATTAGAGCCCGCCAACCCGGGAGGACACCGCCGCCGCGCGAGGACTATGGGCGGCGGTTCGATACGCTCGCTACAATCGGCCAAGATGCACCTCCCGCGGCGTTATTGCCGGTGCCACCGAACTGCGCTGGGGCGCCGCGGAATAGTCGCCGACCGCCGCAGCGGCGCCCTCGGATCGATCCACATCGCTGTCGCAAGGGGCCGTCTGGCGTTGCGGGTTCTGCCGCCGATGACACTGGCGCGGCGAAGGGCCTCACGCGAACGAGGCGATTGCACCGTGACTCGCGATCGAGCGGCGGTATCTCTCTGCCGCGACGGGCGTAGAAGGTAGGTGCGACTCCCTTTCTTCCGCGACCGCGAAACTCTCTCCGTCTGCTCGCTCATTCCATCGACCTCAAGAGAGACTAGGTCTTCCGGACGCCGAAGGGTCGAGCAACGGCGCGCGCTGGTCCGAAATCCTATGCGAGTGTCCCTTCGCGCTTGCGCGGCGAGGCGCCGGGCGCGTTAGCGGCGTCGACGCGTGGGATCCGAGCCCGTTCTCTCGGACTTCCTCCCGCGCTTGAGGTACTTCGCGCGTCACGGCGGCCGCGGGCGTGCGAACAACGGTCTTGACCGACAGACGTTGTCCTCGTAGCGCGAAGAGACCACCTAGCACCGCGCTGCGAGCCGGAAATAAGGGTAAGTATGTGCGCCGGTTGCTAGGTACCTCGGCGCTTTCTTGAGTCGTTGTTCTGTCGATCGCTTGCCATCACCGGCGTTTGACGAGGCCCGCATTCGGAGCGAGAGCTATGGAAGCCACCGTGTCGCGGACGACGCTTGCGCTGGCGAAGGATGAAGAGCCGCGGCTGGGGCGCCATGGAGGCCGTAACGGAGGCCGAGGAAGCGCGACCGAGACGATCAAGCGTGCGCGGTGCGAACGCGACTCCCTTTGTGCAACGGTCGCCGCCCTAGAAGAGGAAAAGACCCAATTGGCGGAGTGCATTGCGGCAAGAGCGCGCTTAGGCAACGCGGCCGCGTCGCATGGCGGGCCATGGAGGGTGCGAACCAGCCCTCCGAGATTTGTGCGTTAATGTACCGGACACTACGCTTGCGACCCGGAGGATCTCGCGGAGATGCTCGGTGATCCAGAAGGCGGCGTTGCTCTCCGTGGTGCCGAACCTTTGGCGAACACTGCAGATTATGTTGGCGCGTGCCTTGCCCTCGCCATGCTTCATACTCATGGGTGCCGACACACCCATGCACCGTGAATCCGCAACTAGATCTTCCGAGCGGCGGAGGTGATGGTGGGCCGCCGTCGCCGCCGTCGGGCCTAGCTGCAGAACTTCCATCCGCGGATCCAGGATCGCTTTGGGAGGACGCGCAAGAGGCTGCCGTGTGGCATACGCCGCATGGAGAAGAGGACCTCTCCGCTGGCTTGAAGCGATGTTCTGCGGCCACAATGGCGGTACGAGCTCGCCGGGACCGCGTCAGGGTTGAGCGATCGGTCGGGGAGGTCGGGGGGGACTGCTGCCCATGCTTGTAATCACGGAACCCCCTGTTTTCTCAGTGAATCAAAGCAATAGGTTGTTAGCTTATACTCCGGAGAATGCGTGGGGTCGACATCCACGTCTTTTTATACTCCGAAGAGTACGCACGGAGGCAACGTCCGTTGCGTGCACGATACTCGTGTCTTGTTTATACACTGTAGAGTGCGTAGGGAAAACATCCGCGTCTTATTGCGCGCGAGGGCGTCCCCCTGCTGCGTCTTATTTATACTCCGTAGAGTGCGTGCGGAGGCGGACCTCGGCGCTACGTCTTATTTAGAGTCCGTGGATGCGGCGTGCGAGGCGCGACTCGGCGCTACGACTTCTTTATAGTCGGAGACTCGCGTGCGGAGGCGACCTCGGCGCTACGTCTTATTTAGAGTCCGTGGATGGCGGGGTAAGCAACTTTAGGAGCGGCAAGCTTTATTGAACTCCGTTTGCGCGGTGAGCACCATGCAAGTAAAATCGGCGCCGCTACACTTGCCGTGTTATCGCTAGGCATAGTACCGCCGCAACTTGCGGCTGTTCCATGTATGACGAGAGTCTGTCCCTCGAGTGTGGCAAGGCGGTATGCCCCTTCGCAATGCTTCTAGGACAATGAAGGGACCTTCCCACTTAGACTCCGCTTGCCCACGGTCTCCGCGTGGGCGCCACTCGAGGCGAGGTCCCGGGCACGAACGTTCGTGGGTATCTGAGCGGTCCCGAGCACGCATCATCTGTCTTGCATACTTCTCGGCATGTTGGGTCGCCCTCGCATATCCGTCGAGAGATCCAAGGACACACAGCGCTCTTCCTCCAAGATTGGGGCGAGGACCCTCCGCGAGCCCGCCTTGATTTCTTCGGCGTCAACGCCGTCGCCAAGAGGAGCTTAAAGGGCGTGAACCCGTCGGGCGTGTTGCCGTTGTGCGGAGGACCAAAGGACGCCATGGAGCTCGCTCGCCACTTGCCTTTCGGCACCACCAGCGCTTCTTGACGTGGCCGAGATAGCGCTGTCGCCCTCTCCGACTCCGTTGGTGGGGTGCCCACCGAGGCGAATCGGGCGTGATGCCCATGCCATCGCAATACTCTTTGAATAGGGTGGCGTCGAATTGTAGGCCATTGTCGACGGTGAGCTCCTCAGGCACGCTGGCGGCATATAATGTTCGCGGAGAAGCGTTGCATGGCCGCCGAGGTTATTTTAGCTAGGGCTACCGCCTCCGCCATCCGGAGAAATACTCGGTCGACCACGACAATCGCGAGTCCCCGGGCTCGGGAAGCGGTCCTATTGAGGTCGAGGCCCCAGCGTGCAAACGAGATCGGGGATGGTATTGAGGTGCGTCGGGGGCTGCGGATGATGCGCCCCATCCATCGGCATCCTTGACACGCGCACAAGGTCTGGCGTCGGCGATGGCGATTGGCGAAGAAAAGCCTTGCTCGAACGCCTTCTGGGCCAAAGACCTTGCTACTAGGTGAGACCCGCACGCACTGCGTGGATGTCCGCAAGGAGATTTCTCCCTTCCTCGACCGAGAGGCACCGCAAGAGTGGCGCGCATGACCCTTTGTAGTGTCTCCTCAAACACACGAAGGACACCGGCGGTCTTTGTAAACACCGTAAATTTCGGTGGGGTAAATGCTGTTCGGCGATGCCTGTAGGAAGTTAAAGATGGGCTCCGCGCCACGCCCGTGGGATGATGTGGTATCTGACGGCGCGTCCGCTATCTTGCGCTATGGTCGCCTGTGGCAACACTCGTAGAACGCCCGTCGGGAGGTGACGATTGTTGGTCGCCGCCGCGCGGCGTCGGCTTGCTCATTCTCCGCCCGGGATGGCCTTGATCATTACACCGTGAAGTGCCGTTCCCTTGCTCTAACATTGCCAGTACTTGGCGACTCGGGTCCTTGGCTTGATAAGACTTGTGCGCATGAACCGCCACGACGCGAAGTCCGCGCGAACGAGCACTCGCCGCGCCCGATTGCCTTGAGCTTTGTCGGTCGAAGAGCGCCTCATACTCGGCCGTATTGTTGGTAGCCGGAAGCGGAGGCGCGCCGAATACAGAGGCGCCGCCTCGGGCGTGACAATTACCGCGCTTACACCGCGCGCGCTGCACGCTGTAAGCTCCGTCGATGGTGAGCGCCCGGGCCGGTCGACGTTCTTCGGGCGATCCGAGCCGACGAGTCCACTTTGCGAAAGTCGGCGAGAACTTGGGACTTGATCGTTGTCCGTGAGGCGAGGTTAGGAGAACGGGCAAGCTCGTGACCCATTTGCCAATGCGCCCGTGGACTCCTTGTTGTGTAACATCTCGCCAAGGAAAGGAGGAAGGCACCGTGATCGGATGGGCGAGAAAATAGTGGCGGAGTTTTTGAGGCCATGATCGCGCGCGTGGCGAAGCTCGACTCGCGTGTACCTTGTCTTGGCACCTTGGAGGCTTCGAGAGGCGAAGTATACGGGCATGCGTGGCGCCTTCTTCTAGAACCGGGACGGCAGCGACCGGCAGAATCGATGCGGCGGGTAAAGCGGGAGGGGAGCCTGCGGTTACGGGCGACGGGGTAGGAGACTTGCGAGATGCTTCTTAAGCTCATTGAAAGCCTCCGCGCACTCGTTGTCCCAACGAAATCCGTCACATCCGCGGAGTGTCTTAAAGAACGGCAAGCCCCGCTCCACCGCCTTAGATAGGAAGCGACTTAGGGCTGCCATGCGGCCCGCCGACCTCTGGACCTCCTCGTCGTCTTGGGTGGCTCCATACCCAAGATGGCGTCGACCTTGTCGGGGTTCGCTGGATGCCCGGTCGGATACGAGGAACCCGTGAGTTTGCCCGCTTGCACGCCGAAGACGCATTTGTCGGGTTGAGCTTGATGCCGCCTTTCTTAGGTTGTCGAAGGTCTCTTGGAGGTCCCGCCATGCAGCGAGGTGTCGAGTCTTGACTACCACGTCATCGACGTAAGCTTCCACGTTCCTCCCGAGCCGGCCAAGGCGGCGCGACGAGACAGTGAAGGTAGTGCTGCGTTCTTCAAGCCAAAGGGCATTCGACGGCGCGAAAGTCCGTCGGCGTGATGAAACCGGTCTTCTCTCGCCGTCTTCACCATGTAGACACGATGATAGCTTTGAATAGGCGCCCAGAAACTCATTAACTCGCACCGGCGGTGGCATCGACGAGCCGATCGATGCGCGGCAAAGGGTAATTATCCTTTGGGCACGCCTTGTTGAGTCTTTGTGAAGTTGATGCACATACGCCGTGCCCCACCGCCTTTTGACTAATATCGGGTTAGCGAGCCACTCGGGTGGTGGACCTCGCGAATGACCCCGACCCGAGAAGCTTCTCCACCGCTTTGCGCCGCTGCCGATCCATCGACATGCGCGCGCACTTTACTTGACGGCTTAGCGTCGGGCGGACCGCCAGCGATGTTCGACACGCTCAATTAACACCCTTGAGGTCCTCGGGAGACCATGCGAAGATGTCGCGTTGTTTTGAAGCACTTGGAGCAGATCTCGTTCGACTTAGGAAGCCCTCGCCGATGGACACGAAATCCCTCCCTGCGAGTGGCATCGTCTTGACTCCGCCGGGCCGAGGCTTGGCGTCCATCCGAGCGGCGGGCCCCTCGGGCGCGGAGAGGGCATGTATCGGCGATGCGGGATCCGGTGGCGGCCTCGTTCGCTAGCAGTCTCCGGTCGCGAAAATGATGATGACCCTCGGACCGGGAGCTTCATACATAAAAAGGCAGGGTGCGCGACCGCCTAGAAGGAGTTGATGGCAGGTCGGCCCAATATGGCGTTGTACGAATGCGGGATGTCCACGACGTCGAAGAGGACATGCTCGGTCGGATGTCGCCCTTGTTACCTTCTTGGCGAACGTGGACCGGGAGGGACACATGTCCTAACGCCTATCGCGGTTGGCCTCCGAAGCCTTGGAGAGGAGCTCCTGGCTGCTCTAGTCGGCTGCGAGGGATTCCTATGCAATCGAGGGTCCCTGCGATCAAAATGTTCACGAGCTTCCCCCGTCAACCAGATGCGCCTGACCTCACAATGTGCTATGTGGGCCTGGATGACCAGAGGGTCTTGGTGAGGGTACTCCACTCCTCTGGCGTCATTCAGGCCGAAGGTGATACTACAGGGCGGCATCCACAGTGCGGCCGCCCAGGGGCCCGAGGCAAGGACCCGCCGATGATGGCGCTTACGCGCGGCACCGTGTGTCCTCTCGGCGGTGCTCGCGGGATTGTCCGCGAATAATGCTTCGAGCCGGAAGTGGCCGGAGGGCGAGGCACGGGTTCGCCATCGTGCGTCGCAGATGTCATGAGCGCGGCGCCGCGCCTCCGTCGCGGTGGTCGCCGAATCGTGCACCTCGCACGGTGCCATAATCCAAGGGCTCTTGTTGCACGGGCGCCCGCGACCAGTCCGCTTCGTCCCCGCTCCTCTGCGTCGGATGGGGTCGGTCCTCGGCGATACTCGATGCCGAGGCCATGGTGGGCCCTTTGTTGCCTACGTTGGTGGCGCCGGGGCTTGTGCTCGCCTTGGCGTTTTATCCTTTTTTCGTGCGCCGCTCCCGGAGCATCCTCCTAAGTTGTCACCGTGGGCGCTCCGGAACCACGACCTTCCTCGCGGCGAGCCCTTGACGGAGCAAGGTTGGGGTGGAGTACCGCGCTTCCACGCTTCTTCCTCGGCCGTGCATGTTCCTCGACAGCTTGAAGAGCTCCTCGATTGCCGCCAGACACGCGCGCGCGAAGTCCCAGTGGTCCGTCTCGCCTTTGCGGCTCAATGATATTGGGGAACTCGCGATCTTGGACCACCTCGCCACGTAGCCTTGCCAGCGCGAGGCCCGAGTCGGCGTCTTAAGGTTTTGTAATGTATGTTAGTTTTGGGCTTGAGCGCCCGCTGCGGAAAATCGGTTGTTAAACCGTAAGTTGTTGTAAATGTTTGGCTCCTATATTGTAAGCTTGTGCTGTTATGGTGCGCACTCATATTCAGTACTCCACAATTATTTATTTCTTGTATAATTACAGAGATTACTAGCGTCTCTAGAAATAGAGACGTTATAGGCACCAGGTGGCCAAATCCGAGGCCTGGGCACAGAACTATGGTCTTCTTCATTGCTAATGTTCTGTTTGAGTCGTTCGTGAGAGATTGTGACTGGCCGTGAAGCTCAGAGGTGCGAAAAAAAAATACTTGGTTTACTTTGCCGTGGCTCTTGTTTCGTGATAGTGCACCGGCCGGGAACGGGTATACATATGGGCCGAGCGAGTTTCTTCTTGCCGAAGAAGAAGATAAGTTTCCGGACTGCAACGTGCAAGATCGAACGATGCGCCACTGAACGATACGAGGGGAAACCAAGTCCTTTAGCTCGAGCAGATGATAAGCTTCACTATTTCCTCGCTTTTGACTAGTTTGATGTGCGACAATACAGCGCTCCTCTTTCGGCCATGTGGGTTCCAGGACATCGAAGTCGCGCTTACGGATTGGAACTCTGCAGACAATTCACAGATGACCGACGTATGCCTTACGCTGCTGTTGAATGGGGTATTCGTGAGGAATTTGCTGCACAAAGGATAACTGCACGAAGGAGCGGTGAACCTTCGGAGGGATCGTTTGTCGAGAAGTAAACGCGCCATAGCTTTCCAAACCTGCTCAGCTATGACATCTTGGAAGAATTTGACAATTTTGCACCTGTGTGGGCTGAAAAGCGCGACAACCTCCTGCTCCGCAGGCCACCCCGCAGCTCGTCACGGGCCGCACAACCACACACCACGATCAGCGGGGCAGCGCCTAAAACTTGCCCGAGTGCTAGAGGTGGTCATAGATTAAAATCCAATATAAATCCAACTCAGCTCTTATTTAAAGAAGCTTAAAACTTCACCCAACTCAACCCAAAGAACACCTTTTTTATAACCCAACTCAACCCAACCTAATCTATATGGCATTTCCACCTAACCCAACTCATTTCAAATCCGTTGCTGACTCACTTTTTACTAATCTACTACATACAAGTACAAGTATATTTATAGGAAACTTTCGAAAATGTTCAGTGCTTAGAATTTCTAACCCGCGTTCATACCATAAAAGTTTCATGAAACTATCTGAAATTTACTATAGATGATTTGGAGTAGGGGTGAAAAGTGGATACAAATTATCCATATTATCTGGTTACCGTTCTCAATATGATGCGAATATGGTATAGATTTTCACATCCGATTAACAATTTCTATCCTATTCGTATTCGAATTCGCATAAAAAATATGGATGCGAAAATGGTACGGACTTTTATCATCTAAAATGTTATTTTATCCAGACTATCTGTATTCATATTCGTATTCGACGAAATAATATGCATATTTTATTACAATATAACTAATTAGTTCGACAAAATTTTTAATTGAACATAAATTCATGTTTCTTTAGGTGAAGTAAATGAATTCGAATGATTAAGTGTGCTTGTACGAGGATAATATGATATTAATGTCTTCATACTACATAAGTTATGAGGATATCTGGATCCGACCGAAGTGAGTAGATATTCGATTCAAATTTATCTCTGACATTTGTCCAATCTGTATTCATATCTGACATTTGTTCGATTCGTATTCGAATTCGAGAAAAAAAATATGGATGCGAATATAGTTTGAATACTATCCAATCTATTTTTGATCCGTTTTCACCCCTAATTTGGATTGTAAAGATGCTACTTTGTACAAATTTTTAGATCCAGACACAGAAGTGAGACAAACAAGCTTTTATAGGAAACATTTTAAAAAGTTCGGTATTTAAAATTCATAACTCATGTTCACACCATAAAAATTTCACAAAATCCCTGATAGAGACGCTATTTTATACAAATTATTAGGTCTAGGCATATAAGTGGAACAAACAAACTTTTATAGAAATTTTTTGAAAAGTTTCAGTATTTGGAATTTCTAACTCGCGTTGACTCAATAAAAGTTTCACAAATTTACCCAAAATTTACTATAGATGATTTAGGGTATAGAGACACTACTTTGTGCAAATTGTTAAACTCAGACACATAAGTGGAACTAACAAACTTTTATAAGAATCTTTTGAAAAGTTCGGTATTAAAATTTATAACTCATGTTAACACCAAAAAAGTTTCATGAAATTTTTCGAAATGTATTATAGATTATTTCGGGTATAGAGACACTACTTTGTATAAATTATTAGGCTAAGCGCATAGGTGGAACCAACAGATTTATAGAAATTTTTTAAAATGTTCAGTATTTAGAATTTCTAACATACGTTCACACAATAATAGTTTTATAAAATTATCTAAAATTTACTATAGATGATTTAGAGTATAGAGATGCTACTTTATACAAATTTTTAGGTCTAGACACAAAGATGGGATCAACAACCTTTTATAGGAAACTTTTGAAAAAGTTTGATATTTAAAATTTATAACTCATGTTCTCATCATAAAAATTTCACAAAAATTCTTGAAATTTATTATAGATGATTTCGGGTATAGAGATGCTACTTTGTGCAAATTATTAGGCCAAAGCACATAGGTAGAACCAACAGGTTTTTATAGAAAGTTTTTGAAAAGTTCCAGTATTTGAAATTTCTAACTCGCGTTCACACTCTAAAAGTTTCACAAAATTGCTGGAAATTTACTATAGATGATTTAGGGTATAGAGACACTATTTTGTGCAAATTGTTATAGGTCTAGATACATAGGTGGGACCAATAAATTTTTATAGAAAACTTTAGAAAAAGTTCAGTAATTTAAAATTTATAACTTACATTCACACCATAAAAGTTTCACGAAAATTTGTGAAATTTACTACATATGATTTCAAGTATAGAGATACAATTTTGTGTAAATTATTAAACCTAGATGCCCATATAGGCCCTATGGGTGGAGCCAACCCATGGGTGGGTCATATTGCAAATTGCAATACCACTAGTTGAACATGTTCTTAACCCAATTTTAAACATAAATTTTAGAACTCATTCTAACCCTACCCAACCCTTTCTACGAGACAACCCAAACCGACCCAACTCATTCACTCTTTCAATCTATTCCCACACAACCAAACCCAACTCAATCAAGAACCCAACCCATTTAACTCATTTGAACCCAACCCATTAACACCCCTATCGAGTGCTCGTCCACCATCCACCAATCGGGCACGCAGCCGCCCGCACCGCCCGGCCGCACCTACACCTATCCACGTGAGCTCCTCTCCTATGCGGTCACGCTTGGCATAGCACCACAGCGTCCTTGCGGCCTTAGCATCATGCGCCTGCCATGTGCATGTTCTTTTTTGTTTCGGTTTATGACTTTTAGGTTGTTTGTGAAAGAGAATATAGAGCAAAAGAAACTCGTATACGGTTTTAGTTAATATAAATGAAATTATTATAATGTGTACTACAATTAATTTGTAAACTCTATCTTAAAAAGATAGTTCGTTTGAAAGATAGTTACTATAGAAAAATCGAAAAATAACTTTTAAAAATTAAAAAAGTCTCCCCGCTCTTCTTCCTCTTGGTTTCCTCCGCCCTTCAGCGTACACGAGGGCCAAACGTACCGTCAGCCTTGCAAATGTTTCCGAAGGGCAGGTGAGATCATCATAGTTCCGTATTTCAACATGTACAATAGCGGCTTAAAACAGCAAGGACGTTTGCCATTGGTCAATGCAAGCAAGAAAGACAGCAATGTGTATGTAAAATTGTTAAGGGGGCAAAAATTACATCCTGTTCGTTCTTTCCCGGTAACCACCTCACAACAATGGAACAGACCGTTGGTGAGCCCAGTCTGGAACCAATCACTAACAATGCACTGTATAATTACAAATTACACACACTCAAATGGAGTATTACACACTAAATGGAGTATACCTTTTCTTTGTCATTTTTTTAATCGTTTTCTGTATGTAAATACAAACATGAAACGTGCTTCTGGCCTTAGACACTCAGCTGCATGAAAAATATACAGTTAATTAGCCTTGTGACTCGTAGTTCCCTTCCTATCTCCTATATATCATCCTACTTATAATCCCAACTAAACTCAGGAGAAGCTCAAGTCTTCAGATGGGCTCTGCACACTCGAGACCTTCCGGGAGGGATCGCCTCGCAGTCGCAGGTCCACATGGACGTCACATGTATTCTACATGATTACCCAAAATCCCTCTTGTTGGTGCTCTTATTCATTTGTGAGTACTGTCCAGTAAGAAGTGTAGGGTAGTAACTCAGATTGTTTCTCCACCTTGCTTTATCCTGTGCTTTATAAAGAAGAATAGACAAAAATGCTGTACACATAGCATACTCTCTCCTTGTTTCCCGTCAAGGATTTACTTGATTTCAGAAATGCTCCTTGTGGAACTCGAATTTTGTGGTGCATTTCCCATTGAATTCGTGGCAAAGTTTGGTAAGTTCTTGAGCCAGGACTGGAGCTCCACAGTAGAATACACCTGTATGCAACAAAAAATAATTATCGTCTTTAATTAACTAGATAGAATTTGAAAATACTAACTCAGCCCAAGCTGGGGTCTTCTTTGCAGTTTTGCTCATGCATGTGCCAAAGCTGAAAGAGCGAATGGTGTGGAATTTCAAATTTTCTCCTCTCCTACTTTCCCTAGACATCTCACTGAAAGTTTTGTATCTTTATGTACTAGTGTGTGCAAATAATAGGTCAAGCATAGATATACAGCGATAACTTTTGAAAAGGGTAGAGAAAAATTATTGTTAACAAGAATGTCCAATGACTAAAAGAAATCAAAATAAAGTTTAACTACTTGTAATATGTAGACTAACCTATCTTGGCATATGGATGCTTGGAGGCAATTCTAGATATGACCTTTTTCCAATTTGGTCTTGCAAAATGTGTCCGAACCTGCAAAATGAGTGCACCAACAGTCAAATGGAAGTATTAGGCTATTAGCTTGCATATTGGACAAGGTAAATGTGCATTTTTTAAACCCTTTATGCTAATAAATAGCGAGGTAAAAACTTAACATTTCAATGCAATGACTTTATAGCCTGACTGAAGCTGTTAATAGTCTTATCAGTACTTACTCTAGTTCCAGAGAGGATGTCAACACCATTCTTCGCATGGTTCAGAGCTTGGAGCATAGTGATGAGTGCTGACCGAGCATCCCCTTCCTCATAAACGCTTGTGAGGTAATTGTGCATCTCAATGATATTCTAGCATGGATCAAAGGTAACTGTAAGTATAACTTCACGAAGGAATGTATTGCATATTTCTGAAGATAACAAACTGCACAGCAAACAGAATTAGCAGTCACTTGATGTACTTACCCTTTGATCCAACTCAGCAATCTCATTCATGACTCCTTTGAACCAATCAAAAGAACCTTGCTCACGTGTCACCCAATAAAAGTAAGCATTTGTGGTCTTTAAGACCCTCTTTGGTCTCGAGGTAATCCTCATAAGTGTGCCCAGATCAACATGTGGCTTATTACGACCAACTGGTGGGTAAAGATCAGTAGAAGCATCCTGCAAATACATAAAAAAAATATGTACTTGTGAGTGCAAAATAAACTATACAAAGAAAATAAGAATGATAATACTATTTCACTTACGAGATTAGGAACATGATTACTGAAGATATGTGATTATATAACATACCTCCTCTTCCTCCATTTTGATGATGTTGTTGAGCAGATCTTTCAATATGCTGATAAAGGGCGTTGCACCAATTCCTAATCCAACAAGTAGTAAAACATCATACTTGCTGTAATCCTGAGCAGGAGACCCATAAGGCCCATCGATCAGAAGCTTGGGTAAGCTGCATAGTCAAAAGACAATATTAGAAACTGTGAAGTGTCCACAAAGCACAAAGTCAACTGCTAAACACAGGGGTGTTCATACACTTTCTTAGTTGTCTCATCTGCTCTAAGAAGGCCGCTTTTACCACCAACTGGAGGCTCGCAAGCTGCGGCAAATACTCTCTTGAGCTCTCGTGTCCAGTCACCAAGTTGTCGAACATGAATGCTGAGATAGTCATCCCCAGGTGCTGAAGTAATTGAGAAAGGATGCCTACAAGATACAAAGAAGTGTTCAAAGATCAATGGATTGCACCGAATCCACCTTTCGAAGAAAGTGTACAAGAAATTCGGTATTACTATCCTAGAAGTGGCGTCCATCATACATAATTCAATTAAAATTGAGAGCCGCAAGTACCAATGTACCATTCAAAGGGCGACACTGCTGGACATTGAACAAACATATATTGTCCGCTTTTGTAACGGAATGTGGGAGGTTTGGACATTTGCAACGTCAAAACATTACCCGGATATATGGCCACCTGTAAAGAAAGGGTGCCGAATTAGTACAAGGCACAAAGAATCAATGCTCAAGTTTCTAATGTCATTGGATTGACCTTCAAGAGCCGGACAGAATAACTGCCAGACCTGAAGAACCTTAGAATCCTCTCCCCTACATACAAACAAACAGGCACTGCAAGATACATCCATGTCTGCATCAAAGGAAACACTATAAGAATCTTACGAATCCAACTTGTTCCAGGTACAAAGAATGAATACAAATACATAAATATCTCACCGTTCTTCTGTACCAGACATGAATGAGGTACAGGCACTCGCCGTGAACAATGAGCGCCAGGTACACAATGACGAACAAATGATGAGAGTACCAGAAAGCATTGAAGCCAGTCAGTTTGTCGAATGGTCTTGGAAGCTTCACCAGGCTACGGCGGAACCACCGGGTTGCTAAAGTAAAAGCAATTACAATGCACACAACCATGATTACTCCAGTGATGCCCTCAACTCCTTTGACCAATGTAAGATATGTCGGCTTTGTTTCCCCGAAATACTTGCCCAAAGGAGCATACTTCTCGTCTGATGAATTTACAAGCCGTGGAAAATCGCATACAAGGTGGTTCCCTGCATGGAGGATTATACCAACGACAATTGCTGCTGAAATAGTCTGTCGTTACAACAAAAAAAACCAATTTCTTGTAATTAGTTTTGAGTTGGCCAAATTGGCAACAATATTTCAGCATCATTCCCATTCCCGCGTCTACACTTGGAAGTATTTGGTCAACTTTCTAATCCACCATTCCCATTTGAACCTTAGAACCCTAATACTTTAGCAGAATGCAAGATACGCTTTTAGACAGATATTCTGAAAGCGGTATATACAGCAATTAAAAGGGAAAATTGCTCTAATGCCACAAAGTTATATGCCATCCTCCCTTTTGCCACATTCTTCAGTGGGTTTGTTATAATGCCCCAAAATTTGTGTTTATGGCTCTCTTTTGCCACTTCCTCCACTAAAATGACCGTTTTGCCCATCTTCTTCTCCTCCTCCTCTTCCTTCTCAAGTCCGCGCGCCGCGCGCGCATGGAGCTCCGCCGTTCAGCGCGCCGACCCTTCGCCTTCCTCGCCGCCGCCACCCGCCGCTCATCGTCTCGCCGCCGCCACCGCCGCGCCCCGCCGCCTCCTCCGCGCCCGCCGCCCCCGCGCGCTCGCTCACCTCCGTCTCGCTCCACCTCACCCCCGGCCGCGCCGACGCCTCTCCCGGAGCTTGCGGGCGTCGGCTCTGGGAGAGGAGGAAGCGTCGCCGCCGTCGAGGTGAGTGGAGCGAGACGAGGTGGAGCGAGCGCGTCGAGAGGCGGCGGGCGAGGAGGAGGCGGCGGGCGATGGCGGGTGGCGGCGGCGAGACGATGAGCGGGCGGGTGGCGGCGGCGGAGGAAGGCGAGCGGAACGGCGGAGCTCCCGCACGGCGGCGGCGCGCCGGACTTGAGAAGGAAGAGGGAGGGAGGAGAAGAAGATGGGCAAAACGGTCATTTTAGTGGAGGAAGTGGCAAAAGAGAGCCATAAACACAAATTTTGGGGCATTATAACAAACCCACTGAAGAATGTGGCAAAAGGGAGGATGGCATATAACTTTGTGGCATTAGAGCAATTTTCCCCAATTAAAATATGTTAACACCTGAGTACCCTTTTTATACTGTTGGAGATGTGGCAAATCAGCCTTACATGCAAATCAAATCTAACAGCCTACCTCTACATGCACAGATGATGCAAGTGCGCATTCGCATCTTTCAGGGCCTAAATTCATTAAGTAATAAGACCACTGGACTACGAAAGTCTATATTTAAGTGGAAAAGAGAGGGCAATACTAAAGGCTAACCTTGTGGAAGTTGATATTGTCATCAAATGGTAATGCCCGTGCAGCCCTTGTACTTCGCAACCAGGTAATGGTGTTACGGCACACTGGCAGGAGGATAATCGCCATATTCAGCTTCAAGGTTTCAGCAGCGCCTTTTGCGGTTGTGATGCAGTAGCCCATCACGTTAAAGACATACCGGTTGTGATATTGCATGAATTTCCAGGTGAACAATCCAGCCATTATCCCAATCCACATTGCAAGCACCCATAAGCGTTTCCAATTGTCCTCCAAGTAGTAGCTCAAAGTGGTGCTTATTTTGCGGATTGGACTCTTCTTCCTTAGTCCTGCCAGGTTCTGGCTCAGTACTTGACTTGTGTAACTTAAAGCCTGACTGTAGTTCATGTAGGTGTCCTTCTGTAACAAAAGTGTCTCCAATTGCCACAGCTGCAATGCAAACAAGAAACAGTCTAGTCTTCAGAACTTTTGAATTTTACATTCCATTGATTCAATAACAGTGAACGCATTTAGCTGATAAAAATACTAGCCTATGAACAAATGATAGTTTTTTTTTTAAAAAAAGAACTGGTCTCTCAAGCAGCAATATCACACTTGTAATAGAGGCTCATAAGCTCATGCACTATGCATGTACTACTAATTCAGGATACTGTGCGTGTACTACTAATGGGGATACTGTACCCGGAGAAAAAGGAGTTCAGGACCTCCCGATTTGATCAAGATTAAGAATAATGTAACTATTTCAAGTCACAGAGGTGTATTATTCCTGAAATAGCCCCTATTAAATATGCATATAAACAAATGTAGAATTAAACCCTTTCTCAAGCTTAATTGACCATTTTATTCAAACAAGTATTAAATGGCTGTTTACTCAATGAAAGAACTTAAGGAGCAATTTTGTCACATCTCATGTGTTGTGTAGTCCTTTCCCACATGACAGATATTCTACACCAAGGTATAGTGAAGTTCTATCTCACTTCATTTTATAAAAAGAAGCGCCATCTTAGTGAATCATGTAAAATTAATCAAGTTAAAATACTTTCTTGTTGATAAGATGCTTCCTTGTGGAGTTTACTTACGAAAAGTACAAGGAAGGTCAACATTACACGATAATCTAAGGGCATTAACAATAGTATAAATAACTGTTGCCTATAATATCTTTTATATCATGTATAGACGGCACTAAAGATAGCTCATACAATGTATTGTTGTTTTGTATGACTGTATAGATAGCTTTTTTATGACATAATATGTCTTATTTATTGTGTTACAGTCGACTATTATATAAGAGATTGTTCAATTCTCTATACTTTATCTCTTCGCTCTACATCATCTCATATCCTATATAATAAAGTCTATAGACAGCTAATATCACACAAGAACAGATGCATCCAAAACAATAAAGTCCGACCAAGCTGAAGTGTGGCCCCTCACTCTTTTTAATATCTGGTGGGGCACACGTCTCATTTGAACGCGCTATCCAAGCAAAAACCTTGTGGTATGTGTACGCAATAATTACTTTAGAAATGCGGCTTTGACTAGAGTCACCTAGTCTACAAGCGCTGGTCAGGGGATGGTCTCCAACCCACAAGAAATGAGGCCTAACACGACACATAACATGGCAGCACAAAATCCACTGGCCGCATGGCCCAGCATAAACAACCCCATACCAAACAAGACAAAAAAAAAGGTAACTCTACGGTCTACATTCCTAGGAGTACTACTGTACTACATGGTCAATCGTGGTTGCTACTCAGCTCCAGCTTGTGTTATCGCTTTAAAGCTTTTGATTTCTTTGAATAAATAAATATAATAAATTTTTATCGCTGTTTTGAAATAATTTATTATGATAAATTTTTCGGAACGATTTATCGATATTCGATTCATTTGCATAAATACTTACGTTAGGACTAAAAGTTATCAGCTATAGCTGTTACTCGTTCTAAATAACTTATAAGTTCAGGATTCTGATTTTTTTGCACTGTAGCGACTAAAAATATATTATAACT
This sequence comes from Dendrocalamus sinicus, assembly GCA_036346575.1. Taxonomy (NCBI): domain Eukaryota; kingdom Viridiplantae; phylum Streptophyta; class Magnoliopsida; order Poales; family Poaceae; genus Dendrocalamus; species Dendrocalamus sinicus. The sequence continues at coordinate 44,769,647 of CM070641.1, read as the reverse complement.
GATATTAGCTTTTTTATACGTAATTAAATTTTACTAAAATAAAAAAGTTATACCATTAGAAACAATACAAAGTAACAAGAAAAAAAGACAAGACCCCCTAAAAAGCTAAAAAACAAAAAAGACAAAATTAAAAAATTAAAAGCTAGAAATGAGAAGCCAGAAGAAGCAGGAACTCATTAGGCCGGACCAAATAAGTTGTGAGGGGGAAATTTTTATTGCAATCGTCGTATCAAGATTCAAGGGTAGGCTATTTGGGCGGTTGAGGTGCACCCATTGCCGAGCAATGCAATAGAAAAATACAAATGTTGATGTTGATAACATTGTGTACCCCTACAGCCCTACTGGTACTACTCCACTACACAGGCTAGCGCACCAACAGGCTTAAGCAACGGGCTTCAACAACGGGGTTTTTTCCTTTTTCTTTTTTTTCTTTTGCTTTTTTTCATTTTTTTAGCTTTTCTTTTTTCCTTATTCATGTATATTGTCCATGCTGATGTCATATTTTTTCCCCTGATGCATCAATAACTAGTAGCAAATAAATAAAATAAGACGTCAACAGCTATAGTGCAATTTCAACCATACGCCATTAGCCCGCAATTTGCCCTGCTTGAACTGGTTGCGGGCGATGATTTATGATTGAAATTGCACTGTACCTATTGCAACTTATTTTATTTCTTTGCTACGAGTTATTGATGCGTCAGGAAAAAAATTTTGATATCAGTATGGATAATACAAAGAAATAAGAAAAAAGAAATTTTAAAATGCCAAAAAAAACCAGAAAAGATGAAAAAAAAAGCAAAAAAAAAGTCTGTTAGCCCTGGCTTTTAAGCCACTTGGAAGGCTATTAATTAGATCCACAACTAGGTGCATTGTTGACCATAATAGAACATGAGCTCCTTGCCAAAAAATGGCAAAAAAAGCAAGCATCTGTACACGCTAAACTATAGCAGTTTTGTCCAGCTACAGCAGTGTTTCTTTCCTTACTCATTTTTATTGCGTAAAATTATTTTATCAATTGACAGATGTTGCACACCAAATAAAAGCAACGAGCTTACCTCAATGTAGCCAAGTCCTTCGGGGTCAAGCTCCTCCATGATCAAGGCGGCGTACTCTTCGGCTTGCTCCTTAAGCCTCGAGAGCTTATTGGCAGATGCGCTCAACATGATAATCTGGGAACAGTAGAAAGGGAAACACGAATTAACTCCACATAATCTAACATTCCCAAACCTCAAGAAAGTAAACACAGAACAACCAAAAATCTTTTCACCTATGACCCGACCCGACTCCTTTTACACAGTGACATCAGCAGTGAAAGGCGATAGATGTTTTTTTAGCCGTGGGCTATGATTTTAGTTTAAATTTTTTAATTCAATCTGTTATCTATTCATAGGAGAGAGAATACGGAGAGAGACATTCATATTTGATTTTAGCTGAAATAATTGAATTCGATACAGTGTCTATTACAATTGACTTATAAACCCCGACTTAAAAAGATAAATCATTTAAAAGATGATTACTATAGTAAAATTCAAAAGTCTAAGGTGCCGCTCAATTGGTCTGAAATAAGCTGACTTATGTCTGAAATTATACTATAATTAGCTGAAATTACACTGTAACTAATGGTGGTTTTATTTGATGTAACTAAATTTAAAAAATTTAAAAATAGAAAAATCAGGTTAACTCATCACGAACAACACAAACGAATACAGAAAAAAGAACCAACAAAAAACTAAAAAAATAAAAAGCCAAAAAACAAAATTTAAAAATAATAAAAATGCTAAAAAAAATTAGAAGGTTAAACCGAAATGAGACCCTAAAGCCAAAAGTACCCACCCATCTCATTTACACGCTCCAATCCAAAAGCTACTGTACATACCTCACTTCTGACGCATCACTTGAGCGGATCAGAAAAGGCATTGTTTTTGGTTTTCAGCTGCTTGTGACTTTTGATTTCTCTTATTAATTATTATTTACTAAATTAATAAATTATAACTAAAAACTATAACCTACCGTCTAAAATATCATGATCATTAGTGGGCGTGACGGAATTGCCCCTCACCAACCGCCTTGCAGACCTCTCTATGCCACAGGATTTTACCGAAACGCCTTCTTCCTTGAAGGGCAGAAAACGAGTGTCCCGAAATGGGCAGGTAGGACCGTAGGAGTTGGTGGCGCCGTGATGCTTTCCCCGCCGGTCAAGCTCACCGACTCCGATTAGATGCCACCAGCGTTTTTCCCTTCCCGTACCATTGTTCATTCCTTCCCCTACGCAGTACGTCGTTTCTCCTCTAAAACCCCTCGCTTGTCGGATCATTACTGGCTTATTAAGAATTGTCCTTCACTCTAAGCACAGAATTAAGGACTGGTACTCCTATCCGGTGAGGCTTGCGACATGGATGTGCATCTGTGAGAACAAATATTGATATGGCCGGGGCGAGGAAATGGACAGCTCGATCGACCAAATACAGGTAGTGCTCGTTTGTAGTGACTATAAACTTGTTACAAGTCAAAAAATAATAATAAAATTCAAAAGAAAAATAGAAAACACCGTTATTAAAGATAATGTAAAAAAAATAAAGAGAAAATCAAAAAACAAAATGGAAAAAACGGCGTTCTCTAAGTTGATTCTGCTTAAAAACTCTCGCCGTCAAAACAAACGCCTACATAATCCGATTTTGATATCCCCAAATAGCAAACCTAAATAGAAAGGGCAAAAAAAAGGGAAAGGAAAGACAGAGCTCGTACTGCAGGACCACCACCAACCCCAAGCACAGCAATGGGCATGGAGTGTTGCTCACCTCTTTCACCTCCGCCTCCATAATCCGGCCGTCCTCGTTCTTATCCACCCTGATTACAAGCAAGCGAAAAATTGTGACAAAACTGACGGAACTGATGCTGCTGCTCTAACAGTAATTACGAATTGCAGAGTAACTCGAGAGTAGTATAATGGTGGGTTGGCTGGTTAATTACATGTCGAAGAAGATTTGGAGGCGGGAGTCGAAGCTGTTGTCGGTGATCTGCTGCCAGATCTCGCGCAGCTCCTCCTTGTTGATCGTATCCACCTTCATCCGCCGCCGCCGGCTCAATGTGTCGAACAGCTCGAGGGCGAACTCCTTCGATTCCGTCATCCCTGCACGTAGGCACATCTCGCCAATGTTTGAACTACGAAGAGCATGCAATTCGAAAAAAATGGAGGAGGAGGCAGCGTGGTAGTTGGTTGGTACCTATGCATTCCGCGAAGTCGGAGCGGGAGAGGTACCCGTCGCGGGCGAGGCGGTCGAAGTTGGCCTGGACCTCCATCCAGGCGTTGTTCGCCTTGTTGCTGCTGATGAAGCGGAGGCCGCGGAGCGCCTTGTGGGCGCCGGAGCTCGAGCGGTCGAGCTGCGCGCGCTGCCGACGCGCGGCGCGGGCGGCGAGAGCGGACTCGAGGCCCGACGAGGGCTGCTGCCGCCCCTCCGCGCGGCTGTGGTTGCGGCCGAACCGCTTGGTAAGGTCCTGCGAGAACTGCCGCGCGCGGGCCATGGCCTCCGCCTTGAGCTCCTGCGAGAACTGCAGCAGCCGGTGCGACGAGCTCCGACGGATCGACGGCGACCGCGACCGCGACGACGACGACGACGCGCCGCTGCAGCCGCTCGTGATCTCCCCCCGCGCCGGCAGCGTCGGCGCCCCGGACGCCGACGCCGAGGCAGCTGGTGCAGCCCCCGCCGCGGCCGGCTCGACGCTCCGCAGCACAATGGTGTCGTCGTCCTGCAAATCGAGCGTGACCTCGACCAGCTCCTCCCCGGCGTCGGAGCTCTGGTCGGACCCGCGCGGCGACGAGCCCGTGCTCAGCGACCGAGGCGTCGTCCCTGCCGAGCCCCATCGCTGGTGGCCCGCGGAGGCGCCGCCCTCATCGCCGAACCAACCACCAATAATCACAGTCTCTCTCCAGCGCAGCTCGCGAAAACAGTCCAATGCTCACGCGCGCGCGCGCACTCGCGAACTCGATGGATTGATTGTTCAGAATCTCTTGGGAAAGGCACCCCTCCGCGACGCGTCCGAGCGGGAGCCGAGCCGAGGAAAAAGGAAACAACGGGAGAGCAATATACGAGGGACAGGTCGACCCCTAAAGCACAACTATAATCTCGAGAGAATTGTTGGTAGGGGTTTTTTACCTTCTTCTTAACTCTTTTTTTGCATCTGCTTATTTTAACTTAAACTTTTGACTTTTAAATTATTTTTTACTATTTTCAAATTCTATCTTTTTTCTATTTTAGCTTTTTGCGATTCTTTTTTCGTATTCATTTGCATTGTCCGTGATTAGCTAACATATTTTCTTTATTTTTAAATTTTTTAAATTTGATTACGCCAAATAAGCCACCGTTAGCTACAGTGTAATTTAGCTAGCTACAGTGCAATTTTAGCTGTAAGCCACTTTTTTCAACCGAAATAAGCGGCATGTAAAAGTTTTTAATAAAAATAGAAAAAACAATCTACTTAAAAATTCTTTAACAGAAAACAACTAAGCTCAAACGGATACTTAGTAGACCTGAGGGTACAGAGTCACAACATGGCTGAGCATGGAGACAAAGCCGACGGTATGGACTGGATATGCTGATTAGGCAATGTCAATTTGATATACTGAGATAATATAAATTACTGACATTCAACTAGCAATTAACAAAAGTGAGTACTCCTAGCTTAAGTACTGGCGATTAGGCTCGCATAAACTAGTTGGGAAAGATAGAGGCGAGTCGTGTGCTGGAGAAAATGACACGGGCCTTTTCACTTTTCTATTTCATCTCGTTCATATGGCAATCTTAAATACACTCGTACACTCCTATCTATCTTTCTTAGCCTCCGTGAGTACTTACAGTTGCATTATGCTCTTATGTTAGGAACGTGAGAAATTTTGCCGATTTCTTAGGATTTCTTTTTGTGAAATCCCTAGTTCTAAACATGTCATCGTATGATGACCGAGGCTGAATTTTTTCTACGAAGGCAAGACATTGGTGGTGATCGTTCGGCTGAAAAGCTCGTGGTTTATGGCTGAAAACACTGTAGTTGGTGAAAAAGCACTGAAATGATGAGAGGCTTATTTAGCATAATTAAATTTAAAAAATTTAAAAATAAAAAAATATGTTAGCCCATTACGTATAATACAAACAAATACGGGAAAAAAAGAACCGACAAAAAAGCTCAATAAAAAACCAAAAGTTAAGAAAAAGATGAAACTTATGAATAGTGAAAAATAAGTCAGAAGTCGAAGCCGAGTTGATCAGAGCCAATGATGATTATGCACGGTACTCAGCACAAGCCTTTTCTTTGGCCTATGGTTTGTCATCCATGACCAACGCTAATGTTGCTCTCACCCTGCTAGTACACCTACTTAAGTTGATATACGCTCTGTTTTTTAGACTACCCAATGTATTGTTTTGACAAAAATAATATTGGGTAGAGGAAGCGTGCAAGGCAGTATGCGCGTGTATTAGGGGTGTTGCTTGGGGTACCATTAACAACATTGGTGTCGTTGTAGCCGAGTCAACTCGTGCTGTGGTTTATCCCAACTCTGGTGGTGTGTTAGGGTGGGTGGTGTTGGCGCGTTCGGCGACGTACTGATTTAGGAGTAGATGCAGGGAGCGTAAAGACTACGAGCTGGAAAACACGCGCACGTAACTAATGGTCTGCGAATTACAAGTCGCTTTTGCATTGGCTGCTAAGGGGCCGGACTGGTACTCTGGGATCACTATTTTACATCTTTTTTTATATTCCTCTGAGAGAAATTCTAGTGTATATGACATGTTACTTTACCTACTAGGCGACCATGAATGTGTGTTAATACATACGTAGTAGAGGCGTTCGTATTGATTTTTTTTTTCTAATGATTTTTTATTCAAAATAAATAGTAATAGTGAAAAGAAATAGGGCATGTTCTTTTTGGCTGCGGCTTATGGCTTTTGACTGCGGCTTGTAGCTTTTGAGCTGTTTGTACGAGATATTACAGAGTAACAAAAACTCACGTGCGGTTTTTGCCAATATAAATGAAATCAGTAAAATATGTACTACAATTAACTAGTGGACTCTATCTTAAAAAATACTCCGTTTAAAAGCTAGTTACGGTAGAAAAGCCGAAAAGCAGCTTTTAAAAGCTGAAAAGAACAGGCCATAGTTTTTAGGAAAAAGAAGCGAGAGGTGGAAAAAGTAATGGAGAAATACGTACACGTGACGGGAGCAAGAGGAGTGAGACACGTCATGCACCTATGACTATCTATCTTATCCTCGAAGCGAGACGGTAATAAGAGGAGTGAAAAAAACTATTTTGAGAAATCAGATATTTATATTGATTTTTATCTTTTTAAGTAAAAACTGATATAAGCAGGGTCATGTTAATACGGGAAAATATTTGGGCTCGTGTCTTGATTGTTTATGCAGTATTTGTCGCGAAGACGAAGCCATCATTCTGGAGTTTGGCTCGAAAGGCAAGAAACAAGTTGCATGTTTTAGTTTGTAAGGGCATCTATAGTGTATATAACCTAAGGGATCTTAAGGTGGGTCCCATCTAAACCTTAAGGCCGACGTTTTAATGTATATAATTAGGGGTCTTAAGATGATCCCACTTGGTAGATAAAGAAAAATTGTATTTTAATGCTTATGGACAGATCTTTAGCTTGAGAACCAGCCTCAAGCCTTTTTTACTTATAGTCTGCTTAAGATCACCCCTATAATATATAAGATTGATCTTAAGATGACTTAAGATCTTCTATTTTCATACATTACATATGCCCTTATGTCAGCCTTTGAGAGCGGAACGAACGACGTGGCGCACTGACCATCTTTGATTAATGCGCGCGACACACGTCGATCGATCCCATCTGTTCATTGTACGTACGCTGGAGTCCCAAATGGATCAAATCGTTCGTGTTCGTGTCAATTGTCAAGCTAGCTAGCGATCCTGTCAAGGGATGGAACCAATCTGCCATCTATTATTATTATTATTATTATTATTATTATTATTATTATTATTATTATTATTATTATTATTATTATTATTATTATTATTATTATTATTATTATTATTATTATTATTTCATTGATATGCTTTTTAGACTTGCTAAGATAAAAAAAATTAGAAATATAAATAAATAAAAACAACGGGTAAAATTTAAGGCATCTACTTTGTTTTAAAGGTAAAAAATCTCACAATAATTCTAAATAGAAAATTCTGAAAATTCCTATATTAATCGAGAAAAAAGAAAAGCATCTCCACCACATATTTTAGTATGGTCAGATTATAACAGTGTAGATTGATCATATATGTATATTAAAGTTATATAGCAAATACAATTGTATTTTAATTATAAGTAGTAGAGTTGTATACCAAAATAACTATATCATAATATCTAGCTGTGCAATTACGCGGGTAATCTACTAGTTCTAAAAAAAGCATCTGACCCTTAATTTGGTGGGCCCTAATTTTAAAGACTTAGATATGGTAATTGACTTAGAGATATAAGAAATTATATCTATGTCGATACTAATTATACACTTAGAGAAAGATTTATCCATTAATATGGCATATCTGAGTTATAATGACCCAGATTAAAAGAAAGAATCTATATTAAGCACAATTAAAATTAAGAGAAATTCAAAATTAAAAATAAAGAAAACTTAGCAATTTGATTTCCATATGACTTCCAAAGTAACATCCACAAATAACTAAATTTTGTAATAATAATTAAACAAAAAATAGCAAATTAAAAGAAAAGAGTAATGTTAAATACAATCTAAATTAACTAAAATTTATAATAAAATAAAATTAGCAATTTGATTTTTCATATGACTTTTAAAGTTAACCCTAAAAAATAAATTCAAAATAATAGTTAAAAGAAAATTGAAATTGGTTTTATGCTAATTTCATCCTAAAACTAAAATGAACTCCACACCAAGTACGATATAAAAACATGCAAATTCAGAACAAAAATTAAAGGAACATTATATATTTGATTTGTATATGAATTTGAAATCTAAATTCCAAAAATATTAAAATTTGTAAACTTATATTAATTACACATGCTGAGGAAACTCCCGTATTAACTAGAAAGATCTAATCATCTATCTCGCGAATTCAAGTTACAATAGCTCAAATTTAAAGAAAGAATCGCATATCAGATACAATTCAAATTAACTGAAATTTAGAATAAAAGTAAAAAATAGCAATTTGATTTTGAAATGACATCTAAAGTAAAATCCGTAAATGGCTAATATTCAGAATAATAATTAAATGAAAATTTAAAAATTAGAAAAGAGTACATGTCAAGTACAATCCAAATTAACTAAATTTTGAAGAAAGAAATGAAAATTAGCATTTGTATCTACATATGAATTCCAAAGTAAATCCCTAAAAAACAAAATCTATATTTATATAATAAAAGTCAATGACATAAGTTTTAGGGTTGTCAAGAAAAAAGAGAAATAAACTAGAAATTCTTAGAAAAATCAAAAACATCAAACCCTCAATTCAGTTGATCTTTATTATGGTCAGTAAACGATTACTAGTGGATGTCTTAGATAAAACAAGAAATCTTACAAGACAATACTACCAATTATATATTCTTGATGAACCTAATATATAAAATGAAGAGAAAATTTGGTCCGTGCCATCCCAAAGATCGACGCGTAGCAAAATACCATCATGGACCAAACACATGGGCAAATACCATCACAGTGTTTCAATACTCCAACGAGTACTCCCTTCGACCACGTGGATATTGACCACGAACGTCTTCCGATGGGTTTTGACCATGGTGGGTTTTCGACCGTGGCTGACTTTCGATGGGTTTCGACCACGGTAGGTTTTGATCACGACTGTTAAGTTTGACCATGGTGACTTCCGACCCCGACCATCTGCTGAAGGGTTTCGACTTCTGTGACTGCCGACCACGGGCATCTTCTGATGAATTCGACCATAGTGACTTTCGACCACAAAGCGCTCCCAGTGGGTTTCGATCATGATGGATTTCGACCACGGGCATTCTTCGGTGGATTTGACCATTGTGGATTGCGACCACAGACGTTTCTCGATGAGTTTGACCATAATAACTTTCGACTATGTGCGACAGTCGATGAATTTCTACCACGTGCCCTTGACTATTAATACATCATTGGCACCGATTCTTACTGCCATTACTGTCAAATTGGTCATGCTAGACGTTGATCATGCACACTTCAAATCACTTCCGTTGTGTCCGTTCGATATCGACGAGATCGAATAGCACGGGCAGGCGTGGTCAAGTGTAACGACCACGTTATCAACGGCCCCATAGACCGATAAGGCTATGGATAATGCCAACGCCCACACCTTCATTAATCATTTGTCCCTGGCATGGAGAACGTAAGGTGAAGACTGAAGACGACGACCAATGCGCAGTTTAAGCGGATGTATTATATGGGTTTACCCTACGGATGTAATTAATCGAGAGCCTTCCAAGGCCTTGGTAACCAGAACACCACATCGTTTATGTCAGATCTGCTATACAAAGTAGGATACACACACACACACACACACACACACACACACACACACACACACACACACACACACACATATATATATATATATATATATATATATATATATATATATATATATATATATATATATATATATATATATATATATATATATATATATATATATATATATATATATATATATATAAAGGGAACTTGTAATTTTGTTCTTCTCAAATGAATGAATAAATACATATTTTTCCTACTTTTGTTGTGTTTATCTATTTTTGTGTACTTAAGTACACTGGCACGCCCGCATCTTATAACCCCAAGGCCAGAAATCTATGACCGATTTCTCACGTCAAACACTTCAATAACTCTCTTTCTGCTCCTTGTGATTGCACTTAGGTTGTTGGTGGCATTAGCTTCAACATTAGCTATTTGTGGAGTGGTTACTGCCTCACTACAATATGAAATAGTCAAGTTGATAATAAAATGTTGGTGGTGATCATTTGGGCTTTTTTTTGTGGCTTATGGCTGAAAATCATCAGAGTGGTGAAAAACATCAGGTGACAGAGGTTTATTTAGCATAATTAAATTTAAAAAAATTTAAAAATATAAAAAATATGTTAGCCCATTACGTATAATACAAAGAAATACGGGAAAAAGAACCGGCAAAAAAGCTCAACAAAAAGCCAAAAGTTCAGAAAAAACGAAATTTATAAATAGTGAAAAATAAGCTAGAAGCTAAAAGCTGAAGCCAAAACGATCACAGCTGTAGTGCAACAAAGGAACACCCATTGTACAACAATTTACCTCTGAGAATGTGGAAGTGGAGGTGCCTATGCAAGAGAAACATTGACTCCTATAGGTTTGGCGGCTCTGGAGCCTCCCTTGGACTTGATGGTTGTAGTGCCTCCCCTAGTTGCCTAGGTTGATCTCTTCCTGAAAAAGATACCAGTTTATGAGTATATATTGATGTACATAAATGATAGCACAAATGGAAAATGTTTCTTTCGATAGATCTTACACTCCACGATAACATCCATGCATGTTTCGATTAGTTCTTGATTGGTGCAGGGGGAAGAACGGTCTGCACGTGTGTGCGCCGATGTATAGTATATATCCCAAGTTGCAATCGGAGAATTGCGTGCATGTTAATTTCCAAATTGTTTTGCATGTTGTGTACGTGAAAATATACTAGTCGTATCGCATTGAGCATTGACTTCCTAATTTTTATTTATTAATTTTGCGAGGGAGCATTGACTGCATGCATGTGTCCATAAAAAACGATACTGGTTGTGTAAAGATGTTGTATATAGGGTGAAGTTACTTTCACGTTCCGTTGAGAAATGGTCACCTTCTCAGTACACAAACTCGTCCAAAATTAAAAAGGAAAGATGACGAAATGATTCTCCTATCCTGAAAAAGTTTACACTGTATACATTCCCTCTCTAAGACCCAACTAATGCACTCCAATAAGAAGCTGACTTCATAAGGTTTATGAGTTTACCAACTCTCTTTAGTTACAACTCTCATAGGTGTAATTCAACTTATCTATTGCAATCAGAAATTTGCATTTATTTTTTTTTTAGATTTAGAAACATATAGGTAAGGGAAGGACAAGAACAGAAAAACATAGGTAAGAATCAAGATGACATAGGGTAGAAGTAGAAAGCTTTCAATATAATCTTTATTTAAAATCATAAGTTGGTTTTGCACAAATGGCTTATATAGCAACCCAACAGGCTAATAGTGTAATTTGGCTATTAATACAATCAGAAAACTTTGTCTACTCAAATGGATTTACCCGATGCATCAAGGTTATCAAGCGGGTATTATTTGCTAACTACTCGAGCGGTGATCTTACATCTTTTCGAAAGGAAAAGTTTTTGTTAGGACATTCATACTATTCTTCTTAATTCCATCCTTAGTATTACTTCAACTAGTGTTAGTTTTCGTTCTATTTGGTCAATACCTGTAGTAAGAAATTAGTCTGAATGACTACACATGTTTTGAAAATTTTATAAACTTAAAAGAAAAAATTTTAATGCATGTTTAAGAGCGATAACATAGAAATAGATAAGACGAGATAGCAATAATACTTAAGATTTCCACAATTCTTTCATATTAGAAATTACAATTTTGTAAAATCGTATTCTTATCGAAGCCAAACCTATACTTAAGGTTACAACCTATAGTCAAGCCTACTCTGATATCACTTGTAACACCCTCATTTTTGGGAACAGGGACGTCGTACAATCTGCAACAGACCAAGAGTTCAGTTGCAGACAGAAAGAGTATCATGCCTGCTCATGAACAATCAAAAGGAGTTAATTTGATTAAAATAAGATTTAATGGTCAATTTTAGAAGAACTGAAGAAAACTCCACAGGAATACTTAAATGCGGTCATAACCCTAACACGTGTTCGAGGAAAATAAAGCAAGACTGAGTGCAATCAACTATACTCAACAAGTCACATGGAGAAACAATATATAACTACTTGTTGGGATTTTCAAGAGATGGGGTATAGTGATTTTATTAAGATATTTGTTGATGTAATTTTATTTGTAAACATTTTCAAACATAAAAGATTAATAACTTCTTAAGGAAATAGAGTTTCAATAACTTGAACGTTTCAAACTTCAACATTCCAAAATATTTCCAAATCTACTTATAACTTGCTATTGAAATCACCGAATGAACATAGCTTCTTTCACCGGAAGCATGGTGTATTCAAGATACTATTATGATGACTCCAAAGAGTTGCCCAGCTTTACTCACAAGATTTCTTAACCCTTATGACTGAGTTAAGAAAATAAGGTTATGTCATTGCTTATCTCTTTATATAGGCTATACCCGGTAGATCACCAAACAGACCCAGGTATCCACTGGCCAAGTCAGAACACATTTACCCATCCTAAGAAGAATCTACCATTGTTCAGTATGGTTTTGCCATTTTCATACCAACGCTCCTTTACTCCTGTAGATATTCAATCAATTTGAGCAGCTATTAGACCAGGTTTGACGAGTCACAAATTATGGTTGAGCAATCACTATGTTCTTTGCTCAGTATAAGGTCATCCTTACTTTATTTGAAGCTTGATCTTTACTTTACATCATGAGGCAGCCATCCACAATGTAGATCCCTAGTGCTCTACGGCACTACCACCAACCCATTCCAAGCCTCAACCCTAGGTATGGTCGTGGACTCCAACCATCTAGTGGCTTTCCACGATTCAACCATAACCCTAGAAATGTTTAAATAAATTACCGATAAAATGCTAATGTCACTTAGTAGTATAATATTTTAAATGAGATGTTCTACAATTATTTACACAGTAAATAAATATTATTAAGGTTGTCAAGGTGAATATGGGCTCAAATTAAACATGGCATTTTATGATGGTAGGACATAACTAATTCACAAGTCATTCTAAACATTTGCCTTAATTAAATAACATTGTGTAAATAACAATAATATAAATAATATAATTAAATAATTTAAACATCATGGGATTCAATAGGATCAAAAACAAGTGACTTGCCTTCTTTCCTGATATCTTTGATCTTTCCTTTGTAGGCTCGCGCCTGCTTCAATTACTCTTGTAGTTCTTCTATTGACTGGCTCGCTGGGTCCGAATACTAATACAAAAGATGAAGGCAAATAAGTTTCTGCTTTACGGAATGCAACATGGGAAACACAAATAAATAACCAAAAGACATAAATAAATTAGGTTCAGGTGATCAAGGTTTAGGTGGTGTGTGATTTGACTAATTGGAATTGGACTAGGTGGGCTCGAGAGGGTTGAAAAGGCTATATGTATGTTGGACGACTTTCGAGACGAATAGAAACGGGCGGGTATATAGTGGCAGATTAATTTTTGGAAACAGTGGTTTTAGGTTTTGTCGGGATTTGGTTTGGCAGAACAGAGGTCAGAAATGCATTTAAGGCATCGAAACAATCGAAATGGGGTATTTTTGGGATTTAGGGTTTTTGATGAACAGTATGCTACAGTGCACAACAGTGTCGGGCTAGCCCAGCTGCACAGTGCATGCCCGTTGGGGAAATTTAAAGCAAATAGTTGGGTGGGCTGGCCGATTCAGCCCAGTTGTGCGCTGGCCATTTCGGCTCGGCTTTAGCGCGCGCTGATCTTGGCCATCCCTTCACCATGCACGAATAGCCGTGGGCAGGCCACGTTGCCCTCGAAGGTTATCATCTACCTCCGGCTGGTCGAAGCTATAGGAAAACAGGGGAGTAATCCCTACCACAATTCGGTGCCAGCGATGAACTCCAGTGGTCCTCGCCGGTACGGACAGGTTCAACTTGAGATGGAGGTTCCATTTTTGGGTCGTGGAAGGAGTAGGGATGGGTGGTAATGGCTGGCAATAAGAGAGAACGTGGTGGCTTTTTTATCAGCCTTGGAGCTCTCCGGTGGTTCTTCAGTGAGTTCAAGAGGGTTTTAACCTTCTATGAGGGATGAGAAACATCAAGACAGTGGAGGTTTTGGTTGGGAAGAACCGACCCGAGCTATCCACAATGAGGATGCTTTGGTTGGCGGTGGTTTTTGGCGACGGAGCTCCACAGAATTGCTCATTTTTATTGAGTCCACTAAAGTGATTAGGGTGTAAAGGGGGTGCTGTGGATGAATATAATTGAAGTTTGATCGAGGGAAGAAGAAGATGGTGCTTAGGGCTCACCAGGCTCAGGGAGAGCGGTGGAGGAGCTGTGGTGAGATTGAGTCTAACTGGTTGGCTGTGGTGAGTGATTGGGAGGAGTGTGAAGCTCTCTGTGACGGCGATTGGGTTTTTAGGGGGAAGGAAGGCGATGGGAGCAGTGAAGCGGTTTGGCACAGTGAGGCAGGCGCGGAGGAGAGAGAGAGAGCGAGGCTTTGCCGGGGAGTGATGGTGCGGCGAGGTGGCACTGGCGGCTCTACAGAAGTTGGCGGATGATGACAGCAGCTGGTACAACGGTTCATGCATGTCGGGCAAGGGGAGGCTGAGCCGTGGTTGGAGAGGCACTCGGTCAAAAGGCGCGTGAAGCTAGGGAGGGTGGGGGTGAAGCTAGTAGTGAGGGCATGAGGCTGGGAGGTGGGACCATTGCACCAGGAGTTGGCAAGCTGGGTGTGAACACTCGCGGGAGAGGCAGCCACAAAATGGGCTCTGGTGGGTGGCCGCATGGGTGGGGTGGCATAGAGAGGCGGCAGTGGCGGCTTTCTTAGGGGCGCCGGCAGGTGGGGGAGACGGGTTTCCAAAGGGCGCCACCGGTTGGAGGATGTGGAAAGCAAAAGAAGAAAGACTCGATTTCAAGGAGATTTGCCAAATTGGGGAGGGAAAAGAGAATTCAAACATATTCCGAAAACAATTCAAAAGTTTTGAATTTTGGGGGTGTTTCACCGGATATGTATGATCGATGCAACTTTGTCCAAGAGTTCTACTTTTCTTACACCTTTGCATTTTGGAAACTGGTGAAGCTGCCATTAAGTAGTATAGCTGTGTTCTTTTGGACTTAAAATTAGCTTATACTTGTACTGTCTACAATAACTAGTTTTTAAATTATGTGCTTTTTCAAGGCGAGGTCAATAGAAAAATTATAGTAAAAAGTGTACTAAGTTCAGCTATACTGGCCAACATCATATCTACTATTTTCCTCTATGTATTACCTCTCGCAAACAATTAGAATTCAAATATTTAAGCTATAAACCATAAGCCATCAGTTCAAAAGAACCTATCTATAATTCTATATGTATCACATGCTATTACTGTGTGTGTATATGGATAATATCAGGATAATATTAGTCATGGTTCCACGGGGATGGTTCCATGACAAAGAGCTAGCACTCCAAGCCATAGACACTGTTTCCGATTCTTCCAGAACATTTCTAGCTAGGTCCAGTGAGCTGTTTAGTTCAGTAGAGATGCATGCGCTTCCAACTTTTCAAATACAGAACGACTACCGACGCGCGCGCGATCGCATCGACGCGACTTGTCTCGTGAGCTGTACTTCGGTTTGCGTTGCGTACTTGGCGTTCGCACGTATTATTGACCAGCCGATCATTCCAGATCAACTTTTTTTTCTTATAATTTTTACTGTAATTAACTTACACTATACTATAGCAGTTGCTAATTTTTCTGACGTAATTAAATTTAAAAAATAAAAATAGAAAAACATGTTAGCCTATTACAAACGAGAAATTTGATATTTGACATTGAATACGTGCACCTCTCAACTTTTAACCTCATTCAAGACGCTTTGAAATTTAACTCTGTCATCGCGAATTCTTTTGATTCAAGGGATTCTCCTCATTTTCGCAGTGACAAGTGTCAAAATAGAAAAGGAGAGAAAAATGAGGAGAATCTCTTGAATCAAAAGAATTCGCAGTGACAGGGTTAAATTTTCAAAGGCGTGCGAATTGGGGGTTAAAAGTTGAGAGGTGCACGTATTCAATGTCAAATATCAAAATTTCTCATTACAAACAATATAAAAGAATACGCAAAAAGGAAGGAAAATAGTAAAAAGACTGAAAACCAAAAAAATCCGAAAAAGATAAAATTAAAAAAATAGTGAATTCGAAGTCAAAAATTAAAAGCTATAGCCGGAAAAAGCGGGCCAATATGAGTTGATCTGGCTCTCCCTGACTGACGCACCTTGCGTGATCGCCAAGAGTGACACGGGGAGCGGGAGAGGATGCATCGTGCTTTTGTTTTGTGGCTCTGTCAACTACACCTGTTACATACATATAGGCGCCTTTGGTGACAATGATAACCGAGGAATTTACGTGACAAAATTGAGCAGAAAGTGGCGCTTCACACGGGCTTTTGCACGCAAAGTGACACGGGCTCGTAGCACATCAGTTCGATATCTCTACATGTGCTCTAAAACTTGGGGGTATTGGTGTAATGATGTTAGTGGCGAGTGGCGACAGCCAACAGCACTATCGGGCGTGAAGAGTGATTGATCTGAAGCTAGCTGACTAGAGGCTCTAGCTAGTGATTTTCATTTGAGCTCTGCAACCGAAACAGGAAAGAGCGGAGCGCGTTTGACTTGCGGTATAATAGTAGTAGTAGTGTCTTCTTAGGATGTGATTGGTTGGTGTGATGAAAGTGGAATGAGATGGGATAAGAATGAGATGAGATAGTTCCACAAAAAAGGTGAAACCATATGGTCCAGCATCTAAGAAGAATATTCTCTAAATTTACACAGGCTCATCCCACTTTGGACCATTCCATCCCACCCCATCTCTCAAATCAAACACATAGATAGACTTGATCAAAGAAACCATCCCATTCTATTCCACCCTATCGCTCAAACCAAACACATCCTAAGCTAAGTGTGAGCTGAAGGCTAGAACTGTACTACCCAGGCAGATGATCTCTGCCCTATGTCAGGCTCAGCTAAGAGTTCAATTTCAAGCTAAATAGTAGTAGATAGAGAGAGATTCCTTGTCGTATGATTTTCTGCGGTGCAGATAGAGCCATTCTAAGGGGAAAAAACAAGAACGACCAGCTTATATATACACATACACTAACCAACGCATATATGTAGAATGCGTGGACAAGTTACTGACATGTCTAAATTAAGTTACCATCGGTTTTGAATGAAGTTATTGTCAAACATTCACAGTGCTAAAAAATCATTATCGGTTCTGCATAAAGTTACCATCGGTAGCGTGTGAAGTTACTGACAATGCTCACAGTACGTAGCCGTGGTAAGTTTCTTCATAGCCGATGATAACGTTTCAAACAACCAGTGATAATTTGCTGGAGCGCAAAACAACGCGTAGAATAGCACTACCGTGTGTGTATGTTTTTTGACATACTCCTTTTTATATGCGTATATGAAGGTATTTACAAAATACACTAAAAACTATGGACTCCCTTGCAATTTTTCATGTGGTTCACATTGGAGTATCTTATAATTAGTATACGGGTATACGTAAAGTAATAAAGGAGTATTTCAAGTTTGTTTAGGTGGTACATTAGAGGTGGGTATAATTACACCCTAGGAGTAAAAGGTATTTTTCATATATATATATATATATATATATATATATATATATATATATATATATATATATATATATATATATATATATATATATATATATATATATGTGTGTGTATATATATGTGTGTGTGTGTGTGTGTGTGTGTGTGTGTGTGTGTGTGTGTGTGTGTGTGTGTGTGTGTGTGTGTGTGTGTGTGTGTGTGTGTGTGTGTGTGTGTGTGTGTCTGTGCATACGCTTACTCTGACACCCTTTAATGGTGTTGTTATAACTCTTTATCTATTTAAGCATACTCTAATAATGATTATAAGATACTCCAAAGTGAGTTTCATCAACAATATTATCAAAGTCCATTTTTATAGCATAATTTGTGTATATACTCCTTTTATACATGGAAAAGTGTATATAGCAAAAATAAAGGATTCCGATGAAAATTTTTCAACTAAGTCACATTGGAGTATCTTATTATTAGTATTTAAGTATACCGAACGTGATAAACATATATATGTATGTGTATGTATAATTACTAATCAATGGCTACGCGTAGAATAAACGTGTGCCCCTGACTAACCCAACCATCTAACCGCTCCACCATCCCACCCCATGGACAGTTACTAGCATTTGTTAATGATGGTAAAGTTACTATCGTATATACGTCAAGTTATCATCCGTAATTCATGAAATTATTTACAGTTATCATCCGTAATTCATTAAATTACTGCCTTATGTGAGTGAAGTTACTGCTGGCATGCATGCATTGAGAGAAGAGAGAAACATGCATGTCAATAGCAAATAACTCGTATGAAAGTTACTACCGTGTCTCAGTGAAGATACTACCAAACACATGTAGAATTACTGTCCGTTGTAACACTATAAAACTAGCAGTAACTCTACATGTATTTGATAGTAACTTCACTCACACACGATAGTAACTTTATATGACACAAATTTCGCAGATTGGACATATTCAACATAGATCTTGTTTTGTTAAGCTCGTGCTTTCTAACACAATGGTGCAAATAGATCGCAGATTGGACTTTTGGTGAAAGAGTTATTGTATTTTTTAGTTTGTAAACAAGATAAAAAATAATAAGTCAAGTGCATTTATTTTGTTCTCTCTCCTACTACATGCATGCATGTAAGTCAAGTTACTATCTTCTGAATATAAAGTTATCATCGATAATTCATCAAGTTACTATCTCATGCACATAAATTTATTATCAAACATGAACCGCACCAGGATACTTATGCGCGTAGCCAGCGACTAGCATGTAGCGTGCGCTCATGCGTTGATTAGCGCAACAATATATATATAATTATTAATCAGTGTGCAGGTTTACAATGTGCATCGGAAAGTTACTGTCATTTCTGAATGAAGTTACCATCGGTAATGGGTGAAGTTACTACCGAACACTCATAATACACACCGCTGAAAAGTTACTATCATTTCTAAATGAAGGAGCAATCAACTTGGTCAAATAAACTCCAAAGTCAATACCAACATGTTAACAAGCATAGTTTATAACTATATATCAAGCAATAGAATAGACGGTCTTCCAAAATCAATCGTCCACAGTGTTAGAGGTGGCTAATAAGGCAAAAGAAGACATTGAACAATAGCTTTCCTTTATCTGTAATGATATTTCCATCGTCACCTGCTTAGCACTTCCTCTAGTTTTGTAATTGTTTCATGTGTTTAGCTTGATTCTAACCGGTCCTTTTTGTATGTTCTTTCTCCTCTTAATTGAAGGGTGAAACTGCTGCCCTTTTCTTCTCTCTCCCTCTCCCCCCCTCTCTCTATATATATAATCTTCTACTCTGGATATAGTTACTTCCACCCATAATATACCACCTAAATAAATTTAACACACTTCTTTATTATCTTGGGTATACTCGTCTACTAATTCTAAGATACTCTAACGTGAACCGCACGAAAAATTGCAAGGGGCGCATAGTTTTTAGCATATTTTGGTATACCCTTATATTTTCACATAAAAATAAGTATGTTGGTGAGAGACCATGTGAGAAAGTTCAGAAATATTTGTGATAAATCATTGTCAATGTGTGTTAAGTTAAAATTTAAATTTGTGAAAGATTTAGATTTTCAGTAGGTGGTTTCAATTTGGTGATCAGACTGGCTTTGTAGAGTGGTTAGACCGATCATGTAGAGCAGTTACACCGGTCATGCAGAGCGGTTAGACTGGCCAATTTATGATTTTTGGCCGAAAGTTCCGAAATTTGAGAATGTGATCATGGATTAGGTCAGTTGGTCCTAGATCAGTGCATTCATATTGCATGAAGCATATTTAAGCTAACGTGTGTCAAGTTGTAAAGAACTTATACCCGAAAATGATTTCTTAGTCTTTAGATGTGCAGGAAAGTTTGAAGTCAACTAAGGTCAATGTAGGGAAGTTTGAAGTCAACTAAGGTCAACAACAAGTACTAGGAATACGCTCATGGAGGAGCCGAGATCCAGAACAGTTAAGAATGCTGGATGAGATGGTTGAGCTCAAGCATGTCACGAGGAAGGTAAGGAATGTTGAATGGAAGGTTCGAGCAATGATGGTCCAAGTGAGGCGTGGTTCAGTGGGAATTGAAGTGGGCGAGACTTGCTGCTGCGTGGCAAGCTATTGGTGCACCCACACATGGCACGTATAGTGATTGCTTGCAAGGAAAAGAGAAGACCAGGTCAACATAAGGGTATTTTGATAGTTGTCCAAATACCAAAAACTTTGTTGGATCAAAAGGGTATTTTGGTAGTCGTCCAAATACCAAAAGCTTTGTTGGATCAAAACCATGGCGTTTGAGAAAACGGTTTAGGCTAAGAAGATGGTGGGAAGATGAAGTGGATCAAAAGCTAATGATTTAGTGGGTTCGGGCTCATGTACTTTGAAAAGCATGTAAAACTCGTGTTGTGTGGGGTTAACGGATTTTCCGCAATTGTGCTAGTGGATAGTGTCCATTAGGGTTAGATGTTGGCTGGTTGCCCCATCTAGTAAATGGGTTGTAGATGGAAGCTTGCATGAAAATCATCCCAACCATTTCATTCTTGAGTTCTATGGTTAGGGTTCGAGAGAGAAGAGTGAGTGTTGTGGTGTACTCCCTTGTCCTC
The DNA here is from genome assembly GCA_036346575.1 of Dendrocalamus sinicus. Taxonomy (NCBI): domain Eukaryota; kingdom Viridiplantae; phylum Streptophyta; class Magnoliopsida; order Poales; family Poaceae; genus Dendrocalamus; species Dendrocalamus sinicus. The sequence goes on along the minus strand of CM070641.1, from coordinate 44,749,039 downwards.
CTTATGGAGTGACTATAAAACCTTTATCCTCAAGTAGCAATATAATCATCCTTGTTCATCTCTCATAAAGTATTCTTGCTTTGGTTGGTTTGCTCTTATTCTTGTTACTTATTTATCTCTTCTCTCATCTTCTTGATCTTGCTGCATACCAAGGATATGTAAGTGATAGAGATGACTTATGTAGATCAGATCCCATTCATCTAGGCACTGTGATTTCCAAGATTTTGAAGTTACTCGATTCTTTCTTGATTTGGAGTTTTTCTTGTATATTCTTGATATGAGGGTTTTGGTTTTAATTTTTGGGTGGTCTTGCTTGCTATGATATATGAGAACTTATCTAGAGCCATTTTTTTACTATTCTTAACCCACGAGCAAGTTGATTCTCAAGTTTTTGAGATTTGCCCGATTTTAGTACAAACTTACTTGTTTGGAGAAAATGTTAAAATTTTGGTCAAAATCCATGTGATCCTTAGATAGAATAGGCTCTTAAGACTCTCAGTAAGGTGTGTGCAAAGTTTGACAGCATTTGATCATGGATTTTGAACTTTACACCAAAAGTAATTTTGGATCGGGCTGATTTTTGTTCTTAGAATAGGGGAGTAGTCAAACCACTCCTAGATCTGATTAGATCAATTGCTGGTCAGACCGCCCACTGATCAAACCGCACCTCTAGTGACTGTCAGATTGGTTATGTGCTGAATCTTGTGAACCTTCGCTATTTTGGGTTGTCATTTGGATTTAGGCTATCAAAATTGTTCTTCTTATCTCTTTAGCTCTGAAGTGAAAGTTTTCTAGGTACTTGGGGTGAGATTTTGAGAAGGCATCATTCACCCTTCTTTGTTGCCATTGTTGGTCCTAAAGTTGGAAAAAACTGTACATACCATCTTCAAAAAAAAGTATACATACCATCTAAATGTTCTTATATACTGTATATTACACATACATACCCTGTGTTGTGTAGGATACTACACTCAGGAATAAAAAGCTTCATCTCTCTCTATGTGTGTCTAAAAAAGGCATTTCCTCTAGGTATTGCGCACAAAAAAATTGGAATATTTTGGTTGTCGAATTTGACTTGTTTACTAAATGGTCCAAACAATTCAAACTAGAGTTGTTGATTTATAATAGTTTGATTGTAGGTATATGTTGATTATATATAAAAATAAGCAAAGCATGTGATACATAATCGTTGAAAAACTTTGAATTTGAGTATATTTCTTTTTCAAAGGTATGTATTTTATTTGAATTATTCTAGATGTGTATATACCATAAAACTGAAATTTTCAAAAATATATCCAAATTTGAGTTGAATTTACATATTGAAATCATAGTGCCTAGATACATAGTGCCCATTTCGGGCTCCCTAGAATAGCTATTCTACACCCTAGCCCCTTCCATGGGCAAAAACCCACTTCCCACCTTGGTCAATTCCAAGTCAAATGAAACCCACCACACTAGTTGCCTCGGTCAACCCCCTCCACTAACTCCTACTCCCATGTCTCCCTCTGTGTACCCTTACCATGCTCAGACAATGTAGTAGCTCTCCATCAAATGTGCAGTAAAGTTATGCTTGTTGTGCAGTTGTCGGATGCTTACATCACTAGAATACATTCAACATAGATCTTATTTTGTTAAGCTATATTTTAGCACAATAGTGCAATTAAGTGGATTGAAAATCGAATAATTGGGTTAGGAGATATCGCCCTTCAAAGTTCAAAATCAACCCACGCTTCTCTCTAACTCCCCCTCCGCGCTTAGACATGTCTTGTGTGTACTGTAGTTTTTGGTCTATGTCTAATGTAGTCGTTGGAACCTTGTTTACTATAGTTTCATAACTCTGTGAACTGTAGTTGGTTATGCATCTACTGTACTTTTTGGTATATGTCTACTGCAGTTTTGGTCCTATGTCCACTGCAGTTTTGGTCTTTGTGTACTATAGTTTGGTTATATGTCTACTGCCATTTGGTATATGTCTATTGTAGTTGTTGGACATGTGTCTACTGTAGTTTCATATCTCCATATAATGTAGTTTTGTTGTGCTTCTACTGTACTTTTGCGATATATGTCTCTGCAGTCGTTTGGTCATGTGTCTACTGCAGTTATATATCTCTGTGTACTACAGTTCAGTTATGCATCTACTATACTTTTTGGTATATGTCTACTATAGTTGTTTGGTCCTATGCCTACTGCAGTTTTAGTGTATGTGTACTGTAGTTTTGTTATGTATCTCCTGCAATTTGGCATATGTTTTCAAAGTACCAAAAAATGAGGAAAAGATCAAGTTGGCCATCAGAGCATCAACAAAGCGAAAGGAAAATAATGAATAAAGCAAAATTTGTAATTGACAAAGCTGTCATGCATGTTCCCCGTTTGACTTTGCAATGCAAAGTAGGAAGACCATGAATAAAGATAAATAATATACGGTAGTATTTTTAACCGAATTAAAATGCTATGGATTCTATCAGGTCATCATGAGATCCATCATACATTTGATCAAATAATTCCCGAGTCATCAGAGGTTGTCACTGCACAAAATTCTTCCTACAAAAATAACTATAACGCCCCCATTTCTAGGGACATCATGAATCCCTCGCAACTACCCAGCACTGTTCACCTACGATATATTACAGTCGACTGTACACCATTGCTAATACATGCTCAAATTCAAAACCCAACTTTATTACAAGATAATGTCTTATTAGCCAAGTTTTATAGTGGGGCGTGCAACCCTTAGATATATTACAATACAAAAGAACACCATAGGCGTGCCTGAGCAGAGAACAACCCTAATTCCAAGCATCATCTACTTTGAAGTATTCCATCACATCATCCTCGTAGACTTCCTCATTTTCTTGCCATACACATTCTGTTAATGTTTTTAGCAAGTATGAGTACAAACCACCATACTCAACAAGTCACATGAAAAAAAATACTATTTAATTACATACAGGGTCTTCCAAAAGATGGGAGTATAGTGGTTTTATTACTTTATGTGGGTGCAATTTTAGTTATAAACAAATTTAAACACAAAGTCATGACCTTCTTAAGGAAATTGGGTTTTAAATAACTTGATTACCAATCTTAATAAATTCCCAAATTTACTATGCTTTACTGTTGGATTCATCCATTAAACATAGCTTCATTTACCGGAAGCACGACGTATTCGAATACCATTAAATTATGACTCTGCAGAGTTGCCCAACTTTACCCATAAAATCTCTTAACCCTCATGACTGAGTTAAAAAAAAGGCCTTTTAATGTTCAATTCTTTATATAGCCTCTACCCAGTAGGTGTTGTTTCCTAACAAACTCAGGTGGCCCGTGGCCTCGCCGATTCGAAGCGGATGTACAATTGTTAAGTATGGTTTTCCCCTCCCATACCAACAAAACTCCCTCAGTCTCCCTCCACACTTTGTAGATATTCAATCGAACTTGAGCAATTATTAAACCAGGTTTGACAAGTCAACACTTGTGGTTGAGCGATCACTATGTTCTTTACTTGACATAAGGTTCTAGTTCTTATATTTTCACTGAGGCAACTTCCATCCACAACCCTTGTATCAGTACCCATTCGTACTGTTTCAGTGCCCATCCGCACAGCCTTCCTTCCAGTTCAAGCCTCCATCATAGGATAAGGTCATGGGACCCAACCATCCTGTGGCTTCCCATGATGTATCCATATCCTAGGATCACTTTTGAAATTCTACTGGCAAAGTGCTAAGTCTCTTAGTAATATAAAACAGCTGAGTTCCTAATCTACTATGATTATTTATATAATATATTTAGTATTACTAAGTCTTATCAAGGTGAATATGGCCATCAAATTAAACAGGGCATTTTCAGGTGGTATGACATAACTAATATCATGTCATTCTAAATATTTATTGTACAAGAAATAACAGTGTGTAAATAACATAATGAAAATGCTGATAAATAAATAATTAAAGGAATGTAGGTTCAACATGATCAAAAACATGTGACTTGCCTTACGGATCAATATATTCTACGATTTCGTATTCTTTCGAGTCTGGTGTTTGTACTTGAACTTCTCCTTCCTGGACTGGCTGATCTTCAGTGTCATGTGCTACAACAAACCAAAATAAAATAAATCAATTCCATGCCCATAGGGTTGAGATAGAAAAAAATAAATAAAGAAATAAAATCTAGAAAAATCAAATAATATAAGTTTGGGGATTATAGGAGTTTGGTATGGGAAAATAGAGAGGAGGAAAGGATAGACGGGTTCAAAACGATTGAAATAGATGTATATATGTATTTTGGGATTTCATAAACAGTAACGGGTTTGGTACTGTTCATTGTGGGTTTTATTGTTCATCAGGTTGTTACTGCGTACTCGGAGAACTCTACAAGTACTCAAGTGGTCTCTGATGGCACAAGACTTGCTCACAAGCGAAGGTATCTGTGGAGCTGGAAGACATGGTCATAATCAAGTTAATGACTACTGAGACTGAGTATCCCGTGTGGTCGTAAACCATAGCGTGATCGTAAACTACAACGTAGTCGTAAACAACAACGTGGTCGTAAACCACACCATGGTCATAACAACTCCTAAGTAGTCGAGTGCGAATTTGACGAAGATCGGACGATGTACGAGTAGCTTTTGAGATCAGATGATGTCCGAGCAGTTGTGGGATATGGATGGCATATGGGTGGCTTAAGGGTATCAGGCGGCGTACGAGTGGCTTAAAAGCATCGAACAGCATCCAAGTGGTGTTGCTCAGGACTTGAAGCGGTGCGGTTGATGTTTCTCTTGACTACAAGGTGATCAGAGACTTCAAGCGGTGGAGCAGTCGAAGAGTTCAAGTAGGGGAGCGGATAGAGATTTCAAGCGATAGGGCAATCGGTGAATTCTTGGTGTCTAGGGTTTCTATTTTGGGGCTCGGTGGCAGGTGGGGAGTTGGTGTTCGCCAGCGGCGAGGTCTCCTCCCTTCGGGACGTTTGAATGACACGGGGCTTAAGGACAGGTTAAGATGATAATAGTGTTAGGATTTGGGCATCTATAGGATTAGAGATAGCTCACGAAAGTGGTGGCTTGAGTGAGGATGGCTAAGCCGAGCTGTCCACAGTGAAGTCTCAAGGTCGGATGGCAGCGCTAGTTGCCAGTGTGGTAAGGGGCTCAAGGGGCTAAGGCAATGGTTCAGTGGTGTTTCTGAGAGCATAAAGATGCTACAGGTGAGAGAAATTGGAATATGATTGATTGAATAAGTGGAATCAAAACTTGGCTTACTTTGAGGTCTTCGGGTGGTCGCCGGTGAGGCTCCGGTTTAAAGCTCAATTGGGGTGTGGTGGTGGCTCACTGGATGCATATGCGGTGTCTGGAGGGGGTCTCGGGCTTTTATATCCATCCCATGGCAGTTCGGCCCGGGGACAGGGCTAAGGCGGCGGCAGCGTGTGGCAGAGGTCGGGAATGTGCAGGAGGGCGCAACGCGGCTAGGAGAGGGGAGGTATAGGTTGCCTCGGGTGCGGTATTGCGGTGGTCAAAAGGTGATGTGGTGTATCAGGTAGCGGCTATGAGAGAATGAGAGCAGAGATAGAGCAGGGAGGTCGGCGAGGTGATGGAATGTGAGTGAGCAGAGATAGAGAGAGCAGGGTGGTCGGCAACGCAGTGGGGTGAGGTTTACGACAATGAAGGAAAGGCGTATGGTGGCTTGAGCTGGCAGAGGGGAGATACAGGTTGTCTTGGACGCAGTATTGCAGCGGTCAAAAGCTATCAAAGGCGAGTCAGTTCGTCAATGAGAGGACGAGGGCAGAGGGAGCTAATTTGGATGGCAGCGGTGAATTTGCCATGATGACTCGACCAGGTGAGGGCTGCGGCTATCAAGAAGTGTGTCAAGTATCAGGGTTGTCGTACACTGACTTGGCAGTGGCTGGCGGGGCGGTTTGTGGCGCAAATCAGTTGGTCAAGAGGAAAACAAAGTGCGGGAGAGGCTACGGCAGCGGCGAGTTCTGCTGGCTGGGCTGACACGTTGCCAACGCAATTAAGAGGGTTTCAGAGGTGGGAAAGACGAGGTGATACGGACTCTGACCAGTTGGCAGGGGCATGGTAGCGGTGGGAAGTAACGGGAAGAGGCAGCGGCGAAAAGATTAGGCGGCGGTGATATTTTCAGTCGATGAAGAGTGCTCACGCGAAAACGGTTCAAGAAAACGCTGCGGCAGTGAGATCAAGGTTTGAATGGCTAGGATAGATGTAGAATTTGGCCAGGATTCAAAAGAAATCAAATTCAAACAAAGCTTTAGATTAATTTTGAAATTTTGGTTTTGTTTCAATAACATGCTGTGGAACACGGCAGACTTGCATGCAACGAGATATGAGCACTTATTTGCATTTGAACAAACGGTCAAGAACTAAAGGCAAAGAGAGGAAAAACGAAAGGTAATACCGGTCGTCCAAAGAGTATAATTGCTTTAGAAGGCAGCTAGCTTACTTGCACATGAAGAAGCATTTTTTTTTCGAAAAAGATTTTCTTGACACCCAATCTAACAATATTAATGTTGTATAGAAACACAACCTCTAATGTTTCTTTAAGAAAAGGGGACACTTTTTAAGTATCAATATATTCTCGGTGGTTGCTCTTGATGAATTTTGCATGTCCCTCTCTATGATCTCACGATTTTCCTTTGGCTTATGGGACATTAATAAACTAATAGCATGATGAAGCTACCTGCCCCCTTTTCTCATTCACCTTCACAGGAACTACCAACTCTGAAGAAACAGACACAAGGTTATATGACCTGTTGGAGGTCCAACCTGATGAAATTTGACAGATTAAAGACTTGCAAACATATTGCATCTACGTCTCCCAGACCAAGTCCAAGGCTAAGCTGCGTGTCCGACCTGCACTGTACGCGCGACGCCATCGTAATCGAACAAGGTACGGGAGATCAACCACCCTGAAGTGAGACAATGAAATGCCACAGCAAATGTCTAAAGAAGAGCTTTGATTCTTTCTGAGATAGTCAGCGACCCACCCAACACTAGACTAACCTCAGTCAAGTGAACACAGAGTTTCCCTGGTGATGGAGATAGCAGGGATAGTGTAAGCCAGAGGATGACCAGGACAATGTGCAACACAGGAAGAAGAAACTTTATGGTGAATTTGCTATGCCTCTCGCTAAGGGCCAAGTAAAATAATTCAGGATGTTTTCTTTCAAAAAAAATAATTCAGGATGTGATTTATGGAGGAGTTCAAACGGGTAAATTACCACAGGTATCTATTTGACGAAGAAAAGCAAAGGACTTCATAATATCAGAGCTTGTCAGAAGGGAAAGAAACTGAACGGAACAGAGAAACTGAACTGAGAAAAGCATCCTTAGAAGCAAGGCTACAAAAATACGAATGAAACACATTACGGTCATTCTAAATGTTTGAATTGTGCTTGGATAGGGAAGGTGTTTAAGAAATTAGGCCTATATTAGTGTGAAGAAAATTTTCTATAATCCTAAAGTATGTATGATTTAATATCATATTGTCTAGCTAAGTGCAGTTAAGACAATTTATAAGATAGAGTTCTTGCCATTCCTTGAAATATATGACATATGGATGGGCATGATATGAGATGGACTTTGGCTAAACACACGCACGCGCATGTATTCGTGTACTTTTGCGTAAAAAATCGCGTGGCTTGTGATTCACGACTGTATGGAAAGTTGGCTTAAAGACTTAATGTATCATGTTGTCCAAATAAAAAAGGTATTAGCCTACTGGATACCTAGAAATAATACACCGACTTTAGCCTAACTATGTGGTTTGCAGTTCACGAGAACGTGTCATTTTCTAAAAAGCTCATAAGTAGATAAGGGAGCATGACCATATGCGCTCCATTTAGTCGTGGTTCATTGGTAGCTTAGTATTAGTTAAGATTTCAAGTGAAATCTGACTATGAAAAGATGTGAATTCAAAGTATGGTCCATTCATGAGCTGTGGGAAGATGAATCTTATCATTTTATGTGCAAGTTTAACTTTTATGGGACTTACACTAAAAAAAACTAGTATATTGATAATATTTCAGCACAATATCTTTGATATCTTTTTGCTATTTGCTTTAAAATTGGTAGGGGATTATTAGAAATTAAGCACATTTGCTACAATTTCAAAGCATACATGGTTTGGTACCATCTTGTCTAACCAAGTGGAGGAAGGCAACAACTTATAAGATGGTGTCCTTTTCACTCCTTCAAACATATGAAACATGGAAGAGGATGATATGAGAACTTTGGCTAAACACATACACATGCATGGATGAGCACACCACTTTGTAGACCATGTCTACCATATTTTTACTGAACAATGCATCTCTCTCTGTTTGAATGAGATTCGAATGTTTAAATTTGATGCTTTATTGGGTGTTGATGATAGGCAATTACCTATGGGTAAATGGCTGATTAATTACATCAGTTACTAATAGGTAAATGATTGATTAATCACATCAGTTCATAGTCTGCATTTATGTATGTATGTATGTATGTATGTATGTATGTATGTATGTATGTATGTATGTATGTACGTACGTACGTACGTACGTACGTGTGTGTGTACGTACGTGTGTGTGTGTGTGTATGTATGTATGTATGTATGTATGTATGTATGTATGTATGTATGTATGTATGTATGTATGTATGTATGTATGTATGTATGTATGTATGTATGTGTGTGTGTGTGTATAGAAAAATACCTTTTACTCTCAGGTATAATTACAGTCACTTCTAATACACCACATAAACAAACTTGAAATACTTCTTTATTACTTTAGGTATACTCGTATACTAATTATAAGATATTTCAATGTGAACCATACGAAAAAATTACAAGGGGTCCATAATTTTTAGCATATTTTATAAATACCTTCATATACACACATAAAAAGAAGTATGTTGAAAAAATATACATACCACCTTTGAAAAATTGTTCATACCATTTAAATGGCCTTAAATACTCGTATACCATACATGCATATCCTCCGTTAAGCAAGATACTACCTACGTTGTGAGATACGACATACGGTGTAATTATACCCGGGAGTAGAAAAGAAGCTTCCTCTAGCCATTCATTTATTTATAACTACTTAATTAATTTATTTTTCTTCCTCTTGTAAACTTGTGTTGTTGTGTTGTGCTACGTCCAAAGCAGATGTGTTTAAAATAACTACTTCATTTATTTATTTTTCTTCCTCTTGTAAACTTGTGCTATTGTCTGAATCTCGTCGATTCTTCTTCCTAGCGTACACCGTGATGGGGGGAGCGGTATCTCTAGGTCATTGCTGTCGTGAAGACCTACATGGGGGCAACAATAAGGTTTCCGGACAACGTACATCTGCGCAACTTTTCACTTCGCTACTTCATCTATATTCTGCATTATATTGAGCTTGTGTGCTTCCTATTCTTCATCAGACCCTACTGTAAGCTGTTCATGTAACCGATCAACTCTAGTATAATTCTGTTCTTGCATATATTTGAAGTACAGTATAATTTGTCTGCTGCTTTTAGTTGTAAGCTATGCATCACTAATTATTTACGATATTTGACTTCTAGTAAAATCTGGAATTAAAGTATTACTAACATTTCTAACAAGGTGAGGGAGCCAGGGCACCAACTATTAGGTTGCAAGTTGCAACATCATTAGGAGCAAAAGGTCAAACTCTCTTGCCCAAATCTCTTGAGCCGTGCCGTGATAAGCATGACCATTTTTCCAGAGATGACCACCAATCTTAGGACTCCATGATGAGCAACTCGTCTGCTCTGTGATCACTTCAGTGTGCTTCAATTCAAAAAAATATATAGCTTGATGTAGCTTGTTTTCATGCATGATGGTAACTTTGGGTTGGTACCTTCGTTGAAGCAGTCCAATGGTGAAGCTTTCTGGAGTTGAAACAGAAGCCGCTTCAGCTTTAGGTGACTGTAAATTGCAAAAACGTATACTCTGTCCTGATAGAAATCATGACTAATATTCCTTTACTTCGCTAGAATTTTAGGGTATACATCTAAAAGTTATCCATCCCTCAAAAGACATGGCTACGAGCTACAGAGAAAAATTGATCGAATGGAATCTCAACGGGATAATGGAACATTTTGGACAACTTTGCTTCACACGAAAGCTTCAATGAGAAGCTTCTCGATGCATGACAGGCTAGATGTCCTCCTTTACTATACTCTTCACGAATGTTCTGCGAAGATTTCTCCTGGTGGATTTTGCGTCGTTCACCTACTGCTGTCTCCGCGTGAAGAATGTAGGATTGGAAGTCCAGAGCAAATACCTACAGATGTCATTCAGTCACTCTAGCCAAACTTGTTACCTAAGCAGTAGAATTTTAGATGAGCAAAACACCTTAATTAAACATTAGCGTGCTACCTAAGCAGTAGAATTTACCCCCCAAGAAGTTACAACAAATTAAAAAACTTATCAAACAGTACCGTGTTACATTAAGAACTACAGAGCTTTCAAAAGCAACACAAACAGTAGAGAATCGGTTCCACGTGCAGCATTTCTAAGGTGGTGATCATTTGGGCTTATTTTTAGTGGCTTATGGTTGAAAAGCACTGTGGCTGACTGAAAAAACACTGTAACTGATAGAGACTTATTTAGCATAATTAAATTTAAAAAATTAAAAAAATATAAAAAAAATGTTAGCCCATTACGTATAATACAAACAAACACGAAAAAAGAACCGGCAAACAAGCTCAACAAAAGCTAAAAGTTTAGAAAAAGACGAAATTTATGAATAGTGAAAAATAAGCCGGAAGCTAAAAGCTGAAGCCAAAACGATCACAGTCTAAGACAAGTGCCAAGGGAACAGTTCCGAAATTATAAACGACACGATATATATGCTTGATGGCTGTCTCGTGTAATATATCTTAATCGAAAAGCAAGAAGAAAAAATGACATCTCTTATGAGGGGTGAATGGTAGAGGAGCACACCACCAACAAAGCAAGCAGAGAACTTCCTCCACAGTTCACACAATTTTCGGTTCCAGTGCAGACACTAAGGTCCCTTTCTATAACCTGTAAAGAGGAGGAAAAGTAGTGGATCTATATAGTTTTCAGAAACACACTGCTGATAATGCAAGCATGCACTGCTGCTTTATTCTCTCATCAGTTGATAGATATATAGTGCATCCCAGCCGAGAGAAACTAGCAACTCAAAGCGCACCAGCTGCATGGCTTCGGTGCTCTAATCAACCTACGGTGTTCACACTTTGCATGGAGACAAAAGCGGTGTGCAGATGTGATGCGCATTTCGTTATAGAGACTTGAAAGGCGAATCAAAACATAACCTGTTTGCAGAAGTAAATTCCTCGAATCAGAATTTCTGTCTTTGCTATCTTCTTATTCTGTTCAGGAAAAAGAGAGCTCTAGGCCAAGTGGCCAACACCGAAAAGTTAGCCTACAATTTCTGTACACACCAAAGCATTTTGTGTAATGCATTGTGGCTTCTCTCCTTAAGGAACTAGGAACCATTGGCTAAGGAACATAACTTAGGAAGTTCCTGAATGCATATTACAGTCTAAGCAACCTGGCACAAGGCACACATTAGCTAGTCCTGGTAGCTAATCAATGCAATGCTAGGAACGTATATAACATATAACGGATTGATTATGTTCTTTGAGGTGCGGCTCTGCTATGAGCCTTTTATATGAACTCTAGCAGAATTTGAAGTTCTACACAAAATATGTATCTGACATGCACATATATAACCTTTGTCAGAATGATGGCTCTCAGGAAAATACAGTTCCTCTAATACATTGAAGGTTTTTACCGAAAAGGACAAATCAAAAACAAAGTTCGTTTCTTCATTTCTGGAGTTGATCATACATCTTCCATATGCAGTATATTCCAAGAAAGTTGAGATTTGGAGCACCCCATCCGAATCAATAAAGAATCGTGCTAGCACATGGTATACCGTTAGAAATGGTTCTAACGATATAGACAAGTTTCACTGTGTTTCATGCTAGATTTATGGAGAAAGAAGAAGAGCAAGAGTACCTCATCACCGGCCACCATCGCCGCACCACCCTGGTCAGCTCCCCGCACCTCCTCCACCGCCCCCTGTCCCCTCCACCACCACCAGTGGCCAGCGACGTTGTTGCTGCCTCGTCATGCCACCCCTCCTCGTCATGCCGCCCCCGTCCAAGCTAACTGCCACAGCCGACGCTGCCACGGCCCTCCTATTCCGCCCATCGCCCTCACCGCCGGGCCACCGCATCCCCCCGACCCCTTTCTATGCCCAGGGGAAGGGTGAACCTGTAGTGAGGAGCTGGATTTCCCCCCTCTGACGTCAGATCTAGCAACAACGCCCCTCTAGGCTGCCAGATCCGATGTGCGGCAGGATCGGCAGTGGAGGAAAGTGAGGAGATGAGGCGGCAAGGAGGGAGAACAAGAGGGAGAGGGAGCGAGCGGCTGAGGGAGCGGAGCGAGGGAAGCAGCGAGTAATATTAGGGCTGCTTTGAGATTCGTACGCAACTTTAAATCCAACGGTGATCACCTATCCCGTCAGAACGGTATTCCGTTTGTTAGTATTTCTCATCAATAAAATGTAGTTTCACAAACCTTCAGGTGGAACTTGACGACCATTCCGGACTATCATGCATTCTACCTCTGCGAGAAGAAGGAAAGGTTCGCGCAGCATTCATTTCTTTTCTCCAAATCAAAGCACTGTAGAAGTATACATTTAGAAGCAGGGGAGCCTGGTTAACTGTTTAATTCCTGCAAACTACTTGCAAAAATCTACGCAGACATCAGAATTCAGAAGAGACCAAGCTTGCAAGGTTTGACAAGCAACATGGCCACACAATCATAAAGTACGTTGCTACAGAATTCATAATCAACATTGCTGAAATTGTCAACAGTACACAGAGAACTCTCTTCATAAGACCAACAGAAAGGGGCCAAAAGAACAATAATGCAGTAAGATGTTTCCTGCTGAAGACAATACCACAGGGAACGACATAAATACATGTAGGTCATACATCACATGAGTCAACTCAAGGATACAAGCTGAAAGGCAATAGTAGTAGACTTGTAGTAACATTCAGTTGCAATAAAGGGAAGACCATCATAAGTGCAGTGACTTATTGGACAAAATGTTTCATAGGATAGCTGCTAGACCCTCCTTTTTGACAGGCGGCCTGTTCCCCGGAAATGCACTGCGAGATACATCAACAAGTGCCTTGAAGCTGTGTGGCTCATGCATTGACAGCTCTGAGAGCACCTTCCTGTTGAGTTGGATATTCTCCTTCATCAATCCATGCATGAAGTTGCCATAGTTCACCTGGTAGTCAGATGCAAGAAAAGAGCTTCTTAAACAGAAGAATGCAAGGCTGGTAGTGTTATCTTATCTTCAACTGTTTGTTTTTAAAATGAGCACGCAAGACTTATGGTGATTACTGATTAGATATTCTTAACAAATAACCAAACTTCACAGCTTGAGTGCAAGTGATACATACCCCATGCAATCGTGTACCTGCATTGATGCGCTCAATCCAAAGGGATCGCATGTCCCTCTTCTTATTACGCCTATCCCTATAGGAATATTGCAAGGCTTTTTCAACCCTCTCCCTTGCTATCCTTATGCAATTTTTTGCCCTTCCTCTAAATCCCTTTGCCAACTTGAAAATCTTGCCCTTGTTCATTTTCTAGTTAACAGGCTCTCCTAGAAGCTTTCTCCCCTTCCTGCAATGTGGGGAAAAATGGAAAAATTATATCAACTAATGCTTAACTAAAAGCAAGCCTTTCCAGTAGGGGTCTCCCCAACTATACTAAAAGCAAGCCTTTCCAGTAGGGGTCTCCCCAACTATTCTCATACCAAAAAAAAAAAAAACTAAAGGCAAGCTTAAGTACCCTGATCCTACACACAAAAAAAACATTGAAATAATCATATCACAACACAACTTCATGTGCACTATAAGCTTCATACAAAACCACTGCATAGCCAGAAAAATTCAAAATTCATTTCATCGCCCGTTCGTTTTACACCTAGTAATCCATGCTGCCATATAGTGCACCCTTTAATGAGCAATGGGCTGCAACATGCAACAAAAACTACAAGATAACTAAGTAATCACTGATTCAGTTCGGTCAAGGAAACAACTAATTGTTCATGTTAACATGATCCGCTCGGTGAATGCAGAATTGGATTTTTTTTTTCTTTCTTTCTAGAGAGACTGCGCCCATAGCCACCTTGACATACCGGTACGACTCAAGCGATCCACTACAAGACATCTTTAGTCGTTTGGCCTTCAATTCACGCCAGATGTGGATTACACATCAATCGCAACTAGACAGATTTTTGCCGTTCCCAGCGTACAACATCCGTAGCGAAAATCCGAACTACGACCGCCGCTCTCGCACAAAGCGGAATCGATTCGCCAAGGACGGCCGAGCCATTGGCTTTCCCCTTGGTGAAAGCCCTCGGAATCTGCTTCGTTCCTAAAACCCTACCAAGTAACTAATTTTTTCGCCAAGGCTTCGGTGGAGTCGGAATCATCGAGAGGGACTTCAAGATCGCACAAGAAAAGGACGAAGAGAACGACAGAAAAGTGAGGGGGAGATTACCCGGCCGTCGGCTCGTCGCTGCGTGGTGGCCGCCTGGCTGCTGCTCGCCGGGAGGGAGGAGGCTAGGGCGAGACGGGGTCGGAGGATGGAATGTAAATATGTAATGATATTGAGCGGGTGGGCTTTTCCTAAGCCCTTCGTGGCCTCGTGGCTGGGCTAGGTCGGCCCAATAGCTAGCCCATTTGGTCTGCTATTCTTTCAGACGGACACGCGTTGCCTATTTCTAGCGTTTTTTCAGAAGAAAGACGAGCCCATGGGCCTTTTTCAGTTGAAACAGCATTTCAACCAAGCATAACTGCATCAGTCGAATCCTCTCCAAAAAAAACTGCACCAGTTGAAGAAACTCTTTTTCAGTACAAAATTAAGGTGGTATTTTCAGAAACGAATTTGGGCGTGTTCGAAGCGGCTGTGGCCTATTGGTTTATGTACGGAGCTATAGTAACTCCGGTGTCTACTAGTTGATTATGGTACATATTATACCGATCTCAGCTATACCGACTAAAATCGTATAGGAATGTCTCCCTTTTTATAATTTCTCTTACAAACATATAGAATTTAAAATCATAAGACATAGTCCAAAAGAACCCACCAACAACACATGAGATTGGAAATAACATTGTCTTCAGCTCATCTGTGCAGTCACAATGTCACATACGTAAGTTTACGCTAAGTAGTAGACATGAATATTTACATACATATTTGTACGCACTGCATTGGGAGGTAGGCACATTCTTCTACCTTTCTCCCCCTTGAAGTTGGCTGGTATATGTATCTACGTGTACAATATACATTGTGTTTGTGTGGCTTGACCAAGTTATGGAAGCCCGTACGTGGATTACTAAGATGAGCGAGCTTGATTATTACAACTGGGAGAGGAACTGGAGCTGCTTGAGGATGGGGGTGAGCGCCTCCATGAGCTTCTCGCAGGGGTGGTTATGCACGCCCTCGTATGTGGTCACCACGATACTCGTGTCCTTGGCCAGGCGCTGCACTTGCTTCTTCACGTTGCACGTGTGATGGGTGCACCGGTAGTAGCTCCTTCATCGGTAGAACAACTTCGCGTCAGGAGGTAATGAAGTGTAGGAAATTCGATGAGCGGTGCAACTTAATTTTATGCATGTAGTGATGATAACTGCTCCCTTCGCTCCGTGTCATGATATATAGGCCACGTCCTTTTCAGCTTCTAAAAACTGCTTTTCGATTTTTCTACAATAACTAACTTTTAAATGGAGTATTTTTTCAAGATAGGGTCTACTAGTTAGGGTAACTCCAGCAGAGCCCTCAAACAAACCCCTAAACCAAAATTTGAGGGCTGAGGACAAAAACACAGGTCCAGTAGGGCCCCTACTCAGACCCTCAAAAATAGGAGGCCCTCAAATTCACCCATCAAACCCTCATTCCTGGGGACCCTGGAGGAGGCCCCTACTTTTGAGGGCCTGAGTAGGGGCTCTGCTGGACCTGTGTTTTTGTCCTCAGACCTCAAATTTTGGTTTAGGATGATGAATGGGTCCCACATGGTAGTGTCTATTAGGATGAATTTGAGGGTCCTGATTTGAGAGCTGATGCTGGAGTAGATGCAAAAAAATCAAGCTCTCAAATGTTAGGAGAGCCCTCAAATCAAAAATAGGGGCCTTGATTTGAGGGATCCTGCTGGACAGGAGATTCAATTTTTTGCCACCCTTAAGATTGACACGAAACTCTGTCACTTACATGTGGGGCCACCTGAGTCACTGACAATGGGCCTGGGTGGCAAATCTGTTGCCACCCGAGTCGTAAGGGTGGCAAATAAATAAATTTTCCCCTACGGGAGATGCTCTTAATTGTAGTACATACTATACTAACATCATTTATATCGGAAAAATCGCACGTGATTTTTTGTTACGCTGTAATCTCTCGTACGAACAGCTCAAAAACTACAAGCCGCAGCCAAAAGCCACAAACCACAGCAAAAAAGAAAAGACCCATATATAGATCGTTGGTCTTTTTCAACTTTCCTCAATATATAAGTAGTTCTACAATTTTGAGGCACTTTTGCCTCTTTTGATCCTGTTATATCCTTGATTAATTTCATCAATAAATGTTTTTTTCATGCTTTTACTCTTATCTCCCATGCAATTTCCATCTAACTCTAATTAAAGGAGTAAGACTGTGGAAATGATTGAATGGTAACAAATAAGACTGCGGAAATGGTTGAACGGTAACAATAACATTTTCAGTTTTGCTATTGCACAGGCGACTTAAATTTTTTTATGTTTCAGTCACCTGAAATTGCACTCTCAATGAACTAAAATTGCAGCCCCCTCCAAAAAAAACAGCTGCAACTTTAGGTGATTCAGAGTGCAACTTCAGGTGACCTGAAATTGCACTCTCAATCAACTAAAATTGCAGCTCCCCCTCCAAAACAATATGTGCAACTTCAGGTGATTCAAAGTGCAACTTTAGGTGACTGAAAGATAAAAAAATTTCAGTCGTCTGTGCAATAGTCTATCCCTAACATTTTACCCATACTCTTAATTCTTGTGTCCAACTCTAGAACGAACTGTATTAATTGTGACACGGAGGGTGTAGCTGGCTAGAGTAAGCGATGACTCATGAATAAAAACACACGAAAAACATGCACATGATCGACGCAGATTCAGTTAGCGAGTGCTGAGGACGGAGGAATGACACACACTGCACGACCATGAATAGTGAATATATAGTTAATGCATAATAGGGTTATAAACATTTATATATGTATCGCACACATAATGATCAGTGGCACGCACGCATGATTAATTTGGTCATGTCACGCATGCATGCATGCATGCATAGCCACGCTTGCATGCATGAATGAAAGTAAGCAAATTTTGGGCCTGTTTTTTTTTACTGAGGCTTGTGGTTTTTAGGTGCGACTTGTAGTTTTTGGGCTGTTCGTGCGAGGGATAACAGAGTAATAGAAACTCACATGCAGTTTTTGTCGATATAAATGAAATCGATACAGTATGTACTACACTTAACTTAGTAAATTCTTTCTTAAACAAATACTCCGTTTAAAAATTAATTACTGTAAAAAAAGTCAAAAGCTGAAAAGGTATATAGGGCCTTCATCACGTGGCCGGACATAACTGTGGCGTCGTCCTACATATGAACAATTAGGGAACAAAGAACTAGATGTGTTTAGAGATTTAGCGAACAACAAATAATGGGGTCGTAGCTCTGATGATCCTAACACATCATGTGCAGCTCGAAACTCAAATAA
Source organism: Dendrocalamus sinicus (assembly GCA_036346575.1). Classification (NCBI taxonomy): domain Eukaryota; kingdom Viridiplantae; phylum Streptophyta; class Magnoliopsida; order Poales; family Poaceae; genus Dendrocalamus; species Dendrocalamus sinicus. Next base: position 44,731,231 of record CM070641.1, on the reverse strand, counting down.
TTAATCAGGGCACGTTCGCACACCCGACTTACCTAGAATGGGCGCACGTCATGCGCATGCATCGCCCATGCATTCAGTAGTTCGCGAGCGTTGAACCTCCATTTTCGCGATCGATGCAGTGATGCACGACTTATATGCATACGTAAAGGTTACATTCCACACCCTAAGTTTACTCCATTCTTTTGCCCCAACACACAAGTTTATAAATACTCTGATGCATCCCTATATATATACACGCCGATCCCCGATCGATATACTTACCCTAACAAAAGTTCATACGTATGCATGCGAATCCTGACACCATGCTAATTAAGATCGCTCGACATGCGTGTAATGCGTTCGTCTCAACATCCCTGTTGCACTCGCACATTGCATGCTCGCATCAAATGAATCGGGAAATATAGAGAAACATAACCGAACCTGGGGTGCTGGCTGTTCTTGACGGCCTTCTGCCCGTACTTCCTCCACCGGTAGCCGTCGTCCAGGATATCGTCCACGCTCCTCGTCTGGAACGCGAACCGCGGCCTGCTCGCCTTCTTCGTCTTCCTCGATGATCTCCCGGCGCCGCCCTTCGCCTTCTCTTTGCTGCTCCCGCTGCCCCCCGCGGCCTCGCCGTCGTTCTCCCCGCTATACTGATCCACCTGCGGCATGGTCTCCTCCTGCAGCTGCTCCGCTGGATCGGCCAGGGTCGTCTGGAACAGCGACGCCCAGTCCACCATCGCCGGAGGCAGCATCGGCGGCAACGTAGTCGCTAGCTGAGGGTCCAGAGGAGGATTACACGACGGCGGCTGGAGTGCTGCGAGGGGGCTGTACTGCTGATCGTCTGACGAGGCCGGCGGCGGCGCAAGTGGTGGCGGCGACGGCACCGAGAAGTAGGGGAAGTGAGGGATGAGCGCGTGCGCTTCGTCGTCTCCTTGGAGGTTCTCCATTTCAGTGCCGTGCATGCGTTCCTAGGATGAGACTTGTGCCGGCGATTTATAGCTTCTTGGGTTCTTGGCGTTGGGGTAGCTAGCTAGAGTGTGTGTGAGAAACAAGACACTCGAAGCTGAGGGGAAGTTGTGCAAACGTGCACGCGCAAAAGCCAGGATGAGAGAGCAACCATATCTCAACTACCTAAATTCGTTCAACTGCCCGTCCGTCCCCGGCACTAGTCTCAAAATTTTTACCTCTGACGATGCTTGGAAGCTTGCCGAATACTGTGTCCCTCTAAAGGAAGTAGCGCCTCGATCGATCGTTTCACAAAGCGTAGCAAAGTCTCCCCTAAGAAAAGCTATACTACGTAAAGTAAAATGGAAAGGTCCTGATGCTATATATATATTATCTGTTTACTTACTTTCGATCGAGCAAGCAACAAGCATGCAAATTGACGGTACGTTTCTTTCTAGATCCTTTCTCACCTTTGCTGGTCGAGTGAACGTGTATGTAATGGATGGAAGCATCCAATGGTAGTTTGTGTTTGGTGAGTGCGAATACACGCCCATGAAAACCACTACATTAATTAGTATAGTCATCATGCATATAAGGCAGTGAGGGCATGCAAATCCATGCATATTTGCATCGTCATTTGCAAGTATGGACAAACAAATAAACTACTCCCATACGAAAGCTGCACAAGCTGAGGCTTAACACACAAACCTCAATCTGTTGATATCATACAATTAGCTCATACATATTTTAGGTCTCTCTGCAAGTGGCTAGCATTATCATCAGCGGGAGACAATGACTCATCATATATAAAGTACTTACCTTGTACTTGACGACGTAGATAACTGTTGACATAGCAGAGATTACGTGTCGCCACTCGCCACTAATGAGCGCTTGGCGTTACACGACACCTCGGGCAGGTATGAAATTCATAAGCATGTGCTAGTTAGGTGACTAATATATATTTTTTAGGATTTAGAAACATATGCTATAAAATATCTTGAAAAATTTATTAGTATTAGGACTCCTATTTCTATTTGGATTATGATTTCTGCTCTAAATTGGAGAAGAGCTAGAAGGAGCTATATAAATCATGGGGGTGACCATGGAGAGGAACCAAGTAATCAATCCAACTTATTCAAAGCGGAGAGCGCACGAGACAATTAGAGGCTAGGATATTCTTTATCACTAGGTTCTTGTATAAAGGTAAAAATCCGAGGTTCCTAAAGATTCAAGAGGGTCTGAGCAGTGGCGAATCCAGAATGAAAAATAAGGTGGGCTAAAAAATTACATATTCTTATGCTAGATCGTAAGTTTTTGTAGAATTATTAGTTCTACACCTCGAATGACTAAACTACTTTGTAAGAAACATAGTTTTGTATTCTTGTGCAATCAAATTCATAGCTTCATACATGAATAAAAGCAAAGTAAAAGGAGAGATACAACGGAGGTACCTCGTTAATACCAAGTGAATCTCAAAAACATGTAAATATGATTCCAGTAGATAACAATCTGTACATCAAAATAAAAAAAATTAGTAATACAATAGCAAATTGTACTTAATTACTTAAATGATCATGAACATTTGAAATAAAAGAACCATACCACTAGCTTGAATCATGACTTTCACAAGGCAAATTCATTCTGCGATTTTTCATGGCTTGGAAGGATTTTATGATTGCATCATCGTCAATGGATCTAAATATGTCTCGCTCGGTGTAGCATACCATCAAATCATTCAACCAATCATCCGACACTTTGTTGCGCAAATCTGCATTTTTGCAAACCTATGAATTAAATTTTAATTGAGTATATACATTAAGAAATGTCTATATAACTATATTCTAAAGTTAGAGGACTAATTAAGAAATGAATTGTAATTTGCAACTTGCAAACCTAATAAAGTCTCGGTCTGTCGGTCACTCGGTGTCTCTGGTCTCGGTCAGCCAGTCAGGGGCCAGGGGCAAATATCCAGTCGGTGAGGTTGGACTCAGTCACTCGGTAGACGCAGCAGCCAGCGCCCAGCAGAGCAGCGCTGGGCACGAGGCCGGGGGCTCCGCCGCGCGTCCGCCTTCCAGTGGCGCCCAGCCTCCGCTCGCCTCCGCGCCCTGGCTCCGCCGCCCCGCGGTCCCGCCTCCGCGCCTCCCACCTCCCGGCCTCGCGGTCCCGCCTCGCGCTCCCGCCTCCTCGGCTCCGCGAGGCCGTGGCGGCGCGACCCGCCCGGCGGCCCGGCCGCGCCTCGCCTCGGCGCCTCCGCCTCCCGGCCTCGCGAGGCCGTGAAGGCGCGACCCGCCGGCGGCCGGCTCAGCGCCTCGCCGCTGCGCCGCAGCCCAGCAGTAATCGCGCCCACCAACAGTGTCCCCGCACGCGGCACAACCTCGCCTCGGCCCTTCCCGGCGTCCCCTCGATCCGGCGACGGCGCCCCGCCTTGGCTCGTCACTCGTCGGCACGCGGCATGGGTGAGCAAATCAGTAATTGATTGGGGATTGGGAGCTCGGGAAGGGATTTTGGTGGATTTGGGGAAATTTGGGAATTAGGAGCACGAGGACGGTGAACGGGGCATTAGGGCAACATGTATTGGATCATTGGATGTGTGGGCGGTGGGCCGTGGGCGATGGGCTTTCATTTCTACTTCTTCGCGGTTCGGCCTTGTTTCTTCTCCCGTGGCTCGTGCTCTTTCTTCTCCTCGCAGCTCTTCTCGTCGGCGTCGTCGCTAGGGAGGAGGCAGGGACTGGTCGCCGGGGGGGGGGGTGTCGGCAAACCAATGGAGGGTAGGCTTTCAGCCTGATGAAGCCTACCCCCTGGATTCGCCCCTGGGTTTGAGTGAGCGACAATCCCTTATACTCTTTTGAGATTGTACTTAAATAATTTGCGATCGACTTCATCAAATCTTTTCTCTCTCGTCATGGTTGATTCAACGTTGTTATTTTGGTTCTCTTTATGAATCCATCTTCTTCGTTCTTAATACCATGCACACTCGTGCTATATCTCACAAACTCTGATCCGAACCAAGGGCTGCTGCGTATTAGAATGGTATTAGAGTGTAACAAGTGGCATCAGAGCTAAGACGGATTAATTTAATTTGTGAGAAGGTCGGTAAAACTTTAGGTGGCACAAAATCAAGATTGATGTCAACGATGTGGAATCAAGTAGAGAAATTTGACGGCGAAGAAAATTTTAGTGTGTGGCAATGCGTAATGAAGAATGTCCTTGTCTAGCAAGGGCTAATCGATGCTTTTGAAGGGACAAATCGGAAAAGATGTCCAGTGAAGACTAGAAGGTGATGGAGCGAAAGACTGTCAGTATAATCCGTCTATATCTCTCCGATGAGGTAAAGTACTTGGTAACTAAGGATAACTTGCCAAATAAATTATGGAAAGACTTAGAAGAATTGTATATAGCAAAGTCACTGACAAACCGGTGGGTGCTAAAATGACAATTGTATAGGTTGTGCATGGAGAAAGATACATATTTGTTGACCATCTCAAATGTATATGGTTTGTTGACCATCTCAATATCTTCAAAAAGGCTTATCATACAGCTGTCTAGTGTGGATGAGAAAATTGAGGAGGACAACAAGATTGTCATACTGGTATCATCTCTACCACCATCATGGGAGCAATTGGTGATGAATATTCTTGTCGAAAAAACTACTCTTAGTTTCAATGAGGCAGTTGCATATCTATTGGAGGCAAAGTCCTTGAAAAAGAAATTAGAATCTTCATTCTCAGGTGATCAAGCATTCACTACTACAAAAAGGGTCATCATAGACGGTTCGGAACTATCATCACAGACGATTTTCTGAACCATCTGAATTTATGGGTCAGTGATAATCGGAGGTTATCACAGACGATTTGTGAGCCGTCTGTGATAAATATAACACAGACGGTTTGTAAATAGAACCGTCTGTGATACTCTAACACTACAGATGACTCGAAGTAAAAACCATTTGTGGTACTCTAACATCACAGACGGCTTGAACTAAAAACTGTCTATGATACTCTAACATCACATATGGTTCTAGTTACCAACCGTCTGTGATGGGCGAGTATCACAAATGGTTGTAATATAGAACCATCTGTGATAGTCCTTCTTAGATAGTTTATATCACAAAATCGTCTGTGATAGTTCATATTGTACCTAAATTTTTCTGTTTTTTGCTAGCCTCAAGAAATGTTAGATATGCCCTTTGAAAACAAGCAAATACAGTAGCAAATATAGCAGCACATTCTATTAGAATCCACCATTACATCATCACAAGATAATGAGCAGGTTACCAATCTAACACAGCAAGAACATGGTAAGAACACATCACGATTCTATGAATCCAACTCTAAATATGGCAAGAACACATCTCCTAATCCTCAGAACCCAACTCTTAAACATGGCAAGAGCACATCTCCTAATCCTATGAACCCATGGCAAAAACATAGAAGAATGAAAGATGCTAGCAGCATGCGAGCTGGATGTCCTTGACGCCGACTTGAGCACCGTCTTGGTATTTAGCTGCATCCGTGGTGCCTTGTAGTGAAGGAGAGGCGGCGGTAGCGTCATCTTTGTGTCTAATGGTGAGACTGCACAAGACACTCTTATAACACTTACGACAAGGGTGTGTTGTGCAGTCGACCGTGGTGTCACAACAGAGGCGTTAGCTCACGGCGGTAGTCAGCATTGTCGAGGAACAAGCTAGGAGTGGATGAACTAGCTAGGAGTAGTCTGTAGAACTCATGCATCTCAGAGTGAAAGGGAGAGGGGGTAATTAATAAGGGATGAGATGTGGAAGGAACCGGTGCCTGTCGTTCGATGACGAGAGAATTGACGGGTGAGATCAGAATCTTTGAGGAGATGCCATGGATCGGTGTCGTGGTATTATTAGATTCGGTTTGTTATACGAACCGTCTGTGATAATGCACATATCACAGATGGTTCTTATAAATAAATGTTATTGAATTATCATAGATAGTTATTAATACGAATCGTCTGTGATGTCTTGCATTATCACATACAGTTTATACTAACAACCATCTGTGATATTTTCATAGACGATTATTAATAAGAACTGTCTGTGATGTCTTGCTTTATCACAAACGGTTGTATAAATAACCGTCTGTGAAAATATTACAGACGGTTGTTAGTATGAACTATCTATGATAGTTGCGGCACAGATAGTTCATAGGAACAATCTGTGATGCAGCCGTCTAATATAGCCTCTTTTGTAGTAGTGATTGGTTTGAGTGAGCGACAATCCCTTATACTCTTTTGAGATTATGCTTAATTAATTTGCAATCGGCTTCACCAAATCTTTTCTCTCTCGTCATGGTTGGTTCAACGTCGTTATTTTAGTTCTCTCTACGAGATCTATCTTCTTCGTTCTTGATACCATGCACACTCATGTCATATCTCATAAATTCTGATCTGATCCAAGGGCTGTTGCGTATCAGAATGGTATTAGAGTGTAACAAGTGGTATCAGAGTTAAGATCGAATTAATTTAATTTGTGAGAAAGTCGGTAAAACTTTAGGTGGCACAAAATCAAGATTGATGTCGACGATGTGGAATCAAGTAGAGAAATTTGACGGCGAAGAAAATTTTAGTGTGTGGCAATGCGTAATGAAGAATGTCCTTGTCTAGCAAGGGCTAATCGATGCTTTTGAAGGGACAAATCGGAAAAGATGTCCGGTGAAGACTGGAAGGTGATGGAGCGAAAGACTGTCAGTATAATCCGTCTATATCTCTCCGATGAGGTAAACTACTTGGTGACTAAGGAGAACTCGCTAAAGAAATTATAGAAAGACTTCGAAGAATTGTATATGACAAAGTCACTGACAAACCGGTGGGTGCTGAAATGACAACTGTATATGTTGTGCATGGAGGAAGGTACACAATTTATTGATCATCTCAAAGGTATATGGTTTGTTGACTATCTTAATATCTTCAAAAGGCTTATCATACAACTATCTAGTGTGGATGAGAAAATTGAGGAGGGCGACAAGGTCGTCATACTAGTATTATCTCTACCACCATCATGAGAGCAATTGGTGATGAATATTTTTATCGAAAAAACTACTGTCAATTTCAATGAGGTGGTTGCATATCTATTGGAGGCAGAGTCCTTGAAAAAGCCATTGAAATCTTCATCCTCGGGTGGTCAAGCATTGGTTGCAGTAAGTGTTACAGGCAGAAGCAAAGGTCACAGAAAGAAGAACAGCATGACCAAGGGCACAATGCATGCTATCTATATGATGAGGAATGTCACATGATAAAAGATCATCCGAGTTTGACGTAAATAAAGGGTGTTTGCTCAATGGTGGTAGCAAATGATGATTCAGACGTACTAGTTGTCGGTCAATTAGGTACTTTTTATGAATGGATATTAGATTTAGATTATTGTTTCTACATATGTTTGGTGAGAGACATGCTTGACGAAAGATCTCTACGTTCGGTGTATGAAAATGTTCACTTAGGTGATTGCAGGAAGTATGCAATTACTGAGGTAGAACAGTTATATTGGAGATGTACAATGAAGTACATCGCACATTGATAGGAGTTCGGTATACTTTCGGTTTAAAGAAGAATCTAATATCTATGAGGTTGCTTGAATTCGAAGGTTATGAGCTATCACTTCGAGATGGAGTCATGCAAGTTACTTACAAAGGGCAAGTGATCACGAAAAGTATCTGGAATAATAGAGGATATTGATTAAAGGGTAATCTTAAAGGTCTAGCAACTAATAGGAGATCTAATCAAAATTCTGGTCAAGAGAAGAAAACTGTGTCATCAACAAGTAGGTACCCAAATCACATATGTAATTATGTACGGAATTGCAAAACGGTTGCAAAAAGTCTAGTAGACGCAAAGGTGAAGGTGAAAGCTATTGGAAGAAGGAAGATATGGTGGGACCAAACATGCGATACTAGGAAGCAGATGGAGCTCAAAAGTGGTACAAACCTATGATATGGAAGATTGTAAGAACATGCGATGTGGTTAACCAAACTACACGACAAACTAGCTCTCAAATGGAGGGTCCGGGTAGGCTAGTCCGGACATTGACACACACATTGCGGTAATGTGTATGAGCCCATATGGTGGAGGCGCTCCTAAAGATGGGAGGAAAAAGAAAAAAGGTGGAGCCAATTTAGAACGAGTTCTCGGAAGAACACAGTGACTTCAATGGATAAGAGTTAAAGTGGAGATTGTTGAGTTATGGTGACTCATATATAGTCTTTTAGCATTTAGACATATGTGCTATAAAGAGTTCTGGATGAATCCTACTAGGATTAAGACTCTTACTTATATTTGGATCATGACTCTTGCTCATATTTGAATTATGATTCCTACTCTAAATTGGAGAAGGGTTATGAGGGACTATATAAACCATGGGGTAACCATAGAGAGGAACCAAGCAATCAAATCTACTCATCCAAAGCAGAGGGTGCATGAGAGGATTAGAGGTTAGGATATTATTTAGTACTAGATTTTTGTATAGGACAAGGATCCGAGGTCCTAAATAATTAGAGAGGGTTGTGAGTGAGTGACAATTCCTTATTCTCTTTTGAGATTGTGCTTAAAGAATTTGTAGTCGGTTTTACTAAATCTTTTCTCTCTTGTCGTAGTTGCTTCATTGTCGTTATTTTGGTTCACTCTACGAGATTCATCTTCTTTGTTGTTTATACTATACATACTTATGTCGTATCTCACAAACTCTGTTTCAAACCGAGAGTTTCTACACATAAGGAGTATCAGAGTGCAACAGTATATACATCCATGATGTGCACACATTAATGTATTTTTCACAATATGTGCATGCATGTAATTTATGGATTACAAATAATTTAAATATCTAGTGTAATAGGTATTGGGTACTAAGAGCATCTCCAACAGATCTTCTAAAGTACTCCTATCCTCTATATTTTAGAAGAAGAGATAAAAAAGAGCTCCAACAGATACTCTAAATGGTCCCTAAAAATATAGAGGAGGCTATTCCGATTTTTAGTCCCCAAATATGGGGACGATACCGCCCCCGAAATCCTTCGACGGTTTTCGCGCGCTACATCGGACATGCCGCTCGCTGCGTCTTCACGCCCGCCGAAGCGCCGCTCGCTCGCTTGCGCGCGCGCGCGCCTCGCTGCTCGCGCGCGCGCCGTCTGCCGCGCGCGCGCTCGCGCCGCGCGTCCGCGCCCTCGCGCCCTCGCGCCGCGCTTCGCCTCGAAGCGCCAGCGCAGCGCTGCCCGCGACGCCACGCCGCCGAGCGCCGCTCCGTCGCCCCGAGCGCCGCCGCACTCGCGCCCGCCTCGAACGCTGCGCGTCGCGCCCCGAAGCGCCGCTACGTCCGCCGCCTCGCGCGCGCGCCGCACACCGCGCTGTCCGCGCGCCGCGAGCGCCTCCTCTGTTCACACCGCCGCCTCGATTCGCAGATATTCTTGGTGAGTCCTATGTTCTTGCACTCTCAAGGTTCCAGCTGATTTCTCTGTGGTCTCAAGGTTTCTCTGATTTCTCAAAAGCTACCAATTCCATGAGCTCCATTTCCTCACAGCCTGATGACAAAATAGTGTCCAACTGGAGGCTAGGCGATGAAGAACTATTGTCAATTATCTATGTACTAGATATATGCTGTGATTTAGTCTCTGGTGTGAAGTTCCTTGTATGGTTGCTCGCAAAAATTCGTGGTGGAATGGCTACCTCAGCTCAAATCGGGAGGAGTGCTACGCATACAGAAAACATAGAAAACCAAGTTTGTCAGGTCGGAGAGGGACTTGTGTTCTCATCCTTGCTTAGGTACGTTGCTCCTAATGTTGATATGATTTTCAAAAAGATTTCATACAATGATTTTTTATTTAAATAAATGGGAAGCAGGTAACTGATGAAGGAATTAAAGAAAGAAGATAATGCTATTTTCAATTTCACTGTGGGATAATATTTCTACCTTTTGTTTTCTTATTTTTGCATGTATGCTTCAATGTAAAATATGGTGCATATTGTGGTATGACTTCACTTGTGCACGACAATAGTGCTTACAACAAACCATAAGTCATTCAATGCTCATGCTTATGAAATTTCTTCTCATGGATGCCGAAGCATGTCCAAGTCCGACATGCGAAGTTTGTTCATAATTCATCATCGCAGTTGACACCAAAATCGAAGACAAATATTAAATCAAGAAACATATCTAAGGTTTGACTAAAGAAAAGGAGCGCTCTGTAGGATCGAAGGAAAATAAAGATGGTTATCATCATTGGAAAATCGAAACACGGACCAACCTTCTCTTCATCACATCCTACAAAGATCCAGTTTTACAAAAAAAAAAAGGAGAGAAGAAAACAAGATGGTAGCAATGGGAAAGAGGTCATCAGAGACTTAAATACTGAGAATCACATCAAGGATCACGCTGCCTCTACTCCTACGTTGTTCACGCGTACCGTCGCACGGGAAGAAGGACGAGAGCCGCCGTCGTTTTTTTTCGGGAGGAAGGGATGGGGGAGAAGATGAGAAGATTGGTTGGTAGTTTTTGTGGACCCAGATTTTAATTTAGAGGATCATATTGAGGGGACTTATTGGAGGTTACATATTTTTAGTCTTCTATTTTCTAGATTGTGTCCTCTAAAAAATGATTTAGGGGATAAGATTTAGAGGACATTGTTGGAGATGCTCTAAGATGCTAATGTCAACTAGAGACGTCCGATCTAATCTAAACGTGTGAAAAACCCCTAGCTCACGCCTTTTTTTTTTTAGAAAAAAACCCCTGCGTGTCCTATTCTTCTCGCGAAATAACCCTTACCATTTGCTCCGCAGGCGTTCGCTGGGACAAATCGAGTTGAGGCCGATTCAATTCCCATCGAGGCAGCACCCTAGGGTTCCGGCTGCCGCCCTCCACACGGCCCCCACTGTGGTTACCCTCCACACCACCTCCAGCAGCCGCGACGCCTCCTCCCTCTGGTCCATGTCGAGGTGTTGAGGCAGCGCTCTACGGTTCCCACATAAGCGACCGCGCCGCCTCCCTCGACTCTGACGCCCCACAGCGCCGTGCTCCACCCAATCGCAGCGCTCCCTCCCGACCTTGCTAAGTCCATCAACACCAAAGAACCACGCCACCACTGCCGCGACGATGCCTCCGTCTACCCTGCAGTCGGCCGCGCCTCTGTCTGGTTTCTCAGAATTGTGTGATATAATGTATCAGGTCTTGTTGCTCAGATTGCGAGGGTGTATCAGTTCGGGTGCAAATTCTGCATGTCTCTTTCTGATCTGCGTTTTCTGACTTTCGAATGTGAGAATTTTTTTTAATGCTTCTGCTTGTAACGTGACGACTCCCATGTGATGGTTGAGTGAAAAATTTGAGCAGGAAAACTGAATGTAAAAAATTCTTCCTAACGATGGTGGAGAATCGATAGTTCTCAGGTGGTGATCGGTTGGGCTTAAAAGCTCATTGCATGAAAACATCAGAATGATCAAAAAAATATTGAATCGATAGAGACTTATTTAGCATAATTAAATTTAAAAAAATTTAAAAATATAAAAAATATGTTAGCCCAATATGTATAATACAAATGAATACGGGAAAAAAAGAACCGGCAAAAAAGCTTAACAAAAAGCCAAAAGTTCAGAAAAAGACGAAATTTATAAATAGTGAAAAATAAGTTAGAAGCCAGAAGCTCAAGCCGAACCGATCAGGGGAGCGGGAGTGCTATTCACGGGAAAAAAATGGATGCGCGGGATTTTCTAAAAAAGCGTGTAAGTGCTGTTCACAAAAAAAAAGGATGCGCAGGTTTATATTAAAAAAAGCGTGTAAGTGGGGTAGTGCTTTTCATCCATCTTGATAAGGCCTCGCTCGGTTGGGCTGAAAAATAGTGGTTTATAGTTGAAATTGCACTGTAATTAAATATAACTTATTTGGCGTAATTAAAATTAAAAAAATTTAAAAATAGAAAAAATTATGTTAGCTCATCACGGATAACGCAAATAAATACGGAAAAAAAGAACCGGCAAAAAGGATAAAAAAGTCAAAAGTTCAGAAAAAAGGAAATTTATAAATAGTGAAAAGTAAGCCAGAATCTAAAAACTCAAACTGAAATGAGCCGGGCGTTAAGCTATTTGGGCCAGTTCCAACTCCCTGGCTTTCCATCCGTCTCGATTTGAGCCCTTTGAGTTAGATTCAATACCTCTAATTGTTATTAGCATCTTAGCACTCAAATATTAATTAGCATTATATATATTGCTTACAAATAAACAGCTTGTATAGAATACTTGATTCATGTGTTCAGTGTTCCAACATCCAAACAGCCAGAGATTCTCCAAAACGATATATCTTCCTTCTGGTCCACTTCCATATGATTAGAGGAAGGATAAAATCTGAAGACATGAATGACTCAAAATGCCCGAACTGCCCAAAGTTTCAAACGGTCAAACAAGAGACGACCAGAGGATATTGCCCTGTTTTTTTTCGGATTTTCGGCGACTTTTAACTTTTAGTTTCTAAATCAACAACAATCACTATTTATTAAACTAATCTTTTAACACAAGCCAACAACAAAAGGATTGAAAGGCTCATGGCTTAGTGGGCTGCTAGCCTGCTACTTAGCATGAACTCCTGAGCCGAAAATAAAAGGCACCAATCTACCCGGCCGCATAGCCCATAGCCCAAGTCCATCTACACGACTCCGACCCAAACGAAACCAACACGTATATGACCGCACGCACGCCCACAGACATGCGGGCCCGCCTCCATTCGCCTCTCCCACCATTCGTCGTTTCTGAGTCCATGGCGCCCTCCTCGTCGCCGCAGCCGCCGGCGGCGGCGAGCGGCCGCCTCGTCGTACTCTACGCCTCGCAGACCGGAAACTCCATGGATGCCGCCGAACGTGTCGGCCGCGAGGCCGAGCGCGGCGGCTGCCCGGCCGTCGACGTCCTCTCCATGGACAGCTTCGATCCCGTAAGCTCCGAACCCTAAAAAAACCACCCCACGGCCCTTTCATCTGACGATTTGTGATCACCACTTGCTGCCTCTACTTGTTCGCGCAGAGTTCCTTGCCGGGAGAGAGGGTCGTGGTCTTCGTCGTGTCCACCACGGGGCAGGGCGACCCCCCGGATTCCATGAAGGTTTGGGAGATTCGGATTCGCTTGGTTTGGTAGGATTTTAAAATTTTGAGTTGCTAAATGGGCTTCTGATTTGGGTTTGGTTTTTGTGCGTGGCAGGGGTTTTGGAGATACCTTCTCCGGAAGGATCTGGGAGCGCGGTGGCTTGAAGGGCTCAGCTATGCCGTGTTCGGGCTCGGCGATTCAGGCTACCAGAAGTACAACGTAAGTCTTCTGACTAGGATTTTTGAGTTTGTTATTGCGCCATGTGCTGCTTTTAGAGCAACTCCAAGAGATTAGCCAAAAGAAATATCTAAATTTAGTGATTTAGCTATTCTCTAAAATGAATCTCACCCAAAAAAACAAGACTACTCCAACAGACTATCTAAACTAGAGGGCGCGCGGTGGGTCGCGTACGCGCGGGAATGGGGCGCAGCGTGCGGGAAGGAAACGCCGACCACACCAAGAGGCTGGATGGTGAGCGAGGTAGGCTATCCAAAAATAGAGAGCGAAACAGGAGGGATAGAGAGCTACTAAATTTGGAGAGTCATTTACAGAGTCTATTGGAGACGTTTTTTCTCCAATAATAGCCAAATTTACCTTTAGAAAATGATTTAGCTCTTCTCTTGGAGTTACTCTTAATACAATGAGGTGCGATAATTTGTTGAAATGATCTGTAGTTCACTATTTTTGGGTAACTAATTGTGGATAGGACATTCTAAAGTTTGCGCTTGGTTAGAAAAAAAAATGGTTATAGCAACACATGATGGCTCTGTCATTTGTCAACGTGGCGGTTGTGAGGGATGGTTTGGGGCAGATAACTTGTTTGTGCCTTAGGCCCTTAGTACCGATGTTCTGCTATGGTGAATGCTTGCAACTTGTACCTGTGATCGTATCATTAAAGTTCCTTTTGAGTTACTATAGTAGCTTGATCAAACATTTGATTGGAAAGCTTAGCTATTCAAATACTTAGCTAGAAGCATCATCAAAAGAACATGGTAATATGAATATTGCCAGTTTTACACATAATCAGAAAGTAACATGCATTTTGCTGCATGCTCAACCATGCTAATTTCTCATTATTCATTACTGCCTCAGCTATAGTGCCATCTTTTTTATCCTCACCAATTTTCCAAGCAAATTTAGGCTAGTAGCTTGTCCTCTGTTGCTCATGAGTCATGACTGTTGTGGTTTGGAAAATCGTACAGGCTTGTTTCTGTTTTCCTCTTCACTGATGTGTATGCACTGCAGTTTGCTGCAAAGAAGCTTGATAAAAGGCTTTTAGATCTTGGTGCAGAACCAATCATAGAGAAAGGCTTGGGAGATGATCAACACCCTTCAGGGTATGATTTTAATATCTATCATTTATTTATTTGCTACTGTTTCTATATTCATTTGCAAGTTTTGGAGAAGTCAAATGCCATATGGTTTTCTGGTTGTCAAAATTTATGCATTCTCGTTTTTCTTGTTGGAAAGCAATTGCTCAAATTCACCAAGGGATTCTTTTGTTGTTGCATACCAGATATGAAGGAGCTCTCGATCCTTGGTTGCTGTCTTTGTGGAAATCACTGAATCAAACAAATCCATCACTGTTACCAAGAATATCTGATATCATTCATCCTAATTTGAGTATTTTGGGGGATGCAAAGGTCGAAGTCATCTATTACTCTTCCGATGATGCTCCACATGATTCCAATATTTCAGGTATGGAGTGACAATCTTTACTGGTAACCTGCAAGCTATTGTGTAATATTTCTTAATGATTCTATCTGTCATCTATTCACCAGACTCCAAGAATTTAATTGAGAGAGCACGCTCAATGTCCCCTACTCTACAGTTCCATAATGATGGAGAGCCACAGTACATGTTACAGATGGTACGCTCTGTATCCTCTCCAAGGGTTAACAGTTTTAATCATTGCTCATTTTATTCTTATCATTCGTATTTATATTAATCTTAACTCATTTATAGTTTGGTCATATGAGGGTCAGCGGTTGAGCAATCTAAAATCTAAATATGGATATACACTCATCTCTAGGGAATATTGTCATATGTTGTGTAATAGGGTGCTGAATTTTTGCTCCTGAGAATCTTCCATCTGCAGTACTCACCCAACTCATTAGTGGTTAAAGGTGTATGTCTCCCAAAACCCTGCATGCCTGCAATCACTCATGATAGCACTTTTGAAAGGGTTTGAACTTATTTTTATAGAAGTGGACTTCGTAACCCATAATTTAATAGGCTCTTTGGATTTTTGAATCTATCTTACACTAAAATAGTATTATACTTAAGCCCATTGATAATATATTTCCTGTTAACTGGTGAGGCACATTATGCTGGATTTAGCTTCTCTTACCATTTTTCTCTTCTGTGGACAAGTATCTAACATATGCAATCTCTAGTTGCAAGGAAGCCTATATATCACTAGTTGATACAGTTGCTTGTTCTGGAGACACCTAAACAGTCAATTCTGCTGTGAGAAGATTTCCAGTAACTTTGCAGAACCAAGCTCAGCTTGCAGTTCTCTGTCATGAATGTGATGCTGTTTTGCGCAGTAGGTTCAGTTGGCATGACAAGATATGTACCATGCTCGAAGAAAGTTTAACCTTGGTGAATTAATGAATAATAGCTGGGACCTGGGACTGTAGTGTAGCAAACAACAGGTCGGGGATAGTAATGGTTCATTGTGGGGATGCTCCATCTGTTGTGATTATAGAATAGACTGATGATGATGATGATGCAACAGTTGTGTTGAAATTTAGTGGTTCTATCTTTATTTTCTTAGTTGTTGCTGATGATATTGCTGACCTTTTTAGGTAACAAATCAGCGTTTAACTAAGGAGGGTTCTGACAGAGATGTGTGCCACTTTGAATTGGAAGATCCATCTTCTGTATGTTCTTACCATATGATGATATTAGCTAGCAGTCATCTTGTGAAGTGTGACACATGAAGAGATTGAAAAATTGTTTCATTTTTGTCATGTCAGGCCATCAGTTATCAAGTTGGTGATGCTCTAGAAATTCTACCAAGTCAGAATTCATCGGCTGTTGACGGTTTCATTGAACGCTGCAACTTGGATCCAGATTGTTACATAATGGTATGCAGATCTTTTGTTCTATCATGTGGATTTAGTAACTTGTACCTATGTGTTTTTCTCTGCCAGTGAGGCAACTTTCTTTAGTATCCCAACTCTTTTGTGGTCCACATTAGGAGCTTTGTGCACATTGTTTATTGCAAAATCAAATACAGCTGCATTAACAGGATTGTTGCTTTAGGAGCAAGCAATTTATCATATGTTTGTTTAGACAAGTCATCCTCTCTCTCCTTTTTTTTTGGAAATGCATGGTTCTTGAGTTTTTCTATAAAAAAAGGAGACAACTAGAGGTAGTTGTGCCTTTTTATATCTTCTCAACCAGTCAACCTGTTGCAGTTATCTAGCTAACTAAAGAGGAGACATATTTTTGTCTGCCCAGATTCGAGCAAAGGGTGGGGACAGAGTTTCCAAGGGTTCACTTGTGAATGGCTTGATGGATCGCATCAAGTTAAAGACGTTTGTTGCTTTGACAATGGATGTTGCATCAGCCTCCCCTCGGCGATATTTCTTTGAGGCAAGAGCAATTACCCTGAATGCTTCATCTCATACACCTCCTCTTTTATAGTTGTTTGATATCTTAATGATGCCTCTGATATCCTGATGTCTATGACTAACATGTCATCTCAATGCTCACACAACTCCATTGTTCATTTGTAGGTTATGAGCTTTTTTGCAACAGCCGAACATGAAAAGGAAAAGCTTCAGTATTTTGCTTCTCCTGAAGGAAGAGATGACCTTTACCAATACAATCAAAAGGAGAGTCGGACTGTTCTAGAAGTGAGCAATGTCTTTACTAAAGATTTTCTTAGCAGCGTTTTTGCAATACATACATTAGCATGTGAAGTGATGTATGACAATAGGCCATTGTCCTTTTAATTCACTTTTTCTTGGTTCAGCAGTGACATATGTTTTTGTGCTGCTTTTAGGTATTGGACGATTTTCCCTCGGTGCAAATGCCTTTTGAATGGTTGGTGCAACTAACGCCTCCATTAAAGAAAAGAGCCTTTTCCATATCATCATCCCCATTAGCACATCCAAATCAGATACACTTGACTGTTAGTATTGTATCATGGCTTACTCCATTCAAGAGGACACGGCATGGTCTCTGCTCTACATGGCTGGCGGGGCTCAGTCCAAATGAAGGTATGCATACCTGTTTTCGTTACAGTTAGAAACCTCTGTATATTTTTTTCTTTTGTTCTTTTCCTGGAGGCCACTGCTCCTCCTGCTGCTATAGTAGTATATATTCTTCATTTTAATTTAGTTACCGCTTGCATCCACTCATCCCAATGTAAAAACAACCATCAACCCTCTCTCACTGTGTGCTTACGTGCAGAAAATCTTATACCATGTTGGATACACCAAGGATCACTGCCTCCTCCACGTCCATCGATTCCTCTTGTGCTTATTGGGCCAGGAACAGGATGTGCACCATTCCGTGCATTTGTGGAGGAAAGGGCTGCACAGAGTGCGGCAGAACCAACAGCTCCCATTCTGTTCTTCTTCGGCTGTAGAAATCAAGATAACGACTTTCTTTACAAGGAGTTCTGGTTAAATCATGCCCAGGACCAGGGAGTGTTGTCCCTGAAAAAGGGTGGTGGTTTCTTTGTTGCTTTTTCTAGGGATCAGCCTCAAAAGGTCTATGTACAACACAAGATAAAGGAGCAGAGTGCAAGAGTGTGGAACATATTATGCTCTGGGGCTGCAATATACATTGCCGGATCTTCTACCAAAATGCCTGCTGATGTTACAGCTGCACTAGAAGAAGTTGTCTGTCAAGAGGGCGGTGTTCCAAAAGAGGCTGCTTCAAAATGGCTCAGGACACTGGAAAGGGCTGGTAGACTTAACATTGAGACTTGGTCATAATTGTGACAGTCAATCAGGATAAGAAAGTATGTATGTATATACTATCAGGTTTCCACAAATATTTGCGGGGTAGGGAACTGAAGAATTCAGTGTAGATCAATGATGTAAAAAATGTAGAAGTATATATATATCTGCACATATATACACATAAACAACCATTTATTGTTGGGTAGAACAGATTGCTAGGGAGAGCAAAGGCGGAGCATGTCGGTTTAACACCTTCCCTATTTCAGGTATCTATCGGGATGATGAAGATTTGGGACGAAGATGAAGAGTGGCAGTTTGATTTTACAAAACAGGAAGAAAACATATCATTCGAAATCAGGTGAGAGCGGTATTTGCTGTATTTGATTCGTGTGTGCGTTTAATCTAAGATTGCTCTGTTAAATTTGTTTAGCTTTTGATGATGTACCAATTACTGGTCAGTTTGGAATGTTTACTATCATGTCCTGTGATTATTCATTAATATATTCCAATAATTATTTCACCTGGAGTATCATTCATCTCCAGGTCAGGCTAAATGCCCGTTTAACCGTCTGCTTGTAACCGATGGTAGGATACACTATATTAAGCTCTTGCAGGCCTGGCACGCTCGAATTATGCCTGGTCTGTACCTATTTGCCCTTGTTCTACACCCATCAATCTAGTTTCTAATAGTATTAGTTTTGTACAGTCTTTAATTAACCTTTTTTCTCATTATTGCTTGCCTTGTCGTGGCCTGGAATGAGCTCACACAAGCTTGAACACGCGGGTGGCATCTTGATTGTTGGGTTCCTTGGTGAGATCTATTTTAGTACAAGTGTTAATTGGCGCCCTGGCGTATTTGAAGGCCCATCCTCCGTCTGGCTAAGCTGAGCTAGTCTGATAATTTTTTTATTCAGGTAACAGTAATGATAAAGAGATGTAAATAAACACCAGTCTGTTTATTGCATCCACGTGCTAGACTATACAGCAAATAGCCCACTCGTAAGCTAGCGGGCGGGCGATACTGGCAGCACCATCCAAACACAAATAGCAAGCACTAAAGACTAAACTGTATGCAAAGATGTAAGATACCATACAGTAGTATCTGCATAGAGGCTATAGAACATAATGAACTGATCATGAGGCATCAGGAACGTGAATAGCGGCGCGAACGAACGGCGCACGTCCAGCCTTCAGCCGCTGCGGGTCCAGACGACATGGTCCTGCGGCAAGAAGTGGCAGACCGGCACCGTGCCGGGCTTCACCTTGAGCACCTGGAACGCGACGTGCTTCGGATTCCACCCGGCCGTGTCGGCGTGGCACACCGCGACGGCCTCCACGGCCGTGCCGTCTTTGCCGACCATGGACACCGTGTACGCCCTCGTCGCCTGCGTCAGGTGGCACGCGAACACGGCGTAGGCGTACGGCTCCGCGTGGCAGGCGACGAGCTGGTCGGCGCCGACCGTGCGCTTCACGCCGGTCACGGTGTACTCCTGCTTCGGAGACCCCTCCTTCCCGACGACGGTCGAGACGGCCCTGACGTGGCTGTTCCCGAGGCTGGACGTGGCGAAGTCGACCATGGACTCGAGCGACGTGGCGCAGGCCTTCTTCTCGCCCTTCGCAGCCGGCTCCTCGCAGTCGTGCAGCGTTTGTGTCATCTCCGCCGCCTCGACGGAGTCCGGCTTCACGGAGAAGCGGCTAAGGATCTCGGGGACCTTCTCGGAGGAGAACGGGATGGCATCGGCCTCGCTTCGCGGGAGAAACATTGCTCCGGCCGTGGTGTCCGTGAAATGGACGGTCAGCTTCTTCCCGGAGTGCAGGTCCTTCTCCAGGAAGAAGAGCGCGACGCTGGGATCGTCGTGCAGCTGCGTCTCCGTTGCGGCGTAGTTGTATATAAAAGGTGAGACATTGACGTTGACAGGCTTCCCGCGGGGTCTCACGTTGACGCCAACCCCGCCCTTGCCAACGCCGACCGTGGTACCGCCGGGCTTGCCGTAGCCAGGCTTGACGTTCACGCCGACGCCACCCGTGCCAACGCCAACCGTGGTGCCACCGGGCTTGCCGTCGCCAGGATTCACGTTAACGCCCACGCCGCCTTTGCCGACGCCGACGGTGGTGCCGCCGGGCTTGCCGCTGCCAGGGTTGACGTTGACGCCAACGCCGCCCTTCCCAACTCCAACCGTGGTGCCTCCGGGCCTGCCGCTATCAGGGTTGCCCCCGGGCTTGCCGTAGCCAGGCTTGACGTTGACGCCCACGCCGCCCTTGCCGACACCGACCGTAGTCCCCCCGGGCTTTCCGCTGCCAGGGTTGACGTTAACGCCGACGCCACCCTTGCCAACGTCAACCGTCGTGCCCCCGGGCTTGCCATGCCCCTCGTCGACATGGACACCGCCCATGCCGACGTTCACGGACGTGCCTCCGGCTGTGGACAAGCAAGGAGAAGGGTCAATATGTTGATTAGTTGTTAGTGTGCTGGAGCTGTTTGCTTAAGAGATAGGATACCTGGAGTGTTGAGGAGTTGAGAGAGGGAGCTTGGCATGGGAGTGTTGGGAAGAGCAGACTTCCAGTACTGCTCCGGAGCCCGAGCTGCATGGCTTCCTACTGACGCAATCTGCATGAAAATCACAAGAGTTTGGACGTATTTGAGACCAGTAGCTATATTACTTGGTGAAAGAATCAGCCTTCTCATGGTATCATCTATGCATGTGGCCATGTGCTACGTACTCTACTCTTTTTCGCTCCCTACACAAGACTCAAAACTGATCAGCCTTACAAATCTAGCAAAATCAGAGTAGCTTGCAGGTTGAACGCCGTATATATGTCGGTTTAATACCCTCGTCGTATTTGGGTATGCATATATTTGCTGGAAGCTGAATCTCCTCTCAATGCTTTGCAAATTGGCATATGTAGCAGATAGATTCCCTTATGGCTTTATGCTACTCAAAGAAGCATCCAAATAGCGATAGAACAGATCATTCCCCATGCATCTACATGCAACGTGTAGGAAATGATGAAAAATAGCAATGGAATAAAGCAAGCTGCATGAGAATGAGGAACTGACCAATAGGAAGCCAAGAAGACCGGAGAGGAGCCTATCCATTGAGACGCCCATGAAACTGACGACCACAGCGACAAGCCAAAGGTGAGCCTGCGCTTGGAACGATGCAGACGATGGCCCTGCACCTAGCACAGATCGATATTTATAGAACCAGGTCAGAAAGTAGCTAGGCAGTTGGGGGAATTAATTGGCACACATCGATAAATTAACTACGCTAGCTGAGGCAAGGAATAGTATCACCGAGTACGACTGTACAGGTAAAACCGATTGACGTACAGATCATACTAATAGTGTAGTGATATTCCAGCTCATAGTAGTACTAATACGTTGCTAGAGTTGTACGGAGACACCAAGATCACCGAGAGCGCACACCTAGAACAACGACCGGTGCTACAGAAGTTGTAATGCAGCAGCCACTGGCCCAACCATCCCTGCCTCGCGCTATTGAATGCCCGTCGCCGTCCCATCTCCCATGCCGATGCCACCGTCCCGGCCGGCTGCAGGTTGCGCGCGCTCTGTCTCACGTCTTCTCCGGCTGACTGTTGTGCGGTGAGAATAGATCGCGCGCCGGCCTACTTCACACGTGCTGCTGGTGCGTGCATGCTCTACTTCTGCATGCCACCTGTTAGTAACTGGGAGCAAGGATCCGCTGCGCTTGTTACGATTGCAGCGAAGCAACTGCCCTTCTCCCCTCCAGGTTTTTGAAAACCGGCTTTAAAATTTTAGCAGGGGCCGATAACACAGATCAGTGGCAGATCCAAAATTTCTAAAACAGATGTTCCAAGTTGACAAATAAAATATAAAAGTTCACAATAGCAAAAAAAAAAGTATAAATTATTTCGTGCTAAATACAATATCTATAAATAATTTAGAAAAATTTCAAAACAATTTAGAGAAATTATGAAATAACTTAAGATAAAACTGTGTTGATGCAGTCTGATGTGTATAGCATACATACACCAGTGCATGACGACGTGTAGTCGTTACCTAGTGCCTACTGCCTCGTTGGCCTGGCCGCCGCTGCCGCACGCTCCCTCCCTGGCTCTCGGGTGATAGTTGTCACCTATTTTCTCCTTACAGACGTATCACTGTCTATCGTGGCTATACTCCTTGCCACCGAGGTCAAGCCAAAGGCCAAAGTTGCTCTTAGCCCTTCACTAAGTCGCTTAGTGGCCAATTGTCCCTCAATCCCATGCACCAGTGCCACCGAGTTTGGTGGTTTTGGTCAAATCAGTGGAGCTTGGGAGAGACACAGAGGAGGGAGGGTTTAGGTTAAGGTTTTAAGGGTCTACGAATGGGCCAATGGGCCAGTTTGATGAGGGGGTGGATGGGTTATTATGCCGCGCTATTTTAGATGACTTAGAGAGAGGAGGTGCAGGGGTGGGCTGAAATCAACTAGGGGAGTATAGGTGATTAGGTGTGGGTGTGTGTTGAAATCAATTTGGGTACAAATATAAAATGTTTTGTTTAATTATTAGTATATATGTGTAATATACCTACTAAATATTAGGTATTACATGAAAAAAATTTAGGTGTTCAGGCGAACACTCTTGAATCACATTGGGTCCACCCATGACACCGATATGGGAGATAATTAAAAAAAATTTGGAGGATTTCGGGCCAAAATTCTCAAATTGAAATTGAATTCTAAAAAAATGGCTAAAAATCGGTTGAAAATATCGGCCAAAATTTTTGGAAACAAAATTTGGCAAAAAAATTCTTCTATATTTGACAAAATTCATGCGAAATAATTTTTTCAGAGCCGGTTTAAAATTTTACCGAAGGACTGATACGGCTGATAAAACCAATAATCGGTCGAGTGCTCCCCTCTAGCATTTGATCGTGCTATCAATGGTTCAGATCAGCTCTCTAGTTTGCTGGTATACTACTGCTGTTGTATTAATATGGTGTATAAAGAGTGAGCATTTTTTATCATCCTTGGAATACTTCAAGGCCGTCCATTGTGCGGAGATCTAATGGCTGAAAATGCAAGGTACCTTATGGTACTGCCTTATCCGTCGCAAGTCAAAGGGTGGAGGTACCAACGCTGCAAGGGTGTAATGGTAATTTGCTACCTAACCGGTTAGACTCAGCTCAGTGTCTCGACGAGTCCCACATTTGTGTCTCCTCTATGCTGCCTCCCTTGATCCAGCAAACAAACCCTAGATTAATCAATCCCCTTCATACTGCTTCATCTGCTTCTCCTCTGCGCCGCCTCCCCTACTTTGGCCCCCACCCCCACTCTCGACACTACAGCAACTTGACCGCGGGGCCCTCTCCTTCGTAGCGCCTCCCTACTCTCGTGTGTTCTGAGCACAACCTTAAATCATGATGTGAAAAGCTAGTACTTAGCCATGTTTCCAAACGACTTCAGCTTCTGGCTTATGTTGGCTTTTGACTTATTTAAACCAGAAGCCACTTGGAATGCGTCGGCTTCTAATTTCGGCTTATTTTGGTTTTTGGGGGTTTTCTGGCTTTTTGCCTTTTTCTTTTTCCCCTTATTCTTTTGCATTGTCCGTGATGATATAACTTTTTTCACTTTTTATTTATTTTTTTCTCAAAAAAGACTAATAGCCGCTATAGTACAAATTTCAACCATAAACCAAAAGCTACAGTCAGAAGCTTAAGTTGTAAGCCAGTTGAAGCAGGGCTAGTAGTACCTTTTTTTGGGAGACCAGAGAGTTTTTCATTAATTCACAGTAGGATTACAGATGTATCCTTGCAAAAAAAAAAACTCGGTTCCTTGTTAAGCCATATGCACCTCTGAAAGTTGCAATTTGCTTGCTTTGCACAAACAAGAGGGGCTATATTAGCTTGCCTTCTAAAAAAACATTCGATCAATTCTCCTCCTGATTCTTCCAAACCTTCACCAAGGCTTGCCCATGAGGTTCAATCAGATTACGGTTAGCATGCGGTTGACTATGCACTGACGAGAGTTGTGCAATATCTATTCTACCCCGTTAAATCAACACATAGAATTGACTGGTACCTCTTTTTAGTGGAAAGGTACTGGTACCTCCTGGTATCTTCCAAGATGGTTGAAAACTCATAAAGAATAGGTAGGATCGAGTATCATTTTTTCTTTCATTTTCTCGATCGTGTATAAAATAGTATACTAGTAGTATTGATGTGTTAATATCGATCTTACGTAATGATTTGTTTGAGTTCAGGAAAACTTTTGAGGACCTGGCTAACAACACACAAAGACAAGACATAGGGATTTTTATACAGATTCAGGCCTTCTATAGCGAGAATAATAGCCCTACTTTCTGCTGATTATTGCTCAAAGAAGTGAGTACATTGGAGGAAAGTAATGCGAAATTACAATGGAGAAAATAATGCGAAAAAGCCTGCTCTACTGCTACTCTCCCTTGGGTCTGGTCCAGATCCTTCCCCTCTTCTCCCTGACGTCCACCTTATATAGCTTGCACGATGGTAGCAGTTTCTTCTCGCTAATAAATGCCTTAACATTTTGAGTGATAGCTGCCCGATTGGAGTTACTAGAGACTTGATATCTCACTCATCATGCGGCGGCTTCTGCCAGGGTGAAGTTAAGTGCACTTATTCCAGAGAATAAATACTATCGCTAACCGCCTTACCAGATGGGCCCATGAAGCAATGGGTTGTCGTAAACAAGCCGGTCGGAGCTTGGCTTAGTTGTATGGGGATCTACGACCACGAGATGGTCGCAGGATAACTTTCGACTATGCCAAGGTCGTATAAGAACTTATGACTAGCGAGCTGTCATAGCAGAGCTTATGACCAGCAGGTTGTTGTAAAAGAGCTTACGACTAGCGGGTTATCCTAGAAGAGCTTACGACTAGGAGTAGTCGTAGAAGAGCTTATGACTAGCGGGTTATTGTAGAAGAGCTTATGACTAAGGGGTGGTCGTAGAACAGCTTACTTGAGAAGCATAATGACGTCACCATATTATTTACAAATAAATAATAATTTAAGGATTGGTCATATCCTTGTCATCTAGCCACCAACTTCAAGTGAAAATAACTTACTTGAGATAGAGAGGTCGTAGATGAACAGAGATCGAAATCGGAGACTTTTCGATTTGATTTAACCAGAAATGAACATGGCCAAAAGGGTAATTTTACTTGAGTTGCAAAAACACACTGGCTTCAAACAGCGGAGAACGAACTAGTTCCCACCAATCTGTTTGCTTGGAATGGTTTTTGAAGAGGTAATAATTGACCCGTATGGTTATAAAAACTTACCCAGAGGTGACTTTTCTTACTTTTCCCTTCTGCGTCAATCCCATTCGAACTTTCCGCCGCTGTCCAAGCCTTCTTCTTTTCCCCAATTTCTTCCAAATCCAAACCAATTGCTTAAAGAAAATGTCGAAATCTTCTTCCAATTGGCAGATGTTGGAGATGGATAAGGCTAAGATGATAGCTTTGATTGTAGCTACGAAGATTCCTTCAAGGGAACTTGTGCGGTGGATTGAGGCTGCTCGACAAAATTGGCCATCGAGGAAGATTGGACAAATTATAGTTTTCCAAGCATATTGTGAGTGCGGTTTTCAACTTCCTGCTCACCCCTTCCTCACAGCAGTACTTGATCGCCTTTCCTTTGCTACCTTCGCCTTTCCTTTGCTACCTTGATCGGTATGGTTGATGGTCTTGCCCTACTCGACTACTTCAGTCGTTGGAGGATTCAAAGCGTATCTTTTGTGAACCTTCTTTTGCGGACTCCTTAAAAGCTCTAATAACAGAAGCATTAGAAACTTCCTGAATGGAATTACTAACCTAACTAAAATGCCTAATGAATTGTCATAGAGTCTCGTTGTTGCTCTGTCTCATCCGGTGCAGGTCGTTTTCCATCACAGGGCGATTGTACATGCCTTGGAAGTTGGCTAGTAGAAGATCATAGAGATGTTGCCATGAATGTATCAACCCTAGTGGTTGATTTAGCAGCCACGATCGAGCGGATCCCTCGAGCATAGTCGGAAGGTAATTCACCATGATATGCTCTCCTCCTCCTACTACTTGAACCGCGATCGTGTAAATTTGAAGGGACTCAATGGGATTTTGAGACCCATCGAACTTCTCCATGTTTACAGGTCGAAATCGCAAAGGCCAGCGTACTACTCAGAGTTCATGCATGAATGCCCAATATCCAGTAACAAGATCATGACACCTCCTTTGTGGGAAAGGATGATTGGCGTCTTCAGGCGACCATCCTCAATGATGCCTGGCAGTTGTTGGACCTGACTTGTAATAGGTCTTGTCCATTCGAGGGTAATACTCCTTGTATTCTATCTGCTGTTGCAGATTCTTTGCTCGAAGTGGTGAATGATCACCTCCTCCAAAAGCCTGCCGATCCGGGGTCGTTCTAGGAACCCTTCTCCGACTAGAGTTGTAGTTATGGGAACGACTACAAGTAGTCGTACCTGCCTAACTCACAGAGTTGTGTCGGTGAGGTTGCTCGAACTTGGCCATCATGGTTTGGAGTCTTCACACGATTCCTTTAGTGAAGTGGCCGTAACGTGGTGCTCGAGCAAGTTCTTTGGTAGGATTTTTAAGCAAATCATTTATGCGTTGAAGCTCCCGAGCCTCGCCTAGGCAAAGACCTCTGGGTTGCCAATCTCCTTCTTTGAATGGCCTCGAGATCCTCAAGATCTAAAGCTGGTTGAAGCCGCCTCAATGGAGAGTGATTATATCTAAGATTTCTTCTATGCTTATTAGAGTACCTATCTGACTCATCACTGGAGGTCTTCCTCTATCACCACAAGGGGTCGTAGTGTGTGATCGGTGGAAAGTGCTATTCGGCCTTCCTCTGAGAGAGCGATTTGTATCTGATGGGAGAGCAAATACACCACAAGGCCTCCTCGCTTGAAGAGTAATCCAACGAGAGCGCATCGTGACCAGAATCAACCCCTCTAGGAAGGGGAATATCGAGTTATAACTATCTCCCATTGGAGTTGAACCCTGTGTGAGTATGGGTGAACTCGTAGGGAGCCTACCCACGCTCTTTGCGGGGACAAGCGAGGAGATACAACCACCAGATGCCCGTGGAGTCTCGAAATGCTGGATTCTAGGACTCGCTGAGCCTAATTTGATGGCCGTGGCTATACTCGAACACTTGGGGAGGCCCTTTGTCATGTTGCAAGTTCTATTTGTGGTCGGATTGACTCTTGTCCTTTGAGAAAACTAGTTCCACCATTGAGCATAATGCTGTGGGGGATAAGGATCCTTTCTCAGCCCTACCCACAGTGCGATCTCTGAGATCCCGTGATGGATCTCCAGAGATAGCCACATTGTCGAATGAAAGCATCGTTTGCTCGAAGTCATAGCATGCATCCATGTCGAGGTCTGCATATTTCGCCAAGTCGAACCAGGAAAACTTTTGAGGACTTGGCCATCAACACGCAGAGGCAAGACACAGGGATTTTAAGATAGGTTTGGGCTTTCTATAGCGAGAATAATAACCCTACTTCCTGTTGACTATTGCTCAAAGAAGTGAGTACAATGGAGAAGAGTAATTCGGAATTACAATAGAGAAAGTAATACGAAAAAACCCGCTCTATTGCTACTCTTCCTTGGGTCTAGCTTGGATCCTCCCCCTCTTCTCCCTGACATCCACCTTATATAGCTTGCACAACGACGGTAGTTTCTTCTCACCAATAAATGCCTTAATATTTCGAGAGATAACTGCTCGATGGGAGTTATTAGAGACTTGATATCTCGCTCATCGTGTGACGGTTTCTGCCAGTGTGAAGTTAAATGCATTTATTTTAGAGAATAAATACGCTCACTAACCGCCTTGTCAGACATGCCCACAAAGCAATGGGGGATCTTGGCTTAGTCGTAGGGGAATTAGTCGCAGGATAACTTACGACTATGTTAAGGTCGTAGAAAAACTTACGACTAGCGGGCTGTCGTAGTAGAGTTTATGACCAGCAAGTTGTCATAAAAGAGTTTACGACTAGCGGGCTGTCATAGAAGAACTACGACTAAGGGGTAGTCGTAGAAGGGCTTACGATTAGCGGGTTGTCGTAGAAAAACTTACAACTAAGGAGTAATCGTAGAAGAGTTTATGACTATCTTACGAAATCTCTCTCTTGCAAATAAGATATATGCTTAAGGAGTATAATCATATTATTATATTATTTATAGATAAATAATAATTTAAGTATTGATCGTATCCTCGTCAGGCAGCAAACAACCGAATAATGGACCATAGCGAAAACTATAATGGTCAATCTCTGGCAGTTGTAGGATACCAGGTATTGTCCAGAGCACTTATCGACAGCTAGCCATGCTGGCGTATGTACGCTTGCTAGCCGTTCTGCTGCCCAGCAAGATCAAGTGAACTGACAGTACTCCTACTATTAGGGGTGCATCAGTTCTGAATTTTTGAATTTTTGGGCTGTAATTTATAAATTTTACTTAGAATTTTAAATTTTATCTATTCATGAGAAATCATACATAGAGGAAAATAGTCGTATGTAATTTTGACCGGTATATCTAAATTTGGTACAGTTTTTATTACAATCTATTTATAAATACCGCTTTGAAAAGATGCACCTTTTAAAAATATGTTACTGTAGCATTGTACAGAAGCCAATAAACTCAAGCCGAAAGAAGGCAGCCGATGATACCATGATACTAGAAGCAGTGCGGTTGTGACTTTGAGCGTAGCAAGTCTGAAGGGACACTAATGGAATGTGGAAACTTGGGGCCAGCTCGTCTCACTTTTGGTTGGGAGTTGGTTGGACACAAACACGAACTTGAACTCCCCTTACGTGCATCCACCACCTTTCCGCCGCCGGATCATGAATTGCTTCATGGTTACTGACAAGGAAATGACACCTATTGCAAAGCCATTCTGTACTCCTGGATCAGTGCTACGTTTATGAATTTTAACTACATTGCTGTTTTATCTCTGATTTTGTTTTCATGAACTACTCTTTTATGGATAGTTTTGAACAGCTTTGCGGTACATATCTCGCCCCTGAATAATTCGTCAACCATTACTCTAGGAAAACCATCGATATTGATCTAAGCTTATATTAAAAGGTTAGAACTGTAGGATCTTTACAATTGTATGACCAGAATGTTAATCAATACTGTTGGTCTGCCATTAATAAGGGTCAATTACTTTTCCATCCCCATCTTCACTACTGTCCCCCACTTCTGGTGGTGCACTGGCACCAAGCCTGAAAGAGATCGAGAGTTCTTTGTTCTCTCCCTTCCTGCTCTCAGGAACTCGGTTTTCACTATCCCCTCGCATTCTTTCGTGAGCTATTTTGCTCGTGCTCTTATGTCATGCGTCTGCATGCCTAGATGGGCAAGCTTCTTGTGTGGCCAAGCTGCTCGGCTAATTGCAACTTTGCAAGTGCTTCTTCTTTGATGCCATACACAGTGCTGCTACAACGAAAGCAGCAGCGAAGCTGCACCAACAGTGAAGTGAACTAGTGAATAGTAGGGCTGTAAATGGATCGAGCTTAAGCGAGTCTGGCCTTCTAAGCTCGAACTCGGTACAAACTCAAATTGAGCTTGAGTAAGTCTAAGTTGGGGCCCGAGACTGGAGCTCGGTTCGGCCCAAGCTCAAGCTCGACTCGGTAACCATCAAAATAATGTAATATGCATAATTTTTCCATAATAAGAAAAACTCAAACTCGAGCTCAGCTTGAGAGAGAGCTCGATAACAGTTAAAAATAATTCAACATACGCTAATTTTTAACAATAGAAAAGATCGAACTTGGCTCAAGTAAGTTTAGTAAGAGTTAGTATGTATGTGGGTTATAAAAAAGCTCGAACCTCACAAACTATTCGAGCTCGGATCGTTGAAATTCGCGAGCTCAGGATCAAGCTCGAGTTTTTTTTTCTCGGCCCTAGTGAATAGAGATCCAGTAGTATTGAAGGAAACGGGTGGTGACTACTAATGGGAGGATTTTGCCCTAAACAGAAAAAGGGTTTGGTGATTGCCATTAATCCCAGATTGTTAACGCCATTGCCCATTGCTGTACTACTAGAAAGCAGATTATTGATTATTTCCAGAAGCTGCTCTTTGCACTGTTCGTTCGAAAAGGCGATGTAACAAGACCGACAAATCTTCAGGCACTCAGCTCTGACTTCTGGAGCTGCAGCCCGCAGCGTGATGACTTCTGAATTCTGGATGCCGATCATAAATAATCTCACCACACAGTACATTACTGCAGTAATGCCAGTAAGGAAGCTACACAGTCGATTTGGTCGGTTGGACTGAATTATATGATTTATGGTTGAATTTTTATTATAGTTGATTGAAATTATATTGTAACTGACGGTGGCTTATTTGGTATAATTAAATTTAAAAAAGTTAAAATAGAAAAAAAAAGGTTAACCCAGTACGTATAATGCAAACGAATGTGGGAAAAAACCAGTAAAAAAGCTAAAAATAATCTTAAAATTAGAAAAAAATAAAATTTAAGAATAGTAAAAAATACGCCGAAAGTCAGAAATCCAAGTCCAAACTAGCAGGGACATATGCACTTCCTGGCCACCATCAATGCGGTTACATTAAATAGATTCATCTACCATTTTTTTTTGACTAGACACACTAGCATGGCACAATTCCCTCCTTGCATCCTTAGCAAAACGTATACGATTAGGGCTTAGAACGATGGTACGCGCAGTTAATTGGCGGGAAGGAAGCACGGCTCACCTTAAAGATTTCTGAGCGGTTGGGCGTTGGATGGTAAGACGTTACGTACGAAGTTATCCTTAACTCTCCACGAAAAGCACCTTTCCAGCCATGATCATGGTTAAGCCATCAGTGTATCACATTTTTACGAGCGTTAATTGGTATACGCGTGTGCGAACTGCAAAGATAGTAGCTGCTACTCCTCCCTGACATGATTCCTGAATTGTAGCCACGGGCACCAATATGCACTGTATTCATCTGCACCGCTCAATCTGGTTTAGACTTTTAGCTTTTAGAAATCGGAATGGACATGTCGGTTTCTTAATTTTGATTTTTTTTTACTTATATTTTTTCTTTTTTCTTTATATTGTCCGTAAAAATATAACACTATTTTTTATTTTCTATTCTCTTTAATTGATAACTCAGAAAAAGTTAATAGCATTTATTATACAATTTCAAGAAGAAATCAGCAGCCGAAAGCCAGCCGAAGCATCGAACGGCCCCTTATTTGGCCGTTGCACCTAATATGTCGTCGTCCTAGTACATTTTTGCCGTTGCATGCAGCTTTCTTGCAATGGGCAAAAATTTAGATCAAGATCTCTGCAACGTCCAGAGAAGATCGAGCATTCGACAGAGATGGGCAAATGTACATACTTGTTACAGTAACAGCAGCACGTGCAATGATCACCATGTGGAACCGAGGATTATGCATATTTGGAGTAGCAGATCGACCCAACTGAGCGAAGCTTTGCTGTAAGATTGGAGCTTTTGCCCTTCAGGTCGGGCTTTATGTCGTGTCAGGTGTTTCGAGAGCTCGTTCGTTCGCTTTTGCGAGAGAACCTGTGATGCTTACGACGACGTGCCCGATCAAGGTCCTGATCTACTTCATCATATGGTCCTTGTATGGTGAGGTGTGCCATGTGTGTTTTTATGGCTCATGCTCTGTCAAATCTAATAGCACAGTTGGTCCTTTCTTTTCTCTTTTGTTGCAAACTTTGAACGCTATGAATGGTCTCTGCAGCAGGGCCGTTCCTGATATTTCAGAGGTCTTGGAACGAGATAAAAATAGAGGTCTTAGAATATTCCTGATATTTTAAAAATCTCATTTCTATTCAAACTGATCAGACACTTTTATGATCAAAACCAAATATATACCAATAACAAGTGCAAATAATTCTAGATAACCAACATCATATTGTATGAGCAATGTTATATATCCTAAACTTCTCTTGCAAGTTGCAAGAGACATATAACTTAAAGGCTTCATTTAAGTCTCAAGAAATTTATGTTGTTTCTTGTGAAATTCATACATTCTAAATATGCCCTTTACGAATAAAACCACATAAAAAAACTATTTTATGAGATTTTTCAGTTAGTCGGGCATTAACTAAGTAGTCAATAGCCACACTAAAAGGCAAAGCACCAACCTTCAAAAGAAAATCTTTAATCTTTCAACTGATATAGAACTTTCTATTAGTCGCCAAACACAACTACATGCACTGGAAATTTAGAGTTCTAGGCTACCAATCTTGAACCAAAATTTTTCTTTGTATACTTGAACTGAAGAATTAAATATTTAAGAAACCATCGATTGTCAAATTCTCAGTTTAATTAGCAAGTAAATAAGATACAAGCTAGTTGAGCCAAGCTAGGCATCGATCTTATGAGCGAGTATTCATTTGTTTAGTCACCTGTGACATGTCAAATGAAGTGTTTCCAAATTGAGTTGGACACTTGGGCTACCTAGACAAGTTTTCAGTATGATTGCTAGTTTTCTTCTTCATGTTGTTGCTAATGGCTATCTGGAAGTTAACGATATGAGCCTATAGCCTTATATACTTCAGTTGATCCTTCTAATATATATATATATATATATATATATATATATATATATATATATATATATATATATATATATATATATATATATATATATATATATATATATATATATATATATATATATATATATATATATATATATATATATATATATATATATAGGAAAAATAGGTATTTTTCACTCTGGTGTAATTACACCCACCTCTAATATACCACCTAAACAAACTTGAAATACTCCTTTATCACTTTAGGTATTCTCATATACTAATTATAAGATACTTCAATGTGAACCACACAAAAAATTGCAAGGAAGTTCATAGTTATATATATATATATATATATATATATATATATATATATATATATATATATATATATATATATATATATATATATATATATATATATATATATATATATATATGTGTGTGTGTGTGTGTGTGTGTGTGTGTGTGTGTGTGTATACACACAGCACGTTAGGCCCCTAACTTTCATGGGCCCTAGACGGTCGCCCTTGCTGCCCATGCCCAGGACCGGCCTGCTTTGCAGTTGCTGAAAGAGGGCGTATTCAGTAGTGTTCCTTTGGTCAAGAAAAAAAGAGGGTAATTGATTCACTTGATGTGTAGATATTGCCCTTCCGCGCTGATTTGTAAACCTGCCTACTCGCAGTCAGAAATTGAATCGTGAGCTGACTGGTAGTAAGATGTATTGTCTAACCAACGAACGAGAATGTGCATGATTCTCAGACAGTCGCGAAAAAGAACCGTGTTCAGCAGGATGGGAATTTGAGGTGTCTACAGAAACAAAACTTGTATTGGGCTTCGGTTTAGGAATACCTGCCTTCTATTGGCAAGTCATGTTTCTGATGGGCTGAAAAAATCACTACATTTAGGCTCAGGCCTAACTTTGAGATCGGCCCAGCATAGTCGCTTTCGTCTTTAGATGACGCCCGGTAGGTAGACATCTGAAGATGGTCCAGGCTATGTTGAGAGAATCCTAATCTTTTCCTTTTCTTCTTTTAGAGAGAGAATGAAACAATCCAAATCTGGTTCCCTGAAAATATCTGCCGAAAAAGGCTCAGGATTGCAATGTTACGAGCGCATGTTGGCATGTTGGAACTTGGAAGTGTACGATAACTGAAAGAATGATGATTTTGAAAGGCATGGGACCAGGATGAGCCGTGAGCGCCATCGTTAGTGGTGGTGAAAACCGAGACGTTGGATCCGACCTGTTTTATGAAAGTCTGGTTGATTAGCCACATGAAACTAGGCTATTTGCTCCGAGTTACTTCGAATTGCTGGCAATCCGCCGTAATGTTTCTAGCCTTTGTACTTTGAGGAGAAGAACCAACAGAAGTGCATTTAGGATTCGACAGGTTGGGGTCTGGGTTCCTCGGAAGACTAGTCGTTCTGACGGTTCCTTTCAAGGTCTTTGATTTGCCAACATACGTCTCTTGCAACATCGTACCAACCTGTGTCGGGTCTGTTTAACTGGTCAGGAAGAGGGTAAGACTGTGCTCATAATCAACCTTGTACTTCATTTCTGCGTTGTCCAAATCAACTGTATGTGACCTTTCGAGAATTTTCCCCATGATTTATTGCTCAAAGGAGGTGGCTACACAACGGTATACCGTTGCACCGTTATAATGGTGTAGCAATAGGTTTCATATTATTTCAACAAGTTTCGTAGAAACGTTTGAAAAGTGTAGGACCAAAGGTGACAACTAAAGGGGTGAATCGGAACCCACTCTTCTTCAATATCAAAACGAACCCTTAGGTTGTCCACAGCTTTGAAACACACAATGAAAGATCAAACACACGAAACTTACAAGCCAACCCTACAAAAACCGAGCCAAAAGAATCTAGACTTGTCCAGACGGTTTGACCGTAGTGTAATGGGTGGTCTGATCGGGTAGGGACAATTTTTATTTGAAGGAAGGTTACAACAAAACTGGGCAAAATATAAGAACTTGAATTAAGACTTTTTATAGGTAACATATAGTCAAGATGACATTGGATTTACTCTCATTCGTCCTAGCAAACTTAACAATAGCAAGAACCCAAGTCAAAAGTCATCAAGATCAAAATATTCAAAATCACCAATTCTTGAGCTAAATCGGACAAACTCAAGATCTTTCTATAGAAAGAGTCTAGATGAATGAGATCAGGTCTCTAAGGATATTTTCACTACTTACATGTACTTGGCATCAAGAAAAATCAAGAGGGGAGAATGGAACACAAAAAACCAAAACAAATCAAGAATGTCAACTTGAGTATAAAGACTTGAACGAATTTGGTGGATCCATTGATACTTAGAGATAAATGATTATAACCATTCTATCATGGAGAATAAATCTCTAACCCTAGGACACCTACACAAAGCTTCCAACGCAAGAAAACCATAACCCTAAAATATCTCTCCAAGCACAAGAGATATTTTCTCTCAACACAGATAAGGTGTTATATAGTGAAGGCTCCTCACCTCACATCTAACCATAACAACCAACCCACACTTAGTGGATACAACCACTTACAAATCGGAAAACCGGTAACACACAAACAGATTTTACACTTACACGCATGTACGCTTCTCAAAGCATGACTTCCACATCGCTCCAATAGCCCAATAAGATACTCCATCCATCAAGATGTGACCTAATCTACCTTAGACCATATTTTATGCAATTGCTACCCACCGGCCTTCACAATGCTTCTTCTCAAAGCAAAATTCAATATGAAATTTGTGATGCCCAATGACTAGCCACAAAGCCTATACGCCTCTGGCCTTATATCAGATTGTCTCCACTTGGAACGGCCCAAGTCCAATGGCACACCATATGCATACACTTGCCCCATCATGATCCTTGTTTTTCTCTTGTACTTTTCTGATTGAGATGTAGCTTCACCTGGACTTATGTGACCCTTCATGGTTTCGGGCTCCTCCCCTAGCCTTGGTCTTATCATTGACCATTAACAATCACCAAGTGTCTTACACATCAAAACGTAAGCAATCGACCTAAGCACAAGTAACATGCACTTGATTCTTGTTAGTAAACACCATATGGCACTCCTGGCCATGATTAATATAACGCATTGACTCCCGCCATGACTAACACTTTTTATGAACTCACGCCATAATGTGGGGACACCTGGATTTTCCAGGAATCTCCACACTCGCGCAACTATTTAGGATTTCAGTTGCACACAGATGATAAACAATTTACTTAATTATGATTACAATACCATAACAGGAGTCTTACATAAAATATGACATATCTATCAACTGTAGAGTTTTGAGGCTTCCAAACTAAATTTACTTATATTACATAGAAAAGACGACAAAAGGCAACCGCACCACAGGCAACGCTTGAGTGTAGAGTCAACCTAAAACGTGTGATCTTCACCATCGTAGTACTCATCATCTGCTGGTATATCCTCTTCATATTGTTCTGTCTGAATCCAATATGCAAAAATGAGTACATTCACACTCAACAAGCAACGGTGGTAAAGTTTTATAATGCAATCGAGGATTTCAACGAAAATGTTTATCATGGAGGGTTTGTCTAGGATCTATTATCACTAGTACCCATATAGTCTTATTTGTAAACATTTGACTTAAATCAAAATAAGTTCATAAAGAAGATTTTATTAAGGGGGTTGTATATTAACAGGTTATCTCACATTCAAGTTATCACAATATCAATCAACAATATTCCTTATGCCTTGATCTATGAATCACCCTTTTGACACAGCTCCATTAACCGAAAGCATGACACATTTGAATGATTTGGTTTAATCTCTACAGAGAATGCCAAGCCTTACTCACAATATATCGATGACTCGATCAAAGACAGAATAACAGGATTCATCACTGATTCACAATATTAGTACTGCCAAGTATAGAGAATGTCTCTTTTAGTAGCGAGTCCCTTACCAGGCCTAGGTACGAATGAATCCTCCACTGCTCCCAAGAGTCATATTGTGGCATAGGCCGGTCTATGGTCCACGCCAACACCGAACCTACCCGTGGTAATACTAATGAAAATAATACAGTAACTGAATCATGTTTGAGTAATCGATCCTATGGATGGATAGTAATTATGTCTTTTCTTATGGTACAAGTTAATTTATTATACACTTTGGGTGGAACCAACTTTCCAGTAGAGACTTGTGCACGCAACTAGGGGTGGGCGTTCGGTTTGTACGATTTTTTTAGTTCGGTTTTTTCGGTTTGGGAAAAGTTCGGTTTCTGAAAAATGGCAGCCGAAAATGTCTAAAAAATATAATAAACCGAGCCGACTAAGCCGAATTACTTTGGTACGGTTTTTTCAATTTTCGGTTTGAATCGAGAGACTGTGAGTCTGTGACCACTTGTTTGAAATGCATGCTAGCAAGCAAGGTACAGCAAATGGTAAAATTTAAAATCCAGCCAAGTGCATAAAGCTTATATATAACTAGATAATAGATGCCACAATCCACCAAAAATTTAGAGTACGGGATAATAATACTATACTGATTACTGAAGTACTGAAGTTCCTAAACTACACATTAAGTCATTAACCATGTCACCAACAGCCAATGCCCAACAAGAACATCATACTGCAATACGTCTGCAGCAGATCAGTAGCAACGTTACAGCAAACACTTGGCCAAAATCAGCTGCCCAATTGATATAAATTCAGCAGATCAGCAATTCAGCATGCAGCAGCTAACATCCAAATCTGAAAACCAGAGAAATTAATCAAGATTAGAAAATACTATATTCAGTTCCTAATCCTACTAAAACAAAATCTCTGATACATACACGATTTTTAGGGATTAGGGGGATTAGCCTTGGGCACAGAAGCCTTGGACTTGGAAGTACAACCATCTTTTTGTGCAAGAACGTCTGAAACATGATCCATAAGCAAGCAGTAGTTAGTCAATGAGAAGCAAGAAAGAAAGAACATTTATCTTTATTTTGTTACCTTCTTCAATTTGGGCCAACTTTTCAGGGTCCTCTTCTATGCAAATAGGAGGGGAGCCTGCCAACCAATCTTGTGTACAAATGAGGCGTTCAACCATAGATGGTGTGAGTGAACTCCTAAAGTCATCAAGGACACGACCACCTGCGCTAAAGGCTGACTCAGAGGCGACTGTTGATATAGGAATTGCTAACACATCACGGGCTAAGCGAGATAATATTGGAAATCTAGCAGAA
Source organism: Dendrocalamus sinicus (assembly GCA_036346575.1). Classification (NCBI taxonomy): domain Eukaryota; kingdom Viridiplantae; phylum Streptophyta; class Magnoliopsida; order Poales; family Poaceae; genus Dendrocalamus; species Dendrocalamus sinicus. The sequence continues at coordinate 44,693,578 of CM070641.1, read as the reverse complement.
TTGAACTTCCACCACTTAAGAATATCAAATCCCTTGTGATCTTCTTCGTTCTCTTCTGCAAGGTACTTTTCAGCTTCAATTTTACAAGTGCCAATTGCACCACTAGCCCTTTTCATCTTCTCAGCAATTATAGTTTTCATCAACAATCTGCCCCCTTCTGTAGGTTATTCAGCAACAACAGATTGAGGTTCCTTGTCATTAGGACCATACAGTTTTTTGTATTCATTGAACAAAGCATGGAAGCATGTATTCACTGAATCCCAAAGTTTATCTCCTGATTTGTCATCAAACATCACTGAAATGCCCACCTTTACATAGTTAGACAACTTATACCTTGGATCAAGAGTAGGGCTGGACGAAAAACTCGAAACTCGTTAGCTCGCTCGGCTCGGCTCGGCTCGTTAGGATAACGAGCCGAGCCGAGCCAAGATTTTAGCTCGTTAGCTATAACGAGCCAACTCGAGCCAGCTCGCGAGCCGCTCACGAGCCAAACGAGCCATTCTTCCAGGAATTTAGATATGCATATGTTGCTTCCATGGACCTAATTTGTACTCTATTGCACGTGTTAATGTGTAAATTTGTACTCTATTGTACCCAAACGAGCCATGCATGTGTTAATTTGTACTCTATTGTACCCAAACGAGCCAAACGAGCTAAACGAGCCAAACGAGCCAAACGAGCCATGCTTCCATGGATGAATATATGATGGAGACATTTTTTGGCCCTGGCTCACGAGCCAAACGAGCTAACTCGAGCTTTTTATGAGCCGAACCGAGCTAGCTTTTTAGCTCGTTAGTTATAACGAGCCAGCTCGAGCCAGCTCGTTATCCTACCGGCCGACCGAGCCGAGCCGAGCCAGCTCGTTATCCAGCCCTAATCAAGAGCAACACCAATAAAAATAAGCATGTTCATGTTTTCAGGATTCCCCCAATACTTGCAGTACTTTTTTAGCATCCTATCGCCCATATCCTTCTTGATTTTATCATCGCTGTTGCACCATTCCCGGATAGAAAGCAAAAGTTCTGCAATCTCATGAAAAAATATGTTGGATGTAACATGTTGTGTGGCAGAAACATGGAGTGTGACCTCATAAAAATGTTTTAGGAACTCAGCCATCTTCTTTGCATTAACCCAATCTTCTGGTTCAATAAGTCCAGGACCTTTCTCACCACCTAATTCAAGTCCATAATATGGGTCCTCCTCTTCATACCTAGAAAAAACCTTTTCATAATTTATTGCGACATGTAGCATAAGGTAAGTCGAGTTCCATCTAGTGCATACATCTAATTTCAAGAAAGCTTTGTTGTCCACCTTTGCTAGTTCTGCACATTTCTTGAACTTGTCCAATCTAGATGTGGAATTCTTAATGTACTTGACAGCAGCACGGATATGAGTAATGGAAATACCAACTTCTTTGAGACCATCAATTACTATCAAGTTTATAATATGTGCATCACATCTCATATGAAGATACCTGCCTTCAGCAATGCTACATTCTGAGCTATTCAAGGCCTTCCTCATGTAATTAATAGCACCATCATTAGCACTAGCATTATCAACTGTTATTGTGAAAACTTTGTCTAGACCCCATTGAACCAAGCATTACTCCAAGGATTTCCCAATATCATCCCCTTTGTGGCCCTTCACTAAGAAAAAACCAATTATTTTCTTATGCAACTTCCAATCACCATCAACAAAATGAGCTGTGACACACATATAGTTTTGTTGTGTGTTGGAGGTCCAAGTATCAGTTGTGAGGCAAACTCTTTCACAGTTTTTAAAAAATCCTTTCAGCTTCTCTTTTTGAACCTCACAACGAGCAACAGCAATCCTAGTTGTTGTTCTTCTTGAGGGCATAGTGAAACGTGGGCAAGCTTTGGTCATAAATTTTCTAAATCCTTGACGTTCACAAAATGCAAAAGGAAGCTCATCCTCTATTATCATTTCAGCAAAGGCATTTTTAAGGTCCTCAAGATCAAACTTCCAAGTGGAAATTGTACCATGACTACCATCCCCCTTAATTGGTTGTACTTGCAGAGTACCTTGACTAGAGTCTGTATTCCTATTAGGATTTTTCTTGCAAACTTTTAGATGATTTAGCAAGGAGGACGTACCATTTCTTTTTGTATCACATAAGAGCTCACAGCTGCAGAACTTGCACTTTGCCCTTTTCAACTCATCTCCAATTTTAATCTTTATGTAGCTCTCCCAAACATCTGATCTTGATGCATATGCTTTCCTTTTCTTAGTTTCCTTCTCCTTCTGCTCTCCCTCCTTCTCCTTCCCCTGATCTTCCTCCACCTTATCCTGATGCTGCTTGGCTGTATTAGCTTCTTGTGAACTCACAATCACAGGTTCCTGAACTTCTCCAGTACCATTGTTTTCTTCTACATCCATCTACAAAATTGTTTAAGTGACTCGATAACTATTAGATGAATGGAAAACTGAAGAGAGAATAACAGAGTGATTAGCTAGAACGTACCACCACCTGATATCCCGATGCCGTCCGCCAGGACTGCCGCTAGACCGCTACCACCGGACGCTTGCTAGGTTGCTGCTGCTCGGCTGCTGCCTACGTTGCAAACAAGAATTGAAATGCTACACAGGAATTGATAAATCTTGATTATTTAAAGCATTTTCAGAGAAAATTTGTTCCATCTGACCATTCTTTTAGCCAAAAAAAGAAAAGGTGGCAAAAAAGGAATTTGTGCAAAGCCCTTCTCGTTGAAACTCAATTTGATCTTAGCTTGTGGTACCAAAAGTTTTGGAATTTTTATTCCCAGCAAGTGAATGGGGATTACTCGATTAGATTACCTATGAAAGTCAAGAACTTGCTACTCGGGAGAAAAACCCAAGAACGCAAGAAATGGAGCAGCGCTTGAATTAGGGGCAAAGAATCGAATCACTCCCTGTGTACAGGCTATGGGGCGAACAAATCAAGAACTTACCATGGGGCGAACAAATCAAGAACTTCAAAATTTGTGCGGAGACTAGACTAGAAAAACCCACCTCCAATCTCCTCGGGTACAGGCTCTCGGCCACTCGGGAGGAAGTTCGTCACTTCGATCGTGTGAGCGCTGGAGATGAGGAGTCAAGGAATTAGCGACTTAATTAGCGCCATCGGCATCGCGATTGCTGATCTTCCGCCTTGGGTTGGGATTTGGGAATCGGGAATCGGGATGGCCTTCCGCGGTTCCGCCTCTGCTCGGCCTTGGCTCTCCATCTCCGGAGCTCTATAGTCTCGGTTTCTACGGTTTCCTCGGTTTCTAGCACTTGGAAACCGAGCCGATGCCCGAACACCGATCTACGCAAAAAACAAAACTGAGGAGACAACCGAACACTGAAAAAACCGGTAATTCGGTTCGGTTCGGCTCGGCTCGGTGGTCGGTTTTCGGGGAATTTGTGCCCACCCCTACACGCAACCACCGGGTAGCATATGCACACAGTCACATAAAAACCACAAACCCATCTCCGCCCTCAGCTAGTATTTTCACAATATCACTTCAGGCAAGTGATTTAACACTTTTATTCATCATACCACAATGGTCATAAATTCTAACTTGTCAACTCGTAACGACGGACTACAATATAATGAGATTATTGTTGTCTATGTTCACTACTATGTTAATCTAAAGTATGATATACTAGCTCTAAGTTCATTAAGATAATCCAGATCAGATTATTATCAAGGATTGCAAATAAACAATGTAATTAAGGCATTAACTAATTAAACTTGATCATTCAAAAGTAATTGGTAACAATTAGCATTGACAATTAAATAATGTAGAAATTAACCTATAGTAATATAATCCAACTAATAGGAATTCAACATGATCAAGGAACACGGCTTGCTTTGCGACTCATAATCGGTGCTCACTCTTTTGTAAGCTTTAGGGTTGCTACTCATAATCGGGGCTTCTTCTTCGTAATCTAGCATACACACATGAACAAAGCCAAATAAACCTACTGTAGAGTTAAAACACTTACAAATAAAATACCATAAAATAAAAGGGGGCAACAGAGTCGAAAGGTTATCGAAAGGGAAACCGATGAAGAATCGACTTTGGAAAGCTTTGAATTTGGAGACGGAGGGTCAACAGTGACAATTGAGGGGTTTACAGGGGGTCTAGGGTTACTCTATTGTGTAGAACTAGGGCTAACTTGGTCATATGTCGGTTGTCAATTGGTATAAATAGGGCTGAATTGGTGGGAATCGGGTTGTACTTGGACTAAACGGGTTTGACTTGGTTTGGACTGGGTTTGAAACCAGTTCAGGTCTAGTTTGGCTCGATGCGAGATGGTCTGTCTCAACCACATGTGTATAGTGCTAAGCACGGGCTCAGCCGAGTGTGAGCGAGTAAGGTTAGGCACGGTAGTTGGCTTGGTCGAACCGCGATTGCATTGTACCGACTAGCATCATTCTTCCTCTTGGTTGAGCAGAGGAAAATCGAGAGAAGGAAGAAGATGGCGATGGTGACATGGTGGCAGGGTAGTGATGATGATGTGTGCACAGGGTGTTCCCAACCACTGTGAATCCATTTTGGGTGGTTTGGGAGGATGATGAGGATTGTGGTTGTAAAAAAAGATAGTGCAAGGGCGGCGACCACACAAAGGGGAAAACTCATCGGAAGTGGTCTCCAGTGAAAACAGTGGGTGCATGAGCAAGGTGTGGGCATAGGGAGTCCTTTGGTAAGGATGACTTGGCTTGGGATGTGGTGTGAAAGGCTGGCGGCAATGGCGATTATGGTGACAAGGCGGAGGACAGCAACGGTGGCTCATAGAGGGGAAAACGACAAGAGAAGGAAGGGCTCGGCGTTGGGGCAACGGGGCGCACCTCATGACATGGACGGTGAAGGAAAGAGATGTCAGAGGTGATGGATTGGTAGTGGCAGTGATGAGACTGACGGTGTGGTGAGCTCCAATGATGGCTCTGATGATCTTCTGTCAATGTGAAGGCACTACTACGATCACTAGGAAGAGGGAAACACAATTGCGAGCTCAATTTTGAGGAAGAGGCACGGGAGAGGAGGAATTTTATGGTTTTACCCGATGGCAGCAAGGAAGAGCATGGCTACCCAGGATTTTGAGGCAACGATGGCTTGGCTCTAGTGCTACTTTGGCTTTATAGACTTGGAGGTGGTGGCGCATAGGGCACGACGAATGACAGAGACAGTGTGTGGGCGTCGACGTAGATGAGCACATGCGTCTCTCGGGGTGAGCTGGCTTGTGTGTGGTGTGAAAGTGGTTGTGTAGAGTTATGACAACGCTGAAAACATCTAGACCTCTAAAAATAGTTTTGTTAATTAATGACTTTATGTGAATATGAGACTAACATGTTTACTGAGTGTTTGAAAGGTTCAGTCCCGATTATGAATGTGAGATGAATGCTAAGGGTCATCATGAAGATCAATGTGGCTTAAGACAAAGGTATAAGTAGTTTAGGATCCCTTTTGTTTTTACCGATCTAAGGATAAAGGGTAGTAGACCGGATTATAGGATAAATACCGTACTATTAAGAATGATCATAACTAGTAACTTGATAGCATATTCTTGTGCCATTGGATCAATTTAGGATCATGCATGCACTTAAAATTAAAATTGATAGCCAAACTATGCACTGTCAAGAATATTAGAAGTATTAGAGTGTAATCGGTGGTACTTCCACTTTCCAGAAATTCTGACAAAATGAGCGTTACGGTTTTTTTTCAGAGAGCACTCTTGGAATCACTTTTGTATCTCTGGAAAACGGAAGTACCAAAGTTTTAACAGCGGAATTATTGTAGAACAGCAGTATCGCAATTCTTGAGCGGAACTATCGGAGCTCGAAAGCTCCAAAAATCTGAGCGGTACGTTTTTTCTAGAGAGTACCAATTTTTGGCCTCGAAGCAAATGGAAGTACTACGCCGGATTTCAGAACTTTCGAAGGTCGGAACTACAACGCTTATAACGGCGGTAGTACCACATCGAATTTCAATGGCTAGTTCTAACGCTCTGATATAGCCATTTCTATTGCTACAGTACATGTGTGGTATTACCGGCTGATGAACAACGGTATTTCTGCTAGCCCTAATTTTTCAAGATTATTTTATGCAATGGCTATATTTGGTTGGTGGGGGTATAAATACTCCCCTACCAGTTCAAGGATAGAGTTAGACACTACATTAAAGCATCCTTGAGCATAGAGCATTCACTCCACACCTCAATTGCTCCTTTGGTACTTGATCACCATCAAGCGAAGCCTTGGTTTATTACTCTTGGTGCTTACAGGCACCTAGATGGCGAGGTGACCTTTTCAAGAAGATTGTGAAGAGGCCCGGTGCTCACTTGTGAGTGGTTTAGTGTCCACTATCTCCGGAGCAGAGAAAGGACAACCACTAGTGGATTGAGATGTTAAGGCTTAATTCATATAGCTGGCCCAAATCGCTTGAGCTTTCCTCAACGTGAACTAGTGAAGACCAGTAAGTCTTCGATATCATGAGAAAAACTTCTCGAGTCACCTTGTGGTTATTTCTTTGCCTCTACATTTTGCACTTATATTTCTAACTTTGTGATTGCTAAGATTGTCTTATTTACTAGTGCTAGAGATATATTTGTAGAAACTAGTGCTTGTGATGCCTTAGGTATACTAGAATTGTGTAGGTTTATGTTGCATTGATATCTTGCTTAGTCATATTTTGTGGTAATTAGTTTTAGTAGGCAATATTTTTTAGAACCTCCTATGCACCCCTTGTAGTCTGTTATCCTTGATCCTACAAACGTGTGGCTAGCAAGGTGGCTGAGGAGGAGAAGCTTCGGTGTCGATGTTGACCAGGCAAGCAGGTGACGTGATGCTGGAGTCAGGCCAGGGTGCGGGGCGACGTAGGAGTGGCTGGGAGATGGGCTACGGGAGAAGGCTCGACAAAGGAATAGGAAGGAAAAAAGGAAAGGGGAAAAAAGAAATAAAGAAGGGAAGAAAAGGAAAATGGTCATGGGCTGGGTTAAAAATGGCCCAAGAGAGAAAAAGGATTTTGAGAAATATAAATGATTTTTCAAGATTTTTAGACAAACAAGATAACATTTTGGGCACATGAAAAAACAAGAAACACAGGAAAAGCAGTAAACAATTTGAGTGATTCGCAAAAAATTTCTTTTGCATTTTTGGAATTTTTTGAGCTGTCACACATGACTAACACCTTGCTTGGACTCCCAAAAATCTCCTAGAGCTAAAACAAAATGGAGAAAAAACTCAACTTAGTCATCCCGCATAGGTCGGTCTGACGCTAACTAACAGTTGGTCAGATCGACCGCCCTAGTAAACCTCAGGCAAACCTAGGTAATAGGGACCAGTCTGACTGCTGCTGGTGAGACCACCCGGTCTAACCACGGCCACAGGATGGTCAGACCTCTTAAGAGCACAAGAAATCACACTCTCCGAAATTTCGATTAATCTCTATCTAGTTTCAGCTCAGAATTCCAAATTGAGTGACACCAAATGCAAAGACATCCTCAAACACACACACAAGTGTTTGGTGTCGTTCTCCAAAAGGCCACACAACCGGTTTGACTACTCCATAGCCGTCGGTTAGACTGCCAATGTTAGGCCGATCAGACCACCGTTACTAGGTTGATCAAACCACCAAACTCTTGATAGCAACTCTGAAAACTAAAAAAACTTCAAAACCAAACTCAAACTTCGACAGAACTCGCACATCAAAATCAAATACTCATTACACACATAAGGTGACCTCCACATGGTCTCCAAAAAGTTTCATGTTTCAGTGAGTTTTGCACATTTCTAGAAGTTTCCAAAAGATTCTAATAATGTTTCAAGCCAGTTTCAATGAGTTTCAAATTTTGGAACTTAAGTTTAAACAAGTTTCAGTCAAAAACTTTTAACATATTTTAACAAAATTCAAATAAAAGTTTTAATGAGTTTTGACTAATTTTAACAAGCTCACCTGGCAACAACAGAACTACCAGCCACCGCTACACACACTCGCCCACCGTCCGCCCGTCACTAGACTCCTTGCTACTCGTTGTGCTTGCCCATAGCCTCACACCCGCTATGCCACTTGTGTTCCCATAGGTCGTCCCACAGTTGCCATCACGCGCCAGCCCTGCTGCTCGTTCCACCTATCGAGGGCTGCTATTGCACCAACTTAGGCCCACCACTAGGCACCGTTGGTCCGTCGCATGTCACCATCATGCTGTACTCACATACGCTTACTACCATCAGGACTTGCACATTGTAACTAGCACACCCTACTCGCACGCGCTCGCCGTGGCTGTCAGGACTAGAAGGAGGTTGCTCATCATTGGATTTGTCACTGGCGCTCGTTGGCAATGAATCGGTCCCTGCAGATGGTGTGGATCTGTGAACAGGAATCGAGATTGGGGGCAGCTCATTGGTGTGGGGCTTGGCGATAAACAGGGTAGGAAGAAATAAGGTGGAGGTGAAGGAAGATATGGTGCATCCAAGAGACACTATCGGATGTCAGAAATGTATCTTGTCTAGGAATCTACGATATATCACATGATACTTCATCTCTTGCTCTAAACTCAATGGGCAAGAGTTATAACAACATTTTCTTTTTACTCATAGAACAAGCCATTTTCTTTCCTATGTGTAGGACCGACAATGGCAACAGAGTGAAGGGGTGAATTGTGCCTTCTCAAATTTTCCTCATAGTACTAAAATTTTTTTACTTTAGAGCCAGAGAGCTAAGAAGATTATATTTCACAACCTACAACCAAGCAACAACCCGAAACAATAAATAGCACATAAGTTGCACCTGGTCAGTCCGACCGGAGAGAAACCAGTGGTCTAATCGGAGGTAAGTTGGTGGCCTAACCGACTTGAAACCAGTGGTCTGACCAGGCCCAGGAGCAGTATGACTGCTCCCCTATTTCCAGAACAAAAAATTAGCCTGAGTCCAAATCTCTTTTGGTGCAAACTCCAAATTCATGATCAAACAAGATCAAACTTTATAGACACCTTGCTAAGGGTCTCAGGGATATATTCCATCTAAGGATCAGGATGATCTTGGATAAAGTCCCAAACTTTCCTTAAAACATATAATGTTGCACTAAAATCGAGCAAAACTCAAACTCTTGATATACAACTTGCTCGTGGGTTAAGAACAACTAAGATAGTTCTAGATATATTCTCATATATCACAACAGGCAAAATCAACCGATGAATCAAAGCCAAAACCATCAAATTACGATTTCTCAAGAAGGGCTCCAAATCATGCAAGAATCGGAGAACTTCAAGAGCTTGCAAATCATAGTACCTAGATGGATGAAATTTTATCTAAATGAGTCATCTCCATCACTTACACGTCCTTCGCTCTAGCAAGATCAAGAATACGAGAGAAGAGGCGAAAAACCAACAAGAATAAGAGCAAATCAACTAAGACAAAAGGGATTCATGAGAGATAAATAAACTTCATTATATTGCTACTTGAGGATAAATATTTTATGTCCACTATATGAGGATGATAAGAAAGCACACAACAACACTCACTCTTCTCGCTTAAACCCTAACCCTAACTCAAGAATAGTTGGAATGGTTAGCATGCATGCCTCCACCTATCCACTAAATAGATGGAGCAACTAGCCCACATCTAATCTTAATAGATACTAAACCCACTACACATCGCTGGCAAAACCTACATCAAGTAGCATTGTATGTGTGTAGGCCTTTTCAAGGACATTCGAAACAACATGTCGATAAATTGCTATAGAAAGTGGGGCTAGACCGAGAGTTCTGACCTTTTCATGGGTGATCTTCAAACTCTTGTTCTTCTAGCCAAAGAACACCCATTTGAGCGATGATCTCCTACAAGTGAGTATAGTAAGGTTGACTTCAATTGAGACAGAAATGTCACTGATCAGCTCCTTAGTGTGACAATTAACACCACTTTCTTATTACCTAATAGATTAGATAAGGGAAGAAGGCAGGCCAAAGCTTATAGATTCACCCACATCTAATCTTAATGGATACTATCCACTTTCATAATATGAGAACCCATTAACCACACACAAAAGGGGTTTTTAGCTCATGCATGTTTTTCAATGTACGTGAGACCGAACCCACTAAGTCTTTATCCTTTGATCCACTTGATCTGTCAATATTTTCTTGACCTAAATCACTCTCTAGAGCTCCATTCAAGCGTTGTTGTTTTGATATAACAAGTTTTTGGTATTTAGTAAACTACCAAAATATCCTTACCTTGACCCAGTCTTCATCTTTCTTTGTAAGCAGTCATCATGCTTGCCACGTATAGGTGCACCAATAGCTTACCACGCATCGGTAAGTCTCTTCTGTTCTGGTTCTATCAGACCATGCGTCACTTGCACTGACTAAACCACTTGGTGTAACCTGTCGCTTGGACCTTGCCTTCAACATTCCTTGCTTGCCTTATCCGTGCTTGATTTCAACCATCTCACCCGACATCTTTAACCATTCTAGACCTCGGCTCCTCCGTGAGTATAGTCTCAATTCTCGCTGTTGACCATAGTTGACTCGAAGACTCCTTATACATCCAAAGGCAAAAAAATCGTTTTGGAACATAGATTCTTCACAACTTGACCCACGTTAGCTTAAACATATTTTGTGCAACATGAAATGGCTGACCTAGAGCTGAACTACCCAAACCTTGGCAAAAAAACCCAAATTCGATAACTACCACAAAAACCACATCCTACGGTCAAACCGCTATGCCCAGCCGGTCTGACCGCTAAGCATGACTAGTCAAACTGCTAGGCACAACTGGTCTAATTGGTTCTATTGATCTGATCGCTCAGCCGAGCCAGTCATACTGTCAAGACTAAAACATGATAGGAAATTCTAAAAATTTTGCAAATTTAAAATTCAACTCTACAAACATTGACAATAGTTTATCACAATTAATCCTGGACCTTTTCACCTGGTCTCTCAATCTCTTGATGAACACATTAGTAATATATCTAAAAATGCAAATTTGAGTTGATTTTGAAATTAGAAGGGAATTTTGCAAAAGAAAGCTTAGAATGGTCAAAAGGAAATTGTAAAAGCTAAAAATGATCATATGAGCAAGAAATGGAGAGAAGCAACCACATAGAACAAGTTTTCCACAAAAAACTTCAACTCCATCAAAGAAATCTAGAAATCTTACTCTATTATCATATGAAAGAACAGTTGTTCTATTTGACCTTGGTTATAGTGAGAAGAGATTAAAGTGATCAAAATATCACAGCAAAACAAACAAACTCCAACTTAGCATAAAAGTAATCGCAAAGAAGAGCTCAGCCAGTCATAGCACTGAGCATGGCTGATCAGACTGGTTCTATTCAGTTGAGTTGGTTATACCTTACAAAAAAAAAATCTAAATCTTGCCCTGCTCGTTTTGGCTTCAGCTTCTGGCTTATTTTTCACTATTCATAAATTTCATCTTTTTTTTGAACTTTTAGCTTTTTTCAGCTTTTTTGCCGGTTCTTTTTTTTTCTGTATTCGTTTGCGTTGTTCGTGATGAGCTAGCATATTTTTTCTATTTTTAAATTTTTTAAATTTAATTACGTCAAATAAGCCACCTTCAGCTACACTGAAATTTCAGCCGCTATAGTGCAATTTCAGCCATAAATCACAGCTTTTCAGATCAACCGAGCGGGGCATATAATTCAAATCTTCAAAATATTAATAATAGTTCATCACAATTAATCTTGAACTTCTAACATATCCCTCACCATGAGAAGTCATAACAAAGAGATTGGACAAACAAGCATTACATTAGCCACTTGATATGTACACATATTCCACGCCGAAGACAACGACTAACCAAACTCTTCTACCTGTAGCATAACCACACTGATTAACGTAACTTCGGTTTGTTCACCGTTCACATAGCAACTACGCCCTAAGCAAGGTTATATATACGCCGAAAATAGCGTACTTGTACACCTATCTTCTATTGTAGTCCACTAGTAGAACACTTGGCCAAGAACTGAGAACGGGAACGGCATGACCCTGCTCTGCGCCAGCTCCGCGACGTCCGCGCCTGCCATGGCGCCGCGGTCACCGCGTCCGGCCTCTGCCCCGATCCGCCGCCTCTTGCCCGGGGTGGACCCCTTTCCGGCCGCGGCCAGCTCCTCCTTCTTGGCGAGCATGGAGCGCATCACCGCGCCCGGGTCGTCGGCGAGCTTGGCTAGGAACGCCATCATCTGGCCCGGCCGGCTCTCGGCCGCGCGGAGCCTGCGGTCCATGGCCTGAAGCTCCTGGTCCATGCCCCTCTGCTCGTCCCGCAGCCTCTGCACCGCCAGGATCGTGCCCCGCACCTCCTCCCCCTCCTCGCACAGCTCCCTGCCGGCCGCCCCGGCCTTCTTCTTCTTGCGCACGATCAGCGGCAGCAGCTGCGCCTGCCCCCGCAGGAACGACTCGTGCGCGAACTCCCACCTGTCCGGGTCAACCTTGCGAAAACCCTGAGAACACGGCAGCAAGGCAACAACTGTAAGCACTGGAGAGCTAGCTACTGATCGACTGGAGCAGAGGAGTGCGTGCGTACGTAGGTGTTGAGCTGCCGGACGAAGCTGGCGAAGTTGCGGTGCTTGAAGTAGGAGGGGAGAAGGCAGTCGGAGAAGGCGGCGGGGTCGAGGATGATGAACGTGTTGCTGGCGCCGCCCCAGCGCACGACGGCGTCGGTGGCGGGGTCGCTGACCATGTGGAACGTCTTCGCCACGAACGGCGCGATGGCGCCCTGGCCGACGCCGGCGCCAGCCTGGAGCTGGTGGCCCTTGCACTCACTGCTCATGACCGAAAGCTTAGAAAGTCGTTCGCTTTTCCTCGCTGCTCGGTGTGGGTTTGTTCGTCGGTGGGGAGTGAGTCCTACATGTGCGCAGACATTTCTGTCTGGAGCGGCAAAGCCTGTATAATGGCTGGGTACTTTCTGTCTGTCTTTGAGTTTTAAAACGGTACGATTCTTTTAATATATATAAAAATTATCGTAGATATATATTAAATTTAACTATATTAATCAAAATTATATATAAATATTTTTTCTATATATTATCTTTTATAGATAGAACTTAAAATTATAAACTAAAATCTAAAGTCACGGTCTAGAGAACCCACAGAACAAAGGTATATCTGCCTCGCTTTGGTGCGCGCGTGCCGACCTATCGGCGTCGGGCCGTGGACAGGTTTGGGCCGCACGGGCGGGAGCGGCCAGGTGCGATGCGAGGGCGTGGGCGCTTGGGTGCGGCAACAAGTGGAGCGATCTGATTTGCCTCCTGATGTGGCACCGGTGGCGCCGGAGCTTGCGAGGATTCGGTGCTTGTCAACGTACGGGCCACGTGTGGCGCCACAGGTGTTGTGTTGTCTCCCGGCCGCGTCATGGCAGCATCTCCAATAAAAAGCGCTCGCTTTTTCTTGCGGGCGCGCAATCTGACACGACGGGACAGCACCACCGGGCGAAGAGCTCGATGTTCGATTCACATGCGTTCCGCACACATCGAGGCTTTTAGAGCAAGTCTTATAATACAGCTTTTAGTTGGCTATATAAATACTTACAGCTTACTTTTTAGGTTACTTATATAGTAATTAATTACACCGTGAAAGGTGTATGACCTACCCTTCCTCTCACAAAGTTTCTTGGTTCTTGTCTTGGTGGTGTAAGCTTACAACTCACCTCTCTCTCTCTCCTCCACCTCAAAGATCTGATCGACCATGACCCTTATAAGAGCAAGTTTAATAGTATAGATAGCTGCTACCTCCAATACATTTTCATGTCATCAAAAGATAATGATGCAGCTAACTCATACAATAAGCTGGCTATAAGTTGTCTCTAGAAGAGCTCTCAATCATTTAATACATATATGTGTATTGATAATTTAATACATGCATGGGTATAGCAGTTAGTTCTATTGGTAGATGCATGGATAACGCCTCTTTCTGTGCTATAGCTCGACTCTTGCATGGAGCCCGGCAGCTCTCTCTCTCTCCTTTTCTCTCCCCTCCACACAGGAGTATGCTGACATAGATTCCCTTGTAGCTAGCACAATCAGCCTTATTAAACTTGCTCTAATACTTGCTCTTACCGAGCGTGTCATAGTAGTCCGTGCTGGTCACTTGTACTGTAGTAGTGCTGTGGAGTTGTCTATTTTCTGTTTCTGCGCATGACTTTTAGTTATAATTTATATTTTTTAACTACCGTAAGATTACATAAACTCATATATAATTTTAGTTAGTATAAATAAAATCGTTATAATATGTATTATAAATTATTTATAAATTTTGTATTAAAAAGACATTCTATTTAAAAGATAATTTTTAGAAAAAATAAAAAGCAGCTTTTAAAATCTGAAAATAATGGGCATATGTTCCCACGCGGAAACTGTGCTTACAGGGCTGCTCATTTGAGGGTTTTGGGGTGGCTTATGACTTATTTTATATTGTAGCTGATTTATTTGCACTACTGCTGGTGATTTTTAGTGTAATTAAATTTAAAAAATAAAATAGAAAAAACAAGTTAATCCATCACAAATAATACAAATAAATACAGAAAAAGAAAAAATAAAAAGCTAGAAGAATACAAAATTACAAAATAGTATAGTTCTACTTAAGCCAAAATAAGCGGGCTACATCGGAGGTGAAACGCAAAGGCGGTTAAACGTCAGATGAAAAATCATGGCGGAACAGGACAAAACTGGACACGCTCGTTACTAAACGGCAGTACGCCAGCACGACCATTTGCCCAGTATTTCCTGCCTCGTTTTTGCTGCTGTATCCTATACCTCCCCTTTAAACTAGAACAGTTACCACGAACGTTAACAGTGGTAAAGTCCCCTTTTTCCAGTTTTCCCCTTCAACGACTAGAAGACCGACGAGGATATAACATCCTATAATCTATCGTAAAGTTATGGGGCGGACAACTATACCGGTACATGTGGAAAAAAGCAACCAACAGCCAAGACCACACGTATAAAGTCCCTAACAATAACCGCTCAACGTTCAGTACTCGGAGGCGCACCGACTGACAATTAACAGCTTCAAACTATTGGCATCAATTCATCATCAACTAACATCCCTTCAGAAACTATAGGAGGACGAGGGACTGGCGCCAAACGATCGAGAGGATACAAGATATAGGGTCTGTTTGGTTTATGACCAGAAGTTGCCTAGCCGCAAGTTAGGTATGCTACAGTTTTTAGGTAGCTGTTTGGTTCACTGACGTAACTGTGGCATACCACACTTTCTTAGCACCCGGCCCCACACGTCATAGACTCAGTTTCTTGCCAAACTTTGCCACAAGTATAGTTTCGATTTTGTTAGCCACACTTTCTGTGGTAGCCATATATTGCCTAAGCTTAGGCATGGTAAGGTTAAACACCAACCAAACAGGCCCATAGATTTCATTTCTCCACATGCTTCCTGTTCATCCCAAGCAATAATGAGTGCCCCTGTTGTAACACTTTGCAAATACAATTTCACACTACCTGCGTATCTCGATTTCTACATTCCCGGCCCCTTGCTACTTCGTAAGATCAACTACTAGATTGTCGACAGAGACCAACACGTGGCTCATGTATCGAACGAAGATGATGCCACTGAAAGATCATGATGGATTTGGCAGCTAAAAGATATGAAGTGTCTGTACCCTTTTCTGCCGAAGCACCCGAAGTCCCGAGCCCACCACCTTAATCCAAGCGTAACGGCGCTGTCAGGAAAGCGATCTGGGGCTCACAGGCAGCAGGGCGCAAGGGAAAGATGGCCCTGTTAACATCAGTTACAAACTGCCCAATATTGTACAGGTGTCTGTTCCATACAGACACCTTTTCATCTCTTATAAATATTTGTACAAACCTTCAGAATAAATAGAAGAGAATCATTTTAGTTCCATTGCAAACATTTGTCTCAAATATTAACACGTTATCAGCACGCGCTCGAACATCCATACAAGTAAACACAGCGTAGAAAAGGTGAGCACCACATTGCATTCCTTGATGTTCTTCAATCAAGTGGGAGAGAAGCGGGCGACGACGCATCACAGCCCACCCACAGCGTCAGCGGCAACACCCGCTGAGGTGAGTCTGAAGCGGTCGGCGGTGGCGGCGCCGAGCCCATGGTGGCGGCGCGGCCCGACGCGGCGGCGGCGGCGCACCACGCCGATGGCGGCGCCCAACCCGAGCCCGACGTGGCGGCTCCGGCCGGCGGCACCGCGCCGCGCCGGCTCGGCCCACGGCAGCCACGGCGTGTCGGTGCGGCTAGGCCACACCGTGGCGGCGGCGCCATGATCGGCGCAGCACCCACGGCCGGCGGTTAAGCGCGCTCACGGCGCGGCCGGTCGCGGTCGGCAAGGCCCGGCGGCCGTCCGCGCGCGCGATCGGCGCGACGCATCACAGCATGTGGCCGGCCAGCAGTGGTGCGCGCCGCGGACGGCGCACGGCGGCGCGCGGCGACAAGGCGTGGCGTGGCGGCCAGCCAGCAGCGAGCATGGCGGCCGAGGCGCCGCAAGGCCCGGGTGGCGCGACGCCGAGGAGGCTGGCGGCGGCGCGCGGCGCGGCCGGTGGAGCCCAGAGCGGTAGCGGCGGCGGCGCCCGAGTCCACGGCCGCGCCGCGATTGCGGCGGCGGCAGACCGCGCGCCGCGACCCATCCCGCAGCGGTGCCGACGCCCGAGCGCGGCGGGCTTAACGCGACGCGCCGGGCGGCGCGGTCGGCGAAGTGGGCGGCGTGGCGGCGCTCGGCATGGAGGTGCCCGAGCCCACGACTCACGTCGGCGCGGCTCCAGCGCCGGCGGCGCATGCTCCGGCGGCGGCGCGGCGCGCGCGCGCCGCAACCCTAGTGGCGGCGGCGGCACCTAGGACCGGCGGCCGGCGGCGCCGTGGCGGCGCGCCCGCCCGCACTGGTGGCGCGCAACGCCCACGCGGACGCACGGCGGCGGCGCAAAGCACTAAGGGCCGCCAGCCGGCGGCGCCGGCCGGCGGCGGCTGCTCCTCATGGTGGCCAGGGTTTTTGGGGAATTAGGGTTACCCCCATCATTTATATACCTGCCCAAATAAATGGGCTTTAGCCCAAAATTACCCCCACCATCCCACTTGGGCCCAAAGGCCAAATGGGCTTCAGCCCAAGTTGCCGAAAAAATTGCATAAACCCCCTCCCTTTTCTTGGAAACTGCAGCATTTTATGTTAAATAAATTTCCATTGTATATATTTGCAATAAAGACCCCTAATGTAACATTGTATTGTTCTTATATGTTATCATGCAATGTATTATACATTAATTATTGCAATCTATCTTATGCAATTTTAATATTTCGTTTCCCAGCTTACCATACAAGAATTTAATATTTTTTTTAATGCAAATGCCTTAGGTTGATTTTCTCTCATTTGGGAATAACACAAATTTTTTTTTTAACTTTGATATTGACCACACACAAGGTAGTACCATAGTACTACTGCGGGATTTATTCCTCAATGTGCGTACCTAATATCAAGTTTTGCAACAATTTGGTCTACACTTTTGGGTGACTACCTTTATTTATTTTCAAATTGGCCATACACAAGGTAGTACCATCGTACTACTGTGGGATTTTATCCTCAACGTGCGTACCCAATTTGATTATAAATTATTCAAGGTCTACACCTATGTGATTACCATGGTTCTTTTCACATTGGCCATACACAAGGTAGTACCAAAATACTACTGTGGGATTATCATCCTCAAAGTGTGTACCCAATGTTGAAAAATGAATTAAATACAATTAACACCATTGGTGATTAACTATGTTGTTCCACAATAAGAGAATGTCCCTTTCGCATTTCGCATTGCTTATTTAACATTGCCAAAGATTTTAACAAAATCTGTGGCCCTACATATGTAGGCACAATGGCTACTAAAGAGTTTGAGGCTCTCACTCTTGACGGCCACAACTTCCCCACATGGGCGATGGATCTCAAAGTGAGTCTATCGTTTGCGGAATGTGCCGAGCCATTGCAGCTCCCAAGAGGGTGAAGCTCCTTTGGTGAGACTCTCAAGTACAATGCCTTATTTATCATAAGGAACCACATCCATCCCGATCTCAAGGTGAGTATCGATGGAAGAAGACCCACGCGATCGTGGCTTGCTCTTCAAACACGGTATGAGCAGAGAAAGCAGTCATCCCACGGAGGTGTCAATGAGTGGAACCACCTCCGCATACAAGATTTTAAATCTGTGGGAGAGTTCAACCATGCTGTTCATAAAATCAGTTCTAAATGCGATTTTGCGAGAAAGAACCATCGATACGGAGAAAATTGAGAAGACATTGTCTACCATGCTCCGCACAAATGATCCTTCAGCAACAATACCGTGAAAAGGTTTCACCGTTTATTACGAGTTAATTAAAACATTACTTCAGCAGAAGGCATAGTGAGCTCCTACTTAGGAACTCTAATCTGCGCCCTTTGGGCACTAAACCTTTGCCAGAAGTACATGCTAACACTCAGAACAAACCTAAAGGGAATGCTACTAACTCTAGCAATCCTGGGAACTTCAAAGGGAAGAACAAGCGCAAGAAACAGCGTCAGTCTAATGGTGCTAACAAGGGAAAGGATGTTTTTAAGTCGAAAAAGAACAAGTCTAACACTTGTGTCAAGTGTGGCTGTTACAACCACCCGACTGAGAAATGTCGCACTCCCAAGCACTTGGTGGCGTTGTACTTGAATTCCGTGGGACGAGCACACTCTAATCAAGGACGTTCCAATAAAGGTGGACAATTGGAAGCACACTTCAACTCCCAATCTGATGTCAACATGGAAGAATTCCTCCAACCTGACATTACTAAGAAAGATGCCCCTGCTGTTCCTACAGCTTTGGAACCAAGCAACACCAAGGCACTACCTCCACTTGATGGAAACGTTGACGATATGGAGAACATGATCGTGGAGTTCACTTCTAACGATCTGTTTGGAGACTTTAATTAGGCTCCTACACTTTGAGATACCTTATTTCATTATCCCTTGAATGTGGATGTCGTTTAATTGTGAATGTTGTCATAAGCTAGTTGTTGTCCGTACTTCATTTACGCACAATGGGTATTGTAATTTGTATTAAGCACAATTGATACCTATATATATATATTGTATGTATTCTATATATATTTGTTGAGAATGACATATTCAAATTCTCCATTTTGTATAGATTGTACGGGAGTCGATCTGATGGATGAGGAAATGTGCCTAGTGGATAGCGGTACTACTAACTCTATATCAGGAGATAAAATATTTCCAAACTCTCACAAAGAACAAAGGAAATATTTTAACAATCGCTGACGCGATCTTTGTAATAGTTGGCACCGGTCGGGCCACTATTATGCTCCCTATGGGTACATCGATAACGATTGAAGATGCACTCTTGTATCCCGATTCAACTCGTACCTATTGAGTTATAGAGATATCCGTCGAATGGGTTTCATGTTGAAACTCATGAGGACAACAATGAGGAATTCCTTCTCATAACAAAAGATCACGGATATGGCAAAGAGACACTTGAAAAGTTTCCCTCACTCCCGTCTGGATTGTACTACACATACATCAACCCCGTACCACATGTTGCTTTCAAAGTAATTTTCCAGAATGTTAACGCATTCCAAACTTGGCATGATCGTCTTGGCCATCCTGGAATAGGGATGATGAGGAAAATTATAAACAATTCTGTTGGTCACACTTTAAGTGATGCAAAATTTCCCCAATCCTCAGATTTTATGTGCACCGCATGTGCCACTGGGAAATTAATTTTGAGGCCCTCTTACCTCAAAATTCATGCCGAACCTCTAAAGTTCCTTGAACGCATTCAAGGTGACATATGTGGTCCCATTCAACCATTGTCTGGGCCGTTCAGGTATTTCATGGTTCTAATAGACGCATCTACACGATGGTCTCATGTGTATCTACTTTCCACACGGAACCATGCATTTGCTAAAATTGTTGCACAAGTTATCAAACTTAAAGCACAATATCCTGAATATCAAATCCGATCAATCCGAATGGATAATGCTGCTGAATTTTCCTCACGTGCCTTCAATGATTATTGCATGGCTTTAGGAATTCAAGTTCAGCACTCGGTCCCATATGTTCATACTCAAAATGGGTTGCGAATCTCTTATTAAGAGAGTGAAACTTATTGCAAGACCTTTACTACTGAATTGCAATCTACCAACATCATGTTGGGGTCACGCAGATCTTACACGCCGACTTGATTCAATTGCGCCCAATCGCATACCATGCAACCTCCCGTTGCAACTAGTACGTGGAAATACACCAAATATTTCCCATCTGCGGAAGTTCGGTTGCGCTACATACGTCGATCTCTCCACCGCAGCGTACATCTATGGGCCCACACAGAAATTGGGGATCTCGTGGGATATCAATCTTCGTCGATCATTAAATACTTGGAACCCCTTACGAGGATCTATTCATCGCCGACGCTGATTGTATCTTCAATGAAGATCATTTCCGGCATTAGGGAGGAATTGAAAACCACATAAAATGCCAGAAATCAATTGGGATGCCATAGACATCTCCAACTCGATCCATGTATCAAACTGAACTCCAAGTTCAGAAGATCATTAATTGCAACACATTGCAAATAACATGCCGATGCATTTACGATTATAAGGGTGTTACAAAATCCTATAATCCTGCGAGAAATGTGCTTGGAAAGAGTAGAAGTACCAAATAAAACTACTCAACTCCCAGAAGAGGGGAGAAGTACGACTATTTCCACAGATGCGACTTCTAGCAAGCAAAGGAAAGGGAAGAACAAATCTTCTAACCCAATAAATGTAACTCAACCTACGTTGAGAAACACCGTGGAGGTTCAACCTTCACATCCCACATCAACAGTGCACTCAACCATCGATGTTGGGACATCGGACGCCTACGATGCAATCATTTTGGGAAATAATGATACATCACAAGGGGTGCTTGAGATTTCCATCAACTATATTGAATCTGGAGAATCATATGACAGAAAGTCTACAATTGTCGACATCTATTTCTCTGAAGCAATTGCAGAAATCATCCAAAATGATCCAGATCCTAAGACCATGGCAGAGTGCAGAAAGCACTCGGACTGGAATCAATGGAAAGATGCAATTCAAGCAGAGATAACCTCGCTCACTAAAAGAGAGGTATTCACTCATGCAATACCTACACCTCGAGGAATCTTCCCTGTGGGATTCAAATGGGTTTTCGTCCGGAAACGGAATGAGAACAATAAGGTGGTGAGACATAAAGCGAGGCTTGTAGCACAAGGGTTCACGCAGAGACCCGGCATTGATTTCAATGAAACATATTCTCCAGTTATGAGTGGAATAACATTCCGATATCTTATATCTCTGGCTGCTCAAAATCGTCTATCTATCTTTGTTGATGGACGTAGGATCATATCTATATGGGTCACTTGATTCGGACATATATATGAAGATCCCGATGGAATCTCTATCTGGATCCAAATGCAAATTGCAACATGTATTGTGTAAAGCTTCAAAAGTCACTCTATGGCTTAAAGCAGTCGGGAAGAATGTGGTATAACCGACTTAGTGAGTTCCTTTGCGAAGGGATACACTAACAATGATGATTGTCCATGTGTTTTCATCAAAAAGTCCCAAACGGGATTTTGCATCATATCAGTATATGTTGATGATTTAAATATCATCGGCAACCCACAAGATATTGAAGAAGCACGCAATCATCTAAAGACGGAGTTTGAAATGAAGGATTTGGGTCAAACCAAATTTTGCTTAGGTTTACAACTTGAGCATCTTCCCACTGGAATTTTAGTGCATCAATCAGCATATATCCAGAAAATATTAGAGAAATTCAATATGGACAAATCACATCCATCCAAAACTCCTATGGTTGTTCGATCTCTAGAAATGGAAACTGATCAATTCAGACCACAGGATGATGGAGAAGAGATTTTGGGACCTCATTATCCTTATCTCAGTGTCATTGGAGCGCTTATGTATCTTGCAAATTGCACCAGGCCTGATATTGCATTTGCAGTGAACTTGCTAGCTCGACATAGCGCTGCTCCTACCAAACGGCATTGGACGGGAGTAAAACATATCCTCAGATATGTTAATGGTACAAGAGATCTTGGATTATTTTTCCAAAGGAACCCAGATCCTAATCTGATTGGATATACTGATGCCGGCTATTTATCTGATCCCCATAATGGCCGATCCCAGACAGGTTTTGTGTTCTTACACGGAGGAACAACCATTTCATGGAAATCTACAAAACAGACTCTGGTGGCTACCTCAACAAATCACTCTGAAATAATTGCACTATATGAGGCCTCACGCGAATGTGTTTGGCTTCGCAGAGTGATTAACCACATACAACAATCGTGTGGCATTGGTGCCATCGATTCACCAACTATTATCTATGAAGATAATTCTGCTTGTGTTACACAGATGGAGACAGGCTACATCAAGAGCAACATAACCAAGCATATTTCTCCTAAGTTGTTTTACCCCCATGAGTTAAAACAAATGGGTGAAATAAATATCTTGCAAACCAAATCATGTGATAACCTCGCTGATTTGTTTACTAAGTCCTTACCAGCTTCCTCGTTCCAGAAATGTGTTCAAGGAATTGGTATGCGACGACTTCGAGATTTGCAAGATTCAGGGGGAGAAATCTCCTAAATGTTACTCTGTCCAAAGCATCATATTGCACTCTTTTCTTTGTATGAGTTTTACTCACAAGGTTTCTCATATAAAGTTTTTAATGAGACAATATTGGCATAAGCATATATCGTATTTCCTATTTTTCCCCATCGAGGTTTTTTTAGGAGATATCAATGACATATATTGTCCTCTAAACTATCTATGAGTTTTCTCCTGCAAAGGTTTTTCTCATATGAGTTTACAATGAGACAATACTCATTATATGTTGTATCAATTTCTCCTTATTTTTCCATTGGGTTTAAAGGAGTTTTTAACAACGTATCTATCAAATATATCTCCTCATATTTTTCCTACAGGGTTTTGGAGGAGTTTTATTTCAAGATGATGAATCAAGATGATCATGTGAAGATACATTGGTCAAGGGGGAGTGTTAACATCAGTTACAAACTGCCCAATGTTGTGCAGTGTGCATTCCATACAGACACCTTTTCATCTCTTATAAATATTTGTACAAACCTTCAGAATAAATAGAAGAGAATCATTTTAGTTCCATTGCAAACATTTGTCTCAAATATTAACAGGCCCAATGGAGAGGAACCGGGGGTGGTGGCGTGGTGTCGACATGTTGCGCCCTCCCCGCCTGGCCACGTCGCGTGGCGCCCCGTCCCGTCGCTTGGCCCTCTCACGCGCTGGTTGCTGCTTGGAACGGGGCCAAGCAGGTGCGCGCGCGGCGTAGGCCACATCGCACTGTGCTGCGATCACCCGACAAATGGCATCCCGGGTGGTGTCATCGACCGGCGACGGATGCTATGTTTCTAACCGCGAACACCGAGTCAACGAATTTCTAAACTTAAATATTACAACTTTATTTAATTTAAATACTAGTTTATAATCATTCTTACATAGTGAAGAACTAATAACAAGGTTCTTATTTACTATAGGTGCATACTACACGTTATTCAAGTTGACAACCTTTTTTGAAGTAATCTTTAGTTCCATCATGCCAATACCAATAACAGAAGTATGTGACCAATTTTCCACTATGTCGGAGATAGCTGACACCGAGGTACTTACAATTGGCGCAGGGCCTTTTCACAAACTTCTCAAAGAGATCACCGTATGAACTCTAGCCAAACCGTTTAGGTGCCGACAAATACCAAGAGTAATAAATCACGGCCTTCGCTTGATGGATTTCAAATGCCAAGGATCAACTAAATAAAATGTATGCACTTGAATGTCTCAACTACCTCAAATGAATGCAAATGGAGTAAATGAGGTGTTGGAAGTGTAC
Organism: Dendrocalamus sinicus; assembly: GCA_036346575.1. Lineage (NCBI taxonomy): Eukaryota > Viridiplantae > Streptophyta > Magnoliopsida > Poales > Poaceae > Dendrocalamus > Dendrocalamus sinicus. The sequence goes on along the minus strand of CM070641.1, from coordinate 44,669,657 downwards.
TACAAGATCAAGGATATTCAATGAACTGTTCTATATCTGTCCTTGGACCAGTGGAGGGGTATTTATACTCACCAACAAATTCGATCGTTTGTGGCCGATTCCAAAAAATTCAGCAAATGCAGTAGTACCACTGTTCATTGGCCGGTACTACCGCACCTGTCCAGTGACAGCTATAACAAGCATATCTAAGGCTTCTGAACTAGCCGTTATAGTTTGGCATGGTACTACCGCTATTCAAGATCCCATAGTTTCGATCTTCAATCGTACCGTTTCCATGGAGCAGCACTACCGTTCTCCTTGAAAACAAAAACTGACCCTCTGAAAATAACGTATCGCCATGCAATCTTCGGTCTAAATGAGATGTAGTAGTTTCGCTCATTGTTTGCGGTCACACCGCTCTAAAATAGTTTCGCTAGTTGTACTCTGGTACTACCGATCTTCTGGGGAGCAAAAGTGCTCCAGAATGTACATTTCTACAAAATACGTACTGCCAACTAAATTTTGGTCATACCAGGATGCGGTGGTTCTGCACTACTTCCCGATTATATCGTTGAGCGGTAGTTCCACCAAGTAACCTCTGATACAATCATTTTTCTGTGAATGCATAGTTGGTTTTGGAATTTTAATTCTAGGTGGTTTATGTTTCTTTGTGAAAAGCTTTAGAGCAAGTTGCAATATTATATCTTTTCTCTCCTCAAAACTTCAATCCTTGGCATGCTTTCAGTAAAAATTCGGTACTACCGTAGTGTACCGAGCAGTACTACCGATAAATGGTATGACCATTGCTTGAATGTTGGTACTATCATATTTTCTAAAAAATGGCTGATTTGTTTCAAAATTTGTCGATTCCAATTTTCTTAGTCATTCTCTTTGCTCCTCTAAGTCAAATTGATACTTTTTATCTTTGGTAGGTGCCATCAAGTATTTCATGACTCTATATGCCATTTTGATCCTTTGTGATGCTTTTATCATAAAATGGTATTCTCTTCAAGAGTGGTAGACTTCTTATCATCTTGACCTCGTCATGAATTTCATACTTGCCTTTTCAAGTGATATCCATTTCTCCTTTTGATGAGCAAAATCTTTTCTTAATCAAGTTCTCTCAAAAGATTTCATCCTTTTCTTTCAAGCGGTATTTCAACCGATATCTCTCCTACAAGTGATATCTGTCAAAATATCAAGTGAAAATCATTAATGATGAAGTGCCCAAATTGACCCTGTTAGATACAAGTTAATCATACAAGTGGCATCAAGTTTTTACAAATGGAATCAACCACACTTAGTGTCATGTATGCTCACAAGTGATATCAAGTTTTTACAAATAGATTTAATCATACTTGATATCATTTAAGTTTATAAATGGTATCAAGTTTTACAATTGAAATTAATTACGCTTGGTATCATTTATTTTTACAATTGGTATCTAATATCATCATAATAGGTATAAATGTCAAAGTAGTGTATGCTTTTCAAGGAAAAGACAAAATAACTACAAAAGGTTAAAAAGCACCGATGATGGACAAGAGGTTTATAAGTGGTATATTTGATTCTTAGTGCTAAAAGACATAAGGACAGAGTTTAAATAAAGAGGAAGAGACGTGAAAACAGCAGAAAAACAAGAAGAGGAAAATCCTTCGTGTGTCAAAAGAGAAGAAAGAAATACCAAGATCATTTGTGTAAGGGGGAGTTTTTTTTTATAAAAAACCTATATAGAATTTTGGGCTTAAATAAAAAGGATAAACTATTAATATCGGAAAGACTACTTTACCTATTTCCCAAAAATATTTTATGGATTTTGTGAATGAATGTGTTTCATTCTTATTTGCTTTATTTGGTATTCATTGAGTGAAATTGTTAATGATATGCAAAATTAGCTTTTCAAAAGGATCCTTTTGGTAAGAAATCAAATATCTTGTTTAAAATACTAAAATCTTTGAAAAACTAGATAAATGTGCTCAAATATGTATTTCAAATGTTTTCAAAGCCTTTTGAGTAAAAATTTCTATTTTCGAACCTAAAAAGATAATTTGGCATCAAATTGATCTTATATGGTCTTGATTATGGATTAAATGACATATTTTCTTAAATCAAAATCTATTGAGTATTTGAAAAAATGGTAAATACAAACACAAAAGGTTAGTCATTTCAAACATTTCTCTAATTCAAAGTTTTTACAAAAAAAACCCACCATTGAAAAGTTCTACTTATTTGAATCTCATTTAAAAACAAGTATTGATCTAAAATGTCCCACTATTGTATATAATAAATTTTGCTATTTGAGCCAGATTTCTTTATGTATCTAGGCTTGAAATAGTATTTATAACTCGTATAAATCTAAGAAAACGAAAAAATCCATGAAATGCAAATTAGATTGTATTTTGATCCTTCAATGCAAAATCTATATACCCTTATTGAAACAAAATGCACTTTGCCATATCTTTTGAAAGAAAATTCCTTTCTCAAGAATTCTATTTGGAAAATGCTTTAATTAGTCCAAACTTAAAATTTGAAAATTTTTAGATGATTTGGACCTCATTTGAAAGGTTGTTTTTTTTGCATTTTTCCTCTTTTTATGCAAAAGATTGCAAAGAAAAACTCTTTTTTAGCATAACTTTTGAATGTAGGCTCCTTTTTTGAAAATTCTTATTGAAAAAGTTTCTCAGGAGACCAAAGCTTATTTTTGCAAAATTGAGAAGCATTTGAAATTGATTTGAAAAAGTTATGTTCTTTTCTGTCTTTTGCTCAAATGCTAAAAATTCAAAGTTTTGCATGTTTTTGAGCATATTTATAATTTTTGTCTCTTTATTGCATGTTTTTAGCAGATTTATGATTTTTGTATATTTAAGTGTGCTTATAATCCGAGGAAGTTGCAATTATGACTTTTGATCCACTTTTTCTTATCTATATGGACAAATTTTATCAGATTTATTAGACAATTGTAAGGTAGTTTTTGGCTAGCATTTGAAGGTTAATTGGAATGCGTAATCGTGAAAAATTTGAAGCTTGAAGTTGGAGTGTGCTTCAAATGCTACAATTGAAGCAAATGTCAAAAGGGGAGAGAACCTCAAACAGCAACTTAAATGTAAAACATCAAAATCCTTCAATCAAGAGTAAGATTATTGAATATATTTCAAATATATTTTCCTTTAGTTATATCAATTTCCCTTCTAGTTATATGTATCCGTTTTCATACTTTTTATGACCACATTATGTTAAATTAATTGGTACCAAGCTCCATTTATTGGAAAGTCTCCTTTTTGGCTTAATCCTCTTCCTTGCATTTTGGTGATCAATGCCAAAAGGGGGAGAGTTATTAATAATAGCAACATATTAAGGATCTTTACTTTAAAACATATTAAGGGAAGTATATATAGCTTGTGTAGTTCATATATACTAATAATCGGGTTGTCATCTAGTTCCTCATTTATGTGTTAATGGTTGGATAATTAATGACAATCGAATGTGTAAGTTTTGCTAGCAATTAATCTCAAAAATAAATACTTCCATTCAAATGAGTTAATTGCTTAAGAAGCTAACCCTAGAGTATACAATTGTTGTGTACATGTTGTATACTCACAAATTAATTTTTTATCGCATTATTTGTTAAGATTGTCATGAATTACAAAAAAATAAAAGATTGTGGAATCTAGTCCCTCCATTGTGAGTTAATGGTAAAGTTTTGATAATTAATGTAATTGATTTATGGACTAATATTCTCCATGAGTTGGATGAATAGGTTAGGTTCCACAAATGAGTATGACTTGGGATAATTTCACGTGTTGAAGTTCATCAAGTCAAGATGCAGGATAGAAGATAGCTTTATGTGTTGAAGGCCATCAAGAAGAGAGATGCATCATGAGCTGATGCATGTCCAAGAGGAGATGATCATGAGTTGATCACCAAGTCAAGAAAAGACCCATCATGTGTTAATTGAGTTCAAGTAAAGGGTGCATCATGTGCTGATGCATATCAAGACAATGACCCAGACTTGAAGTGAAGATGTGTGTCATCAAGCTTCAAGAGGTTGCTCAAGGCAAATGTATGACTAGCTAGGGCTAAGAATGTGAGCTAGGGCTAAGAATATGCTTCTAGTCTTTTACCGATCTTGGTGTTTGGTTGTAAGACCGGATTGGTATTATAGGTTACCGTACTATTAAGAGGGGTTATGTCTATTAGCTTGAGTCTCATCATGTCTTGATAGCTCAATCTCAGTTGCTCTAGCTCTCCATATCATGATGTTTATATTTGTGAATGTATTTTGCAAATAGTTGAAACTCATGTATTGAATCCTTATAACATAGCACTATACATTGCGAATGTGTTTTGCAAGTGTTTGAAGTCCATATTTCCTACTCCTTGTAGTATGGGGCTTATATTTGTAAATATGTTTTTGCATCAAATGGTCGAAGCTCATACATAATCCTTGTAGCATATGATTTAGATTTACGAATGTGTTTTGCAAACGTGTTAAGTCTATGTACATATACTTTGTGTCATGATTTCAAAAATGTTCAAATGTATTTTGTAACTTGTTGGGAATTATGGTTGATTTTTGTGTGCATAATACTATAATTTACAAATGTGTTTTGCAAGATTTGTTGAAGTATCTACACTTGTTAGAAAAATCAGAACTACTGGCATGTGTTGTGCGATACTACCAAAAGTCGAAACTACTGGCTCTATGTGAGCGGTGCTATCGGACCTCAGAAGCTCCAAAAACCTAGGCCAAGTAGAGTAGCAGTAGTAAATAGGAGAGGGGTTGCCAATTCTCACCTCGGCCTGCTAGGGCCGCAATAGACAATGTCGCCAGCTCACAGAAATAGCTCATGGATGGCTACCGGTGCGCCCTTGGCAAGCCGCATGCTCCTCAGTGCGTGTGAGCTCTCAAGTCCCATTAGGGTGACACAATCACTAGCTTTTATTCACCACCACCGTTGGCACATACGTAGAACTAATCCAAAAATCACATCAACAATAAAAATGGAAGGGAACAGAGTAGATCGAAGCTAGCATGGGTAAAAGGGGGGGAACCATCGTTCAACGGAGCCGTGCTAAATCCGACCCTACTGGCACTAGATCCAGCTTGAGTGGGAGAGAGGCGTGGGGAGCGTAAGGGGGAATCCGTCATGCTAAATCTGACCCTACTGGCACTGGATCCAGCTTGAGTGGGAGAGAGGAAGTGTGGGGAGCATAAGGGGGAGCCGGCAAGCTAGCGATGGCGCCTTCCAAGAACCAACAACAAACCACCATGGCTGAGCCCAACCCAATGGCTGAACGTGTGTGTGCGTGTGTCTAGTCCAGATAGGCCGAGTACAAGCTGGGCTAGTAGGATGTGTAAGTTGGGCCAGCAGTAGGCCGGCCAAGAAAAGAGAGAGTAGGGGGAAGAGGCGTTCGTGGAAGCAGAGCCAAGAGAGATAGCGGTAAGGGAGAAAGAGAGGGGATGGGCCGGGCGCTCAGGGGTAGAAATAAGGAAATAGAGAGGGGGATGGACTAGGTTGGTGTAGGCCTGAGGGAAGGAAAGTGGACCAGTTCAGGCCGAGGGTAAAACAGGTCGTCGAGGTCCCAAATTTATTTAGAGAGATAGATAAATGCATGCTCACCTATGTAAAATCAAACAGGTATAATTGCATGCGTATAATTGGACAAGAATATTGTAACACCTGAAATTTTGAGTTTCGGGAAATGTGTAACCCTTGAATTATTTTGGAATATATTTTTCTTCATATTTGAACTTTGTTGGATTTCCTTGAATTTTTGTTTAAGGTTCCAGTAATTGAAGAAATTATGAAAAATAAAACTAATGGAAAGCCAAGAAGGAAATGTGGAAATGATAGGAATTTAGAATTTGAAATAAAACCTGAATTTCTACTTGGGGTTAATAATAATAATAATGGTATGGGGTAAATAAATAGGTATATACACACACACCATAATAAATAGACAAATAAACAAAAATAAAATATAAAAATACAAATACAAATACCAAAAAAACGAAAATAATAGGGGAATGGATGTAAAGAAATAAGCCCTAAAAATATACACATAAGAGTGGACATGAATGTATGTATGTGTGTGTGTGTATATAAGGGAAAAGCCTTGCGGCCTGGCTAAACAGGCCCAGGCGGCCCGCCCGCCTCCCTTTCTTCCTCCTCTACCCCCACCCCCTCGCTAATTCGGCCAAAGCCGCAGCGGCCTCACTAGGATGACGCTGTAGCCCGCCTCTCCACTGAGCCTCCTTCGGACCAGCGGTCGCCGGCACCTTCGAGCTCACGTCACGAGGGCCCCACTGCCGTCCCGTCAAGATCTTGCTCCTGCGTCAATGCCCGGTCGCCGTCGCATCAACTGTCCCTCCCCATCGCACAGCCGAGAGACGCCCAAACCACCCCACCACGCCCCTTGCGTCGGCCACAGGCGACGTCGTGTCACCAAGACCTCAGACCTGCTTGCGCACATTGCCCCCGTGCCAGCTCGTGTCACACCGCCCGCTCGTCTGAAAGCATCTAGGCCCCTAAAAATATTAGTTTTGGTAATTAATGAATTTATGTGAATATGGGACTAATGTGTGCATTAAGTGTTTGAAAGGATAAGTTCAAATGGCAAAGAAAAAGGCTCACAAAATTTCCCATGAAGATTCAAGATCTCTAGGGCGACAAGGTAAATAGTTTAGGTATCTATTTTATTTTACCGGTCTTGGAGTTAGGTTGGAAGACCGGATTATAGGATAGACGCCGTACTATTAAGAGGATCATGGTGATTGCTTGATCATGTTCAAATGTGCCCTTTGGATCAATTTAGGATCATGCATGCACTTAGAAATTAAAATTAAATCAAATCTGTGCATTGTCGGAAAATCCGTAGTTCGGTGTGTATTGGCGGAACTACCGCAGGTCCGTAGTACCGGCGCCCAGCGAACGTTTTTCCAGAGAGCGCCGGACTCGGACTTAGTCTCTCGGAAACGGAAGTACCGCGGGTTGACTGCGGAACTACGGATGGCGGTAGTACGGCACCGAGCGGAACTTATTTCGAGAGCGCCGAGTTTAACTTAGCCTCTCGGAAACGGAAGTACCGCGAGTTTACTGCGGAACTACCGCATGTGCGGAAGTTCGGATACCGTGCGAGCGTTATTTCCAGAGCGCCGAGAATAAGACTTAGACTCGTTGAGATCGGAAGTACCGGGTCTTGGAGCGGAACTTCGGACGTCCGAAGTTCCGCGATTTCAACGGCGGTAGTACCGCACTCATTGACCAACGGTTGCCGACTCTCGACATAGCCGTTCGGCCGGTCACGAGGGTCGGAAGTACCGCGGTTTTCTGCGGTAGTTCGGATTTCTGAATTTTCAGGATTGTTTATTGTAACGGCTATTTGAGGTTGGTGAGGGTATAAATACACCCCCACCAGAACTTGGACATGTTGTTGAACATCCATTGAATACATTTGAGCCTAGTGCAACCTCTCACACCTCATTCACTCACTTGTGCATTCATTTGAGGTAGTTGACCCAAAAGTCAAGTGCATTGCATTCTAGTTGATCCATTGAGCACTTGAGTGAGATCAAGCGCGATGGTCCATTCTCTTGGTGCTTGCCGGCACCTAGAGCGGCTTAGCGGAGTTTGGTGATCTTCTCAAGAAGATTGTGAGAAGGCCGGAAGATTGTGAAGGCTTGGAGCTCGCCTACCGGAGAGGAAAGGGCATCCAATAGTGATCGAGGTGCTTAGGCTCATTCGTGGAGCCGGTCCGATTCGTTCGGGCTTACCTCAACGTGGACTAGGGGAGACCGGCAAGTCTCCGATCACCACGGTGAAAAGTAATCGTGTCAATTGTGGTTTGCTCTCTTGTGATCATTTTCATTCAAGCAACGCTCTTCATTCATATTACTTGATTGCTTGCTTAGTTAGAGTAGCAATTGTTGTTCTCTACCAATCGTTATTGCTCTTAGTTGATTACTTGTGCTAGTGTTAGTGTTATCTTGCTCTATCAATCCATCAAGTTTAAAATTGCTAATTAGAATTAGACGAAAATTTTAAAACCTCTTATTCACCCCCCTCTAGTCGGCATCCTCGATCTTACAAGTGGTATCAGAGTTTGGTCTCTCAAATTTAGACTTAACCGTCTAGAGAGAAAAGGATGGCTAGTGAGGGTATAGCAATAGGAAAGGCACCTCTATTTGATGGCTCAAATTATGCTTATTGGAAAATTAGAATGTCTATTTATTTAAAGGCCATGAGTCCTCAAATTTGGAAAGTCGTAAATGAGGGTTACGTTATGGCTCTTGATCCGGATCACCCAACGGATCAAGGCAGGCGTAATGCTCATTTAGACGCCAAGCTATGAATGCTCTATTTGGAGCCTTGAACGCGAATGAGTTCAATAGGGTGAGCAATCTTGAGATGGCTCATGCTATTTGGACTACCCTTTCGGAAATACATGAAGGGACATCCACGGTCAAGGAGGCCAAATTGCATCGGCTTAGGATCAAATATGAGACATTCACAATGTTGCCCCATGAAGACATCAATGAGATGTACTCAAGGCTCAACAACATTGTGAATGAGCTTAAGGGCCTTGGAACTAACCTTTCCGATCTTGATATTGTTCGAAAGATGCTTAGGGCCTTGCCGGAGAAATATGAAGTGTTGGTGACTCTCTTCCTCAACTCACCGGAATTGGCAAGAATGACACCAACGCAATTGTTGGGCAACCTCATCACCAATGAGCTCTACAAGAAAGACAAGGAAGAGCTCTTGGAGCAATCTTCTTCCAAGAATAAGAAGATCACCGCTTTCAAGGCTAAAGCGGTAATGAGTGAAGAATCCGAAGAAGATGATGAGGAGGACTCCGAAGAAGAATTTGCGCTTCTAGTAAGAAGAATAAAGAAGTTCATGAGAAGACGCCCATTTCGGAGTGCAAGCCATGAGAAGACCAAGAAATGGCATTCTTCCTCCAACAAGAAGTTTAGCAACATTCGTTGCTATGAATGTGATGAGAAGGGGCACATTGCCTCTCAATGTCCAACAAAGAAGGATGACAAGGAGAAGTCATCAAAGAAGAAGAACTACAACGGCAAGAAGAAGCTTTTCAAGAAGCTTCACAAGGATGGCAAGAATGAAGCCCATATTGGTGAGTGGAACTCCGAAGAGGAGTATTCGGACTCCGACTCAAGCGAGAACGAATCTCCCAAGAAGAAAGGGCTTGTGGGCATTGCAATCAAGGAGGCTCCATCACTATTCTCCACTCCTACATGCCTTATGGCTAAAGGAGAAAAGGTAAACTTGCTTGATGATGATGAGCCTTCATATGATGACTTGATGAATATGCTAGTTGAATTGAATGAATTTCTTGGAAAAGAAAAATCAAAGTTTAAGGTCTTAAAGAGAGAACACACCTCTCTCAAAGACTCTTATGAGGAGCTAAAGGAAGCTCATGATTTGCTTCTCCAAGAAAATCACAAATCTAGTACTAGCATTGGAGTTACTTGCAATATCTTGAATGAAATGTCTAGTATAGAAATTTCAAAGTCTAGCATATCTACTTGTTGTGATGATTTACTTGCCATACCTTGTTCATCAAGTGTAGATTCTAGAAATGCTTTAAATCTTGTCCATAATGATATCATTGCTAATGAAAACAAAAATTTAAAAGAACAAGTGCTAAAATTAAACAAAAGTTTAGAGAGGGCTTACAAGGGAAAGGAAACCCTTGATAAGTTACTAAGCGATCAAAGATGCTCTTTTAACAAAGAGGGACTTGGATATGTCCCCCAAAAGGGTAAGAACCCGGTATACAAGCCTCCAAGGTTTGTAAAGGAAAATGGTAAGTATTGTACAAAATGCCGGTATATTGGACATATTCAAAATGACTGTTCTAGGAATAACATGCATTCCATTGGTTTATATGATTCTTGTTATATGCTTAGAAAATCCACAAATGGAAATGTTATTGCTCATTTCATTGGCACCTCGATTTTGGCTGCTAAAAAGAAATCCATTTGGGTACCCAAGACCTTGGTCACTAACCTCCAAGGACCCAAACAAATTTGGGTAGCTAAAAGAACTTGATCTTCTTTTGTAGGTGAATTACAAAACCGGTGGAAGGCATTGGGTGTTGGATAGCGGTTGCACCCAACATATGACCGGAGACCGGAAGATGTTCACCACATTTGAGAATGGAAGCAATGACAAAATCACATTTGGAAATAATAGCAAAGGAAAGGTATTAGGATTGGGTAAAATCGCTATCTCAAACGACCTTTCCATTTCTAATGTATCTTTAGTTGAATCATTAAATTTCAACTTGCTATCCGTTGCTCAAATATGTGATATAGGCTTAACATGCTCATTCTCAAAAGAAAATGTTGTAATCTCAAAAGATAATAATAATGAACTAGTCTTCAAAGGCTTTAGATTTGGGAATCTCTATTTGGTAGATTTTTCTTCAAATGAGTCTTGTTTGAAAACTTGTTTAATTGCAAAAACTTCTTTGGGTTGGTTGTGGCATAGAAGGCTAGGTCATGTGGGAATGATTCAACTTAAAAAGCTTTTTAAGCATGACTTAATGGTTGGCTTGAAGGATGTAAAGTTTAAGAAAAATCGACTTGTAGTGCTTGTCAAGCCGGAAAACAAGTCGCTAATTCTCATCCTTCCAAAAGTATCATGTCAACCTCTAGGCCATTAGCGCTCTTACATATGGATTTGTTCGGGCCAACAACCTATAAGAGCATTGGAGGTAATAGCTATTGTTTAGTCATTGTGGATGATTACTCTAGATATACATGGGTCTTCTTCCTAAATGACAAAAGTGAAACCTCCGGGATTTTCAAAAGTTTTTCAAAAAGGGCTCAAAATGAATTTGATTTTAAAATAAAGAAAATTAGGAGTGACAATGGTTCCGAGTTCAAAAATACAAAAGTTGAAGACTTTTGTGATGAACTTGGAATAAAGCACGAGCTTTCCACTACCTACACTCCGGAGCAAAATGGAGTTGTAGAGAGGAAAAATCGAACATTAATTGAAATGGCTAGGACAATGCTTGATGAATATAATACTTCCGACAAGTTTTGGGCGGAAGCTATTAACACCGCATGTCATGCCATAAATCGCCTCTATTTACATCGACTCTTGAAAAAGACTTCCTATGAGCTTCTTGTTGGAAGGAGACCGAACATCTCTTACTTTAGAGTATTTGGTTGCAAATGCTATATTCTAAGAAAAGGTGTTCGGCTCTCAAAATTTCAAAGTCGATGTGATGAAGGCTTCCTTTTAGGGTATTCCTCAAATAGTAAAGCCTATAGGGTCTTTAATAAAAATTCGGGTTTAGTGGAAGAATCATGTGATGTTCAATTTGATGAAACTAACGGCTCTCAAGAAGAGCATGAGAACTTGGATGATGTAGGAGATGAAAGTCTTCGTAAGGCAATGGAGAACATGCAAATCGGAGACATCAAGCCAAAAGAGGATCCAACATCACCAAGCTCATCTAGACAAGTGGAACCACCCTCTTCTTCCACAACAAACGATGTTCAAGTTATTGAAGATGAAGAAAAGGATCAACCGCAAAATATTTTCAAGATTCACAATGCAATAGCCAAGGATCATCCAATTGACCAAATATTGGGTGGCGTAAGTAAGGTGTTCAAACTCGCTCTAGAGTAGCTTCATTTTGTGAAAACTATTCTTTTGTATCTTCACTTGAACCTAAGCGTGTAGAAGAAGCATTAGATGACCGGATTGGATAAATGCTATGCATGAAGAGTTGAATAATTTTGCTCAAAGCGATGTTTGGACTTTGGTGGAGAGACCCAAGGAGCACAATGTCATTGACACAAAATGGGTCTTCGGAACAAACAAGATGAGAACGGAATTGTGGTAAGAAATAAAGCAAGGTTAGTAGCTCAAGGTTATACTCAAGTCGAGGGCTTAGATTATGATGAGACTTTTGCACCCGTTGCTAGACTTGAATCAATTAGAATCTTGCTTGCTTTTGCATCATGCTTTGACATTAAATTGTTTCAAATGGATGTCAAAAGTGCATTTCTTAATGGTACAATTTCCGAATTAGTATATGTGGAACAACCCCCGGGATTTGAAGATGCTAAATACTCTAATCATGTGTATAGATTGTCAAAGGCGCTATATGGTTTAAAGCAAGCTCCTAGAGCTTGGTATGAGCGCCTTCGTAACTTTCTAGTATCAAAAGGCTTTAAAATTGGTAAAGTAGATACAACTCTATTCACAAAAATTATTGGAGATGATTTCTTTGTATGTCAAATCTATGTTGATGATATTATATTTGGTTCTACTAATCAAGACTTTTGCAAAGAATTTGGTGAGATGATGTCTAGGGAATTCGAGATGTCGATGATTGGTGAGCTAAGCTACTTCCTTGGACTTCAAATCAAACAACTTAAAGATGGGACGTTTATAAGCCAAACAAAGTATGTGAAGGATCTACTCAAAAGATTCGGAATGGAAGAAGCCAAACCCATCAAAACACCCATGGCAACAAACGGGCATTTAGACCTCAACGAAGAAGGTAAGTCGGTAGATTTAAAGGTTTATAGATCCATGATTGGTAGTTTGCTCTATCTTACCGCATCTAGGCCCGACATTATGTTTAGTGTATGCATGTGTGCACGTTTTCAAGCTTCTCCAAAAGAGTGCCATTTAGTGGCCGTAAAGAGGATTCTAAGATATTTAAAGCATTCCTCAAGCATAGGGCTTTGGTATCCCAAAGGTGCAAAATTTGAATTAATTGGATATTCGGATTCTGATTATGCGGGATGCAAAGTGGATAGAAAAGCACCTCGGGTAGTTGCCAATTTCTAGGAAGATCACTAGTGTGTTGGTCATCCAAGAAACAAAATTCCGTAGCACTTTCAACCTTGGCGAATATATTTCAGCGGGAAGTTGTTGTGCTCAATTGCTTTGGATGAGGCAAACATTGTTGGATTATGGGATCAATTTTGATAAAATTTTTGTGTGATAATGATAGTGCTATCGAAATATCCAATAATCCCGTTCAACACTCAAGAACCAAGCATATAGATATACGCCACCATTTCTTGAGAGATCATGTGAGCAAGGGAGATATTGAAATTAGCCACATCCGAACCGAAAATCAACTAGCGGACATTTTCACCAAACCATTAGATGAAAGCCGCTTTTGCAAATTGAGAAATGAATTAAATGTCATAGACTACTCAAATGTAGCTTGAAATCTCATTTCATCCATTTCTGCTCTTTTGTTGTGCTCATAAGGATTTTTGTTGGTTTTTCCCCTATTTTGGTCAAAAATTCGTTTAAATTCATAAAAATTAGTTTCAAAATATAGCATTAGCTCAATTGATGCATAATGATCCTGAATGACTTTAGTTGGATGCAAAACTAGGGATCATTTGCAAAATTTCCAGTTCTAAAAGTCAAATTCTGAAAAGTTCCAGAAAATCCGGAACTACCGCAGTTCATTGTGCGGTACTTCCGCTCCTGACAGAAAAATCGGAACTACCGCAGTGTAATCCGCGGAACTTCCAGAATTTCTGCGAACACGGTACTACCGGCGTGTTACGCACGGTACTACCGCTTTCTGCGGGATTCAATGCGGTTTCCAAAACCGCCAACTCCTCCAACCGTTACTCCTTTACCCTTTATCTCTTTTCTCTCTCATCTTCACTCCTCCCAAACCGCAGCCGCCTACTCCTCTCTTCTTCCTCTCCCCCACCCTCTCTCTCCCAAGAACCTCTCTCCTCTCCCGATCTTTGAATCCGAGGGGAGTTCTTCGTTTTTGGGTGATTCCTTGCATTCCCAGGGTTCTCCTCCTCCGACTTCACAAGGTAAATCGGATCAAAATCCACTTTTTATCTTGTTCTTAGAACCCTAGGTGGAGTTTAGGTTAATTTTAAATGTGATGATTTTTGCTGAAATATTCTTGGGCAAAGTAGTTTGTTTGGGGTATTAGAATGTTTATACATGCATGCACTGGATTCAATCCAAGAAATACCCCAAAAATATTCAATTTTCATCATGCCCTAGAAATGTCCAGAAAAACCGGAACTACCGGTCGAGCGGCCGGAACTACCGGGGTCCTGGAAGTACCGCATGTTTAATGCCGAACTACGGATTTCCGGAAGTTCCGCGATTTGCCGCCGTACTTCGTTTTCTGGAGCAGCAGAAATTCATTGCTTTCAATTTCAAACCTGCTTTCGCGTATTCTACCTCATACCTTGATTATCCTATTGTGTCTTTGAAGATGCCGAGGATGAAGAATGTCTCGCACAAGTCCTTTGGGGGCACGGCTGGTCAATCCTCCTCCTCGACTCCTGCATCTCAGACGGCGGAGCACAAGGGCAAGGGTCCCGCCTCCGACCACGAGAGTGACTCAGAGGATTCGCATGAGAGCGGATCTGAGGCCTCGCATGAGAGCGAGGATTATGCGATCTCAGATGAGGAGATGCACGAGGTAGCTGCAGACGAAGAGGTGGACCTCGCCAAGATCACAAATGAGGATTATGCTATTCTTCGTCGCGCTTGATCGGTATGTACGCCTCGAGACTCAATGAACCCCAATTTCATTCCAAGTTTCAAGAGAAGGTGTACCGGAGATGTATGGTCCGGCTCGCAAATTTGCTGCACATAAGTATGTGGATGGGATCACTTATCGCAGATCGACAAGTTCGATGGTGCTTATCGACTCTTTCAATGAGCGATATCCATCAACTTGTTGCATTCAAATGCAACTATATGGACAACATGATCGAGCGTTCTATGCTACCTGTACATCTCTCCCAACTTTGAGCATCGAGTGGATGACGGGGACCCGTTCATTGAGTGCACGAGCACGAGTTTGAGTTAGCACTTGGGACGGAAACCGGTGCCTATGAGAAGGTGTTCAACAGCGAGCTCTTCCTATTGCTGCATATTGAGTACTATGACCAAGGCTGCTGAGCGGTCACCGGGGCGACAAATGGCTTACTCCCTATTCCCGGCCTTGTCAACGGGATCATTAACCACACCATTCTTCCCAAGAGTGGGAATTATGATGCTATTCGTGGCCATGCGTGGAATGTAATTGATTACATTATGCGCGGCCAAAAGTTTGATGTGGTGGATCTTATCATCAGGGGGATCGACGCCAATAAGAATGATAAGCGAGAAAGGATCAACTTTGCACCATTTATCATGGCTGTGATCATTCGGAAGACCGGATACCGAGGAGCACTCGCACCCGCACAAGCCATACAAGCGCGTGCGAGCCTCTGTTCTGCTCTGCTCGTGCCGTGCTCGATCTCGATCTCGATCTCGGCCTCGGCCTCGGCCTCGGCATCAGCGGTGCTGATCCTCCTCCCCAGGGCGAGGGCGATGTGTCGCTTTCCCAGATTTACTCCGCCATACTCAGGCTTGAGGAGCGCCAGGATGTCTTGATCTCCACTGTGTCTTCTCTTGGTGATCGCGTATCAGCCTTGGAGAGTGCAGTTCATCCGCCTTCTCCCAAAAGTCAAGTGCATTGCATTCTAGTTGATCCATTGAGCACTTGAGTGAGATCAAGCCGAAGTGGTCCATTCTCTTGGTGCTTGCCGGCACCTAGACGGCTTGGCGGAGTTTCGGTGATCTTCTCAAGAAGATTGTGAGAAGGCCCGGAAGATTGTGAAGGCTTGGAGCTCGCCTACCCGGAGAGGGAAAGGGTATCCAATAGTGATCGAGGTGCTTAGGCTCATTCGTGGAGCCGGTCCGATTCGTTCGGGCTTACCTCAACGTGGACTAGGGGAGACCGGCAAGTCTCCGATCACCACGGTGAAAAGTAATCGTGTCAATTGTGGTTTGCTCTCTTGTGATCATTTTCATTCAAGCAACGCTCTTCATTCATATTACTTGATTGCTTGCTTAGTTAGAGTAGCAATTGTTGTTCTCTACCAATCGTTATTGCTCTTAGTTGATTACTTGTGCTAGTGTTAGTGTTATCTTGCTCTATCAATCCATTAAGTTTAAAATTGCTAATTAGAATTAGACGAAAATTTTAAAACCTCCTATTCACCCCCCCTCTAGTCGGCCTCCTCGATCTTACATCGTCCCATCGCCCACACTGTGGCCATGCCGCCGCCGAGCTCAGCGCCACCTGGCTGCCCACCGCCGCGCCTTTTCCCGGCTATAAAAGCCCCACCTGCAGCTTCCAATCGCATCGCAAAACTTTGCTTTTGCTCCCACCCCAACCGATTAGAACCCCCAAGCTCCTAGCTTCACTGGTGCCCCTTCTTCCCTACGGCTGCTCGATGAGCGCGCTGTCGATTGAGGGCCCGCCAGCTTGATTCCCTCTCCCCGGAGCTTCCTGGGAGCGAGGCGTAGCCGTTCCCACTCTCAGCCGAGCTCCCCCTAGCCCGTACATCGCTGGCGTCGAGCTTTCCCCCAACCCGCCACCGCCGCACGTCGCCAGCCCGCCTTGGCGTTCCTCGACCCCCACCGGCACCTTCTTCAGCTTCCACTCGGCACCAGCATTCCGTTTTGACCACCGACAATGCCTCCCCGGCCGCCCCTCGCTGGCAACACTGCCACCCATACGCCGCCCCGAAGCTCCTCTGTTCTGGATGCCTGCAGCTCGGTTCTTCTGTTTCTCCTTCCCCGGTACGTCAAGAAACATCGCGTGCTCGACTGGTTAGCTGGGCGAGCGCTCAGCGCATGGTCCCGAGTTCGATCCCCCATCCTGCAGCGTTTAGGGTATTTAGGTTTTTTATCGTTTTGCTAGCGGTATCCAGTAAGAAAAATCAAGAAAATTTGAGAGTAATCCATAAAAGGTACCAAAATTGATTAGGATACAAATGAGCTTAATAAATATCTAATCATGGATTAATCATTATATGTTAGTAACTAATGTGCCTTTAATCTTTATTTTAAAGCTTAATTATTAATTAAAGGCATAGTGAGAAATTGACAAAGAAAGTTGTTTAGGTTTAAGTTTTCACGGAATGATGATTTAGCAAATGAAAATTTTATAAAGAATAAATCATAAATCCATGTATTTTAGTAAAAGTTGTAGAACTAACCACCACATGATTTAAACCATGACCATTATCTTTATGCCCTAGCAACTAGGAGAATCCTTTTTGACTATTAAATGCTTTGAACATCAAGCCACTAACCTTTAGGCTATGATACTCAAATTGAATTAGAATGTATGTTGCATATACTTGATTTAGGTTTAAAACTTCAAATAATTATAACTAATGCATTCTAACTCCGAAACATTTATAAATTCACCCAAAAATCAAAATCTATCCAATGGAACTAAAATCATTAATTTTGGAGTTATTTGAATTTTCTTGTGAATGTTTATTTGGTTTGCTGATTTTATCCAAATTTTCGTGCACGTAAAAATAGTATACGAGGCTCGAGAGGAGGAAGCTGAGGCCGAAGCAACTTTCAACGAACAAGACCAAACCAACTGCAACCAAGGCAAGTCAATACTTTGATCATGTTGAACCTACATTTTCTGTAAATTATTTTTGTTTTAAATTATCCAATTGCATGCTATTATTTCATATGCAAATTATGTTGCTTTATAAATTTTAGTTACATGCCCATTAATTAGCTTGTTAATATTACACTCTGTTGGAACATTTGAGTATTTAAGCTTTGTCACACTAACAAAAATTATAATGGTAAAACTTTCAAAAATAAGTCCTTAATTATACGCCATGCTTAGCACTGCTTAGATACTCGGGGGCACCAAAATGCCCCAAGCATCACTTTTAATCATAAGAAACTGATTTGGAAAGTCATGGTGGTAATGACTGGTATATTTTGACATGATTATTTTATGCTCCCAAAACCCCAACTTGCTTAAATATCTGGACGGATGGTATGGAGGCTAATATGTGGTGCAGTGGAAGCACGGTGTGTGGAATGTGGTAGAACCGCTCAGATACCACTAAGAATTGAATCTTGTCATGACCCCCCTATGTAAAATAGTACAACCACAAGTCTGCAAAGTGCAACTTGGCTAAGTAAATCTATCGAAACCCCCGGACTCATCTCACCGGTAGTGGATAGGAGTGGATAATGCAAGGGTAAGTGGAGGCCTAAAGGGACACCGAGTGGAGGGTGAAGTAACTAGTCGTGCTAGCGTTGTGGGGAGTGGAGCCCGAATGCGCTAGTAGCTGTGGTTACATCCCGTGCAACGTATGGAACCCACTGCAAGTGGGAGTAGCCCATAGGGTGAGATGACAAAAGAGGCTAGATACATTGAAAAGTCACTGTGATGGTCTACTCAACCACGTGACTAAGGAATCATATGGGGGCAGCGAGCAGATTGTCTCTTGTGGTGAAAGTGTACAAACTCTACAGAGTCAAAACTATTCGAATAGCCGTGCCCACGGTCAAGGGCAAACATGGGAACTTAACTAGAGATAGTTCTATTTCAAAAACTTTATGGGTGGAACTAGAAAAGTGGTGGGCAGTGGAAAGCCCTGATTTGAGTTGTCCTGGGTGTCGTCCCAGGGTTAATGTAAGCAGTTATAACGCTGAAAGTATAACATACAGTGCAGAGACCATGTAATGGTGGATGGTCTCTGGATCATTAATGGTAAAGCATTTTTCTACACACATTATGTTTTAGTCCAAATGCTAGGTCATAGGCAATTTCTAAATATTAAATTTAAAAGCAATTTCTGGCAAATAAAATAACCTGAGCTTCCCTTTGATAAGCCATGCATATTACCTATTTGCATCCTGTGTGTTGGCTCGCGGAGCACGGTGGATTTGTGCTCATTCTCACCTTACCAAAAACAGAAACCGAGAACCAGGACCATTATGCACATGAAGATACCCCCTATCACAGAAGGAGGAAGCAACGACGGGAATTAGGACGACTTCTGCGGTTTTGGGTCCTAGGCAATTTGACCATGGAGTGGTGTGCTTATAAATATTGCCTAAGTCTAGGTAATATTCATACGGCACACATTTACCCCCAGTCGCTTGCCTGTGGATTGTGGTCTTACCTTGTTTATGCTTCCGCTACTGCTCTTTTGTGATGTCAACATTTGGCCTATTCGGCCCTTATGTAAAACAGTTGCCCGATGCGGTGTAATTCAAACTCAGTTATATAATATTATTATGAATTGTGGTGATCCATGCGATGTATGAAATGATGCAGCAATGTACCTGTGAGCACTATCTATTGATCCAGGGAATAGTGCGGTGTATTCACAGGGGATTCCGGATTGAAAAATGCAGGTCCGAAATATATATATATATATATATATATATATATATATATATATATATATATATATATATATATATATATATATATATATATATATATATATATATATATATATATATATATATATATATATATATATATATATATATATATATATATATATATATATATATATATATATATATATAGTATAAATAACGAGGGCACCATGGTGGCGGACTCCATGATTAAGACTTTCCATCTATTATTGATTCAGCATGCTAAATCAATGAATTTCCTTTCCAGATCGATGCCTTTTCGAATTAATGAATGTTAACGGGTTTACGTGATATATTATATATTATTGCACTTGCACGCATCTAAAAGCAATCCAAAGGCAAGAAGGCTTGGTGCCCAGACACCATGGTGCCCCATTTCAGCGTCTGTGTGTGTGTATGCGTGTGTGCGTGCATGTCTACTCATTCGCGTATGAGTGATAAATTACCCAAAAATCAACAAAATGTTGAGCATACCTTTTAGATAAGCCATACATCCTTACGTTAGTAAAATAACAACAAGTGATCGGCATAGGATAGAATTAAATTAAATTACCGTAATTGATTTAATTGGCCACAACATCACCTTAGGAGCACATCAGCATGTCACACTTTCTTATATTTTCATAAATTAAGTCGTATCCTACGTATTATCTACGGGTGAATATCTGAGTCGAGAGGGGGATTTTACTCAATCGTATCTGAATCCAAAGCTGTTATTGAATTCTAGGCAAGTTTACCTTCAATCATTCTAACTAGTTATGTTAAATAAAATAAAATTTCTTTTATAATACATATTATTACATGTTGCATTAAAATATTTTCTTAAAAGAAATACAAATATATGAAGAAGAAAAAAGATAAGATGATGATATGAGAAAAGAAAAGAGATAAAACAGACCAGAGATAAAACAGATCAGAGAAAGATATATTAGGAGGGTAGAGGGTGCTTGGTCAGGAAAGAGAGTGAAAGGTTGGAGCCCTTTACATATGTGTACAATATAAATATTAAACAACTTTCACTCAGGTGTGGAGCCATATTTCTAGTGTGAACCATACTCTTGCTTTGGCAAGCAGAAAATGCTACCCTACTACATTATTATCCTCTCCACATGGTTAAGTAGTATAACTAGTGGAGGGACCCAGAATAGATATAGAGCCCGAAAGTGGGGGAATCCAAGGTGCATATATTATAGCAGTAGATTATTGGTTTAAGGTAAGACCGGTCCAACCAACGACTATTTTGAGGTTGGTGTATGTCAAGTGAGGGTGAGAAACCATCCGGGTTACTGACTAAGAATAGTTGGGTGAAGATATAATAATGTAACTAGGGAAATGTTATGTACTCCAAACATGGCGCCGCATCTAAGGAAATGCGGATGATTTAGTTGCAGAGAGCTTAGAGTAGCTATGGGTAAAGTAACACAAGCCTGCGTAGTGCCGATAAAATTATGAATTCATGCCTGTCTCCTGGATTGGAGACTACGAAGAACGATTGGGGATATTTCTCTTCACTGGGTGACTAGTAGTATTTGAAATATTAAAACTTGCAAAATTCCACTTTAATTTGATAATCTATTTTATGAATAGAGATGAGATAGAAAATGAAATGATGATAAAGTGATGAATCATACAGTGTACTTTATTGCTTGCTGAGTATTAAATTCTTTTGTTAGATCCTAGTCTGGCTAGGATTATCTCAGGTTGGACGTGAAGTATTTAGGCCCATAGGAGCCGTGGAACGAGGGTGAGTATATCAAGGATTGTGGTGAGTTAGATGCCTTGCTCGAAGGTTGGGACAAGTGGACTGTATTGAGTGTTTCATCTTTAGGAGCTAGGATATTTAAATAATTGTGTCTAATACTTGTAAAATAAGAGCTTAAAAAGAACTTGTATAAAAGTTTGTAGGATTATTGTAAATTAGGAAGTTGTGTATTAAAGACTTTAGCCTACGTGACAAAGGTATTGTAATAAGAAAGTACTATCTCTAGCTATTGTTCCACTGCAATACTCTGATATAACTTATTATTCGATAAGATAGCGTTCTTATCGAATAATAATCCGTTGCCTAGTGTCATGTCTTGATGATAATGACATGGGACATCACATGAGCTAGAACTTGGCTCTAGTATTCCATCTATGAAAGTTCTGACCAGAAAATCTCTCAGGTTTCATAGCATCAGAAGCACCAACCATTATTGAATTACAACAAAGTTTAAAATACGGTTTCTAGAATATTGGAAATGTGAGCAATATTTTAATTTCAAATTTTACTAAAAAAACTGATACAATAAAAAACTAATGATGCAATAAACGAAACTAAAAATAGGCAACTCGTTGTACTTAAGAAAATACACGAGCATAATATTATAACAGAGTCGATCGATTGCGTGAACAACTTACAGGTGGGTTGATGGAGACGGCAAGTGGTGCAGAAACGAGCAATCATGGAAGTAGTCGAGTCAAGGAAGAAGCCAAGAGGTCATGCAGGTAACGTTGTCCAGAAACATTATTGCCACCCCGTGTAGGTTCTCTCTGCGACAATGGTTAGAAGATCCCACTCTCCTCCCTTCCTAGTGCACGTTGAGAAGGAAGACCGGTGTTATTGAGCAGCTTAATACTATTACACAATCCAGTGAAGAGATAGAAGAATGGAGAAGGAATTATATCTGTTCTATTGGACATCTCCAGATCCTTTTAAGAATATTGCAATCACTCACTAATAACTACCACGATTAAACAGAATTAAAACAATGGTTCTTAAAAGAAAATGAGGACTTAGTCTGCCAAGCGGCACGTGAACTGTGAACTACCACGATTAAACATAACTAAAACAACAATTCTCAAAAGGAAATGTGGGCTTAAGTCACAAGTTATATGATTTTTCACACAAAAATATGTGAATACACGCTCGCATGTGTGTGCACATGTGTTTTTAGCCAAAGTTCTCCTCGGTCTGTGTCATATATTTTGAGGAGTGATAAGGACTTCACTCTTAATAATATGATACTAAATTATACATACTTTAAAGTTATAGAAAATATACATCGTCGTCATGTGGCCCTACCTAGTTTCTAACAGCTAGCTCTACGGCAACGGCTCATCTAACATCTACCAATCGGCCTTGCAAATACTCACGGTGTGTGGGATTAAGGCCCCGCTCATTTCGGCTTGAACTTCTGACTTTTGCTTTGTTTTTTACTATTCCTAAATTTCATCTTTTTCTATTGTTTTGGCTTTTTTGAGCTTTTTTGCTAGTCTTTTCCGTATTCATTTGCATTGTCCGTGATTGCCTAACTTGTTTTTTCTATTTTTAAATTTTTAAATATAATTAAGCTAAATAAATCACTATCAATTACAGTATAATTTTAGTTAACTATAATGTAATTTAAACTATAAATTATTTTTTTCGACTGAAATGAGTGGGCTGCCGCAGCGGAGTCGTCACTCCTGAGAATGTCCTCGTCAGCACCGCTTAGAGTTAGTGCTCTCATGAATAGGATATTTAAATAAGCAGTCTAAAAAAACCCCGGCGAGACTAGTTTAGTAGGAAAAAAAATCTTAGCTCCCATACCTAAGTCGTATAGATATGATAATTGAGTCACTAACACTGTTCATGGAGGTTACACATGGCACTAGAGCATGGTTTGCTTAGAGGAAAAGGACAAAGGTGTACTACGCGCGCTTCCCTTTCGGAGACACGTCCTTGAACAATTGAGAGCCCTCGATTTTATGGCGAATCTGAACCTAACTTGCGCGTAGAGCTGGCACACATCGTGGGACGGGAACGGAGCTGAGCCCACGTGTCAGCTGCCATTATTTCGCACGCAGCCTGATCGTCAGAGGCATTTGCAGGCATCTATAGTATACATATGTAGGGGTGAAAACGGATCGGATACAGATGGATAATATTTTTACTATTTTTATTTTTTGGATACAGATACAAATACGGATAACTCGAATATGAATACAAATATGAATAATATCGAATACAGATATGGATCGAATACGAATCGAAACGAATATGGTTACGAATATTTATCGGAACATGAAAACCTCTTAAACTATACATCCAAAATTAACGAAAATACGAAAATAGTTCATCTTATCAAAACATTCATGAAATCTAAACAAGCATAGTCTTTTCATCCACAATGAAAATATACCCAATAGTCGATCATAACATAACTACATAAGTAACAACAACGTGCAATTCATGGAATACACATGATGACATGATAACAATTTGAACAAACGTAAGAACATTTCATTCCTTCATTTCATCCATCAAGTTATAACAGCCTAGGTTTTTATTAAAATAAAATTAAATAAATAAATAAATACAAATTAATTAAAATAAAATTTATATTAAAATAAGTATTTTTGTTGCCTAAATTTTATTTTTGGTTTTGCCCTGGATTTTCTGTTTTTGAAAAAGCCTGATTTAAAAAGTAAATTAAGTGAAAATAAAAAAATAGATATTAAATAAAATGATATTTTGATTTTCTATAAAAATCCTGCTTTAAATTAATTATTTAGAGTTATTTGGCTTGTATTTGGTTTTCTGGATTTTCTGGAGTTTAAAGGTCTACTTTTGAAATTAAAAAGTATTTTTAAGTATGAAAATTAAATACCAAAATTAGCTGGAAATATTTTTATTAAGTCCAAAATGTCACCATGAACTTCTGTGAATTTTCCTGGTATTTTTGGAGTTTATTTCATATTTTTTTCTGAGCTTAAATGAATTTCCCAGGCTTTTCTGAAATCCAAAAATCAAAAATAAAAATTAAAGTCCCTCCCCTCCCATCGGTATCCGTTTTCGTATTATTCGGATAATCCGTATCCGTATTCGACGGATACTAGGCTTACTGTATTCGTATTTGTATCCGATAAAAAAATCAGTATCCGTATCTAATCCGAGAACTATCCGAAAAAAATCCGATCCGACACAATCCGTATCCGTATCCGTCCGGATCCAGCGAAAACTATCCGATCCGTTTTCACCCTACGGACATGCCATGCCACAGCAAGCTCCACTTGCCAGAATTGCATTGGATGTGTCGTGTGTACACTGAAGTTGAACCGTACTGGACACGGCATTGGCGCGATGGACTTTAGGCCGTATGATCTCTCCATCTCTTTTAGATCTGAGCGGTAACAGCTATAAGAGCATCTCCAACAAATCTTCTATAATACTCAAATCCCCTATATTTTAGAAGAAGAGGTAAAAAAAAAGCTCCAACAGCTATTCTAAATGATACCCAAAAATATAGAGGACCCCTTCCCTAAATTTTCGTCCCTCAAAATTGGAGGACGCACGCCGTCCCCAAAATCCTTCGGCGATTTTGTCGCGCTACGTTGGAGATGCCCACGCGCCTTCCGCGCCTCGGCTTCTCGTCCGCTCCTCGCGTGATCGCGCTGCCTCGCGCCGCTCCGTCCATTGCCCGGCGCCCGCCGTCGCCGCCGCGCGGCGCGCCGTCCGCCGCCAGCGCCGCGCCTTCGCCGCCCAACCCGCGCCTCGGCTTCTCCGTCCAGCTCCTCGCGCGCCTCGTGCCCGCTCCGTCCGCCTCCCTCGTGCCCGCGCCGTCGCCGCCGGCGCCGCGCCGTCCGCGCCCGAGGCTATCCGCACCCGCCGCCTCGGCTTCTCGTCCGGCTCCCTCTCGCCGCTCCGTCCGCCTCCCTCGCGCTGCGCTGTCCGCCACCCGGCGTCGGCTCCCTGTTCACACCGCCTCGATTCGCATATCCTCCACTGCGCCGCCTTCGAGCATACGCGCGATGCCACGGCAGCCTCCGCCGCCGCCACCCGAGCATCCTGCGGCGTCCGGTCCCCATTGCCGTCGGTACCTGAGCCGCCGCTCCTGTTGGCGCGTCGGCCTGCAAGAGTGGGTCTTCCACCGCCACGGGCTGTCCAAGCTCCTGCCTCCGGATGCGCACAAGGGTCGCCACACGCCATCGCCCCCGAGCCGCTGCCACACTCACAGCCGACGACCTGCGAAGACACCCACACTCTAGCTCCTGGGCACTCTGGCGGCGAAGAATCGACCGCGGAGTTAGCAACAAGTCAGGAGGAGTTCCTCCATCAGTACACCTTCTCTGGTGAAGGTAAATTTCTTGATGAAAGATGTGGGAAGGGTATTTAGTGGGTATTTTTATTTCAGCAAAAGATCATTATTAAGTCTAAACTACATATTAAAATGTCATGAACAGATTTTTACCCCAAGTTTTGATACATTACCTGTTTAATATATTCCATACTACCAAGATTAGTATATACTTCTTTCTAAAGGAAAATTATTGAGAAATTGCAATATATATACTAGTTGATAAACAATATTATTCTCATTTGGTTCATAAGCAGTATTTGTATAGCATGGTTATTAAGAGCCCGTGTAGGTAACATCCTTTTACATTGTGTATTTCTTCTATGGACTCTTTCTAAGAATAAATCTGAAACATTATAATTGGGAACTGGGTTGTAACATCTAATAGACCTGGTGAAGACATTGCAGCCTCTAATATAGCAAAGAAGTGACTGATTGTCCCTGGCTTGACACTTCCAGCCTCAATAAGCTGCATAGCTAGTTTTGATGCCTTGCTGAATTTTGAAGGATTCCCTATGTGTGAAGTTATCTTCTGCATAACTTCAATGATTTGCATTTCTGATGCATCAACAGTAGTTCTTAACCGAAGACGCTTCTCAGGAACTGCAAGAAAATATCGATCTTAGAACATGACCATGTGGGAGGTAAAAGAACTCTGCTATTGCTAGCAGCATTTGGTGAGGAGCACACAATATAAAGGTTACTTGTAAACCATCAGGAAAACATGTGGAAAAATAACTGGATGAACCAGAACCTCTAGGCAAATGGAGATATAGTTTCATCGTTTTTTCACCCATATTATCTTGCCATTAGCACAGAGCTAGACATTCAGTGCTAGCACAGCTGACAGAACTCTGATACAAGACAAGATAGCAGTGTCTTCACTGGCATGACCACAAAAATGCCATGGATAGTAGGGGGGAAACAGAATATCTGATACAAACGACTGGAAACAATTTGGCAGTACTAATGTTGGGTATAGATCCAACTCAATTCAGATTACCCTTTTAGTTATATTGGGGTACTAATGTTTCACAACCTGGAAATATTTTGTGTGTGCGCAAAAATAATGCCCATTGTAATTTTGTTCAATGTACAGGTAGTATGGATGGAACGGGATATTTCACAGACTTGATAACCGGAGGTTCCAATTCTCAAGATTGGACTGAGTTTGCCAGCACCACCGAAGAGGAAGAGTTTCCAATTGTCGATGATAGTACATCGCAAAGGCCAAACCAAAAAAGGACCAAGAATTTCAGTTCAAAGGAGGACAGTCTTTTGGTGTCGGCGTGGTTAAATGTTAGTTTGGATGCAATTCAAGGGATAGATCAATCTCGTACTGCATATTGGGATCGAATTTATGAATATTTCCATACAAACAGGGTTTTTGATTCAGATCGCTCTCATAAGTCCCTCAACAAACGTTGGTGTCATTCAAGAATCATCAATAGGTTTTGTGGTTGTCTAAGTCGGATAGAGAATAGAAATCAAAGTGGTATGACCATTGAAGATAAGGTTAGACCTAATTACAAAACATCTATGTTTGTTGTCATCTTTTCGAGCTTATTTGTACTAATGCTCTATATTTGTTTTCTTTTCGTAGATAGTGCAGGTTGGCGAGTTGTATAAGAGTGAAGATAAGCAAAGAAGGATTTCACGCTTATACAATGTTGGAATCTTTTGAAGAATCAACCAAAGTGGATTGAAAGGCGTATTCGGATCAGAGCTCCAAAATATCCAATAAAAAGCAGAAAACCACGGCCTTTTCAAGCTCTGCAGCATCCACGCCTGCATCTACTCCTTTGCCACATGAAGATGAGAGCGGGGATGCAAATCCGGGTTATGCCAGAACTTCACTTGAAAGACCTTTAGGGAGAAAGAAAGAGAAAGAAAAGCTTCGTCAAAAAGGTGAACGTTTTTTTTATGATTCCTTATATCATCTATGGGCTAAAAAGAGAGAGGATGATGCAGAGAAGGAACTGAAGAAAGAAGAGAGGTTCAAACAAGCATTCGTGTTGGAAGAAGAGAGAATTGAGCTTGAGAAAAAGAAGTTTGAGTTTAAGAAGATGATGGAAGAAGAGAGAATTATGAGGATTGATACTAGTGGCATGGATAGTCCTCAAAGAAAGTACTACAAGGGGCTTCAAGAGCGTATTCAACGTGATAGTCTAGTTAATTCTTTGGGGGATAGTACTAGTTAGTTGTCATGAATTTTTTTGTTGCTAGTTAATTCAAGTTTGTTTATTTGCCATGTGCTGACTGATTACAATTGGAACAATGAATTGCCATCATATTCAAAACCACGAGGTGTTTATCTAGGTAGATTCTCTACTCTAGTGCTATCTCAATGAACCTGCTTTGAACCCACATGTAGAGTTTGAGCTAGATCTGGCACGAAGGTTAGAGTAGCAGGCTTGACTGGTTTTGGTCCTGGTAGCACCTGGTTGGTTTTATTTCTACTTCTGTGGAGTACTACATTTGATTGTAATGTGGAGAAAGTCAATTGACATTAGCTACCGACCTAACTGCATTTATGTACGTATACCTGATAAGCTTAAGGCTAGAAGCCTAATATACAATCTGGTTGTTTATGCATATTCGACTTCTTTGTCAA
The DNA here is from genome assembly GCA_036346575.1 of Dendrocalamus sinicus. NCBI lineage: Eukaryota > Viridiplantae > Streptophyta > Magnoliopsida > Poales > Poaceae > Dendrocalamus > Dendrocalamus sinicus. The sequence goes on along the minus strand of CM070641.1, from coordinate 44,641,701 downwards.
TAGAAAAACTGTCCAAGCATAGCTGATTTTGTTTTTAAACCTTAAGGAAAATAAGGCTGACCAGGTATAGAACATGATATAGACCAATATATTGGAAAGTGTTACTGCATACGTAAAGGGTGGCAGCACAGTCCCTTCTGGATTTGAATTTTGATGTTATGACCTTTTTTCTACCCTTGCATCTGCTCCAGCAATTCTTTATTCCAGATTTTGTACATGTCCTGCCTTGCTTTTGTGGTGTTCTTTATTTCAAAACAAACAAGTGCGCTATTAATTTCCTTGTGCAGTTAGATAGGGATCATACTATATAAGTTCTGTGGGTACAACATGTATCTTTATTATTCTGCTGTACCATGAATAGCATACTGCATAGATATGTAACATAAATGAATAAGTTGTTTGAATCTATGAATGCACATATGCATATATGTATTTATGTATGCTCGTTGGCAACACAAATTGGAGAGTAACGATGATGTTCACATATGTGCTGGGGCTGATGATGTGCTTCATTGGTAACATGTTCATCAGTGATTTGAACCGAGCCTATCCCCTTATAGTTTATGAGTAAAGATGGCAATGGGTCTATACCCATTGGATTTCACCACCTCAAACCCACCTCTATTAAGCAAAAACATCCCCGCTGGAGGACCCAATAACACAAGCGGGTACAACATTTCCCCCAAACCCATACCCGCGCGGGTGAAATAAACCCGGCGGGTGACCCATACCCGAGACATGATATACAAGATTAAGGATCAAATCACCTACATCAAAGCCTCAAGCAACTGAGAAGTGAGCCTACTACGATGTGGACTAAGAACTCTTCCACTAGTGCTGAAAGCAGACTCTGAAGCAACTGTACTCACTGGAATGGCAAAAATATCTCTTGCAATCCTCCTCAAGGTAGGATAACGTGTGCCATGGGCGTCGGCGGCTTGGCAGATGGGCGACGGCGGCTTGGCAGATGGGTGACTGCAGCGGCTTGGCAGAGTCTTGTTGGCGGCAGCGAGAGGTGGCGAGGATGGCTTGGAGGGCGCGGCGTCGAGCGGCGAGGGCAGCGGCGCGAGCGGCTTGGAGGGTGGCGGCGGCGCTGGAGGCGCCGGAGCCCGAACGGCTTGGAGGCTGTGAAATGGGGAATTGGGGTCTGGCGGCCGTCTAGGGAATAGGGTTAGGGTTTTAGTTTACATCTATTGGGCTGGGCCAAATATAATTATTTGTTGTGTGGGCTGGGCTACAAATAGATGGCCCATAAATACTCGGGTATCCATTGGGTAATGGGTATGGGTAGTGTCAAACCATATCCACACCCGCGTACCTATTGGGTCCTATTTTTCTCCATTAGTAGACCCATGGGTAGACATTTTAACCCATATATGTACCCTAATGGGGTAATTACCCATCGGGTTTCGGGTTATGGGTACCCATTGCCATCTTTATTTATGAGAGATTTTATGGTCCTTGGGTACGTACCACAAGAGGAGGAACAAAATCAAATCGGGAGAGGGATTCCAATGGAAACGGCGGAAGAATTGAGGACAACATGTGTTTGGAAAAATATGCAATACACTGCTCGCCATGCCAAGGACTACGGTGATCTAAAACTCGCACAGAATCGTGGCATCATTGCGTCGGACGAGAAGCGGCACGAGCGCATACACCAAGATTGTTGAGAAGTCGTTTGAGATTGACCCAGATGGCACCGTTCTTGCTCTAGCTGACATGATGAAGAAGAAGATCTCAATACGCACACGCGCCGGGGGAAGAGATGAGAAGATTGGTTGGTAGTTTTTGTGGATCCAGATTTTAATTTAGGGAACCATATTTAGGGGACTTGTTGGAGGTTACATATTTTTAGTCTTCTATTTTTCTAGATTGTGTCCTCTAAAAAGTGATTTAGGGGATGAGATTTAGAGGACATTGTTGGAGATGCTCTAACGCCCACTATGACGATGACGGTCGTGAGTACCCTTTTCCTCTCTCGATCCTAGATTTGAGCGACGACGACCGTAAGAAGGCGACAACAGTCGTGAGCCCACTACCACAACGACAGCTGTTTGACTGTCCTCTTCCCTTCTCCTAGATCTGAGCAGAGCTAAGTGCGACATGATTTGGGGCCACGAGTCGACGATGGGTCACGACAGCGGTCTACCTCCCATTTCCTCGATGGCCACAGCGATATCGACGAGGTGCACCGGGTTATATTGGAAATTTCGAACCGTACTAGTCCGTGAACGGCCCATTGAAGTATGTCATGCTGTGCCGCTTGACGTACTCGATTCTCAGCCCAGCCTTCCCCAAAGTTTGTGCTGTGTTAGCTCGACCCACCACGTGTCGCGTCGTGCTTTTGACTGCCCCAAAAAATCACGACCCAACTCCTAGGACTAGTGGTGTGTGTATCTTTCACTGGGTGAGTGCGTATGACAGAGCCGGATGGGCTTGAGGTAGCTCAGTTCATTTCAGTTTTAACTTTTGGTTTCTAGCTTATTTTCACTATTCCTAATTTCGTCTTTTTTTGGCTTTTTAAAGTTTTTTTGCCGGTTTTTTTTCCGTATTCGTTTGTATTGTCCATAATGGACTAACATATCTTTTCTATTTTTAATTTTTTTTAAATTTAATTATGTCAAATAAATCACCATTAGCTACAGTATAATTTCAACCAGCTACAGTGTAACTTTAGTTATACATCATATTTTTTCAGCCCAAAATGAGCCGGCTCTAAATTTTGGCAGCAGGTGATCGACGCCGTACGTCGTCCTGTCACATGGCGCCCCTGCTGCAGATGCAATGCGCAGGACTTATACGGAGGCGCAGGCGCCCCCTATCCTCCATGGTGGGTAGGGTACTCTAATCCATTGCTCACGGGACGGTACGGCGAAGAAGTGGAATCCATGGGATAGGATATACTTGGCCTGTGGCGGTGGCCACCTCGCCGTCTCGCCTTACAATGCGCGAGGCGGCAGACGCTGTGCCGCACGCGTGTTTTCGGCTCGAATCTGGTTCCAAACGGCAAAGCGAGCGCGCGGCCCCGTCTTACGGACGGCGCGCGGCCCATCCGCAGCTGGCAAGTCGTGTGGGCTGCAAATTACGACGTCTCTCCAGCCCCAAAGCTGCCTATTTGGACCTAGTTTAGGATGAATGATTTTACGGTCCTCTATATTACGGCCCGGCCAGTATGGACTGGTCTTGTTCTTTTTTTAGTTTTTGACTCTGGTTTTGATTTTTTATAGTATCTAAATTTTAAACGAAGTATCTTATTAAGATATAGTCTATTAGTTAATTTAGTATATATTGTATCAACTTTATTTATATGGGTAAAAACCATAGTGAGTTTATGTTACTCTGTAATCTCTCACACAAACAACCTAAAAACCACAAATCATACCTAAAAAAAATCAAAAGTCTCAGTAAAAAAACAGGCCCACAGACTCCCCAGTCTCCACGCCGTATGCACGCGATACATGCATCCTCGCTTCGCAGATTTTTTTTTTGCCTGATACGATGCATGTATAACATGATCACGGAAGTCTAGTGTTGGAGAATTTATCAATTTAATTAATAGTCGTGCATGTGCATGCATGATTGTAAACTTAGACCGATGTGTATGCAAGCTTCTTTTCCGAACGTTATCATCTGTTCTGCATGTACATCTGCATGCACCAGCACCGCTAGTACTCTAGCATAGCATAGCTAGCCTAGGTAGCTGGTACTCTAGCAAGGATGTAAGCACGGTGGTGCATTGCCATGACGCAAGCTTAGAGCAAGTATTATAATAGCAGGTACAATAAGGCTTAGTCAGCAAGTTATAGCAAATATAATATCAACAAAATCTTACGTGGCAGAGAGAGAAAGGAAGAGAGAGAAGGAAGCTGACTACTAAATTACAGCTAGCTATAGCACGTAAAAATATGCATTTCACTTTCTCACACGTGGAGCCAAATAGTTATTGTAATAGCTACCTTATTGTATGAACTATTTTTAACTTATGCGCCACCGTAAACTCGCCGATTAGCTCGTATCATTTCCATGAATCTCTAGATTCATGCCTGCCTCAGTAGGGAATAAAGGCACCGAGGCGTCATCCACTACGGCAACCTGGTGGAGGCAGTAGTGCTAGTTAACTACTACATATATAGACTAGAGGTACCAGGGGTGGCAAAAATACTTATTAGTGGAATTCGTTGCTCGGTTTAAAATTATTTTAATTATGTTAGTTAATTAGTTAAATATTAAAATGAGTTGATTTTAAATGAATTTTGATTTTACTTTAACTCAGTTCGTTAGTTTATTTGTAAAAATACTTTTAAATTATACTAAAATAATATTAAATTAAACTGTACTAATTTTAAAAAAAGCTCGACAAACGAAAACTTATCCCGATATGCGCCCCTAGTGGTAGTGGTAGTGGACGCAAGCATGCAACGTCTTCTTTGGGACCGGGATTCTACAACGCATTAGTAGATACCACACTTGCACGGCCACTGGGTGTGCCCCAGGAAGGAGACGAAAGGTAGCCTTCTGAAGAACCCAAGGGGCATCGGCTCATTGCACTAGGTGGATCCGATCCTCTGACTCTGTGAAGCAGCGGAAAAATACTGTCAATGTCTTAAACACTGTAGCTCCAGTGCTGCAGTAGGGCTGTTCGTTTATGATCTGACGGCTGAGCACTGTTCAAAGTCACGGTTACTATTCTTCTCTAACTTCGCATCACAAAGTTAGAACATCTCAATCCGCAGTAGTAGGCTGAGCAAAGAGCACTTTCCGAACACTACTAGCTACTACTTAGTAGTAAATCACAAGCTTACGGGCACAACTCCAAAGAGGTGATTCAGCCGAGTTGCAAAAGGCTAGGTCAGACCTAGATTAAGGCCATGTTCGTATTCTGTTTCTAGTTTCTTTTTAAAAGACCAAATTTTAATAATGTAAAACTCGATTTTTTTGAAACGGTTTCTTCAATCTACTCACTCACATCTCGCTCTGGAGACAAGGGAGAGGGCAATGGGATCATTGTATATTTCACTCATGTTTCACGTATGTATCTCTTGAGAAAATTGCTATAATAGGACTCCAAACAACGTGTTTCGCTATAATAGGACTTCTAACGTTGACATCGCTAAAATGACACCCGAAACATTGACTTCTCGTAATACATGACATTTAGCTAATGTTTCGAAATACCCGAACATTGGAATTAAAAGAGCCAAATGTCATGTATTACGAGAAGCCAATGTTTCAGGTGTCATTTTAGCGATGTCAACGTTAGAAGTCCCATTATAGCGAAACACATTGTTTGGAGTCTCATTATAGCAATTTTCTCGTATCTCTTCTTCACTTTCCTATCACACATGTTCTCTTTTCAAAAACTACTTCTTTCAACAATTATTATTTATTTTCAATAAAAAGATATCAACCACAGTGACACCCCTAACACAGAAAACTTGTTTACTTAACATGGACTTTTCACGCCATTTGATCATCTATGGCAACACTCGCCTTTTAGCTGCAAAAGACGCGGGCAATGGGTAACCAAATCACTAGTGCGCACTACCCTTGAGGCCTTTGACATGACTACAAGAATCTCCTTTGTATATACCGCTAACCAAAGGGCACCAAGTGTTCCACTGGAAATCACTCGGGTAGCATTGTCTTTCAGGAAAGCCCTGAAGCACGCACCCAGCTTTACTATTTCTTGTGAACCGTTCGCCGTTGCCTCTAAGTTGCTAGGCACGCAGAGGAAACTATACCACTAGATCTACCGAATTTGCCGTACTGCAATGAAAAGAGCAAGAATTAAAGCTAAAGAATCAAATTGCATGCCCAAGATGCCACGACCAACAGCAGGGGCGTACCCAGTTTAGGAACATGGGTGTACAGCTGTGCACCTACAATTTTTTTTGCAAAAAAATGATTATATAATAGGTATATATTAGCTATATATATCAATTATCAATAATAGGATCAAATCAACATATATGTTCACTCATCAACTAATTTTAGCCTATTTTCATTCTCCCACACCTCCCCTCCTCAACCGGCCAGCTTAGCCCATTAGAGCATCTCCAACAAATCTTCTATAATTCTCCTATCCCCTACATTTTAGAAGAAAAGGTAAAAAAAAAAGCTCCAACAGCTCTTCTAAATGATACCCAAAAATATAGAGAACTCCATTCCTGATTTTTCGTCCCCCAAATATGGAGGATGCACGCCATCCCCAAAAGCCTTCGACGGTTTTGTCCCGCGCTACATCGGAGATGCCCAACACTACTGCCGCCGCCCGAGGCTATCAGCACCCCGCCGCCTCGGCTTCTCCGTCCGGCTCCCTCGCGCCTGCCCTCGCGCCCGCGCCGTCCACCTCCCGAGCGCCTGCGCCGTCCGCCACCCGAGCGCCGGCCCCTGTTCACACCGCGCTCGATTCGCATATCCTCCATCGCGCCGCCTTCCCGAGCATACGCCGCGATGCCACGACAGCCTCCACCGCCGCCGCCACCCGAGCATCCTGCGCGGCGCCCCGGTCCCCATTGCCGCGATACCCCCGAGCCGCCGCTCCTGTTGGCCGCGTCGGCCCTGCAAGAGTGGGTCTTCCACCGCCACGGGCTGTCCAAGCTCCTGCCTCCGGATGCGCACAAGGGTCGCCACACGCCATCGCCCCCGAGCCGCTGCCACACTCACAGCCGACGACCTGCGAAGACGCCCACACTCCAGCTCCTGAGCACTCTGGCGGCGAAGAATCGACCACGGAGTTAGCTGCAAGTCAGGAGGAGTTCCTCCATCAGTACACCTTCTTTGGTGAAGGTAAATTTCTTGATGAAAGATGTGGGAAGGATATTTAGTAGGTATTTTTATTTGAGCAAAAGATCATTATTAAGTCTAAACTACATATTAAAATGTCATGAACAGATTTTTACCCCAAGTTTTGATACATTACCTGCAGCAAATGAAAGCAGGATAGTTTATTAATGTAAGTTGCAGACGGTAAGATTAAGAAATGGTATGTCAATGGTGTATTTAGTATATATTATTAAATTAGTAGCATTCTTAAGGAAAACCAATCTCACCATTAGAAGATTCAATGTCTAAGATGAGATCAAGTGCATAATCATAATATGGCACCTGATTGCTCAGGCCACAGAGGTTGAAATCATCCTGTATATAATCATCATGATCTCACAGAAGAATTCATTGCCTCGCAAGCTACAGAACCATGAAATCCAAGATGTGTCCTCTCCCTCAGAACCACTGACATCAGAATCTTCACTGTCAGTTTCAAATTCCTCTGAATTGCCAAAAGGAAAAAAAAGGTTAGAGGCACACAGCCACACACCTCCCCTCCCATCCCTCAACCGAACTGAGCACATTGCACGGCATAGCCAACCCTAGCCAAAATTACCCATTCTTTGTCACTCTCTCTCTCGGCCTCGAGGCGGCGGCCGGCGACGCACTTCAACAAGCAAGCGGCAGCCGGAAGGCCAGGGGCCAAGGCGACGGCCAGGTTGCCGGCCAAGCAGCAGCCGCAGCACTGCAGGCTGCGCCTCTACAGCAGCTAGTCAGGCGCCATCGACTAGAGGCCAGAGGTATTGTCTTGTTGAATGTTGAGAACTTGAACTTCTGATAAAAAGGTGAATCACTGGGATTAATTAGTTGATCGTGTGATTGTAGAGCTTGAGAAAATAAGGAGATAGTCTGTTGATTTGAAAGCTTTGTGGGATGGATTTGGAAAGACATGTTGTAAATATTACGGTATAAGCATATTTGCACATTTAATTCCAGCTAAAACAAGCATATAAACAGTATATTTCCAGCATAAGAAGAATAACATCAATTGCATATAAGCATGAAATTCTATCTTGCCATTCATCTCCTCAAATTTATTCAAAGAATATAACTTACATACTATTGAAAATAACATGAATCCTAGTCCTAAAAGCAGTAAAACAACTAATCCCAGCATATAACAAATTAATTGTATTATTATTACTCTCAGAACAGAGTTGCGCAAAATCATAGATTTTGGCCTTCTCATGCACGTGTCCATACTCTTCATATATATAATCTTGTTACTAAAATCAGGATTTGAGCTCTAAAATTCACTGACAGGACCGACCATAAACTGAACAAGATGACTATCAGTTTTAAATGATCACATGCAAATGTAAACAGAATAGTATACTACCAGATTTCTAGACAATAACAGCAAGAATAATCTGCTATTCAAGATTAATGAATTCAATCTAATCTGAACTACAGATTTCACAATTAATCACTCATAATCAGAACATAGCAGTGGCTGCAGTATACTCTAATAAATCATCAGCATGTGAACAAATCTGCAAATCTTTAGCTAATAGACAATAAGCTATGGCTCAGACAGAGAATTCACCAGAAAGAGCTCAAATCTAATTCCTCTAACAAGGCTACAATCAGTAATGGACTATATTCATCACAGAGCAAATTGATGCGCCCACAATCATTCACAGCAAATCTCTAATACTTGAACAAATTCACAGATCAAGGATTACTGCTGTAAATGAGAAAGATCACAAATACTTACTGAGCAGACAGTACTCTAAATTGTCTAGAAGTAATCAAGCCTAATAAGATCACAATCAATATGGCAAGGCACGAAGAACTCGCTGTCCTAGAAAATCTATCAACTCGCTATCGCAAGCGAGTGGATGATTCACGGAGATACAATGCCGCACTTCCCCTTTTAGCGAAACAACAAAGAAGAAGCCGAGGTCCAGAGATGCCGCACAAGACCACGATATGCGCACTGGCCGAGCGCGCACAAACACAGCAGGGGGCCGGCGTCGCCTTCTCCTCTCTCGGGTGGAGCTCTAAAGTCCCAAGTCCCCACACCCCAAATTAGGGTTGAGCAGGAATAAGGACTAAGCCGCAATCGGAGATGGCCGAAGCCAACAACCTCAGCACCACCAGAAAACAAAAGGGAAGGAAAAGCTCGAGAGTGCAAGAACCAGATTCGAAGAGCTCTCCCTGCCCATGGAGAGAGCTCGGCTTATGAAGAGAAGAGGCGGGGTCTGCGAGAAGGCGCGCGAGCGGCTGGCTCCGAAGAACCTGGGCCGGCCGCGCCCTCCCCGCTCGCCTCTCCGCGCGCCACCTCCCCTCAAGCATCGAGAATCCCGGATCTAGGAGAGAATGAGAAACCGCCGCACGGGAGAGAGGCTTCATAGCCGCCAGAGACCGAATCGGGGAGGAGACTTTGTCTCCTCCCCCTTATCTCTTTGCTCGTGTGACCGGCTGGTGGGCCCCACCGTTAGGGCTCCCTTCCACTCTTTTTATCAATTGGGAAATTCCCAAAATGCCCTCTCAAATACAACAGTCCCCACCAATTTTATCAATTGATAAAAGATGTCCAAAGTCTTGTTTAATATACAACTGTTCGACTATGGGTACCTTGCGGGTTGGAACCCAAAGTCTAGTGATAAGGATTACGACTCTACACAGACAAAGGAGGACTACGCCTTGATCCAATGCCTTGGTGTGAGAATTTTCGCCCAAATCACATTCTGTACTGGGCGGCTTGCCCTTTCCCTCTCGGGTTGAGACGTTCCGGTCATGTCCCCGTATCTATCTCATGAGTGCTTAAGAAAGTATACCCCTATCTTTCTTTGATTGCGACCTCACAATCACACTCACGTAGGTGAACTCTTCTAGGAATCCTGTAGGACGATTCCATAAGTCATATAGACCTTGAGTTCATTAAGAGCTAACGCTCAACCTTCCATACAGAAAGAGCACTGCAGCTAATGGGACCCGTTAGATGTGCTCTCTAATCTCACACAGTTTGTTGTCCTAGAGCCTAGTTCACGGGATCTCCGATCTCCTAGGATAGGTTACCACCAATGTGAGCCTTTTATACGGGTATAAGCCCCATTCCCTGAGACGCTGCTTGAATGGCCTTCCGCGCCAATCCTTTAGTGAAAGGATCTGCCAAGTTCCTTTCAGACTGGATGTATTCTACAGAAATAACACCCGTCTCTCTGGCATGCCTTACCGACTTAAGTTATCTCTTTATGTGTTTTGAGGACTTCATATTGTCCTTCCTACCCTTCGCCTTAACCAGAACGGTTTGGTTATCGCAGTAGGTAAGTATTGCTGGAATAGGTTTTTCCAGTACAGGTAGGTCAGAAAGGAGTTCTCGAATCCATTCTGCCTCTACAGCCGCTGAATCAAGAGCTACCAAAGCCTCCATGGTGGACCGTGTAATAATAGTCTGTTTAGGAGACTTCCACGACACGGCCCCACCTGCTAGAGTGAATACATAACCACTCGTAGCCTTCATGTCATCCGAGTCACTGATCCAGTTAGAATCACTAAATCCTTCCAAGACTGCCAGATGACCCGAGTAATGTATTCCCAAATTAGAGGTTCCCTTCAGATATCTTAGTACTTTTTCTAGTGCTATCCAATGATCATCTCCTGGATTGGACGTATAACGACTCAATCTGCTCACAGCATATGAGATGTCTGGCCTCGTTGCACTAGTTAGGTACATCAGGGATCCTATGATCTGAGAATATTTAAGTTGATCCTTCCCATGCCCGGTGTTCTTATGTAGCTTTGCATTTGGATCATAGGGTGTAGCTACTGGCTTACAGTCCATAAACGCAAATCTGGTTAGGACTTTATCCACATAATGGGATTGTGAAAGAGTAATCCCATTCTCACCCTTTATAAGCTTAATGTTTAAGATAACATCAGTTTCACCCAGATCTTTCATATCAAAATTCTGGGAAAGGAAAGACTTATTATTATTGATCACATCCATGTTGGTCCTAAAAAGCAGTATGTCATCTACGTAAAGACATAAAATGACACCTTCACCCCCATTAAACCGATAGTAGACACATTTATCGGCTTCATTCACACAGAAGCCGACCGACGTCATCGTACTATCGAATTTCTCATGCCATTGCTTAGGAGCTTGCTTTAGACCATACAAAGATTTAATCAATCGACATACTTTCCTTTCTTGCCCTTCAACCACAAATCCTTCAGGCTGTTGCAGATAAATCTCCTCATCCAACTCTCTATTTAGGAAAGTGGTCTTTACATCTATTTGATGTACTAAGAGTTTGTATGCAGCGGCTAGCGCTAAAAGCACTCGAATTGTAGGTAAACGAGCCACAAGAGAGTATGTATCAAAATAGTCTTCTCCTTCTTTCTGCGTAAAACCTTTAGCCACTAAACGGCCTTGTACTTTTCAATAGTACCATCAGGTCTACGCTTTCTCTTAAAGATCCACTTGCAACCTACTGGCTTACAACCAGGCGGGAGATTTGTAATTTCCCAAGTTCTGTTAGCAATGATGGAGTCCATCTCGCTACGGACTGCCTCCTTCCAGTAATCCACATCCGGAGATGCGTATGCCTCTGAAAGGGTTCGTGGTTCATCATCCACGACATAGGTGGCAAAGTCATCCCCAAGTGACTTCTCGGTCCTCTGTCTCTTACTCCTCCTCAACTCCAAATCTGGAGCGGTGTTATCCACACTAGGAAGAATATAGATGTCATCTATATCAATATGGTGACTTCCTTCATTCGGTCTCATAGGAAACACATGCTCAAAGAATGTCGCATCACGAGATTCCATCACTATATTAGTAGCGATGTCACTCACCTCGGATTTGACCACTAGAAATCTATAAGCCGTTCTATTAATAGCATATCCTAGAAAAGACACAATCAACGGTCTTAGGACCAAGCTTCCTTTTCTTCGGCAATGGCACATGCACTTTTGCAAGGCATCCCCATGTTCGAAGATAGGATAAGTTGGGTTTTCTCCCCTTCCATCCTTCATAGTGTGTTTCCTCCTGATTCCGAGGTGGAACCCTATTTAGGACATAATTTAGTGTGAGAACGCATACTCGAACTCAAGCATGGCGTTAACCAAGTCACAAAGAGTTCTTTCTTTCGGCTATTCCATTAGATTGGGGTGAGTATGGTGGAGTAAGCAATATCTTTTGCAAGAACTCATGTGAGACGTACTCACCGCCTCGGTCCGATCTTAACCGTTTAATTTTCTTTTCTAGTTGATTTTCAACTTCAGCTTTATAGATTTTAAAGTATTCAAGTGCTTCATCTTTCGACTTAAGTAGATAAATATAGCAATACTTAGTCGCATCATCTATGAGAGTTAAGAAATATCGTTTACCACCTTTAGTTAATATTCCATTCATCTCACACAGATCAGAATGGATTAGTTCAAGTGGAGAAGTGCTCCACCCTTCAACGCTATGAAAAGGCTTTCGAGGCTGCTTAGCTTGCACACACACTTCGCATTTTGAACTCTTCTCATAACTGTAGCTTGGAATTAAACTCATCTTACTTAACCACGTAATGGCTTCAAAATTAACATGACACAACCGTGAATGCCAAATATCATGAACTTTATTGCAATGGGAAACATTATAAATGTTTACATTATTCAAATCAAGAATGGATAAGCGGAACATGCCTCCGCTATCATAGCCTTTGCCCACAAAATTACCAAACTTGGTCAAAATGACCTTATTTGACTCAAACACAAGCTTTATTCCTTGCCTACATAACATTGACCCGCTAAGGAGATTGTGCGTCATCGTAGGCACGTACAACACGTCTCTTAGGATGAGTGTTTTGCCCAAGTAAGCTTCAGGCAAACCTGTCCAATCCCACACACTGTCGCAGCGACTCCATTGACCATTAAGATGGATCCACCACCTTCACCCTGAAATAAAGAAAAACAAGATCGATCAGCACATATATGTCTAGTAGCACATATATCAATCTACCAATCAATAGATGGACTTGCCATAAAGGCCATAGGTACGTACTCTTCCGAGCTGGTGCTAGCCAGCGCGACATTAACCTCAGCCTTGCGGCTCTTGTGCTGACATGGAGATGGACCCCTGCCCATCCAATTGCGGTAATGATTGGCCTTATGGCCAGCCTCACCACAAATAAAGCAAACGATGTCCTCCTCCTTCTTCTTCATTTTCTTTGGTTGGAGCTTGACTTGGGGCTGATTCTTGAATTTGGGTTTCCCAAGGCCTCCAGTTCTTTTAACCTCCACCTGATGAGCTTGGACTTGAGCCTTACCCGTGCCGTCACCGGCTCTAGCACGCTCTTCGACATTGATAGCAGCTGACAGCTCATTGAGCGTCATGCGCTCCTTTATATGCCTACGAGCGGTCACAAAGTCACGCCACGAAGGCGGTAACTTGGCCAGAATGACATTCACTTGAAACTTCTCTGGCAGGACGCAGTCGTACTGACTCAAGTCACGTACATGGAGTTGAAGCTCATGGAGCTGCTCCATCACCGACCGCACCTCAACCATCTTGTAGTTCAAGTAATTGGCTGTGATAAAGGACTCATTTCCATTATCTCCTTCGGAGTATTTTTCATTGAGCTCATCCCAAAGTTGCTTGGCATTCGTGAAGTTGACATAGATGTCAAACAAACGATTAGACAGGATGGCCAGCAAACGGGCTAAGACTATGTTATTAGCTTCTTCCCATTTCATCGTTTCAGGGATTGCCAGCGGAAACGCCGGTGGATTTGAAATGATCCAGAAGAACTTAAGATCAGTTAGCCAAGGTTTTGCCTTCGCCTGCCAGCGCTTGGAATATAGCTTAAGATCAGGTTTCACGACATCAGATGAGGAAGCCATTTCTTTAAATATAGATTTTCTGGATTCTTGTAAATATTGCGGTATAAGCATATTTGCATATTTAATTCCAGCTAAAACAAGCATATAAACAGTATATTTCCAGCATAAGAAGAATGACATCAATTGCATATAAGCATGAAATTCTATCTTGCCATTCATCTCCTCAAATTTATTCAAAGAATATAACTTACATACTACTGAAAATAACATGAATACTAGTCCTAAAAGCAGTAAAACAACTAATCCCAGCATATAACAAATTAATTGTTTTATTATTGCTCTCAGAACAGAGTTGTGCAAAATCATAGATTTTGGCCTTCTCATGCATGTGTCCATGCTCTTCATATATATAATCTTGTTACTAAAATTAGGATTTGAGCTCTAAAATTCACTGACAGGACCGACCATAAACTGAACAAGATGACTATCAGTTTTAAATGATCACATGCAAATGTAAACAGAACAGTATACTACCAAATTTCTAGACAATAACAGCAAGAATAATCTGCTATTCAAGATTAATGAATTCAATCTAATCTGAACTACAGATTTCACAATTAATCACTCATAATCAGAACATAGCAGTGGCTGCAGTATACTCTAATAAATCATCAGCATGTGAACAAATATGCAAATCTTTAACTAATAGACAATAAGCTATGGCTCAGACAGAGAATTCACCAGAAAGAGCTCAAATCTAATTCCTCTAACAAGACTACAATCAGTAATGGACTATATTCATCACAGAGCAAATTGATGCGCCCACAATCATTCACAGCAAATCTCTAATACTTGAACAAATTCACAGATCAAGGATTACTGCTGTAAATGAGAAAGACCACAAATACTTACTGAGCAAGACACAGGCCCTATTCTTTTCAGCTTCTGTTGCTTTTTGGCTTTTCTGCAGTAACTAGCTTTTAAACGAAATATCTTTTCAAAATAGAGTCTACTAGTTAATTGTAGTACATACTATACCGACTTCATTTATATCAACAAAAACCGTATGTGAGTTTCTGTTACTCTATAATCTTTCGCACGAACAGCCCAAAAGCCAAAAGCCGCAGCCAAAAGTCATAAGCTTCAACAAAAAAAAAACAGCCCACAGAAGACAACTACGACTACTACCTCAACACGCAGAAAGCAATTTTCTTTTTGGCAATTAATTTTGTGAAGAACGAGCTAAGGAGTATAATCAATGATCAATACTTGATTAGTTGCCATAATATCTCACTTCCAAGTTATGAAGTCTCGCGGAGCTATAATTTGTAATTTTTCTTTATTATTTTGTAATTTTTCTAATTTATTGTGACATATTTGCTCTAATATAAACAATTTGTAATTTAATTTTTACTACTGTGAGCCTTAAACTTTTGTATCGAACGGTATTTTTGTTAACTTCATGTACCTATCTGGAAATTCCTGGATCAGCTATTGACCAACAGTTCTGCCTACGGAAAGGAGGAACCCAAGGAGGCATGCTTTTGCCTTCCAAGGACCTGGGAGATGCATGCCATGCTAACAGTAATGCCGTAGAAATGCATGCACGACAGGACGAGCGAGGCAAGAGAGGGGAGGCGAGTGGAGGAGAGGAAGCTGCTGGGAGATGGATGAGCGCGCGCGGCCGGCGCGGCTTGCACTTGCATCCATCCCGGCGGCATATGCGTGCATGCATGCGTGCATGAACTAGTTCAAGCTTAAACCTTCGGCTGAACCAGTTGCTCTTAGATCGACTCTTGGACTAACTCTATTTTTTATAATTTTTATGAATTTTATATGAGACTTTAATTGTCAGATCTCGAGTTACAGCCAAGATAACTCGAAGTCTGATTCCGCCACTGCATGCGCACATGTGCCCGCTGTGGGTTTCGACTTTAGCTCGGTTCGGCGTACGCTTTTGCAATTTGCTCGGCATGTGCCTGCTGCGCCGTGCCCGGCTCCCGTCCGCTGCTTTTTGGTCCAGGCCCTATGGGTCTCGGCGCGAACCTTTTCTTTGCCTTGTTTAATCCAACCGGCGTAGTCGCGTAGGCGACGACTGCCGGCCATGCGTGCCGCGTAAGCTGCATGCCATCCATCTGAGAACGGATCTGCTCCTCCCGCTGCAGTGGAGCCGTCCTGTTGGATTGGAAGCTACGTGCTGTCGATACGGCCGGTTGAGTTCGGCCACTGTGGAGGAACAGGGGTGAGTAGCCGTCAGCCTAATCATCCGCCGGCTCGAGATATGTTATGCTCTCATGCGGTTGCTGACAGGGGCTATGTTTTCTCAGGCGAAACTTATGTGCAACATACGTACATTTCACCAATTCGCTTTGCTGTGACGGGCCAGGCCTTATGATGGCTTGTGACCTCAGGAGATTCGCCCAGTTAAGCTACTGCACCTTGATTGCAACGTCCATGCTACAATGGTTGCACTCTCTTGTTCGTTCTCTTCTCTTTGGCTGGGAGCATGGACGTACATGCTACAGCGAGTGTAGTGTCCCACGACCGATATGGGGTTGTTTTTTTAGCTGAGGTTTATTGTTTTTGATTATAGCTTGTGACTTTTAGGCTGTTTATGTGAGAGATTATAGAGTAACAAAAACTTACGTGTGGTTTTTGCTAATATAAATAAAGTCGATACAGTATATACTATAATTAATTAATAAATTTTATCTTAAAAAATATTTTATTTAAAAATTAGGTATAGTAAAAAAACTAAAAAAAACAAGACGCATGGATTGCCTCAGCTACAAATAAGAGTCCGCTTTGAGAGAGAGGGGTCGGCCAGACATTCCAGAGAGCAGTGTGACCTGTCTTTCGAACGTGACCGTGATATTCACAGACCACAAGTGTTATCAACTCATCGTGTCGTCATAACACAAAAGTGCATCCAGCAGCTGGGTGGCTCTACGTGCTTGGACGGAAGTCATCCATGCATCAGATGCATGTGCCTGACCTGTACTTGGCATCATTATATTTTCATATCTTCCGTCTTCGCTCCTCCATCTGACCACTATTGCTTATTTTCATTTCGGCCTTTTCTTTTCTTTTCTTTTCGGATATAGCTGTTAATTTATAATTATAGTTGATAGTTTTTGATCGAGTATTTGTGTAAATAAATCAAATACTTGTAAGTTGTTTCGAAAATACTACCCTAATAAGTTATTTTAAATAGACAACAAAAAACTACCTTTTTTATTTATTCGGAGAAGCCGTAAGTTAATAAGAAAGCGTCAAAATCTCATATACAATTTATTTATTATTAATCATACACCAGTGTTGCTCCCAAATGCTCCTTGCTTGACGCGTGGTTAGCAGCTCATCGATCTGGGCAAAGCTTGCATCCAGTTAATTATTTGGAGAGAAAAAAGAAAGATGGGTGAAGATTTAGAAAAAGCAAAGAAACCACTCAATTTTACAGCCGTCTATGCATTTCTTTAGTTCAGTATATGGATTCTAATATATGAGACTTATTTTATGCACATTGGGATGTTTGTTGGCTGATGTCATTCTTATGTAAAATATTAACAGAAGGAAAACATGCTCCGTGTCTGGTTTAAATTTGTCCGTAGCACAGCCTGAGGCAGGATCTGTTTTTGTGATGCAGTGACACCTTGAGCTCGATCTTCACAAAACAAACTGTAGGTATCAGGGCGAGCAAGAACAAAAGCAAAAAGTTACAGGAATAATTCAAGAACAGGTACCAGTGTCGCATGTGTCTTGTCCTCAATGAAAGGAACCCCTGGAATATTCCTATTGTCTTTGCAGTACCAAGAATTACCTCGTCCCTCAAGTGACTTCTGTAGGGCCTCCGGTTTTGTACCGAGGTTCACAATTTCAGCAAAATTTTATTTATTTCGTTCCTTTCGTTACTATTTGAAAGAAAATGATTCACCCTTCGGAAGAATAATGATTCAGTCAAATTCTGGCTGAGTTTCTCCTCATTTGAATTTTATCCAAATTTTAGTTAAATTTCATAAAAAAATTCAAATAACGTTTGAACATTTTGACCCTTTTTTTACCGAAAGGATGAAATTTCATTCCTTTTGCCCTTTCGTTACAATCCGAATTTGTTTGCAAAATGAAAACCTTTTCCCCTGGTACCAAGCCCGTTCCCTTCGAACTGTCGTTTCGCCGTTGATACGCAAAATTGCTGCCCAGCAACCAAAACTTTCGTGCATGGCTACCAAAAGGATAACGGATTCCCTGTAGGTAGCCGATCTTGTCCTTTATTCAGGCCTAGAACCGTCGGACATAGTAGGGTTTCCAAGCACCCAAAAGTTCCATACCGAAAGTAAACTTGATGGAGCAAAGCAACTGTGGAAGTGTATAAAATAAGCTAGCCACCGGCCGGAACACTAAATTCTGACTACTCAACGGACTCTTGATGTGAATACTAAGTTCTGAAACTTTCAGCTACTAACAAGTTTGATGAAACTATGCATGAGAGCTAATAGAATACGACAGAAGAGAAAGGGAAAACCAAGGTAGACTCATTGATCAGTCCAGGCCAAACAGAGCCCGATTGTCGAACATGGGCACTTCAATATTACCCCTCCGAGGATGATACAGGGCTGCCTATAGGATGGTTAGTCATCAAAAGCAAATAACAAAAAAAAAAATGACAATACAGAGTTTTGGGCAAAAATGACACTGTAAATCACCAGAATACCAGATCTAGACCTAATAGCAGTAATTCTATTTGTAGCCTCGTAACAGTGAAATCGTGCGGTCCCCGACCGCATGACCACTGTTTATGTACTAGTCGTGCGGTCGGGGACCTCACGACCACACTGTTCATTCGTACTTTTTCTCGTTTAGTGTTTGTTTGAATTTTTAAATATATCAAATGAGATCCAAAAATTCCCAAAAAATTACATAATAACTATTACTGCATGGGAGGCTTCACATAAAATTTCGTAATTTTTGGAGCTCGTTTGCTATATGTAAAAACTCGTAAAAATATCAAAATTGTATGAATTTTTGAGCGAGATTTGGCATGGATAAAATTCCCTAAAAATTACACCGCGAGGAACGTTATGTTGGGAGGCTGTACATAAATTTTTGTAATTTTAGAGCTCATTTGA
The DNA here is from genome assembly GCA_036346575.1 of Dendrocalamus sinicus. Taxonomy (NCBI): domain Eukaryota; kingdom Viridiplantae; phylum Streptophyta; class Magnoliopsida; order Poales; family Poaceae; genus Dendrocalamus; species Dendrocalamus sinicus. Next base: position 44,622,964 of record CM070641.1, on the reverse strand, counting down.
TATATTTAAAAATTCAAACAAACACTAAACGGGAAAAAGTACAGATGAACAGTGTGATCGTGCGATCCCCGACCGCACGACTAGTACATGGACAGTGGTTGTGCGGTCGGGGACCGTACGATTTCACTGTTATGGGGTTAGTGCTGTTAGGGGGCTAGATCTGATATTCTGGTGATCCACGGTGTCATTTTTGCACCCCTCTTGTCAAGCACTAAAACGGCAAGAAATACAGCATGCAGCACATGCATTACACCCCTCTTGTCACTTCAAGCGCACCGTTGAAGTCGGTAAATACCGTATTCTTCTCGCCAAAACCTACTAGTATTCACAGGCTTGAGATCGATGGCACGCCTCCCGCCACTGCACTGCTGCAAACAAACAGCGACGGGTGCTAGAGCAACACGTCCGGACGCTTCCCTTTGGCCCTCCATTGCCGCTCGATGTCGTGCGCGATCCTCCTCGCATCGAACGAGGTTCCCATCAGGCCGCGTCGGGTGAATCCAACCGAGTAGAGCCCCTTCTCACCCTTCCACCCATTTGGAAATGCTTTTCTTGGCAGGCCATCTTTCTCGGAAAACAACTCCCGGTCCTGCCCATTTCAAAGCAAAACACGATTCGGAGATCAGGACGCAGACGCACAGGAGTTAACCAACTTACTTCCTGCTAGTATACAAATCGATATATGACAGCTACAGTCAATCTTACAGAGGTCTCATAACTTTTTTCATCCAACTGTGATCTAACTTCATTTTGGAGAGTTATTCCCGTGTTTTCATTACATGGTCAGATTTGCCTCTTGATTCTCAGGGGGAAAAATAGTGCCACTCTAAAATTACATACTCCATAATATATTACAGAGATACCGCTGTGAAATAGTAATTAAACGTACCTTTAACCAGAAGGGAACGTTGCTCTTATAGCCAGTGGCAAGCACAATTGCATCAAACTCCTCCGACCGTGTGTCCATAAACTCTACCTGTCGTCCTGATACCTGTTTTATGGCAGGTCGCACCTGCACAGTTCAATCGTTGCAAAAAAAATACAGCTCAGTACTAAATAAAGGCAGAGATTGATCGATGGATTTCCTCAAACAGTCGCTTTAACGTTACTTTGTACTTCAGTGATGTGAAACAGACCTTGATATCGCCAGATTTGATCTTTGCAAATGTGCCAACGTCAAGAACAGGCGTCTTCCCTGACAATGACTTGAGCTCAAGAGGACCGATGGTAGGCCGCTTTAGCCCAAGCCGAGCAGTATCCCCAAGCATGATCCGTGCTATGAGCAGTAGAATCCAGTCTACCACGTGGACTGGGAGCCACTTGAGCAACCGCATTGACAGCCCAAAGGTGGACTGACCCAGCATCTCCCTGGGCAAGATGTGTACCTGCCAATGATGAACAAAATCTCAGCTAGCGCTCACAAAAGGCAATGCAACATTTGGACTAATGATTGGATCATAAAATTAATCAGAACAAATTCCTCTTTTCCTATGTCTGCTTTCTGCATGCTACAAGAAGCAACATGACCCATTTGAAACACACTCCTGGACCATCCCAACATAGTATAGTATGCAAACCCCAGCTTGCATTTTTTTAATCTCACTAAGCTCTTTCAAAGCTGAAAGAGCTGTGAGAAAGGAATGCACCTAGTCATGAAAGATAGGTTCTCAAGCCATTTTCTTAATGCTTCTTTTTAAGTGACAGACTTATGCTATGCTCTCGTGGTGGTGATGGGGACCCATGGCTAATGTGTGCAAATATAGTTTTTGCATGAAGTATAGACGAATTTGCACTATCCTTGGGGAAAGAACTATTAGCAGAAAACTAATCAAAGAACCAAAAGAACATGGACATGAAGGACGCAGAGATGGTCAGAAAAGCTGCAAGTACACACGCGTGGGGACGAATCCCGAGAAAGAACGAACACCAGAGAAGCCTTCCGTTTCAAGAATCTCCCCCATTCCTCGAGTCAAGTGACAGCTTGTTGGTAACCCTGAACTTCGCATAAATTAATGCCAAGTGTACTGCAGGTGCAGGAACCAAATTGGCCTTGGTTTTGGTGCACATTAATGATTTCAGACATAAGTTCATGAGCTAGAGATAAGCACGCTTAAGCCGCTGACATCGGCCATAAGCTGAACCAGCACCCTAACAACCTAAAAACAGTCTAGGCGTATAACTTCTCATAGGGTTAAGAGTAGGAAACAAATATAAGTTATAGAACATAGTTTAGAGTGTAATACCTTAATAACATTGACAAAAAAAAAACCTAATAGAGAAGTAGGAGGAAGTCACGTACAGCGTCTCGTACTACAATATGTGGCTGTGCATTGTGGTTGCAGAGATCTAGGCACACCTCCATGCCGGAATTGCCACATCCAACAACAAGAACTCGCTTCCCAGCGAATGCGGCGCCGCTCTTATATGCACTGGTGTGCATAACCGTTCCCTTGAACTCTTCTAGGCCGTCAATCTCTGGCCGCACAACCTCAGCGTTCTCGCCAGACGCCACAACCAACCACCGAGACACATACTCCACCTCCTCCCCCATTCTGTCGGTAGCTTGAGCCCTCACCCGCCATAACTGAATCTGCTCATCATACTCTGCACACACCACCGTGCGGTTGTACGTGGGGCAGATGCTGAACCTTGCAGCATAGTTCTCCAGGTAGGCTAAAAACTGCTGCTTTGAGGGATATATAGGGAAGTCTGCAGGGAAAGGCATGAGGGGAAGCTCACAGAACTGCCGTGGAAGATGAAGGCTGAGACGGTCATATGTCTTGAACTGCCAAAGGGAAGCTATGCGGTTGGAGCGCTCGAGAATAAGGCTGTCGATCCCCATCTCCTTGAGACATGCAGCGACGGCAAGCCCTGATGGTCCTGCACCCACGATAATTGGCCCGGGAACCCAGATACATCGCTCGGAGCGAGCAGCGACAGCATCTGCACTCTTCTCCTTGCAGAAAGCTTCAATAGGTGGGCGGCAGTTTTGGCTGGAATAGGTTTGGAAGATTGGATCATGGGCTCTCTTGCCATCACTTTCACTCCAACGGTCCATGCACGAAGGTAGGCTTCTAATGGTGTTTCCTCGATCTAGATAATGGTGTTGGCTTCAAGCTCAACTTTGTTGTACATGAATGCATGCACGACAGAAAAAAAAGGATGAAAGAAGAGAGATGCTGTATCTCAAGAAGAGTTGGTGCAGATGTGAACGATGATGATATATAAGAATCCTGTGTTTTGAGGAGGTTGGTGCCTGGAGTAATCTAGTGGGACTCGACTTTGTTGTTAAAGTTTAGAAGAGAAGAGGGAAAAAGAAACGAAGTAGAGAGTATGTTCTGAGGCTGGCTGTCTTCTATAGTTCTATGCCCAGCTTTGAATGCATGCCCTAGCTTAGTTCTTTTGCACTATGTACCCATGTAAGCAGTCTCTTGATTTGAGTGAGATCAAGTACGCCCATTCCAAAATAATATAAAAAGTGAGTACCATTAGGGGTTACTTAGACACTTGACGGACGTGTGGCAAGGTCTGAATAAAAGAGAGCATGCATAAAAGTATAGGGCATGAGATGATGAGAGCCTATTAGTAGCGAACATAGTTTAATCACTGTACTGTACATGACGCGTAATCCTCAGTGAGCAGACATTTTTTTTATAGGAATTAAGTAAAGAATTGCGACCTCGCATGTAGCTAAAGCAAGATTTATAAAAAGGAGAGAAGTGTATATATTACCTAAAGCAACTGCAATAGACCTCGCATGCCATGATTTATTCTCCCCTATCTAATGCCCCAGCACTGAGCAAATACAGTTCAAAAGGAATTATTCTCAGGAGCCTACAAGTTAAAACGTAACTTCAACTTACTGCTACGTTATGAAATTCGTGGGCTATTCTTCAAGCTAGCCTAGGATAATAAGACTGTTCACCTGCAAAATATCTTATTATTGAAGCATCCGTGAACCATAACATCGATCAGCTTCTGGGGAAAATATAGCTCTATCAGTGTCTAGCACCACGAAAATCTCCAGCAAAGAATGATTTAGAATGAAGATTTTTTTAATTGGGTCCTAAACAGTTGCCAGCCGTCAGCATTTCATGTTGAACCCATCAACGTGGCACTGCACCTGGCAAATGACCTCTATAGACCAACTGACCAAGTGTTGTAACTAATTTCTTTTTTGCATTCAAAATATATTACCCTAATTAAGGACATGTACAAAAATATTGTGACTAATGTCAGAACATGTGGTAGTGTTACTAATGACTTTTCCATTAAGATAGGACTACACCAAAGATCAGCGTTGAGTTCATATATTTTTGTCCTAACGATGGACGAGGTCACATGGGACATACAAAAATATATCCCTTGGTGTATGCTTTTCGCTGATGATGTAGTGCTGGTTGATGAGAGTAGGATAGATGTTGATAGGAAGCTCGAGTTATGGAGGAAGACCTTAGAATTGAAGGGTTTTAGACTTAGTAGGACTAAAACTGAGTATATAAGGTGTAATTTCAGTGGTGCTAGGGTAGATGATAGAGATGTTAGATTGGATGAACAAGTAGTGCCTAAGAAGGACACGTTTCGTTATTTGGAATCGATTCTACAGTGGGATGGTGAGATTGATGAAGACGTGAGCCACATGATAAGAGTCGGGTGGGTGAAATGGCGCCAAGCATCAGTGTCCTGTGTAATAAAAAAAGTCCCTCAAAAGTTAAAGAGTAACTTCTATAGGATGGCGATCAGACCCGCGATATTATATAAAGCAGAATGTTGGGCGACTAAAAGACAACATATACAGAAAATGAGTGTAGCGGAGATGAGGATACTGCGGTGGATCTGTGGTCATACAAGGCGGGGTTGTATCCGCAATGATGATATACGTGATAGAGTGGGGGTAGCACCAATTGAAGAGAAACTTGTCCAACATTGCTTGAGATGGTTCGGACATCCCCAACGACGGCATCCTAAGGTACTGGTACGTAGTGGAATTTTAAGACGTAATGAAAATGTAAGAAGAGGTAGAGGTCGACCAAAACTAACGTGGGAGGAAGCAGTTAAAAGAGACTTGAGGAATTGAAATGTATCTAAAGAATTAGCTTTGGATAGGAGCGCATGGAAGTTAGTGATCCATGTACCGAAACTATAAGAAAGTTAGGGGCAGTGTTTGAGGTTCTTGGCTCAGATAGCAGGTTGTATGGCTTAGAGTTTTAGCATTGTGGGTTTTATTTTAAGGCTCATATCTCTTTGATTTTGAGAATATTTTATTTCTAGTCTACCCCAATTTGTTTGGGACAAAAGGCTTTGTTGTTGTTGTTTTAGAAGATCCCTACACAAAATAGTGCCATCCCCAACATCTCTCCATGGTAAGGCCTAACAATTTGAAAGGTAAACTCCAAACAAGCAAATAAGGATGTCCAGAATTGGCATTGCACTTAAATTGACCCTAAGTTCTACTGAAATGAACCTAAATGTGCCAAGAACAAGAATAATCTAAATGCAATGATGCGGGGATGACTATTTCAAGCAAGTTCAACATTTCAAAAAAAAAAAAAAGGTCCTCAACTTCTTACCGCCTTAGCCTTCTGCTAACTTGCTTTACACCTCACCTACCTTTATGCAGCGTACCCAGCACTGTAATTGGAGTAGAGGCAATATGGACAGCGGGTAACACCAGATGGGAAGTTAAGAGGGGCAAGAAAAGCATTTTCTGTAGCTGGCCATACAGGTTGATCACAGCTATAAAGGTAGAAGAGAACCAACCAACAGGGCCAGGTGTGCAGCAGGACTAAAACAATGCCGCAGCAGTTCTTATGGGGGGAGCACTGATGTGGTATGATCTGTGCAGCAATGTAGAAAATAGCAATCAAAACGGGTTCATTATTCACCAAACTTCCTAAATTATCCTCTTACTGATAGGAAGGCCACCCAGATTTGTTCAATGTTGCTAGCACTACGAAGAGATGCATGCAAACCATACACTGGGAAACCAAACACCCACCTGCTGTGGGGCACTAGAAAATGGGAAATCCAACAACTAGATTCCTCAGTGGGTCCAAGCAAATTTGTGGCCTTTTGTGCCCTAAACAAGAGCAGCAGCCTGCCCTGGTGCCAATCAGACCAAATCACTGCTGCTGCAGTGCTGCACACTCAGCACATGTTACAAGGATCCAACTTCCAATGATGGGAGGATCCTGAGCTCGTGCTGCCATTCTCCCAATATAGGGCCTGTTTGGCAACGGCTACGACTTATGATTTTTGGTTAAATTTTTGAATTTTGGCTGTTTACGGTACAGATTATAGAGAGATACTCACTTGTGATTTTAGCTAGTACAGATGTTGGGCTTTTAACGTGTACATCATTTAGCTTGTAAACCCGTCTTGAAAAATACTCCGTTTGAAAATTAGGCACTATAACAAAAACCAAAAACTACCAGTTTCGAAGGAAAAGAACAGGCTCATAGTTCCTCCTGGATTCCTCTCTAGCCACCCCTACCGTACATTGCAATCTATTGAACCACCGCTTTTCAGGATTCTTACAGTCACAGCACTAGAATGCTACTGCCTTTATTTCGGTGAATGGACGGCTCCAACGTACACTTTCGGTAATAGTATACAGTCCTTTCACATGGCATGGAGCCGAGTCTCAGAACCAGCATTCTTGCGGTTAGTACTAGGGGACGTGACTTGGAGAAGTATATCCCTCCAATGAGAGGTCAAGGTTGAGACAACAGAAGTATCCCTCCAATGAGAGGTCAGGGTTGAGACAACAGAAGAATCGTGGTGCAAATGTAGCAAGGACCAGTGTACATTACATTTCTTTTCTAAGAGCCCCAGAGAGTTTTGGAATCCACTAGTGTGATGAACTTGTCAATATGACACAACCATCCTTCCCTCTGAAGAAATGAGGCACACAACGGTGGTTGCGTGCACGTTACTTGGTGATTCCAATGCATTGCCTGAAGATCCAATGCCGACCCATGGTAGGACCAAACTGTCACGCATCTATTCTGGCTGGAGTGGAGTGCGGTGCTAGGGGTTGTTAACACGTACAAAATAAAATATATAGAAGCTAGCTGCTCAGTTGGTGTGAAGTGTGGATGTACATCCCCACCACCAGCACGAATTTGGATGCCTTTCTTCTTCTTAAGGAAAAGATATGTAGTTCTTCGTACGTATTCTCATTTTTATAAATAATATATATCTTTGCTTGCCCATAGATTCCATGCAGATAGACGGATCTGCACCTAGTTTGCACCCCCAAATCAATCGACGTGGGAGATGTTGGCGCATGTGAACATGCAAAACAATGTGCACAAAATGATCATGTGTGCATCTATTTATTATATTATTAAAGCGATAGAAAAATAAGCTACCACGTTCGTTTTTAAGGATTAGAAATTCGTACGTTAATCGGAGAAAATTGAGAAAGATCTACACCGTCAATCACATAGATATGACCAAGGTTAGAAATTCTAGAAGGGGGGCAATTACCTATCAAGTAACCGGAAAACCTAAAAAAATGCCAAATTTCAAGTGTCAAAATTTAAATTTGAAACCGGTAACTAAAAAAACCGACCGGTTACTACCGAAAAACAGGAGAAAACTGCTAAAAACCGGAAAAGCTACTAAAACCGGTTTTTCAAATTTGAAATTGAAAATTCCTAAATTCATGGTAAAAAGTATGAAGTCAAACACGAAAGATGTATACATCTTCCTAATACATTCCATTAGTGTTAAACAATGTAAATATCATTAAGGAAACTAAAATTTACATTTAAAATTCTAAATTTGAATTAAATAAAAAACCACCGATTTTTATTCTACTGGTAGAATCGGTTACCTGCAATAACCGGCCGGTTACCACCGGGTTTTTGAACCCTGGATATGACAACTATTATAATTGTATAAGAAATACAATTGTATTTTCTGTTGGAATAAACCGCGCCGGTTTTGCGCGTGTGCATTGTGTGATCGTGAGTCGCGTGTGCTGCCGTCCGTCGAAGCATGCGGATGGCTGCGGCTGTTTGTTGCAGGAGCACCGGATGGCTCGCGTAATGACCGGATGGTATGTGTGAGGAAACAGCTCGCGTTGAGAACAATCCGGATCACGAGCTCAGGCGGACGTGCGCGCGAGAGCCGGAGTCAGTTGTTCAGGTGCTGAATAAAGCCGCATGTAAGCCGTGTGTTATTTGAAGTGTGAGAAAAAACTGAAAGGCCCGGCGTTGAGTCGCCGCTGTCCCGGCGTTTGTCGCCAGAAACCATTCGCGTGCATGTGTGCGTTTCTGGGCAAAGCCAACATTTGGTATCAGAGCTAGCCTGTGAAGGAGAAGAAGATGGCGTCGCCGCAGGAGCTTGGTGCCGGCGATAGCGGCTTGAAGTCGCTGCCGCCTTTCGCGACAGACCGCGTCGTCATCAACTCTGGCGGGATGGAGGTCCCGATGTCGACGAAGACGAACTACCACGAGTGGGCGCTTGTGATGCGAGTCAACACGGAGGGCATGGAGCTCGGGACGCCTGAGAGTCCGAGAAGGTCGACCGTGGCAAGGATCGGCGGGCATTGGCCGCCATTCTGCGCGGTGTGCCGCCGGAGATGAAGTCCGGGCTCGCCAGCAAGAAGAGCGCCAAGGAAGCGTGGGCGGCGGTGAAGTCCTTGAGGATGGGCGATGCGCGCGTGCAGGAGGCCAAGGCGCAGCACCTCCTCAAGCAGTTCGAGAACGCGGCGTTCAAGGACGGGGAGGCGATCGACGACTTCGCCTTGCTTCTCGACTCTCTCGGCACGGAGCTGCGCAAGCTGGGGGAGAAGATGGAGGAGGAACGCGTCATGAAGAAGATGTTGCGCGTTGTGCCGGCGAGGTACAACCAAATCGCGTGCTCCATCGAGATGTTCGCAGATTTGAAGACGATGTCGCCGAGGAGCTCGTCCGAGGTGCGCGTGGCGAGGAGCGCGTGGCAGCGTGGAGGAGGCTGCGGATGGCGTCCAGCGTCTGCTGCTCACTGAGGAGCAGTGGGAAGCTCGCCGGCGCAGCGGCAAGGAGCACGGCGGCGAAGCGAGGCACGGCGGAAATGCGCGGCGTGGAGGCGGCGGCGACAAGGGTAGTGGCAGCCACGTCGACGACGGCGGCGGTAGTAGCACGTGCTCGGGGACCAGCGGGCGTTTGGAGCGCCGCAGGCGAGGAAGGTGCTACAACTGCGGCATACGCGGCCACCTCGCCAGGGATTGCCGTGAGCCGAGGAAGGAGAAGGCGCTGCTCGTTGATGCCGACGACGAGCCAACCCTCCTGTAGGTCGAACGCATGTGGGTGTCGTGGTTTAGGAGGTGATTGTTGGAATAAACCACGCCGGTTTTGCGCGTGTGCGTTGTGTGATCGTGAGTCGCGTGTGCTGCCGTCCGTCGAAGCATGCGGATGGCTGCGGCTGTTTGTTGCAGGAGCACCGGATGGCTCGCGTAATGACCGGATGGTATGCGTGAGGAAACAGCTCGCGTTGAGAACAATCCGGATCACGAGCTCGGGCGGACGTGCGCGCGAGAGCCGGAGTCAGTTGTTCAGGTGCTGAATAAAGCTGCATGTAAGCCGTGTGTTATTTGAAGTGTGAGAAAAAACTGAAAGGCCCGGCGTTGAGTCGCCGCTGTCCCGGCGTTCGTCGCCAGAAACCATTCGCGTGCGTGTGTGCGTTTCTGGGCAAAGCCAACATTTTCACCATAAGCATCAGAGTTGTCTATGTTTCGATATAAGCATATACATTGCAATTGTCTAGTTTTCGATATAAACATATACATTGTAGTATCTAGTTGAGCAGTTGCATTGAGAATTCGGCTAGTTGTACTAAAAAGACAAATGAGACCGACTTATATTGCTAAACATATGTCTAGAAACTTATCTATTTTGTATAGTGCACATATGATCATCTTTGTACAACAAGTTTTTGCAAGTGCATATATGTTAACATGCCCTGCATCCATGAGTTTTTGGGGAAATTTTTGAGGTGTACAAGTGCGCATCTGAATAAACTGGGGGCAGATTTGCATTTCCCTTTGCGGGTAATTGTACAAATTTCATGAATTACCAGTTTCAGATTTTATGGTATTAAATTGGACCTTAAGTTCTTTTATCATATTACCATCTGATGTGCACAGTTGACAATTGTACCAAATGTATGTTTAGCGAGTGGTGCTTCTAAATTTTCATAGGAACTATGATTGCTAATTGCTCCTAAAGCAACTATGATTGCTAATTGTTGGAAGGAACTTAAGGCAAGTCACCCTTGCTTACAGTATGTGGTTTTTCTTTTAAAGAAATATAGAAGTTCTTCCCATGTTTAATCTTGTGTACACACGTGCATTTGTAGCCATTATGATGTCTGAAAAAGGGTACTGCACTGAGGTTCGGTTTTTGTCTAGGTGTGAGTTGGTACTGACTGTACACCAAGTATTACCAGAGGACTTAAACAGTGCTCCGCACAATGGTACAGAATATGAAACAATTATTACCTAAAGTATTAGCACCACAGTTAAGAGAGAGCTCTGTAATTAACAATGATGGAAACCAAACCTCACAGCTTGAGACCCTCAGTGATTTGAGCATGAGTTGGGCATTTGGCCATTTGCAACTCTTTCCTCAATGATTGAGCAGTGTCCAGTATAAGTCTGATATATGATATACGTGAAAAAGTGCTTCCATGCCCAGGGCCTGCAAATCGTCACAAGATCACAAAAGGCAGTCCCCAGAAACTGCCAATAAATGTTTCTATTGGTAGTGTTGATCAAACGAGGGCATATTGGCAGTATTCCACGGTTGAAGTCAAATAGAAGTAATGGGTTCCTTGGACTGCTGCTAAACAGAGGGGCAAATTAATCAATGAGAAACGAGTATGCTTAGTTAAGGTTTACAATACAAATCAATTACACAATGACAGTTTTCAGTTATATATTATCGCCCAGTTGGAGCGTCATTACTTTGTAGCCTGAATACTACAGATAAGAAGTTTTAACGGAACAGCACCAGATATATTAAAAATTCTGAATTTTTGGTTTCATAAACAGAAATTACTTGGTGCCTAGGCGAATGTGTCTGTACATATGTTTTTCCCAGAAAAGACCGTCACATAAGGAAAAGAAGTGTGTAAAATGATAGCCCATAGGCTGCCGTCTCTTTGCTCTTTTCCACTGTAGTCCATTGTGGCCCCTTAGTATTAAAAGATGTAAAAAATTGTTGGATGTTCAGGATAAAGAGAGCCTACTAAAGAACCATGGTGATCACTGATCAGAAAGTAAGAACAGAACAGCTCAGTACAAAGCTACATATTTCTTCGAGAAAATAGGTAGATGAAGCAACAAAGTACTCATCATCGTAGCAAGGAGTACACAATCATATTTTATGATCCATCATAATGATGTCGAATTAGACCACTAGCAAAAGTGAAAGTTTTGGGTATTCGAACTGTAAACTAAGTAAAAGGAGCCTGAGCCACCAACAATCCAGAAAGAATTTCCTTGTCACTGCTTTTGCACAAATGGCAAAGGTGCATGCTCATGTAGATTGAAATATACAATTATACCTTTTAAAAGCTAGAAAATCTATCCCGTGAAGTAGTTTATTTATTAAAATAACCTAAAACAAGAGCACATGAGAAACTCTCCAGCCTTTTTTGGTCACTGTTGACTTTTTCAGCCAAAAGTGTATTCTTAATGTAGAGGTAAACTCTATCAGATAATATCATACTAACCTTGAGTTTGACTGCAAATATATTATTCCTCCAATCCTGAACTCCCATGAAAATACATACGCTTGCCAATTGGCACAGGCTTCTCAGGCTCAAAATTATGCAATTTACTCTAAGCCTTCCAGAGAACTTAATAATTTCCATTACAAATAACTCTATGCATCAAACTAGAAATATTTACTTCCTTGAAAACATAATTCATTCTACTCCATCAAAATCCTTTCAATGACAAACTAAAAACTTGCATTACAATTATATTGATGAGTGTAGCAGTCTTCCCCAGCCAATGTGTGGATGCTTTCTAACTAGATAACAAAGGAAATGACACAGTAAGCATAGTATTGCAAGTTGCCTATGCACTAATTTGCAAATGCTCGTGTTGGGGGTGGTCCCCACCTTGGCCCAATCGGCCCACTATGCGCAAACCCAAGTATGCACGCAACTAAAAGACAGGCCCACGTAGACCATGCCAAGGAAATGATATGTTTACCCCTACTAGTAATGACCCCAAGAGGAGCATTTGTGTAAATATCTTCAGCCATGGTTATAAATATGGCACATAAGGCACCATGAGAATGAGGAGAACATTTTCAAGAGGAAGAGACTAAGTTAAGGTTGAGAATAGTGTATCCACTCTACACCTCTACCCACTGTTTGACGAGTAACCACAACAGTTGGCGCCAACGGTGTGGAGTGATGTAGAAGCCACAAGTCAAAATCAAAACACATGGGCCTGATGGCGCCGAAGAGGAATTTTTTGCCCATCTAACCACACGAGGCCTTTTTTTTTGCAGTTGTGGCACGGGGGGACTTTTTTTTTTGCAGAACTGGCCTTGTCCCGATGGCGGAACCATCAGCGGCCGACGTGTGGCAATCCCGCGGCCGGGAAGCGCGGACCAGCGGCAAGGGAGCGCGTGATGAGGACATCTCTATTACACATTCTTCATCCACTCCAAGTGTGCATGACAAAGCTAGTGATGAGGCTCCACAAGGTCCTATGACAAGAGCAAAAGCTAAGCTACTTCAACAACAGGTGTTTTTGTTTCTTAGAAAGTCTTCTATTATATTAGATGAGAATAGCATACTACCTAATGCAAATATGTTATGTGTTCTCAGTTTTGAAGCAACAGAAGATCAAGTGGAGAAGGACCAAGTGGCCACGGGTCATGACAAGAAGAGTCCATGAGGGCAAGGAGCTAATCAACGGAAGACCACGTGATCACATATCTCGTGGCGTGCACAAGATGTGGCCTGCGTGCCAAAGGGTGACCGAGTCCAACCCAATCTCGGTCTTGTAATAGGATAGGGGCTTAGCCCGAAAATAAAGGAACAGATTGCTAAGTTTTAGGAATTGGAAAAGGACACCTTGACCGAATAAGGGATTGATTCGGCCAAGACTATTAGATATATGTATACCCAAGTTACCCTTTCTTGTAACACAAGTTGTACATGGCTATATATATGAAAGTCACCCCCCCACATTGGGTGTGTGGTGTTCCCCTAATTCTCTACATGGTATCAGCTTAATTCCTGGGCATCTTCCGCTGCCCCCTCTCCTCTAATTTCTCACCCGCCGCCACCCTCCTCTGTTTTCTAGGGTTTCTCAACCCGAAGCCTCCTCCCACCTCAGCCATCGCCGGCGGGCCCCCTAGGCGGCTCTCCCTGGCCGTCGCTTCCTTAAGGCTGCCGCCGCCTTTCCCAGACCACCGCCTCCTCTTTTTTTTAGGGTTTATTAACCCGCCGCCGCTCCTCTGTTTCAGCCCTAACCGCCGCGCCCACCTCCTCCCGGCCGCAGCCTTCCTCCACTGCCGCCGTCCACCCCAGCGTGCTGCCTTCCTGGCCGATCTTCCTTCTTGACACAATGCCGAATGAATCCCAGGTCGATCCAAACACCAGCAGCGCCATGAACACTCTCCCCGTCGGGCCGATCATCGTCGCTCCCTACGCAACAATCGCTGTCCGCTCTCATGTTCCTGTCGTCCTCGAGCTGAAACACCCAAACTTCCACAAATGGGCGCCCTTCTTCAAATCCTTGCTCGGAAAGTTCGGGCTTCGCAACCACATCGACGGCACTCTACCGGCCAATCCCAATGATCCCCAGTGGGTCATGGACGATTCCTGCGTCCACAGTTGGCTTCTCGGCTCGATCGCCACCGACGTCCAGGACCTTGCAATGGCGCACGATCAATCGGCACGTCAACTTTGGGTCGCCATCGAGGGCCTCTTTATGGCCAACAAAGAGCCTCGTGCCGTCTTCTTGCATGAGGAATTCTCCTCGATGAAGCAGGGAGATCTCTCCATCAACGACTACTGCCAGCGCATGAAGACCATCGCCGATGCTTTGCGCGATGTCGGCCATGCTGTCTCGCCGTCGCAGCTGGTCCTCAATCTCCTCCGCGGCCTCAACCCGCGCTTCTCCAGCACGGCGGACAACATCGCCGACACCACACCGCTTCTCGACTTCAACACCGCGCGCGAGAAGCTCGTACTCAAGGAACTTCGCCTCGCCAATGAAGGCAAAGTTTCCTCTGAGACCGCTCTCTTCGCCCGCTCGCCCACATGCGGCACGGCTTGCAGCTCTGCCTCCACGTGTTTCGGCGCGGCGCAAGGACAGAGCGGTCAGCAGCCCTCCTCCAACCGACGCAACAATAAGAAGGGGGGCAGTGGCAATCGCAGCAGCAGCGCCGGCAGCACTGGCAGTAGCGGCGGAGGTGGTCGGCGCGACCAACAGCAGCGCCAGCCCACCCCTTCTGGGTCGTGGGTATGCTTTGGACCTCTGCCCGGACAGCAGCAGCTGCCGTGGTTTCGGCAGCAGCCGCAGCAGTCCGCCTAGCGCGGGCAGGGTCTCCTCGGGCCACCTCCACAGGCTCATACGGCCTTCACGCCCGCCCAATTCTCCTGCCCGCCAGGCATGCAGCAGCAGTTCGCTCCCCCGCCGCCCGGAGCCTCTCAGGATAACGGTTGGGACCAGGCGGGTCTCATAGCCGCTCTCAACCAGATGGCCGTTCACGGTGCTAGTCCCTGGGTGCTCGACACTGGCGCTACGTCCCATATGACCTCTACAGATGGTATATTACTCACCCGCCTCCCTCCTTCTTCGTCTATCACTGTGGGCAATGGTCACTCCATCCCTGTTACAAATTGCGGCACTTCCATCCTTTCCACAGCCGCCACTCCCTTTTACCTCAACAATGTTCTTGTTGCACCAGCTCTTGTGCGCAATCTTCTATCAGTTAAATCGGTTACACGTGATAATAATCGTTCCATTGAATTTGACGCTTCGGTTTCTCTGTCAAGGACCCATGGGCGGGGCGCGTGATTCTTATTGCAATAGCGCGGGGACCTCTACACCATTCCTTCATCACCTTCCACCACCGCTAGTTGCAGCCTCGCCGTCTCGTCCACCTTATGGCATCACCGCCTGGGTCATCCAGCCGCCTCCGCCGTTGCGTCTCTTCAAAACATGTCGGTTATCACGTGTAATAAAGCACCGCGTTCCTTGTGTCATGCGTGTCAGCTTGGCAAACACACGCGTCTGCCTTTTGCTAGTTCAATGTCCACCACGTCCAAACCTTTTGATTTAATTCATTGTGATGTATGGACATCTCCAGTTCTTAGTACTTCGGGTTACAAATATTATTTGGTCATGCTTGATGATTTCAGTCATTTTTGCTGGACCTTTCCGTTGCGTCACAAATCCGATGTCTATGGTCATTTTGTTGCTTTTGTTGCATACGCTCAGACTCAATTTGGTTATGTTCCTAAGTGCTTTCAGGCTGACAATGGCACTGAGTTCGTTAATCATGCCATGTCCACCTTGTCGAGTCGCGGCGTTCTTCTTCGCCTTTCTTGCCCATACACTTCTCCGCAAAATGGAAAAGCCGAGCGTATGATCCGCACTATCAACAACACCATCCGCACCCTCCTCATACATGCCTCCATGCCGCCGGCTTACTGGGCCGAGGCGCTTGCCACCGCCACATATGTGCTGAACCGCCGTCCTTCCTCCTCCATCGGCAACAAAATACCATACCAACTCCTTCATCACTCCGTTCCAGATTACTCGCACCTTCGCGTGTTCGGTTGTCTGTGTTACCCCAACCTTAGTGCCACGACTCCCCACAAACTCGCACCTCGTTCCGCTCCCTGCGTTTTTCTCGGTTATCCCTCTTCCCACAAGGGTTACCGGTGCCTCAATATATCTACGCGGCGCGTGTTCATCTCCCGACATGTCGTGTTTGATGAGTCGGTGTTTCCGTTCGCCGCAACACCGTCTGGTGCTTCTTCACTTGATTTTTTGTTGCAGGACACTCCTTCCGCTACGTCGGTCGCTCCACCTTCGGGTGTCGAGCAGCCGCCTTCTTCCTCGGTTGCTCCTGAGCAGCCGCTACTCGACGACCCGGTCATCATTTTGGCCGGCCCTGCTGTGCATCCCGCAAGACGTCTCACCCAGGTTTGCGCTCTGGCGGGGATCGCCGCCAGCGCGTTTATTTATCGGCGGCCATCACAAACAAGACCACCGACACCACCTGTTGCAGCATCCGCGGCACAACCTCAAGCAGCAATCGACCGCCGGTTCAACATGATGTTCCAGCGCTGTCCGCCCCCTACACAAACGGCCGACACTAGCCCGTCGGCCGTTGGACTGCCGGCCGGGGATGTCGCTCCTCCTGCGGTGCAACCGCAGCATCCCGCAGCAACGGCAGCCTGCCCGCCTCCGCCGCCCGCCATAGGAACCCTGCAACCGTCTCCTCCTGAGCGGCGGCCCATGACTCGTTTGCGAACGGGGGCAGTGCAGCCTGTCAACTACCGGAATCTCTCCGCTACGTCGACTTCTCCACTGCCAGCCAACTACCACAGCGCGTTGGCTGATCCCAACTGGCGTGCTGCCATGGCGGAAGCGTACCAAGCTCTCCTCGACAATGGCACTTAGCGCCTAGTGCCACGACCACCCGGCGCCAACATTGTGACGGGCAAGTGGATTTTTAAACACAAATTCCACTCCGATGGATCGCTTGCCCGCCACAAGGCTCGTTGGGTTGTTCGCGGCTTCTCACAGCAGCCAGGTGTCGACCACGACGAGACGTTCAGCCTGGTGGTCAAGCCGGCCACCATCTGCGTTGTGCTCAGCATTGCTGCATCGCGGGACTGGCCTATTCATCAGCTCGACGTGAAGAACGCCTTTCTTCATGGCGACCTTGCGGAAACAGTCTACTGCCAACAACCGTCCGGCTTCGTCGACCCTTCGGCCCCTGACTCCGTCTGTCTTTTGCACAAGTCACTATACGGTCTCAAGCAGGCTCCTCGAGCATGGCACCAGCGGTTTGCTTCTTACATCTGCGCGCACGGCTTCACGGCGGCGAAGTCTGACACGTCTCTCTTTATTTATAAAGATCGAGATGATGTCGCCTACCTGCTGCTCTACGTTGATGACATCATCCTGACGGCGTCTTCCCCGACTCTTCTACGGCGCATCACCGACCGGCTCAGCTCTGAGTTCGCCATGACGGACCTCGGTGCTCTCCACCACTTCCTCGGCATCTCCGTCACGCGCTCCTCCGACGGCCTACTTCTGTCCCAGCGCCAATACGCCGTTGATCTTCTTCAGCGGGCTGGCATGGCCGAGTGTCACCCTACAGCGACACCTATTGACTCTCGGGCCAAGCTGTCCACCACTGACGGCGCTTCTGTCGACAGCCCCTCGGAGTACCAAAGTCTTGCTGGCGCTCTACAGTATCTTACTCTCACTCGTCCAAACCTTGCCTACGCCGTTCAACAAGTTTGCCTCTTCATGCACGACCCGCGGGAGCCGCACCTTGCTCTGATCAAGCGCATCCTGCGCTATGTAAAGGGCACCCTCGACGCAGGCCTACATCTCGGCACTGCCAGTATGTCCTCCATCACTGCCTACTCGACGCCCGCCGGGCGGCTGCCTCGACTCGGCGTTCCACCTCCACTCTGCATCTTCCTCGGCGACAACTTGGTCTCCTGGTCTTGGCGGCGGACTACGATGTCCCGTTCGGTCGAGGCCGAGTATCGGCCGTTGCTCATGCGATTCTTTGAATCTTCGCCGCTGCGGCGATTGCTTCAAGAGCTTCATGTCTCGATCCCTTCGGCGACTATTGTCTATTGCGACAATGTTAGTGCAGTCTACATGACAGCCAATCCGGTTCATCACCGTCGCACGAAGCACATCGAGATTGACATCCACTTCGTCCACGAGAAGGTTGCTTTGGGAAAAATCCGTGTGCTTCATGTTCCCTCCGCACATCAGTTCGCGGACATCATGACTAAGGGACTACCTGCATAGCTTGTTTCTCGACTTTAGGTCCATCTCTGCGTCGATTCCCTCCCGCTGTGGATCACAAGCGGGTATTAGATATATGTATACCCAAGTTACCCTTTCTTGTAACACAAGTTGTACATGGCTATATATATGAAAGTCACCCCCCCACATTGGGTGTGTGGTGTTCCCCTAATTCTCTACAAAGACTTTCCTTACGTGAGT
This sequence comes from Dendrocalamus sinicus, assembly GCA_036346575.1. Classification (NCBI taxonomy): domain Eukaryota; kingdom Viridiplantae; phylum Streptophyta; class Magnoliopsida; order Poales; family Poaceae; genus Dendrocalamus; species Dendrocalamus sinicus. The sequence continues at coordinate 44,604,735 of CM070641.1, read as the reverse complement.
TCGGGGATGCACTATAAAATCCCCTTGTATCCCCTTTGTTTTGCTCAGACCACGTTTGAGAAAAATCAATCTACTAAAGCTTTCGAGTTTAGCATTGCTGCCGAAGGAGTGTTTTCTTCAATCAAGATCGTTCAACCTTTCCGTTGGAATTGGGTACACGATAGATCTTCGCTTGGTGGTCGGCGAAATCAACACGAGTTTGTTTTGGCGGATTAAAGAGTGTTCGTCCCTTGCATTGGCATTGGAGGATCATTACGATTCATCAAGACTCCCGTGAGTATCCATCCTACGTCGAGAAGATCGGGCGACCCCGTATCATTTTGGTATCAGAGCGCGGTTTACTCGGTAGGATCTTATCCCTTTAAATTTCAGTTTATTACTTGTTGTCCTATAGTCCATAAACCGAAAACACAAAAAAATCCAAACCCTAGTTTCACATCTGCTATTTTCGTGAGTTTTATTAAGTTTTGATCCATTAGAAATTTTGTTTACGTGTTGATCTTTGTGTTCCTTCGCGTAACTTGATTTTGTGTCCCCATAAAACAAAAAAAAAGTAGATTCAATTTACTCTTGAAGTTGAGTCCGTGTCTACAACTCCTCCCAGATCAATCCGAGTACAACCCAGAATCCAAGTCGGTTTTGGCTAGCTGTCCACTTCCGAATCCGTTTGGGAATTATCCGAAACCTACTCTAGAGAGGTGTTAGTGTTCGCGTTGGCTTCCTTGAACACCATACGGCCGAACACCACACATACAAGCTTCACTTATATCCTTTGAATACTTGAGACTAGTCATTGATATTGCATTGAGGGCTGCTCTTGAATACTCCTAGCTGAACATTGGGCTTGTGCATCACTCATCCCGGCCGATCAAAAAAAATTCAAAGTTTAGAGAGAGAGAGAGAGCCGCGGTCTTTTAATTACCTTTATACCCCTACCTTCCACAAAGGGCGGGCCCACCCGTGAGCCGCGGTCGGCATCCGCGGAAAACATAAATGACATATGAAGTTTTCTTCAAAACATTGCGGTCTTATCTGCAGTCTGTAGTTCGCACATCAAAGAAATTAATGAAGTTCAGCTATGGACCTAGACATTACTTCATGCTAGGAAAGTAGAAGAGGTAGCCAAGAAAATAATTTAAAATAGCAATGTACATCAACGTCATTTATGTTCTCCGCAGGGCTCACCGGGCCTTTTCCGTGGACGCCAACCACGGCTCACGGGTGGGCCCACCCGTTCTGCGCGCGTTGGGGAACCAAAAGCCCGCACTCCCCGGTAGATGGTCTGCGCCCCCGGCCGCGGGACTTCCACACATCAGCTGTCAGTGGTTCCGCGGTCGGGACAAGGCCAGTTCTACAAAAAAAACGTCACCCCGTGCCACAACTGCAAAATAAAGGCCTCGTGTGGCCAGATGGGCAAAAAATTCACCAAAGAGGAAGGTGGCGTCGGCCTCGAAGCGAAGGATGGGCACCACGGCTGCGGGGGTGATGGAGCTGGTGGTCGAGGGCCCCCCACCCTCGTGGCAGCGACGCACCAGGGTGACCACACCCGATGTCATGGTAGGCAACGAAGATGGCCCTCTAGCAGCAGCACAGGTCGCGGAGAGGATGGTGTCGCAAACAAAGGGCACTGCCTCGATATCCCCCGGTAGTTCTGGTGCCTTGCCGTCGCCGCGGTGACCTCCAGCGACCCAGGCACCTTTGACGCTACCATGCAGTGAGCCGAGGGTGCCCTAATAGAGACGCTGGGTGTGGGCGGGCTGGAGGCGATCTGCGAGGCACTACAGCAAGAGCTGGCAAACCTACAGAGGGCCATGTAGGAGCTGCAAGAGACGCGGAGACAGTAGACCCCGCCACTGATGCGACGAAGGAAGCCGAAGAAGGGATGGAGAGTCTGAATGCCATCGCATCACTAGCAGCGCCCCCCGGAGGGTGGACTTCGAGTCCCCCTCAGTGCAGGACTCCAATGGCACGCCTAGCTGGAGGACTTCAATATGCCCACGGTGGAGGCCTACAAGGGCGACACCAACCCCCGCGAGTTCCTTCGCGTCTACGAGACGGGGGGAGACGACTCGACAAAGGCCAAGGGTTGTCGCTCACCCTGCAGGGGATCGCGCTATCCTAGTTCTTCACAATCACTCCTGGCTCCGTCTATGCGTGGAAGCAGGTCTACGATCTCATGCACAACAACTTCCAAGGTAACTATGCGGAGCAGGTCAACGCTGACTAGCTCTTTGCGATAAAGCAAGCCCGCGGAGAGAAGCTACGAGAGTACTTCAAAAGCTTCGTGAAAGTTAGATGCCAAGACGTGAATAAGATGACAATCATCAACACCGCCATCCGAGGCCTTCGGAAGGGGCCTCTCGCGGAGTACAACGCCCGAAAACCCATAAAGATAGTGGTCAAGCTCTTCTACAAAATGGAAGAGTACGCGAGGGCCAAGGCGGATGCGGTAAGGCGCGAGGTCAAAGTCATGGGGCCCAGCGCGGAGGGTAAGCCTACCTCCTCGTCCCAAAGGAAGGATGTGACCCGTAAACAACTAAAAGGGCCCTGAGGCAGGTACGTGTTCGGCATCAAAGGGGGGAGTGACAAGGCCTCTGCCCCCGGTGGCTAGGGCCGCGGTAGAGGAAGGGGCTGCAGTCACAGAAGGGGGCGAGGCTAAGAGGACGGGCATCTGCAGGGGTCGTGGTGCGAGGTGCACTGCAAGGGGGAACACACAATGCGCGAGTGCCCCACCAATGCAGCACTCAGTGAGAGCACGACCAGGGATCACGGTCAAGACACGACGACACCGGTGGTGGTGCACGTACAACAGCCTTCGAAGATACCACTCGCGCAACCCTTCCCAGTGTGCTACAAATCGAAGCCGTCGACGCCAGACCTCAACGGGTGATCAACGCCATCACGGGAGGGTCATCCCTCGAGTTCCCCTATAAGAGGCAGCGGAGGGCCTATGCGCGCTGGGTACACCACGTTGCCACATACCTGGCACAGGTGCCTCTAGCGTGGGCCCGAGTCGACGTCGCCTTCACGACGGAGGATGCTTCGGGAGTAGACTTCCCTACCAAGAACCATTGGTCATCGTGGCCAACATCATGGGGTGCGAAGTGAGGCGAGTCCTATTGGATGGAGGCAGCTCTATGGACCTCCTATTTATCAGCACCTTTGACAAGATGGGCATCCTGTGCAGCAAGCTTCAGCTGCCTGGGATCCTACTGTAGGGCTTCAGCAGATCTCGATCAAGGCGTTGGTCTAATTAGAGCTCGAAGTTGCCCTCAGCTACGGTGAGTAAGCTAGAATGAAGGTGGTCAACTTTAATGTCATGGACCTCTGTACGCGTACACCGCCATACTAGGAAGGGCTACCCTCAACACATTTGGGGCGGTCCTGCACCACAACTACCTATGCATGAAACTGCCTGGCCCGAAAGTGGTCATTACAGTACTCGGCGACCAGGGCCTTGCACAACAAATCGAAGTTGGCACGCGAAGCCCACACCGAAAGATGCACACGTTGGGTAAAGGCCTTGCCCCCTAGAGGCTTCACCCCTCCCTTCGCCACAGAATGGACACTGAAGCCGAAGCCGGACGACAAAGTCAAGAAATTGCCGCTTGTCAATGACGACCCATCCAGGCAGGTTTCGGTGGGGGGCGGTCTAGCCCCGGAAGCATAGCAAAGCCTACTAGAAGTCCTCCACGAGAACCGGCTCTTTCTTAGGAGAGCAAGTATTTCTTCGATCACCGCGAAGTTGCCTACTTGGGCCACGTGGTTTTTGCACAAGGGGGTGGCGAGTGAACAAAGTGGGACTAGAAATGAAGATGGTATGGTAGGAGGCACTGCAAAAATACAGCCAGCTCGTATGCCTTGATATCGGCGGGATAAGCGCACCTTGAGGAGACGTGCGTGCCCCCATACCTGACGCGACTGGCCATGTCCCTACAGGCGAATCGTCGCCATGTGTCCAAGATCGATGGTGCGTGATCAAGGCGGCCACTACTCAGGCCAACAAACGAGACTGGCATGTTATCCCAGGCGACAGGATACATGGGCGCGAGCGTGAGGCACGGACCAAACCTTTAGGGGGAGGTTCACCCACGGCCTCCATCGGTTTCCAGACCGAAGCCGGCAGGTAAGCTCAAGGGTTTCCAGGACAAAAAGTGCATATCGCACCCAAGGCCTAAGCAGCGAAGGCCGCCTCTTACCTCAAGGACGTGAAGGGGAACCTAACGACCATCTCGACGACTCCCAAGCACAAAGCAAACATGTCAGATTGTGGGGTCCCGCGGCGAAGCCCGCCCGACGAATGGACGAGGCCTTTGATAAATCATGATATAGCCCCCAGAAGTGGTCCACGAACCTGTTGGTCACCCGAACGGCCCAACTAAGGCCATAGAACATCTGATGGATCGCAATGGTGGGTCGAAGGGATAGGGGGCCAAAGTGTGGAGCGTATGGTATCGGCCTATCGATTGCGAAGCCCTAGCCCATGAGAGGTTACTGTTGGGGGAGTGGACCCCACCTTGACCTAATCGGCCCACCATGTGCAAGCCCAAGTAGGCATGTAACTAAAAGGCAGGCCCACGTAGGCCATGCTAGAGAAATGACATATTGACCCCCACTAGTAAAAACCTTAAGAGGAGCATTTTTGTAAACACCTTCACCCATGGTTATAAATATGGCCTATAAGGCACCATGAGAAGGAGAAGAACATTTTCAAGAGGAAGAGACTAAGTTAAGGTTGAGAAAAGTGCATCCACTCCACCTCTCTCCTCTCTTGAGTTTTAGGCTCCGGGTGCCCTTCTCGGGTCTCCCAAAGCCCCAGTAACCATTGTTTGGCATGTAACCATAACCACTCGCATATGATCCATCCAAACATACAAATTAGAAGCTATAAAGCATAAATAATACAGAAACTTGTGAAAAAGTAATAAAAAATCATCAACTCTAGAATGGAATAGTTAATCCACATCACCTCATAGGAACAAATTAGCAAATTCTCAATGGCAAAAAGCAGAAAAAATTGCACCTGACAAAACAATGCATCAGGACATTGAGCTTAAATTTAGCTAATAAATTTCATCCGGATGCTGCAGCATTTATTACTAATGACTGCTAATGGGGGTCAAACATCTCAAACAAGAATGCTACCAATAAACAGAATTCCCTTATTCAAGACATACCATAGAGAAAGCTATATTACTTGATTAATGAATTACCAAAAAGCAGAACTGATATTGCATGACTTTTTCTAATATCAGTAAACCTAATAAACAACAAGATTAGGCAATGGAAGAAATAGTAAATATAGTACCAAAAGCAATATTTTTATTGCAGAAAAACTGAAAATCATGAAGCCATGAAAACAGTCTTCACATTTTTGCCTGGACCAAATTTATCGAGCATGGGAATTTAACTTGCATCATATCCTCCACTTCTCCTGAAACTTCTGCATGAGAATCAAAGTAGACACCAGAAAAAAAAAACTTGCAGATCCAAGTAGCAATTTGGTGGACTATTTAAGCAACTATTCTTGATGGAAAATAACCGCACATTACTACCCACTGAACAATATCACTGGGATTTGATAAAGCACGAAGATTGCTAAATGGACAAAGGTTGTTATTTGGCTTTCCAGTAAGGCACCTGACTGCTGTTTTAACGCACAGTGTGCGTGTCCATGGGTGTTTGGGTTCACATCTAAGCATAAACGCATGCATGTGCTTGTGTGTGCATGCACTACATTGATTTCATGAATGGGCATTAATAAGCTTATCTTAAGCTTGCAGAAAATCTTTGTATACTGCAACACAGAACCTTAAGCCGCCTATCATGAAATGGGTTGGCAACTTCGTAATCTAAATTGAGAGTTGTTGCATAAGAGAGGCACAAAAGGAGCAGGGCTTCTGCTATTTGGAAGTGAAAACCTAAAGTTATCAGCCTCCAAAAGGTAAGACCAGTTCGACAAAAAGGTAAAGAGAAGTCCACATTTACAAAGAGAGAATGTCATGTCCAAATATAAAACATAGAGCTGTATTTTAATAATATTTTCTCAAAAAATTGTGTTTTAGTAGTATATATCTTGTCTTCATATAACATTGAACAAGATTTGCCTGTATTTCTAAAGTTCGTGGAATTATAGTCAACAATAAACCATGTTCTTTCTATATATGTATCAAAAAAAAAACTCGACCTGCGGGGGGGAAGAGCCACCCCCGGGCATTTCGTGTAGAAGAAGATCTTCTCACGCAGATCGAGAAAATCCCCGAACCCCTGCCCCCACCCTGACACGGAGACCCGATCCCGCGTGAGAACAGTAGGGTCTTTATCCGTGCTTTGGCTTGTGGGGCAAAGTAGGATTTTTTTACCCCGCGGCAACCACATAATTCTCTCACCCGAGGGGAGTCGAACCCGGGGCGGCGGGGGTGCTACTCAGTGCCTTTACCGCTAGGCTGAAGGACCTTTCGCCTTTCTATATATGTATCATTAGTACATATGGCTTTTCTTTGATTGCCATATGTAGGATTTGCCTGTCACATGTATGATTGGCAGCTTAAATATCACTTGCATAATTTGGTAACAAAACTGTCCCGTATTTGTGGTGCACATCAAAATCTATGTATAAGATGCACACAAACACACAAAATAGTTGATGCTTCAGGTTTTCAAGGTAAAATATTTATGTATCTACTGGCCAAAAAAAATATTTATGTATCTTCCAATCATGCCCATGTATTGTGGTTGAGAATAGAGTAAGATAGAGGAATTACTAGGAGAGTTAATAGAGGGTAGATTCATAACCTTAGATCAGTTCTTAATACATGAGGAAATGGCTAATCTTTAACATCATCTATTTTGTAACAGAGGAAATGTATATCAATTTCAGCCTTATTCTGATATCCATGATCACCAGCCTATATGTTGCTATAGCTAAAAAACATTCATACCAACAATCGTAGCTGGCATAACTTTGTTTTCAAGAACTACAGCAGTAAAATGCTCAATTTTGAATACATTGACGACTTGCTTGGGAGCCCACTAAAGGTGATGACTGATAACCAAACCAAAGATAATAGAAAACAACAAATATAACTCACAACCAAAGTTCCCAATTTGAACAGGCGATGCAAATACTAATAATAAAAGAAAGAGTACATAATTGTCTGAAACTAGCTTTTGAGGTGGGGTACTTTTGTTCAATTCTGGGTAGATATGTATACAGCAAAACCATCTCCTGAGTGCAAGACCTCTGTACATACAGAATACGAACATAAATCACAAAGAACCTCTGAACAAATTATAGCTTAGTGGTAGTGCGAGTAAACGTGCTCGTGACACCTGAGTTAAAAAAAGGTAACCTGGATCCCGAGAGCGTAATTCTTACATATCCATAGAATTGCCAAAGCTCTTAAAGGTTAAGTATTCCATGAATAGTTTAAGTCATGTTGGGGAGACATTGCAAACTAACTGGATCTGCAAAAGGATAGATGTATTAGGAAAAGCTGCCCTAGTCTATATCTTGGATGTTGGTGTATTTGGTTGAAGAGAAATAGATGTATCTTTGATGGGGTGACCCCAAATAAGTTTAGGTGGAAGAGGTCCATTCTTATTGATATAGATTTGCTGGGAGTTAAGTTTCCAAGAAAGTTAGTTTTCATATCTCCCTGTGGCTGGGACAGTTTTTTCCTTTCTCTTTTGTAGCTTCCTATACATTATTATCATATTTTAATACATTTTAGTAGTAGGGATCTCCCATATTGTTTTTCCTTCAAAAAAAAGTATATCTTGGAGCAAGTATTGAAGTTACTAAAGTTAATCAAACTATATTTATAATTGCAAGATTGTTGTCCATGCGTGAGCATCATAATTTGGGCATCTCCATTTTTGGCCGTCATTGAAACAATATGGTAAGTGAAGAGCCATATTCCATAATATGTACCTTTGTTGTCCTTTCGCAAAAGAGTGTGTGTTGGGGGAGTGGTCCCCACCATGTGTAGGCCCAAGCGTACATGTAAGCAAAAGGTATGCCCAGTTAGGTGGAAAAGTCGTGTATGCCCCTAGTAGTAAACCCAACTCAAAATGAAGTCCTGACAACTATGATATCAATAAATAATTGCTCAACATCCAATGTTTTTTTTCCAAACCATGCTCAAACTTGACGATTTTTGCATGTTCATGGTAATCATTCGCATGTTAGAAAATGTGAAGTAACTTTCAAGGTTATTAAGGTGTAAGGCGAGGCGAGGCGACCCACCCCCCTCATACCTTTTAAGCGGTAAGGCGCGAGGCGAGGCGACGCCTTACACGTCCTAAAGCACTAAGGGGAAGCAAATAAAATGAGCATTTTAGCAGCATATATATACCTTGTTGTCAATTCTTGAGCCCATGTTGCATCTCTCCCCCCATTCCAATTGCTCTTCTCCCATGTAGCATCCATCCCTCTTGTCCCCTTGCAAGTTTCAACATATAGATTGTTACAAATGTAATAGATACAAATTGTATTCTAATTAATTGAGTAAATATGGATTGAGTATTTGAGTGACATACCTTATTGACAATCTCTCCTCTCTTCTCTTCTATTCTTTCATGCAACAAACCACATGAATAATGAGCAACAAAAGTTCACAATAACAATTAAGTGAATCCGAGATTAAATATGAGCGACATAACAAATTAGCAAGCACGACATAACCGACATAAGTCCACACAAATAATATAGGTGATAAGTCCACAAGCTTAGAGTAGTCTAATGGAATAATAATAGTCCACAACACAAAAGTAGCATAGTTCATAATCCAACTGTCTTATCTCTCAATATCCATCGTTGAACTCATTGGGATTGCTAGTAGAATCCATGTTTTGTCCACCATCTTCGGTAGCATTGAGAGCTTCGTCACAATCGCTCACATCTGCATCATCATGTGGATCTTCTTCCTCATCTTCTTCATTGCCCGAATCCGAGTATTGCTCTTGCTCATCTAAGCCATCTTCTTCAACCACTATTATTGTAGATCTTGCACGCTTTTGATAGGTCATAGTCTCACCATGACTATGCCTATTAGCTTGCCTTGGAAGATTGCGACCTTGAAGCGAGCGTGATGCGTCAATGGCTTCATCAACATCATCCCATGTAAGGTCACACCCACGATCACCTTGAGGTGGTGCAGCCAATGAGTCAGTCCATTCATTGTCCCAATCAAATTCCTCAATGACCAAAGGGTCATAGTTTTTGCTCGCTTTCTCCCGCTTTGGATCATACACGGCCTTCCGTTTTGGATTGGTCTTTGGATCATACGCGACCTCGGAGGATGCAATACTTGTACTTGCATTTGTATTTATCGTTTTTTCTGTTTCTGCATTACAAAGAATAAAAGAAATATTAGATGACAGTTAACTAGCAGGGAGCACTGCAACAGAACGAACCAGCGAGCAGCACAGCACAGAGCGAGCAGTGACAGCCGACAGCGAGTAGCAAATAAAAAACAACGGTCGAACGGTGCACTCACCGACTCACCACTCAGCTCTCGCTTAGCCTCGCTCGCTCGGTCGCTTCGCTCGCTCGCTCCCCCTCCCTCCAAGCATATGCGGCGGCGGCGACGTCCCCGGTGGCAGTGGCGACCCTCCCATCCTCTCCCCTTCCTCCCAACCAAGCAGGGGCGTCGACGATCCTTCCCTCCTCTCCTCTCCCCTCCCTCCCAACCAAGCAGGGGCGTCAACGATCCTTCCCTCCTCTCCCCTCCCTCCCAACCAAGCAGCGACGACGACTCCAGCGGCGACAGCGACCCTCCCCTCCCTCCCCCCTCAGCGCCGATGCTGGAGAGACACGGATCTGTCTTGTCTCCCAGCAGCAGCGCCGGCGCTGGAGAGACGCGGACCAGATCCGCGCCTCTCTGGCGCCGGCACTGCTGTTGGGTGATTGGAGAGGAGGGGGAAGGGAGTACGATGGGGAGTACATTGCTGGGCGACGGGGAGGGAGGCGCCGCCGAGACAGGATCTGCGAGATGGAGGCACCACTGAGAGACCGGAGCGGCGAAATGGAGGCGCCGCCAGCCGCCGCCAAGGTTCCAGGTACTTCGCCACCTAGGGTTTCTTTCTCAAGATCTCTTCTTTCTCTGGTTCAGCCACCGGCCCACCGCCTAGGGTTCGCTCGGGTTCACACCTTTATTTGGACGCGGCCATCACCTCTATGCATATGGCATCGCCTTGAGCCTTCCCAACGCCATACGCCGCCTAACCGTCGCCTCAGCGACACCTTGGTGCTGAGGTGGACACCATACATGCGCAGGGCAAGGCGGTGGTGACGCCTTGCCGGCCAGAGGCGCCTTACCGCTTAGGCGACACTTAAGCGTCGCCTAAGTGACGCCTTAATAAGCTTGGTAACTTTACTTTTTAAAAAAAGGTATATGCAAATTATTTATACTTGATTGACAGTAGTCAGCTTACAGGCATACAGACTCAGTAAGTGTACCAAGAGTAGGAGATGGTACATGAGCATCCCAAAAACCCTTTATGATAACCAAATATGGGTAATAATATAATGATCTTTATTAGTTAGGTACTAGGTACAATATTCCCTTGAGAATGGCGAGTAGAAATGATTGTTCATTGTTTATGTTTGTAGTGCATTCATAAATAATTATATATCAATCAAGAACAAGTGCAATTTGTGGAAAGAAAAGAGAAACTTTTGCTAGTCTAGCATTGTTGTGCATGTTTCATGGAATATAATTCCACAACATATATAAGTACCATAAAGGCTAAAGCTAACATGGACCAGATTCGAGGAGAGAGTCAAATCTCAAAAACAACAAGTTGTGCTTGTGCATCAGAGGTACATTAATTTCATAATTTTGATTGCACACTTATCAAAGATGCAAGTCATTACATTAAGTCAGCAATCTCACTTGACAGAGTGAGTTTTAACATGAGAAGTTTATGTTAATTCCCAAGTTGATAGCACTAAGTTTGGAAGCAATTGACATAAATTGTGTGTATAAATCAATGACCCTAAGAATAGATACCATAAATTCTATGCAACATTTTAATACTCCCACCAGGCAGTAGAGCAGATTTTCATGGACAATGCATAAATGGACTATTGCTTATATCATAACACCCTTACAGGCATCTACTGCATAACAAATGGGTGTGAGGCATTTCCACAGGACCACCTATTCTTAACATGTTTCATCATATTATGGAACATTTAATACTCGATTCAAGCACCCAGTAAATCAAGCATGAAAAAGAAAATAAATGCCTGTGGTGCCAGACTCCGTTTCGATTATCATCAATCAAAAAGGAGCTAAAAGAATAGTAAATGTGCAGTGCCACATCGCACCCCCGCCATATGTAATAAACAATTTGTCTATGTTTTGTCCCACAAATTAGTAAGTTCAGCACGGCAAAAGCATAGCATTAGCACGTACAACTGTTCCGTAACCAGTAAAGGAACCGGCAATGAGTAGGGATGTCAGCAGGCCTGAATGTTGCAGGGAATCCCTTAGTTCTGTACATCTAGAAATCGGTTGTTTCGTCCAACATTTTCTATTCTAGTATGACACATCCTTCACGAATCACAGCGCCACAACTTCCAACAAAACGATAGGAGGGAGGATGCTTTGAATCTAATTCCCATCAGCACAACGATAGTGCATGCACAAAATTCCACATTCTGGAAAGCTAGCCCACCACAAATGCCAAAAATTACTCGAACTTTTAACGCAACTGGATTACTAGAACAGGGAAGTCCCCGCACTAATCCTTCCCGATCCAGCCGCCCCGAACTACTTGATTTTTTTCTCTCACGACCACAGCAACCAAAGCGCATCAGCAATCAAAATTCCAACCGAATTCGACACCGAATCATCCATTACGATATCTAGCAACAGAAGATTTCATGTTTCGGGGACTCACCTGCTCGATAGGATCGGAGCATTTTGGGAACCCTAGCCTCTCGAACCCCGATTGCGATCGCGCGCGCGGCCCCGCACCCTAAAGCGCTGCGCTTCCGGAGCCTCCGATCGCGCGAAGTCTCCATCGGATTCAGGCGCCATTACGATCGGAAGCCTCAATTCTACGCTGGGAGACGGCTGCTTTTCCCCTCCTTTGGGGCGATGGCTGGCTGGTGATGAGCTCCTCGCCTCCCGCCCAAAGTTTTTTTTTTTTTTTTGAGAAAAGCCGAGCATGAAATCTATTCATGATTAGGCAAGTTTACATGCATATCAACAAAACCTGGAGGGTTTACCGGCCAAACATGGCGTCCCTCGTCCAAAGTACAAGCAAGTTTAGCTAGATTATGAGCATCCACATTGGAACACCGGCTTTCAAAGCGAAATTCTACTTTCTCAAAATAGCTCCTTCTTGTTTCAATATCATTAAGGACTGCCAAATACTTGCATTTTGGTCTTGCAGCAATATTTTTAATGACTTCCTGACAATCTGAAGCTATACAGACCTTCGAAGCATTGCAGTCCATAGCAATGGCTAGTCCTTCATTGCATCCAAGTGCTTCCAGTGTGGTTGGGTCAGAGAGACCCTTCCAAACCATAGCACTAGCTGCCACAAACTTTCCGAGTGCATCACGACAACCGCCCCAACAGCTCCTTTGTTGCCTGATCGAGATATTGCTGCATCCACATTGATCTTTAGGCAATCTCCTGGAGGTGGCATCCATCTGACTATATCCGCACAATTCAAGGTCCCCTTAGCCTGAAAAATCACAGGGTTATTAATGAATTCAATGTCAGCCAAATATGACTCAATAAAACCCAAAGTTGTTAAGGGACTCTGGTACAAATCATCATATAAAGCTTTACGTCTAGCATGCCAAATTGCCCAACAGGAAACAAGAAGCTTTCTCATTTCTTCAGGTTTCAGGGTTTCTAGCATATAAAAAAGCCAGTCCTTGGGATCTTTTATAAATGTGACTGCAATTAGTTCTCTGATACCATTACCCACTAGAGCCCAAACGCACTTGGCCATTGTACAATGAAGAAGAGCATGATCCCAAGTATCTTCCGCACCATCGCAAATTTTACATATGTTCGTTGTGCTCATATTTCGGTTCTTGCGTACAGTTTCTGTTGGGATAGAGTTCTGTGATAATCTCCAAGCAAAAACCTTCAGTTTTGATGGAACTTTTATTCCCCATAACAATTTCCAAGACTTAGCAGTACCACATTTATTAGAGCTACTAGCTTTACTATGTAACCAATCCTCTCTTTGCATTTTTATTTGAACAAGCATTCGATAAGCAGACTTCACAGAGAAGTTTCCAGATCTTTCATAATGCCAGGCCCAAGAGTCAGGTTGCTCTGTTAAACTTAGAGGTATATTCAAAATAACTTCCTTATCCATGTCAAGAAAAAATTTATCCAATAAATCACGTCTCCATTGTCTTGAAGAAGTGTCAATGAGTTCGCTTACTTTTTGTGGTGGATAAGGTTCTTTGGCCTGGACTATCCGGAGCATCCAATCTCTTGGAATCCAATTGTCCTTCCAAATATGTGTGTCTTTTCCATTCCCAATTCTTCGAATAATTCCTAGTTTGAGAATATCACGTCCTTGAAGAATTGCTCGCCAAGTCTGTGATGGCATAGAGCCCAAGGAAGCATCCAAAAAGTCACCATTAGGCTAATAAATTGCTTTCAGCATCCTTGCTACTAGAGAATCTGGGTTCTGTAAAATCCTCCATCCTTGCTTGGCAAGCAAAGCTAAATTGAAAATATTTATGTCTCTAAAACCAAGTCCACCAAGAAATTTAGGTAAAGTCATCCTGTCCCATGATACCCAACTAGTTTTCCTTAACCCCTGTTTACTTCCCCACCAAAATTGACGGATCAGGGAATTCAAATGATTACAAAGCCCTGTGGGTAAGCGGAAGCAACTCATTGAGTAAGTCGGGATAGCTTGGGCTACTGATTTAATAAGGACTTCTTTACCACCTGCTGAAAGAGTCTTCTCCATCCATCCTTGCACTCTTTTCCATACTCTATCCTTCAAATATTTGAATTTTCCTTCCCTGGCTCTACCTACATCTGTTGGTAAGCCCAAATAACGGTCTGTTAATGATTCATTATTCACCCGACCTTGTGTTTGATCTCCTCACGAATATCCAACTTACATTTCTTGCTAAAAAATATTGAGGATTTTGATAGATTGACCAGCTGTCCTGATGCTACACAATAATTAGTTAGAACTCTATTACTGCATCTGCATCATCACTATTAGCTTTGAACATTAACAGGCTGTCGTCAGCAAACAGAAGATGGCTAATCACTGGAGCATTGGCGGTAATCTGAACCCCATGTAATCTACCATTTGCTTCCTCTTTCTTAAGACAACATGTTAAAGCTTCTGCACATAACAAGAAAAGGTAAGGTGATATGGGATCACCTTGTCTTAAACCACGAGAAGGTTCAAAAAAATTCAATTTTTCCCCATTAAAAAGAATTGAATAAGAAACTGATTTGACACATTTCATCACAGTGCTTACCCATTGGTAATGAAAACCCAGCTTCCTCATCATTTGTTCCAAAAGCTCCATTCAACACGATCATAAGCTTTGGTCATATCAAGCTTCAAAGCACAAAAGGAGTTTTCTTAGCTCGATTAGTTTTCATGTAATGCAAGCATTCGTAAGCCACCAGGATATTATCAGAAATTAGACGGCCAGGCACAAAAGCAGATTGTTCTTTAGAGATGATATCTGGTAACACTACCTTTAGTCGATTTGCGATAGATTTTGAAATTATCTTATAAAGCACATTGCAAAGACTAATAGGTCTAAACTGCAAGAGATTAGTTGGGTTATCAACCTTGGGGATTAAAACAATGAACGTACGGTTTACCTCTTTAGGGATATCTCCTCCATTTAGAACAGCAAGCACTGTCCTGACAACGTCCTTCCCGCAAAGCTCCCAATTGAATTGGAAGAAATGGGCTGGAAAACCATCTGGCCCTGGGGCTTTAGTAGGAAACATCTGAAATAAAGCCTCCTTAACTTCTTGTTCTCGAAAAGGAGCTAAAAGAAAATTATTCATATCCCTTGTAACCTTGGCAGGAACATGATCAAGAACCTGTTCCATATTGTGTGCTCCCTCCGATGAGAAAAGTTGTTGATAAAAATCTGTTACTAAATGCTTCATTTCATTCACATCTTCTGTCAGTGTGCCATCTGTCCTCTCTAAACGATGGATATGATTTTTCCTTTTTCTCCGGCTTGCTTTCTGGTGGAAAAGGCTGTATTTTGTCACCCTCCTCGAGCCAAGATATGCGTGATCTCTGTCTCCACATTACCTCTTCCCTGTAATTTAGTTGTACAATTCGTTCCTGTATTTTCTTTTCCTCCAAACATGGACAAACTCGCCTTGGATCAGACCTTAAGGATTCAAGTTTTTTCGTAAGACTTTTTAGCTCAGAACGAACACCTCCAAAACACTTATAGCTCCATCGTTGTAGCTTAATACACAGTTCGCTTAATTTATTACGAATATCAAGGATAGTAGAACAAGGTCCACCTTCAGACCAAAACTGCTCAATGACAGGTGCTAGACCTTCATGTGTGTTAGTCGCTGGACTCTTGCTCTTGGTGATAGCAAGATTCTTACTCTCATGGAGAGGATGACACTAGGAGATGGGTCAAGTTTTCTTGTTTATTGCTCACACAATGCCATACCAACCTGAGGGGTTGGAGATACATATTTATAGGCTGCTAGTCAGCCAAGCATATGCCAAGATGCTATCCTGGACTAGTCCAAGATGCTGTCCTAAAGCTAGTCTAAGATGCTAAAGCAAAAAGCTGCTAAAGCAAAAAGCAAGTCCTGGATGCTAAAACGAAAAACAAGTTCTAGATGCTAAAGCAAAAGCGAGTCCTAGATGTTAAAGCAAAAGCAAGTCCTAGATGCTAAAGCAAAAAACAAAAAACACCATGTACACCATGTGCAGACAACACAAAGACAACACAAAGACTTATCTATCATTCTCCCCCTAAGTCTTGTGCGTCGTCTTGTGGGAGAGTTGAACCATCCTGATCTTGGAGCAGAGCTCAAGGAACTTGATCCTTCCAAGAGGCTTGGTGAGCAGATCCGCAAGGCGATCCGTGGTGTTGATGTAGCTTGCCTTGATGCTTCCATCATCCAAGCGACCTCGGATGAAATGGTACTTCACCGGATGTGCTTGCTCCATTCATGGAAAACGGGTTCTTTGCGGGCTAGAGCGGACTTGTCTGTCACCCCGAGCTCCACCGCTTGATGTCCCGCCGAGAGATCACCAGCGATCGAGCGAGCGAGTGCTCGAGTCGAGCGGTGGAAGCCGCTATGTACTCGGCCTCACACGGTGACAGGCCACCACCGCCGCTTGGATCGATCGCCGATGAGCGAGGCACTTGCCGAGGAAGAAGAGAATCCGCTTGTGCTCTTCTTTGGTGTCGATGTCGCGCGTGGTCACTTGTCGTTGTACCCGACGAAGTGTGCGCGCCAGACACCTCGGGTAATGGAGGCCGTGGTCAAGGGTCCCGCAACATAGCGGATGATCCTCTTCACATCCTGCCGATGCTCGTCGTCGATCGTTGCATGAACCGACTAACGAGCCGACGGAGAATGCCAAGTCCGGTCGTGTGTGGGCGAGGTAGCGAAGGCTCCCACAAGACGCCAGATCGCGAGCGTCCACCTCCTCCGTCGTCTTTGTCGCGGCTCGGCTTCATCCTCTCCTCCATCGGAGTGAGAGCCGGGTTGCGATCGGTGAGCCCGGCTAGCTCAACGACGCGCTTGGCGTGGCGGTGCGTCGAAGTGTGATCCGGAATCATCCCGTGCACCTCGATCCTAAGTAGAAGGAGAGGGCCCTGTGTCACTCATCCGGAAGGTGGCCTTCATCTCTTCCTTGAATGCCGCCACCTCGCATCCTTGGTGCCGGTGATCACCAAGTCGTCGGCGTAGACCCACCGCCAGGCATTTTCTCCATCGCCCGCCGGTAGATGGCGCCTCGTGCGGACTTTGCTCAAGCCCATCCCTTTCGGCGTGGAGTCCAACTTGGCGTTCCACGCCCTCGGTGCTGTCACAAGCCATGAGGGTCTTGCGCAGCGAGCACCTGCCTCCTTGCCGGGATCGCAAATCCCGCGGTGATGCACGTGACCTCCTCCTTCAAGTCGCCGTTAAGAAATGCCGACTTGACATCCATGTGATGAACACGCCCGACCTTCTGGGCAGCTAGCGCAGGAGGAGTCGCACGGACTCCATCCGTGCGGACGGGTGCGGCGTCATCGAAGTCGACCCCCGCTGCGCACGAAGCCTCGTGCCACCAAGCGAGCCTTGTGCTTGCGATGGCGCCGGCCATCCGCTTCGGCTTGAACACCCACTTAAGGGTGATCGCGCGGTGGCCGGCGGGAAGATCCGCCGGCTCCCACGTCCGGTTCGCTCGGCGGCGTCCATCTCTGCTTCATCGCGACACGCCACGCCGCGTCTCCTCCGCCTCGGCGAAGGAGGCGGGGCTCGCCGTCGTCGCATGCCAAGTGCGCCTCGCCTCGCGATCGCGCTGCGCCGATCCGAGGACAGGCGGCTTGCCGGGATGTTGTCCATGGTACGATAAGCGCGAGGCTCGTCGTCGTGGTAGGCGTCGACGCGGTCCTCGTCGTGGGGCAATGAGTAGCGAACTCCACCATGCGCCGCTCATCGTGGGACCGGCCGTTGGGGCGATTCGGTGGTGTGGTCGCGGTGCGAGAGAGTGGTGGCCGGTGGTGAAGGGCGGGCGTGGCCGTGCCGAAGGTGGTGGAGCACTCGCCGAGGCGGTGGCGAGCAAGGTGTCGAGGTGGGCGAGCTCGGTGAAGACGTCTTTGCTAGCTCCCGCTCTCTCGAAGTGGGCGTAGTCGACAACAAAGTCCCCGAGTCGAGGCCGAACCGCCGCCCACCGCCTTGTCCCACGTCGGCCCGCCGCCGTCGAACACGGCCACGCGAGATGCGGGCCTTGGCGTGACAGGTCGAGATGCGGTAGGCTTCGAGCCTCGCGTGGCCGATGAACACTCCCGAGTGCTCTGCCGTCGAGCTTGCCGATGTGGCCAAGCTCCTTGGCGAACGCGAGGGCCAAGACCGCAAGTGGGAGACCGCCGGCTTGCGCCATGCCAAGCCTCGTGCGGCGTCCGCCGTCGAGCGCCTTGGTAGGCGGCGGTTGAGGATGTAGACGGCCGTCACCACCGCCTCTCCCGAAGGCGGCCGGTATCCTCTGCGAGGAGGGCGAGCCATCCCCACAACCGTCAGTTGCGCTGCTCGGCGACGCCGTTCTGCTGCGGGCATGCGGCGCGGAGTAGTGGCGTGAATGCCCTCATCGGCGCGATGACGGCGCGAATTCGTGCTGCGAATTCGCCGCCGTGCCGTTGTCTGCGCAAAGACGCGCGACTTGGCCGCGCTCGCCTCGCGGCGACTGCGTGCGCTGATGGCGTCCGCGACCTCTCCTTGCTGCCGAGGACCATCACCCACATGTAGCGGGAGAGGTCGTCGACGGCGGCAGGAAGTAGCGTCGTCCTCCCGGTGTGGCGGTGTCACCGGGCCACACAAGTCCCGTGCGAGCTCGGCGTCTCCTTGGCTCGAAACTCGCCTTTGGAGAAAGGAGTCGCATCGCCGTCAACACGCAGACGTCGCGAAGCGCTCCACATGGTCAAAACACGGCAGCCTCGCACCATTTCCGTGGCAGCCGAGCCACTTCGGGCCTCGAAGTGAAGGTGCCCAAAGCGCTCGTGCCGCGCCACGCCTCGTCGTCCCGACGAGCGGCGAGACAGAGGGTTGTGCCACTGCGCGTGAAGAGTGTAGAGTCGATTTGCGCCTCTGGTTACCTTGGCAAGAAGGCGGCGTCGAAGATCCCAAATCCGCAGCACCGTGCTCGATCTCGACACGCGAGCCGTTCTCATCCACCGTCCCAAGGCGATGATGGAGTTCCGCAGATCGGGGATGTAGTAGACGCCGGTGGCGGCGGTGCTCGCGATCTTGGCGGCGAAGACGACAGAGCCGACGCCTTGATCTCCACGGCGAGGCATCGCCGAACAGCGGTGCCTCGAGCGCTGAGTCGAGCTCGAGAAGAACTCCCGCCGCCGGTCATGTGGTGGGTGGCGCGGTGTCGAGCACCACCGTCGGTCTTGTCATTGCCGGAATCGCCGCCGAGGAGGCGTGTGCTTTTGGCTCGTCAAGGTGGAGGAGAGCCGCTGCGGCCGTGCCGGCTGGGTGGTTCGATGCTCGCATGAGCAATGAACAGGACCGCTGCTCCTCCTCCTCCGCTGCGCGCGCGTGGGCACGGCGCGTCGTGGTATCGACAATCCTTGGCCCAATGACCAAGTTTGCGCGATTGTGGCAAGAGTCGTCTCGTCTTGCGCTTTGCTTGCCCGGCATCGCCGCCTGGCGCCTCCTCGCGCCCTGCTGGCGTCTTTGCGTGGCTTGCGCGCTTGCCATGCTTGCGTCGCTGTCGTGGAAGAAGGCTCCCTTCTTCCTGTCACCTGGCCGTGACCACCGCTCCCGAGTGAGGAGGAGCTTCCGCCAATGGTGACGGGTCGAGAGGCTCGTGGTCGTGGCTCATCGATGTCGGCGACCTTGAGGCGACCGCGCCTCCTCGATGGTCATCGTGGAAAGGTCAGCAGAGACCCGATCGGCGAGCCATCCGCTTGTACTTCTCGGGACGCGGCGGAAGAGCTTCTCCACGCTCTCTCTCGCCGTAGGTGTCGTCACCGGCGCACGGCTTACGCAGCGAGTGTTGAGGCGGAGAGCAAAGTCATCAACGTCTTCACGGCTTGAAGGCGAGTTCTCCCACTCCGTCGTAGTGCTCGCAATGTAGACTTGCGCGCGCGGTCGGCTGCCGATGCGTCTTTGCGGCGATGGCGTCCCAAGCCTCTTTGGCGATCCGCTTGTTGGTAGCGAAGCGCATCTCGGGCGGGCTGCGGCGATGAGAGCATCCAGCGCCGTCGATCTGGTCGTGTCGGCGTCGCCGTCACCGATCGCATCCCACATATGCCGCACTGGAGCTTTACCTCATCACCGCAGCCCATTCGGCGTAGTTGGTCTTGGTGAGGTAGGCCACCGCCGCCGGGCGGCGTCCCGACGGCGACTGGTACTCGTGGTGACCACGATCGAACCGGGAGAGAGCGCGTTACTGTGAGGCGCGCTCTCCGTCGACCGTCACGCCGCCGCCCGCGTGCCTCCTCCAGAGCGCCACCGCCGTGGCGCGCCTCTTCAGAGCGCCGCGGCGCGCGCCCGCGCTGTCTGGCTGCCGCGCGCGCTCGTGGCGTCGCGCGCCGCCATTGCACCGTTCGCCCTTGCGCGCCTCCTCTCCAGCGGTGAGGGTCGCGTCGCCGTTGTCATCAACAGAGCCGGGCTGCTGCTGTTGCTGCCGCGTAGAGCTTTGACCTCTGCTGCCGCGCCGACGCGCCGCATCGCCGCCGCCGCTTCGCCTCGCTCTCGCTGCTTTGCCCGCTCGCGCTGCCGCCGCCCGCGCCCTTTCGCGCGCCGCCGCGTCTCGCCGCGCCGCTGCGCCGCTTGCGCTGCTCGCGCGCGAAGCTCGGCCGTCACGACGCCTCGTGCTCGAGGCGCCGAAGGCCGAGAGCGCCTGCGGACATGGCGCGCATCGGGGCATTGCGTGGAGAGAGGGCGCCGACGAGCCGCCGCCGCCTCTCGGAGGAGTGGCGAGGGACAGCCGAGCCGCCGCCTTGCTCTGCATTTGGGCTGCTGTGAGGCGGAGAAGGAGATGAGCGGGAGATGCTCAGCTCTGAGAATACTAAGGCTCGATACCACTTGTTAGTCGCTGGACTCTTGCTCTTGGTGATAGCAAGATCCTTACTCTCATGGAGAGGATGACACTAGGAGATGGGGCAAGTTTTCTTGTTTATTGCTCACACAATACCATACCAACCTGAGGGGTTGGAGATACATATTTATAGGCTGCTAGTCAGCCAAGCATATGCCAAGATGCTATCCTGGACTAGTCCAAGATGCTGTCCTAAAGCTAGTCTAAGATGCTAAAGCAAAAAGCAAGTCCTAGATGTTAAAGCGAAAAACAAGTTCTAGATGCTAAAGCAAAAGCGAGTCCTAGATGCTAAAGCAAAAGCAAGTCCTAGATGCTAAAGTAAAAAACAAAAAACACCATGTACACCATGTGCAGACAACACAAAGACAACACAAAGGCTTATCTATCAATGTGATTCCCACATCTTTTCATAACGAAATATTTTTTCACCTGATCTCCTTATCTTGTTGCCCTCCTCTCTATTGGTAATAAGAAGAATAGGGGAATGATCAGATGATGCCGCTGTTAAATGCTGAATTAAAGCGAAGGGAAATAATGTGGACCAATTTGCATCAGCTAGAGCCCTATCAAGACGGACCCGAATAGATACATTATCTGCAAGCCTTCTTTCCCATGTCCAATCCAAACCAACATACCCAATATCACATAAACCACATGTATCCACCGCTTCTCTAAAACTATTGATGAGGTATTCGTCACGCTTATTAGGGCCAATTTGATCTTCTCGTCGCAACACTTCATTAAAATCACCAATACAGGCCCAGGGAAGGTCAGATTCTGCCCTCAAAAATTTTAAAAGGTCCCAGGTTTTATGTCTTTGAGCTCTATTTGCTTCTCCATACAACATTGTTAGCCGCCATGGAGGCTTTTCTGGCTCCTGTACCTCAACATCAACATGATACTTTGAAAAAGTCTTAAGTGAAAGAAGAACATTATTACTCCAAAAGACTCCCAATCCACCACTACGCCCAGAGCTATGCACAGCAAAGCAATTTTGAAAACCCAGAGTCCAACGAAGCCCTTCCACACGAGACTTAGAAATTTGAGTCTGATATGAACAGGATCGATGGGGCAACATCCTTCGCGAGATCGCGAAGCTCACGAACTGTCGCGGAGTTGCCAATGCCGCGACAGTTCCAACTTAGGATCCTCATTGCTCCCGGCGGGCCCCCTCACAGGGGTCCGCCGATTCCAGTAAATTATTTTTCTTGAGCCTTTTTGAGTCACGGGTAGTAGGCTCCCCTTTCTCCACTACTTCCTTGAGACTCATCCCTTTCTCTTGATCTGCTTTATCTGATTCAATGAGAAGAAGAGCTTTGCAAGAATTTCTGTGGTTCCTCCCCTCCACATTGTATTTCATTGATGACACAGTGCCACCACCATTTACAGGCATGTGGGCAGCATGTATATTGGAGCCTACCTCCATCAGCCCATCGAAATCAGCTCCTGGAACATCTCCCTGTCCAACTGATAGCCTTTTCCTAGCTGTTTTATCTTCAAGTGTGTTCCTCTCCTTGAAATTATATTTCAGCAGGCTAGCAGTGTGATTTGTTATCCCCTCAAACTGAGCATTTGCTGTTGAATTCATTTCTGTTGTATGTCCAGACTTCTTACTCATCAATTCATCACTTCGCCCACTGGAAATTGTGGAAGGTGGCCCTCCTCTCCATCTCTGTCTCATATCCGGTGATGCAAGAAGAAAGTCACCGTACTGGAGATTTGCCTCATCATGCATCCCGTCACCACACTCATCTTTAATGTGACCAATTTGACCACAAACAGCACAAAACCTTGGGAGCTTCTCATACTTAACTTTGAAGGACTGAGATATATTTCCTTCCACGCCGCGGACAGAAACTGGAATCACACGGATTAAAGGTTTCTTGATGTCCATACATACACGAACACGAAGGAAATTTCCCCACCCCCATCCATCTTCTCCCACCTCCACTTGTAGAACCTGACCAATTCTGCTAGCTAATTGCTTCCCAATCTTTTCCTTCATAAAAGTTGGGGGAAGATCGTAAATCCTCACCCACACTGACATGTGCTCAAATTTGATTGCCGATGGTCTGGTCACCCCATCATATTCTGCTACCAAAAATGCATTTCCACGGAAAATCCACGGGCCTTCCTCCATAACCTTCGTCCAATCCCCTTTACAAAAGAACTGGAGAACAAAAAGATTTTCTCCTAATGCCTTGAACCTAACCTCTTTGGCTAAACTCCAAGCATACCTCATTTGGCTAAAGAGGGCAGCATGGCTGAAACTTTTCGATGAATAAACAGAGCCAATAGCCATCCACTTCGAATCTGCTCGAAGTTCTTGTACATCTTCCTCCAAAATTATCTCATCTGTTTCCTCATCTCTTAGTTCTAAGCGCTCCAAAAGATCCCCAATTTGATCAGGCGATTTTCCTCTTTCTTCATCCTCCTTTTTCTGCCTAGGCGATTCCATTGTAAAGAAACAATTTCTCTCTCACGATTCCAGCAGAAGCCCTTGTATCACCAAGGACGGGCAGCAAACTAGGTTTGCCCCTTGATCGTCCCGAGTGATAGCAAAGGATCTAAAGAAAATCGCAAGAGATTTGGATGGATTCTGCGAAAAAACTCCTGATGGGAGCAGACACCACCAGGAGGTCTGGAACTCTCCCGAGAGAGAGTAGTTGGTTTTTTCCTCCCGCCCAAAGTAGTAGCGTCTGTGGATAATTGGGCCGAGAGGCATCTCGTTGGGCTTTCCGACTTGTTATAGATGGGCTGGACATTTGGAGAAATAGTTTAGGCGGCCCAGGGTCCATGGGTGCATTACGCTTTCTTTCTTTCTTTCTTTCTAAAAAAATGTACGATTTAATGCAAGCATAAAAAATAAATCTACTTATACCTAATTCTATGAACTAAGCTGTGGACCCGATAGATCATGGACTGCTCACAGCGCGGCACACAAACCCATCTATCCCTACCGAGACCAATTGTACGGGCGTTAGTCATTCCGGTAGCCTTTTTAAAACACTTTTCCTTCGCTGTCCCTCCGCCCTGGCACCCCTAACCCTCTTTTTGCTCGTTTAATCTTAATTGAGATGAACATGATTAACTGTTATTTATCATTACATGCTATGAAATGTCTGTTTGTTAAATATATTCAGTTTGTAAGTTTGCACATGAGATACTTTTACCAATTGGATTTTAGCATGTCATACTCGTCCAAATGAGTTCAATTCAATCAGACTTAAGAATCTTGTTATTCACTTAGAGAATAGTTTTGGAGAATTTGCTGCTGACTTGCTTGAAGTGTCCATGTATTGTCAAATGCTCATGTTATCATATGACTTGTGATGTGCCAGACTTCTGGGATGGATAAATGGTAGTGTGTGATTCAGGAAGCCAATTGCTTTTGCTGCTTCCATGTTCCAAATCTATTACACTGTACAAGGGGTAAGGGCTGGCTTCATCGTTCACCCATGATCTTCTTTTTATTTCCTTGTAGAGCTTAATTGCTACATTTTTAACTTGATGTATGCAACCATCCAAACCTAAGTGCATTACCATCACTTGCTGATCTAACAAGTGGACTAGTTAAGACTGGTAAAGATTCATCTTATCCTAATCATATGGTGGACAGGTTGTTAAGATTAGTCTTAACTCTTCCAGTTTCAACTGCAACCACTGAGAGATGTTTTTCAGCTATAAAACTTGCGAAGATGCGACTTCGAAGTACAATGGGAGATGGATTTCTACGAGATTGTTTGGTAATTTATATTGAAAAGGAATTGGCCGCAAAGATTAGTAATGATGATATTATTAAGGCCTATGATCTTGCTAGTTGTCGTAGAGCTAGGTTTAAGTTAATAGAGATGTAATTTTCTTTGCATTGTAATTTGCAAAATATATTACTCTGATATGTGACTATTGGATCGGTAAATCCGGCATGGTTCATTGGTTCTACTCTACTTGTTGTCCATATTGCCCCCCCATATCCAATTCCTGGCTCCGCCCCTGGAGCCATATTACAAGAACTGGCATAGATAGATCAACTATATTCTACAACGTAGCGTAACATAACACCACCAATCTGCCCCTTCTTGTTGTAACTAGTAAGATATTCATATGTTGTGACAGAGTATTAAAAGAGAGTAATATATATTAGCTATGCAATATTAGTATGATGGTTCAGTAAAAAAACTCCAAATATATTTTATGGTTTCTTATAAACTTATTTGCATGTGATTGATATCTTATTTATACTCAGATTCATGTTGAAAAAAGAAACAACTGAACAATTAAAGATGTGAGCTTCTAAAGTTACATTCTTTTGTAAGAATGCATGAGCATTTGGTCTAGCTCTTTTGACCCTAGAAAGAGGAGGGGGCTAATAGGAGGTGACGAAGTGGGCTCTATTTTCTAAGGAGAGACTCTATCCGGACGCGGAATAGTTGATGGCTCATCCCAATGCACCTAAGTTACAAAAAGCAATCATCTATAACCACACGACTTTTCCAACCATACAAAATGGCAATAATAAATAAGTAGATACCTTCAGGGATCTTTAGCTTGATTCAGGCCACATTGGGTTAAGATTTTCACTGCCAACTATAGTACTAGTAAACCTACATGACAATAGAAACAACAGATTATGAATTATGCAAATATGTTTTGTAAGTGCTTGTGCACAAAGTGTGAACAAAACCTGATGAAATTTTAGAAGTTCTGTCTAACACCAAGGACCTAAAAAGTTGTCCTGATGATCATGAAAGACATCTTCAATAAATACGCACAAATTTAAAGCTAAACACTCAGATTCCATTTGGAACGCAGAAATTTCACAGGGAACCATTCAATTCCCACAGGAATAGGAAAAAAATCTCGTATTCTAAACGAGGCATAAAACTGAATCTGTACAACATATATAACCTCGCATGAACTTAAAGTAGACATGTCCTTCACCTTTTAAAAGGTCAGTTAATTAAGGAACCTTTCAGACCTGTCACTTTATTGTTGACTAATTACGTATATTGCAGTTCTGCTAGATTAAAAAAAGGTTTAACACTTTTGGATTAGATGCCTACCTTAACAATTATATAGATGAAGTAGCAGCAACTACACTTACATAGATTTGCCCCTCAGCTTCCTCCTTGATCAAGTCCCAACATGATTAATGGTGTAAAAACATGATCATCTAATACTCGATCTTCAGATTTTTGCCATTCTGATTCCTCACTGATCAAGCCGACCTGACTGATGGTGCAAAAATGTTCATAACTCTATACTGAATTTCGAGTTTCAAACATTCAACAAAATGCTGTGAGGTCCAAACAAAGAAGGTTACCTTAACTTTTTAAGTAGCCAACAGCTATGAACAACCTTAGCCACCTCAACCACCACCTAGATCAAACACTGAGCACAAAAGCATTTGTTCCAAATCTTTAGAAATATACCATACACCTTCCATTTTCAAGAAATAGAAGCTGGGTAATTAAGTCAAACCAAAATGAGAAGAACCCATGTGACTATTAGAAATAGAACCTTCCATTTAGATAGATGTAATCAAACTCGAATGAGCTCCAATGCCACAAAATATCAGTTCATTAATGAACCTCCACATACCTCAGCATTAAGAGATTATAACATTATGTCGTGATTTAGCTCATCATTGATACACCTGGAGATGTCCCAATGTGCGCAGTGAGACCAGAAACTACTAAGGGGCATGAAACTGAAATGAACTAACCACTAAAATCTATACTCATGTAGGCATTATTTAGGGAGTACACTGTAGGTAAATTAATGGGTCTTGCTGCCAGTGTTTGTCATCCTCCCTTGAAAGTACATGGTACAAATTAGTGTATTGAACAAATTGCTATATACTCGGTGGCATCCAAATCTGTCTATTGAACACAGACAGTGAAATTAATCTATCAAAGAGAACAACCATGGGCCTCACGGCACAAAATACATCAATGTTGCTTGATTTATACTTAGGAAAAGGAATTGAACAAATTGCATACAAAAACATCACGCCATCTCATTCTGCAACAACTCGTAATCTGAGTGTCATGTATACAAACCCATGGATTTGATCCAAGAAAGGTACCTACAAAATTTATGGAAGGCGCGGACGATGCTATCACCATGTGCACTGTGCACGACCTATGCCCTTGCACAGCGGCGCTGAGCAGATTAGTGGCTGCTGTGCCAGTAGGGGCAGCGTAGAGGTAGGTGCTTGCCACGGTGGTGGCGGCACGCTCGAAGACCATGGGGCTTGGCCCTCACGGCAGAGCTCTCACGCTGCTGCTAGGCCGGTCATGCCCGCATCGACAACAGTGAGGCAGAGAAAGGGTGGCGGCGTTGGGAGGCAGAGAAGACAAGGGATTCATGTGGAGTTGGAATGATGGATTGTGTGGGGGGATGTGGCAGCTGGTGAATAGGGAGGGGAGGCGACGGTAGGCAGACAGGGAGAGGAGGCGACAACAAATGCGGTGGGAGAGGAATTGCTCTAAGGGCGCAGTAGCTGGGCTTAGGAAGGGATGGGGCTTGGTCTTTTAGTCGATTTTCCACGAACGTGCAGTGTTGGGGGCGTCGTGGGCTGGGCAGCACATGTGGGAAGCGAAGGAAGGACCGGGTGAACGGACAAACTCACATATTATATTAGTAGAGATATGCTCTCTCAGTCCATCATTCACAACAAAAATCACCTTCTGATCCTAAACTTGGCAGCTGCAATGGGCATGGCTGGCTGGCCTGGCCCCAAGGCACCAACAGCCTCTAGCAACCTTCACTGTTTCACGGTTTTAACACGAAGGCACCAATGCCCACGCCACACTAGACAGTACAACGGGATGCAGTAGGCAATGCCAAATCAAAAGCACCACATAGAGACATCACATCCGGATAGAAGAACATTATAGGCCCTGTTCGAGGAGAACATATCTGGTGGACAAGGGCAAATTCATAGACATGCACAAATCTGCACTGCCCCCTGTGATCATCACTCTCCTCCCCAACCTGACTCTCTCCCCCATTCATGGCGCCTCCTCCCCTCTCCAATAGCTAGGGTTAGGTCATGCGACTCCTCCCATTGGTGTCCACCTCCTTCGACGCCGCCTCCCCTTCAACGTCACCTCCATAGCCCTTGCCACCTCCCTCTCTAGCACCACTTCGCAGGGAGGTGAAGGCCACCACACCTTGGTGACTCTCCTCGAAAGGTAGCGTTAGCGACGTCTCGCCTTCGGTGCCATCTTCGATGAAATGGCTACCCCAAGCTCAACTAGCTGTGTCATAAGAAATTGTAGCAACAGATGTGAATGATTGTGATTAAATCCTAAAAGTTTAGGTTGTGAGTGAATTGTACAAGTTCAGGTTGTGTCGTTTTGACAAGTTATGAACAATGTTGTTTTATGAATGGAACCATGGAAAGCATATTTATGACTCAATTGTGAGAAATTTTGAAGACTGTGTTGTTGTGAGCCAGGAAAATTAACATAATCAGGAAGTACTGATGTATCAGTTTTCTGTTAGCTCTTGGATGGAAGCATCTTATAGAAATTGTAAATGCATGGAAGCAGTGTGAAATTGTCATCTTGCTTGAACCTGATGCTGTTCTTGAACTCAAGAAAATCAGTAATTGTCGTTCTCATGAGCTAACAAACATTGCTTGCTACAAATTGACCTGAACCTAATTCTGTGTTTGATCCTTGAAAATATCCTCTGATATGTGCATGCATCCTGTCCATGGGTATGTTGTTACTCTGGTGTGCTATAATTGCACAAGACACAAAAAATTGCTTTTCACAGCTTTTCACTTTGGCAAGCATGAAACCTAATCCTATACAGCTGCTAAAAGGATGGTACACACACAGAAAACTTGTGAACAACATTAGGTAGCATAAAATAGTATCAGTTCACATTTTCAAATTCGACTTGATACTTGTGAATAGCATCGGGTAGCATAGTTGAGAAAAGTATTAGGCTGCTGCAAGGAACACAAGTAGAAACAAGAGTTCAGTACAGTTTTAGAACTAAAGAGTAGAACACAAATTTCTCCACATGGAAACTTACAAGTAGTCACAATAGAAACAAGAGTACATGTCCACAAGGAATGGTTCTCACATACAAAATAGGGTATAAAACAAATAACTCACTACATCAACCAGAATTGGTTCCTATAACACTACATCAGTTCAGTACAAGGTGCTGCATTTTCTTGTTAAAGTTCTTCTCAGTTAGCAGCTAGCACTAGTTGTTCTTCTCAGTTAAGACTGCCATTTCTTCTCAATTTTTCGGAACAACAAACATTCAAATCGGCAGCATGCGGCAGATAACCTTGAAGAATTCACTTCCTGTAATTGTCAACAATGATGATTTCTATCAGATAAAAGACGAAGGTACTTATAAATTTATAATGCAAATTCTATTGTAATATAACCTAAAAATACCTAAATCATTGTTTCAGTTTCTTTATAGGAGAGTTGTGGCTGTCATGTGTGCCGATCTCATTGCATATCCTACACATTCAAATCGCCTTCCCTACGACTTTTTCTGGTTGTTCTCGCCAGGTCGATTCCTCTTGCATTTCCCTTTAGTGATGATATCGGTTGGTGGTAATATATCAATATGTTTAGGGATGCCACAATAAAGATATCCTTTGATCTCCTTGACTCTAGTTTGTTGTTGGGCAGGAAGTTTCGATTGTACTTCATCCAAAATCTTTTCAAATTTCACACTCACATTTTGCATGCCACCAAGTGAAGGTCTAGCTCTATGTATCACATTTTCCTAGCCATTACGCATGTTTAAGACCAGCCTTTTAACTTCTTCCTCCATGGGATCCTTGGGCATTTCCTCCAGAACATTGTCATCCTCATAAAAAACAACATCCCTCCTGCAATTGGTGGTCCACCTTGTTATAACATAATGACTAGGAAGCTCATGTAGCTGTGCACCTCGTAATACAGGGATGATGTGATGGCATGGAATTCCATGAGTGTCAAATAACATGTAGGAGCAATGGGAGATGATCGTGTTAGTATCACATGTGACTTTCTCTTACCTTCTTGCCATCCCCTGTCACTGTTGTAACAATAGTACCACCTACAACCAAAACACCAATGCAATTAGTCCACTATCCAATACAAAAAGAAAACCTGGCAACATGGGCATATGTTTTTTTTAAAACTCGAGAGCTATGTCCTCATCTTCAAAAATCATCCCCACAGTAGGCTTCAACTCATCATTCACTACCGGTGTGGCAGATGAACCTTGCATCGATAAAGATGGTTTAGGCTAACAACAATATAAATCACTGAAATTAAGAAAATTTGATTAGTATGTGCAACTCACATAGAACGGGATATTCAAAGCCTTTTGGGGAGTTCTATAGCTATTGCTCATGATGAGTGATTGCGGATCATCAATTGGCAAGGTTAGTGGCCGCATAGTGCTCACATCTTCATTCAATCCATTTGGCTACAATGCCCTTCAAAGATCAATCAACGCACCTCCTTCAAAACCAAATAGAATGTAAACATGAATCACACATACCTCATGTGCGGAGAAGGAGGCAGTAGAGATACAGTGGGCCAGCGACAACGGGCCGAACAGGGGAGCTAGATCGGAGCTGGGCTGGGCGACGGTGCGATGGTGGAGATAAGGCAGATAGGGGTGGCTACGAGAAGGGGATCGATGGGAGGAAGTGGTGCGTGTGTGCATTTGATTTGGGAAACCAGCGTGTGCAGCGGCGTGGGTGGATGGGGGGGTTGCGGCACCGATGGGAGAGGAGAGCCGTCGGACGGGAAGGGGAGGTGCTGATGGAGGACAGCGGCATGGCAGATTGGGCACTAACCCTACCTCGGTGGGGAGGGGCAGAAGAGGGCGTGCTAGGAGAAGACAACCAAGGGGTTTTTGCAATCTGCTCAGTGCAGTCGTGGGGGGCGCACAAGAGCAAAGTGGGAAGGGGGAGCCACCCGCCTCCATCTCGGGTTCCCATCTCAGATCTGACGGCATGGAGTGGATTCATGCATATGTCCATGAATTTTCCCTTGTACACCAGATATGTTCTCCTGTTACAGCTATCTTTTGCTTTCAAAAAGTCGAAAGCCCTTCCAAACAGGCTAGCCTTAAATTGGCTTTAGGGAGAAGCTAAAAGCTAACTTGTGAGAGAATTAACTAAAAGCTGAAAAGCTAAGGGAGAGGTGATTTTCTAGTTTTTAGTGGATTAAAGTTGGGACATTGCCACTGAAAGTTGGTGGAAATCAGGGGCGGACCCACCGGGGGGTCAGGTGGGGCTGGTGCCCCATAGGGCTGTAAATGAGCCGAGCTCGAGCGAGCTCACTGCCTCAAGCTTGAGTTTGTTAGAGAATCGAATCAAACTCGAACCGAGCCTTAGAATCACCCGAGCCTAGAGTTAGGCTCAAGCTTGGCTCATTTATCTTTCGAGCCGATCTCGAGTCGAACTTGAGACGAGCGAAACACGAGTAATTCACGAGTCTTTAGCTTTTTATCTACCATAAGCTTAGCCAACTGCAGTCTATCTTGTTCTTAGGCTTAAACCATTGTCTTATTTATAAGCCCGGTGTGATTTGGACAATACAATTGATAAAAAATTTGAAATACATATGTATACACTTTAAAGAGTCATGCTTAGCAATAATGAACGAGCCTACTCGAGCTTTTCGAGCTCGAGCTCGATAAGCTTGCGAGCTTCAGCTCAAGCTTGAGCTTGGCTTGTTTATAATTCGAGCCGAACTCGAGTCAAGTCTAAGACGAACCGAACCCGAGTAGCACACGAGTCTCGAGCATTTTTTACAGCCCTAGTGCCCCATACCGCCGCAAGGGCAAGCCGGGAGCGAGCCATGCAGAGGAGGCGTCGGGCCGGCCGAGGCCAGTGAAGGCGCAGGCGATGGCTGGGACTGGCACATCTGGCCAGAAAGAAAGGCAGCAGGAGGAGGCGCCAGTGGAGAGAGAGGATAAGAAGAGAAGAAATGGAGGAAGAAGCCAGAGAGAAGAGTAGAGCCATACGATGGAAAGAAATGGAGAATGGGAGGAAGAGAGGAGAGCTGGAGGGAGTTGTCGGTGAAGAAAGAAATGGAGAGAGGCAGTCAGTGGAAGAAGTGAAGAAAAAAAGAGACTGGATGAACAGAAGAAAAAAGAAGAGAGAGAGAGAAGCGATAGTAGTAAAAGAAGAGAGAAGAGAGAGAGAGCCAGGATGGGAATTTTTTATTTATTTGGCATCGTTGTGTCACGGTACTTTGAAAATTGGCCCTATACACCACAGAATTTTAAATATAGCCCCATTGGCGAGCACAGAAAGACCCGAGGGTGATGTGTGGCACATACCTCGCTACCAGGTTGTGGGTGCGCCTGTTTCATTAAATGGTGATCTCAAGAACCAGTTTGTTGAGACAATGGTTGGATTTGATACAGTTTGCAAGTTAAACATCATATGACACTAGAATTGTCGCAGAATAAACAAACCCTGAAAACACTTTGAAAGGCTTAAAATACAGTGTACCATTGTCAGTTTGCCAGTTCTGTTATTTTGTATGAAAATTTCTTTTCAGGTAAATTCTCAGCTTGTAAGTAATGTTTGCCTAGATGTAATGTGGCAAGTTACCGAAGTCTGGTAACTCGGTATTCAGTAAACCAGTGAGTAAGTCCTATTAACTCCTAAATTTTGATCTTAAATCCACCGCTGGTGAAAATTATACAGCCCCTTGTTCGGTTCGTCATCAAGGGTACTTAAAATATTCCATCATTCATTCGCAGACAAAGCAGCCAGCCAGTCCAACAAAATTCAGATTATCAAACAATCTTCTAGGAAAAACTCCGGCCATCAGCTACAGCCGCATTTCAGTTATAAAAACAAAATGCAGCTTATGGTAAAAAAAAGTAAGAAAAAATAAAACTCCCCAAACAAGGCTGTAGTGTAATACATCAAGTTCCATGTGAAACTGCTGCTGTAGTGTACTAACTTAACTCTGACCCATGCACGTTAGGTTAACTTCTCACAGGACAGCACAGCTTACCATGCTTTCTTAAGCGTACAGTGTACTACAAGACTACAAGTCCATTAATACTAGTACTAATGGCTAATCAGCGTGAGCTAGTTGTGCTGCTCAACGAGCTACGGACTACGGAGCACTAGTTAAAATTGAAAACCAACATGTACGGTAGCTGCTGGGGAGAAGGACATGGGCGACATGCATCCGCACCCACCATTTCCAAGGCAACAGTTTGTAGCTGTTCCCACGGCTGTATAAATGCATATCATAACCCTAGTTAACTAGACGCGAGTGAGGCTGCCGTCTCACACGGTTGATGCCTTCGTGGATAGATTCTTTTTGGTGTGGTTGACATTTTTAAATTATGTTTGTTTATAAGAGATAATATAAAAGAGATATTTATGTACAATTTTGATCGATATAGATAAAAATAATCGACTTATAGATCACGTCTTAAAAAGATACTTCATTTGAAAACTAGTTATTATAGATAAGCTAAAATCCATAAACAAAAGAAAGCAGACATGGTGTATACCCAGATTATTTAGCTAAAAGTGATGGACAAAACCCCCGTTAGTTTAGCATGTACTTAGATTCGTAAAATTTTCATTGGAAATTCACACTATATAATTTAGTTTTCACATGAATAAGAAAAAGTTCCCGCTTTTCGAATGGTAAAGTGCGATTTCAAATTCTTAGGATCTATTTGATACATAGAGGTATTTTTGCAAAATAAAACAATACAACCTCTATATGAACTAGTTTAATGTCCGTGTTGCTATGGAAAAAAATCATATGAGCTAACACATCAAGTTGAAGTTGACAGATCTGGCTTATGCTACTCTCAGCTTCGCTGCAGCTCCTTGTCAAGCTCCACCCCAGGCTCCGCTGCTGAGCTTGACATACACTACGTCCTCAGCCAGGCATCAGCATTGTTGTGTCACCTATAGCCAAATTAGACTATATTGGGACCAGTAGAGGTGGTCTCACTCGACAGTGATGAACAAGATGACCTAGCGACATCAACATCTGTTGCAACCTTATTTGTTGGTGGAGATTGAAAAGTAAAGAGATATAATGTGATGATAGAGACTCATATAAGAGGAATTTGTGGGAGGCAAAAAAAATTTAGTGGTTAATTTGTTTGTTATGGGGTGATTTTTTTGTTAGAAATTATTTAGGGTGGAAGAGGGATATGAGAGGAGAGTAGGGAGGTGAAGAACGTATCACTCAACACTCACCAACTTCTTCTTTTAAGTAGTAGAGATATCATGAAAGCTCAATGAGGAATGCCTATGACTTTGGAGACAGGCTTATGTAGTCCTGGTGCTTTTTCGGGCTAGCCCGAGGCTCAACCAGCATAGCACTGCCCAAGCACGACACACATGAAGTACTGGGCCAAGCCGGGCTTAAGAATTGGGCACATCAGGCGGCACAGCACGACATGATCCAATGGGTCATGCTCAGGGCGTCACAACCTGAAAAGCTCAATGTAGCCCAACATACCTCGCCTGATGCAACTACTAGTGCGCTAGGACAAGGAGGAGGAGAGGGAGGAGTAGGGGAGGCCTCCTACAAATGGGTAATCGGGGAAAAAAGCAAGAGAGAGAAGCGGGAAAAGAAAGAAGGGGAAAAGGAGGGAAAGAGGGAAAAGGGGAATGTAGAAATTTAAGTAATTATGTAAAATTGTGGACACGTAAATATTTGAACTACTGAGATGATGAAGAACTAGATTCCTTGCCCTTCATCTTCTTCCACAAGTGGGCATCATGTTTCCCTTGGATGGTCGCATCACTTGCACTGAAGCATATGACTCTATCTCGCTGGTGCCATACTTTTTTTAGTACAAGTTGAATACTCAAAAGAGCTTGTCTTTCACATGGTTGAAAGTGGCATAAAAATCCATATTGAGTGCCTCGCCTATTCCTTCCATAATATTTTCAATCCATCCAACTTCTTGTGTGGATAAAAAAATAGTAGCAAAACAACAGAGATGCCATATAGAACCAAAATATTTGAGAAATTTTATCTCCATCGACGTAACAATAGGGCCTAAAAGTGCATCATGTCTATATCTAACAAATGACTACACAATTAGCCAAATATAATCGATCACTAAGCATGAGGTAGGGTAATAAACACCGGATAACTCATTAGTTGCTTCGTAGAAAGAGTATAAAAATATCTCGAAAACGATTAACAATGGTCCATTCTAAATCATTAAGTATGAAATCATTCGGTCCAAATCAGTAAGTATGAAATCATTCTCTTAAGCATTAGCATTGACAAAAATAGTTATAGTATTTTCATACCCTTCTGACTTTTTTAGCATGATGTATGTTGAGTTCCACCATACCTTCATGTTAAGACCAAATTTTTTTTGGCGCAATATCGTTGACCTTGCAATACTCTGTGAACCTAGCAGCCACTTGAGGGTTACTTGAGATGAAACAAATAGCATTGCAGATATTGTTTAAATATCCACCAATTACATCCATACCATCTTGCACAACGAGGTTGATAATGTGACATACGTACCTCTAGTGGAGAACATATCCACCTATATACGACTGTAGTTGGAGGGTGAGTGCATGACCGTCATATTCACCAAAGCATTATCAAGAGTGATAGAAATAATCTTATTATCTATCTTAAAATTGTGAATTACCTCAAGTATGTGTTCGGCAATGGCCTTCCCGATGTGTGTGTAATCCATTAACTTAAACCTTATGACTCTTGTTTAGGTTGTACTGTTCATCTAAGTAATGGCAATAACACTAAAGTAGTAAGTTCTTTGGTGAGAAGAAGTCCAAATATCAAAAGTTAAAGCAAAAGAAAAAGTAACTTTTAGGAATTTTCTTTCAATGCAGCTAGCTCTCTATTGTAGATCACTATAATATAAGATTTCGTGATTCTTTTACTCACATGTTGGTACTGTGGGCAGAAACCACATTGGATCATTCTTTAAAAATTATGGCTCTCGCTCATCATAATAGGTAGTTCTTCTAAAAATATAAATCACACAATTTCATTGTGGGCTACTTAGGGGTTGTACATCCACGTACTTACAGTGTCGTGAGCGAAAAAGTTCAGCTGCGTCTGGACACCTCCTTCTTGGGTTCATCCTAACTTTTGCAAGCACACTTTGTAGTGTCGATTCAGATGCCCCGTCCCTCCACTCGAACCTACAGTCAATTCAGTTTTGCAATAATTACAAACTGTAGTTACCTATCTTTGGCCATTTACAATGTCGATTTTCCTGGCCATATGCTTCCAACACTCCACCCTTCTGTCAGTGGATAGTAGGGTTGATGATGATCCTCCGATCCTGCTGTGTGACAATGGGGGTGAGAAGTTATCGAAGACGGCGTTCTCATAGCCTTTCATACTATCCATGTGACGGTCATATATGCCGTAGTATCCCATGCCCAGGGAGAGTTGACGAGGATTGATGTAAGCATCGTCCTGCTCGGGAGGAGGAGTAGAGGGGGCGCGGGGGTGTGCTTTCTTGCTCCTCAGCCATGTTGACTTCTTCTTGCTAAACATATCAAGAGGTATATGAATGGAGAGAGTGTTAAGTTTGCTGGATTGCTGGTGTTGAGTTGTGTCAAAATGAGGCGAAGGGTGGGTTTTATAGGCATGTATAGAGTGGGTTGTTGCCTCCTTTGATTCTCTCAGAAAGAATTTTTTGGGGGGAGGGATTATGCCTCACCTTTCAAGGCCCTCTCTCATATTATGCCATGTGTCCCCCACCAATCTCAAAGCAATTCTTCTCCTATGACCTTCTCGTGATTTCTCCTCCATTGTTTTGGTCTTGTGCTCTTACACTCCCTCCCTCTACCATCTCCGGTGAGGCCAAGGCCAATTGGTGGTGAGGTGGGTGTAGCGCAAGGATCAAACTACGGCGGCCATGGATCCAACAGCTCCTCCTCCTCATGCTTCATGCGTTGTACCCTCGCCTTGCCCTCTTGGAGTCACGGGAGTGGGGTGAGTAGGCCCTAGCAATGGAAGTCGTGGAGCAAAAACTCCTCCTAGAGCATGGATGAGGCGAGAGAGAGAGAGAGAGAGCTGGTGGTAGGGCACAGCCGTAGGATGAGCACCCGCTCGAGCACCTCATAGAGGTCGGCACTGGCCGAGGGGAGGAGGCACTCGTAGGGATTGCCATACCACATATTGTGGGAGGTAAGCATAGTGCAATGGATGCGGGCTCACTGGTCGCCCCCACCATGCGCTTGCCCATCCACGTCATAGCCGGTGCGCTTGCCGGATGCCACCGCCGTGTGCTTGCCAGAGGCCACCACTAATACATGCTCACCAGCCATGGGGACCGTGCATGCTTGTCGGACGTTGTTGCCTTCTTGCACTCGCACAATGCACTTATCAGCCCACACCATCGCCGCATGCTCACCACCTCCTTGCCTCGTCGGGCGTCGCCAAAAATGTAGGAAGGTGGAGAGAGAAAGGGAAGTGTGGGGAGGGGAATGGGAGATTAGTCTTTCTTTGAGATTAGTGATAGAAACACGTGACAAAATCTAAGGGAGGGCCCTAAGTCTCACCTTTCAAGGCCATCCGTCAGAGAATTTTCTTCCGATTTCTCTCTACCTCCATGACCATTGCCTTATGAGCTTTGGAGCTCTTCTACACATTCCTCGTAGAACTTGTCAATCATGGGCATATGAGAGAACCATTGCCTCCTCTAATCCTCTCTGCTCTATGGTCATTGCCTCAATGGTTAATCCACTTGCCAATCCCACCCACACAGGCTCTCTCTCTCTCTCGCAAGCTCTTTGTCTTTGTCTGTCTCCCTATGGTACCACCGCATGCTTGTAGGCCACGCCGCTCAACTCTCTCTCTCAGCTCACTCTCTCCCTCTCCCGTTATCCAGTCGGTGGTAGCCATGGCTTGCACGGCCTCTCACACTCTCCCAGATCTAAGCGGTGGTGGCCACGAGGGGGACGCTAGCCACGAGCACTCCACGATGATGGCGGCTGCCCCCTTCTCCCCCCCAGATCTATGTAGAGGCAAGCGTAGGGGGATTTGGGCCAGCGAGTTGGCAACAGCCTCCATGGCCAATCGGCGATAGGCCATAGTAGCAGTCTTCCTTCCTTCTCCTTGACAACCATGATGACGATGACCACAACAACATCGGCGAAGTGCGCCGTGCTGCATCAGATTTTTTGGGCTGTGCTGGCTCGAGCATGGCCCATTAAAGCATTCCATGTTGTGCTGTCCAACACGACTCAACCTATCACGTGTTGTGCCTGGCTGTGCCATGCTGATTGGGCGTTGGGCCGGCCTAAAAAGGCACGGCCCAACTTCGAAGACTATCTGCTACATGATGGTGACATGTGTCATGTAACGTAGCGGGGGAAATGGTCCGAGGCTATTACACGTGACTTGGATGGGTTTACTCGGCCTCCTAGATTTAGCTTACCTCATGACAAGATTGGCCTGTGTTAATGTCAGCTTGTATTGCCTGTGTGGCACATGGGACAATGGGAGTGGCTCGTGAGTAGTGTGCACATGTAATGCTGTGGTGACCAATAGGATAGCTAGCTAAACCTTGCGAATAGCTTGTATAAATCAGTCCTGAACACAGTGCTAGGCATACTTGTTGAAGTCCTACGACCACTCCCCAAAGCCGTACGACCACCTTGTAGTCGCTACGACCACTCACTGCAGCCGTACGACCACGTTGAAGAAGCTACGACCGCCTCTTGTGTCGTTACGACTGCTCTGTTGGTTCTTGACCACCTTGACAGTCGTTACGACCATGTTGTGACCTCTCTGATCACGTCTTGTTGCTCCAACCATGTACTCGTAACTCCAGCTAAAGTTATGACCACGTTCACTGCCTTTACGCTGCACTTCCTTTGACCACAGTTGATCACCGTAGTCGTAACTCAATTATGACCACACTGTGATACTATTAACCACATTGAAGGCTCTATCGACTATCGTGGTCATAACACTTTACGACCACGTATTCCCGCTATGGTCGTTTATGACCACGTCTTCTCTCTGTGTGACTGTAGTCTTAACTCGCTTACGACTACGTCTCCTACTCCTACGAACACCTCCGCTTGATCATCGTGGTCGTAACTTCGTTTATGACCACGTATATGAACACGATGAACTCAATAGATTTCCCAGAGCCAAACCACTCTTCTCTTCTTTATTTCTTTCTCTTGATCACCCCAATCGCTATGATCACCATGATCGCTCTCTCTCTCTCTCTTGCCTTGCCTCTCGATCACACCGATCGCATTGGCCTCAGCGCCTTGCCCTCTCTCGGTACAATGCTCTGCCCCTTTATACCCTGCTCTATAACTATAGGGCGGACTCGATAGTCTGACTTGAACTCAAATACGACTACGACCATGACTCGTACACGACCACGACCAAACTCGTACATGACCAGAACACAAAACCGACTTGTACTCATTACATGACCACGAGCACGACCACGATGACTCGAACATGACTTCGACTTCTAACTCTGTTATGACTATGACTTACGACTTTGGCTTCTAAACTAAAAACAAGATTACAAACTCTAACAATCACCTCCTTAATCTTGTTTTCCCTCTTGATCACGCCGTTCTTCTCTCTTACTTCTGCTTCTTCCTTGCATGCTTGCCTAAGCTAGAGCACCTGCTCCCACAGCCATCTCGTCATTACCGGAGCCTCCCATCTTTCTCCAACACATATCTTAGCTGAGATCAAACCACCTCCGGTCTTTGTGTTTGCACGTTCCACTGACGCCACTCCCGCGTATCCCGCTTTGGCCTAGAACACTCCAGCGCCTTGTGCACCTCCTCGCCTTGATCTCCCTTTGTGTTGCGTGTGCTCGACCTGCACCAGCTGCATGCACTCCTATGCCTCCTGCATATGACCTATGATGACCACCCGAGCTGACGTTGCCTTGCCCTGGACCTTCTCCATGCAAGCTTGCATGCCTTCATTCAACTACTGCGTGCTACGTTTGGGTCTTGCTGCTTTGTGCACCCAAGCCACCACTTGTTGCGTTAGCGTGGGGTTTACCACCCTAAAAGCCTTTGCCTCCCTCTACGCCGACTACATGTCTGTGAATTTCACCATCTTCTGGCTCCTCCAGACCACTCTTCACACAAACTGATTTACAAGTTTTCAAAGAAATCTTGTACAACCGATTTGGAGATCTTTTCACCTTCAGTAACAAATCTCTGTTCTTGTCATACACTCGCAAGAACTATTCCTGTAGCACCACTCTGCACCCTCTTTCTGTCATCTGCCCAAGACTAAGTATGTTGTTACATAGACTTGATATATAATAAATTCCTATCAACAACTTCTTATCTCCGTTCTTGCATTGCAATATCATCGTCCCTTTGCCCTTTATCTCCATCGTAGAGCCATCGCCAAACTTAACCTTGCCTCAA
The DNA here is from genome assembly GCA_036346575.1 of Dendrocalamus sinicus. Lineage (NCBI taxonomy): Eukaryota > Viridiplantae > Streptophyta > Magnoliopsida > Poales > Poaceae > Dendrocalamus > Dendrocalamus sinicus. Next base: position 44,564,549 of record CM070641.1, on the reverse strand, counting down.
ACCTTCTCGTCGAGCTTATAAAATATGGAGCGATCTCACGTCATATGGTTGCTTGCTCCATTATCGAAGTATCACTGATATGTGTGATTGTGGCTACCTTCCTTTGTGCATAGTTTTGAAACTATGTTCTCCTCATTCAGTATCACCATGGCCGATTCCTTTTTAACATATGAGGAGAGAAGTACTAGAGATTCGTCATCTTCTTCTTCATCTTTGGTGAGGTTCACCTCCCCGTCCTTTTTGCTTTTTGCAATCCGATGCATAGTGCACAAACTCGTTACAGTTGAAGCACTTTATATGGCTGCGACATCCTAACGCGTAGTACCCGTATTCGCCACATTCAAAGCACTTGACATGTGACTTATCACGGGATCTCTCACCAACGCCTTGCCCAGCCTTGTCTAAACGGCCACCCATGCCGCCTCGGCCACCCCTGCTGCCTTGGCCACTTTGGCCACCTCGACTGCGCCACCTCCTGTGGTTGTTTGATGATCCATGACCGTCTCTCAGATCTCCCTTTACTAGAAATGCCTGCTCGTTATGTGATTGAAATCCCTTCAGTAACTCCTCATCGTCTTGAGAGAGCCAGTGATCTCCTCTATCCTCTTCTTGTCCAGATTGGGGGAGTATATAAGTGTTGTGACAATAGGTATGTACTTTTTTAGAAGCACGCGTAGGTACTTCTTCACCGTCACAGATTCCTCCATCTTCTCGTCAAGAGAGTTAATTTGATTGTACAATGAACTCAGCTTGTTGGCGAACTCGTCCACCAACTGGGTCTCTCCCATCTTCAGGTTCTCGAACTCGCTCCGCAAATTCTGGAGCTGCACCTCCTTGACACAATCAACTCCCTCGTGCATTGTTTGAAGCATCTCCCCTGCCTCTCGTGTCGTCTCCTTGTCGATGAGCTGATGCATCATCACATCTAGCACCGCCTGGTAGATGAGGGCTAAAGCCGCCTGATCCACCTTGTCGTCCAACTCCTTGTCCTTCCCCTTCGGATCAACTGCACCCCAGACTCCCTAGGCGCACATGTTCACCTTCATCTTCATTGCCCACACCGGGTAATTGTCGGTTGTCAGGAGAGGGTATTGGAGGGAGATCAACCCACTCTAAGCCTTCAATTTATCTCCCATGATCTTCAAAACCGAAGTCAACTAGCTTTGATACCACTTGTTGAAATCTTACGACCACTCCCTGAAGCCGTAAGACTACTTTTTAGTCGCTACGACCACTCAATGCAGTCGTACGACCACGTTGAAGAAGCTACGACCCCGGAGCCGTACATTCATTATATTATAATGCATATTTAGTTTTAGCAACTTGCATTATAAAATTACTATATGGAGTTTTGACTATTATCCTAGTGTGACATGATATGTCTTATTCTAGCTTGCTAGATTTTTCATGTTTTCTATGTGTAGCTTAACTTTTGTTGTGCTAACTCTATTAAATATGAGAAACTTGAAATAAATCATGTCTTCTTTGATCTTATGAGTAGTTTTGTTTTGGTAATTCTCTTATGATTTATGTTATGTCAAATAGGCTAAGTTGAATCTTGAACTTAATTTGAGCTTTAGATTGAGTTATGTTAGTTCCTTATTGAAACATGAGCTTACTTCTTCTAGGCTCTTGTGGGTCGGGTCGGGTCTAGCTTACGGAATAAGAAGTAGCTCATTGTTCTTGAACGAAACATGAAAACAAAAATGACCTCTTTTTTGTGTAAAAAAACTGATCTACCAATTCTTTCTCATGAAACGGCTTGCTATTGCACTAGCCATGAATTCAACGGGAGTTTTGAATGACTAAAACCACTCTTTTAAGCTTCATGATCTAGATAGCTATTTCACGTAATATGGGTTGGTGTAATACTTCTAGAGTCACTTTGGATAATTTTCAGAGCTCCTTAAGCTAAAAATAAATAAATTACAGTCACTTCATTTCATACATCTCTATCTTTTTCCATCCATTTTGATGACTCCATTGTCAAAGGGTGAATTTTTGCTAAGTTGAAGCTTTTATGTCTTGATGTGATTCTCTTCATCATTTGATCTGTTTTCACCATGACTAAGATCAAATAGAACAATTGTTTTATCATATGGACTTAGAGTGAGATTTTCCAATTTATTTGATAAATTTGAAGCTTTCTGTGGAAAACTTACCATTTTCGGTAGCTTCACTCTATTTATGATTCATATGGTCATTTTCATTTCTTGCAATACTTGTGTGACCATTTTGATTTTCTATTTATAAAATTCCCTCTATAATTCTAAAACCACATCCTATTTACATTTTGAGAAATTATCAGTGGGTTTATCAAAAGAGAGGTTAAAAAACCATGTGAGAAGGTCCAGAGTTTTGTTGTTATGAACCACAACCATTTTGAAGGAGTTGAAGTTTGAATTTTATAAATTTGTAGTTTTTCTGGATAGTTTGTAGACCTTGCGGTCTGACCGGCCAGAGAAGGCTGGCTGACCGATAAGGCAGGTTACCTTGGGGTGAAATTTTGGGATTTTAGTTCTTTTAGTCATGGGTTAATTTGGTTTGACCTAGGTCGGTGCAAATGTGTTGCATAAAGCATGTTTTGACTAGCATAGGTTAAGTTGTGAAGAACTTGCATCCATAAATGATTTCTTTGTCTTTGAATATGCAGGAAGGTTTGGAGTCAACCATGGTTAACAGTGAAAATTAGGGATACACTCATGGAAGAGCCAAACGATCAATGATACCAGATGAGATAGCTGAGCTCAGGCATGGCACAAGAAAAGTGAGAATATTGAAAGGAAGGTTCAAGCAATGGATTGCATCATATGGGTTAGTCGATCTAAGTGAGGCATGGTCCGGTAAAACCGAAATGGGAGAGACTTGTCAACACGTGACAAGGCAGTGGTGCACACACACACATGGCAAGCATGGTGATTACTTGCAAGGGAAGATGAAGATCGGGTCAAGGAAGAGTATTTTGATAAGTTGGCCAAAATACAGGAAACTACCTTGGATCAAAATCGTGGCACTTAGAAAAGCAGTTTATATCAAGGAGAAGCTGAGAAGATCAAGTTGGATCAAAAGTCAACGACTTAGCGAATTCGGGCTCATGTGCTTTGAAAAATGTGCATGAGTGTCATGTGAGTAAAACCTATGATGTGTTGGATTAACCGATTTTCTTCATATGTGCTAGTGGATAGTATCCATTAGGGTTAGATAGATTCTAGTTGCCTATCTATTTAACGGGTTTAGATGGAGACTTGCTAGTGAACCATCCAACCATCCTACCTTTCCTCATTGAAGCTAAGTGTCTTAAGGTTAGGATCTAAGAAGTGTGAGTGTTGTGGCATGCTCTCTTATACTCGGATGCAATTACTGTAAAACATTCATCCTCAAGTAGTAATATATTAATTTTATTCATCTATCATGAATCCCTTTTGTTTGATTGATTTGCTCTTGATTTTGTTGGTTTTGATCTTCTCTCTTTTCTTCTTGATCTTGCTGGATGCCAAGGATGAGTAAGTAATGAAGATATCTTATGAAAATTAATCCCTATCTATCTAGGTATCAGGTTTTGCAAGTTCTTAAAGTTGTTCGGTTTTGCTTGGATTTAACCTTTGCGGGAGATTTCTTGATCCAAAGTTTTTGCCCCCAATTTTCTATGTTTTCTTGTGTGCTATGACATCTAGGAGTACATCTATAGTCATCTTGTCTATCCTCCACCTACGAGCAAGTCATATTTTGAGTTTTCGATTTTTACTTGATTTTAATGCAATCTTACTTCTCGAGAAATTCTGAGCTTTGACATGGATTCTTGTGATCGTTAGATGAAATAGGTTCCTGAGACTTTATGCTAGATGTGTGCAAAATTTCATATCATTGTATTTGGATTTTTATAGTTGCATCAAAAGTTGAATCAGCTCGGACTGATTTTTCAATTCATAATCAAAGGAGCAGTCAGACCCCCCCCCCTTCGATCAGACTGCCAAAGGCCAATCAAACTGGCGTTTAGCTGGCAGTCAGACTGCCAGGCATCGATCAGATTGCCCTAGTAGCTGGTCTAACTGTCAGTACATAAAGGCTTTGTGGTTTTCAATTTCTTAAGTTGCTTGCTTTGGTGTTGGCCTTTAATACTGATCTTTATAACTCAGTAGCTATTGGAGTAAAGAATCGACGAATAATGGAGGATTTTGAAAACATCACCTACTCTTCTCTGTTACCATACTGGCCCTACAAAAATTAAGCATAAACAAAACTGTGCATTTGCGGTGTCTGCACACATTTTCGAATCCCGGTGGTATCCAGAAAACTTCCAATTTATTTTGAAATTTTTGAATTTGAATTGACAAACAGTAATTCTGGGTGGGAATCGGAGACCGCGGACGTATAGAGAGATGGCACAGTGGCACTTAGATTTGGATTTACAGGTAAGCCCAAAAGTTCCAATCGGCATAGTAGCACTTACCCGTCGACCCAAAAATATTAATTCTGATATAAATCTCGAAAAATCCCAATCTTTCATCCATTTTAGAACTTGGAGAGACCACTAGTAGCATCCAAGAAGGCTGGGCTCATTCTGCACAGCTTCAGACGGCGACCTACACGGTCTAGCACATCAGAAACCCTCCGAATAAGGGTGAAATCCTCCATGCGAGCGTCAGACATCTCATTCTTGAACTTGCAGTGCGCCTCGAGCTCTGGATGTCCGAAAGCTCCAGGTTCTTCATCCAATTCCTGCCTGTTCTCCGGGAGGAGGGCAAGAAGTTGTTTATGGCTGTGGTGGTCTGATGAACTGCCACCGCATGGATCAACAGATAGACGACCTGAAACAAAATAAAAATCTTATGTGTGCACACGTATGATCAGAACCACAATTCGGACAGAATTAGATCATTCAGATGCGCAGACTGAGGAAGCAAATCGAAGGAGGAGAAGAGATGGAACCTTCGTTTATGAGGGGGTCCATGAGCAGACGACGCTCCTTGGCGATCGCACGGTCGCCGCTCAGAGCACCATGAGCTTTCTTGGAATGCTTGCCTGCAGCAAACAAGAGGATCCTGTCGCGCAGGCTCTCGATGCCGGACCTGAGCAGCCGGGTACGTGTACGCTGTGGACTGGGCTGTTTGGATGCAAGACAACGAAAACCTTACTAAACTTTAGTAACGTCGATGAAAGTTTGATAATGCCAATGAAATATAATGTCCTACGTGGGCAATTCAAGGACGAAGAAATCAGTCACTAAATTTGGTAATACCGAAATTTAGTTTGAACACGATCCAAACAATATTCTTTTTATTAATATATAGCTTTGCCTAGGTTTTGATGTTACCCAATTTTAGTAGAGTATTTTTGTAGGCTTGCATCCAAACAGTACAGATCACCCATGCCGTTCTTCTTCAGCATCAGGAGATAGTGGTTCACCACGGCGATCTCGATATGGCCTGTTCTTTTTTGCTGCGGCTTATGACTTTTGGTTAAAATTTTTGAATTTTAGCTGTTTACGGTACAGATTACGGAGAGATCGATACTCACTTGCGATTTTGGCTGGTACAGATGTTGGGCTTTTAACGTGTACTACGTTTAACTTGTAGACCCCGTCTTAAGAAAATACTCCGTTTGAAAGTTAGGTACTGTAGCAGCTGCGAAAAGCCGGCCGGCTTGTTACCTGCCGAACAGGCCCGTAACCGTACAGCAGAGCCGCCGCGGTCGTCTTGTCGCTGTCCTCCTCGAGCCCCGCGCAGGAGCTGAGGTCCGCGTACTGCACGACGACGACCGTGACCTTGCCCCTGGGCGGCTGGGCCGCTCGAACCCACGCGTCCTCGCCTCGCACGCCGCCTTGAACGCCCCGTGGCTGGCGAACTTGACCACGTCTCCGGCCGAACCGTCCCTACTCCAGGTGTCGTCGATGATAACGTGGTCCTCCACGCCGTCGAGCTCCCGGCTTAGCGCGTTCGGCCAGTCAGGGGCGGACCCAAAGAGGCCCGAGTGAGGGCCCAGGCCGCCACTCAATTCGCAGGAGCCCAGGTATATAGCCTAAGATTTAATGCTAGTGCCCCCACTCAGCCCAACTAAAAGACCCTCACTCATCTGTGATATAATGGATGTAGAGGCCTATTCGTTGTCTTTGGAAGCCCAAAATGGCAAGGCTATTTGCCGGCTAGCAGCCCATCTACCAAAGAAAAGAAGAAGGCAGCAAAGCACGCACGGCCGCTGGCGGCACGGCGATTCGGCTTCTCCGCCAGGGGCCTGTTCTCCGCGCTCGTCGAACCGCGAATCAGCGATTCAGCGCAGCGGGCGACCGGCGCCCAGCAAAGTAGCCGTGCTGCTCCAAGCAACTTCACCGGACGCGAGCGAGCCCACATCCCCTGTGCCGTAGCGCTGCCACCGTAGCAACCGATCGGCGTCGGCCACCAGGTGCAACCAGCAGCTAGTAGCCAAACTTTGTGGGTGTGCCCCCTCTCGGATTTTGTTCTGGGTCCGCCCCTACTGCCAGTCGAGGGCGTCGACGAACCGGACCTTGAACGCCACCTCTAGCGGGACGCCGTGGGCATCGGCCACATTCCGGGCAGCCTCAAGACGCAGGCCACCGCCCGTCCTGTGCCATTGCGGCGTGAGTGGCTCCATCATCATCTTGCCTTCTTCCATGATCCCCTTACCTGGTGTAGTGTTCTTCTCAGCAGCAATGGCGGATCTAGAATTTTTAGGATGAGTATTTAGATTTTGGAGGTAAGTTGCCTGAATACATCGATACCGCAGCGCACCGTCGTCCCCCCTCAAAAACACCGATACAACGATACATATATGCAGATATAATAAAAATACATAAATTACATCAATTAATGATTTCTTATGAGGAAATGGGCGACATAAGACGAGAATAATTATATGAATTAAACAACAAATTATAGAGATAAATGAGAGTTGTATATCTTGTTGATATTGCCTTTTTTGCTATTTCCTCATCAATAAGAACTATCCATCTAAGAAAAAATTGTATGTTTCTTTCATAGAGTAAAACAGACTAAGAAAGAAAATAAGTGGAGTAGGGTGGAGCACACGTAGATATAAAGAGAGGACGATAACAATAAGTTGGAGGTGCTACTCACTTCCCAATGCCACACTCCCACCCGGCTACTGCGCTGCTCCCTTCCTATCGCCCGCTCCCTACCTCCATGTTCGTTGTGCCATTGACCGCTTACCCGCGACACCTCTCTGCTCGCCCGCTCTGCCACACGTTCACCTTGCACCACACACCACCTCACGCATGATTGTTGTCACATCATGGCACCACTTCTGCATCCGCCGGTCGTCACTCGTCTCTAGCTTGCACCTCCACCCGCTCGCCACTCGAAGGTCAAAGCTGTCTCCCACACAGACAGCCACAAGATGAGAAATAGAATAAATGTTATGATTTTATTTATATCTTTACCTCTTTGGGCGTGAGGAGGGTTGAGGTGGAAAGAAAAATGGGTCTAATGTATTACATGGGCTGTGCGCGAGATACAGGGAGTGCGAGCTGAATTTATTTACAGACATAAAATATAGTTTTAACATAATTAATAGTATATATATCTAATATATCTATGGAAGCCTCTTTTCTACTCCCGGGTGTAATTACACCCTATATCGTATCTCACAATGTAGTGAGTATCTCGCGTAACAAAGGGTATGTACGTGTAGTATACGAGTATTTAAGACCATCTAGGTGGTATGAACAATTTTTCAATGGTGGTATGTATATTTTTTTTTGACATACTCCTTTTTATGTGCGTATATGAGGGTATTTACAAAATACGCTAAAAACTATGAACTCTCTTACAAGTTTTTCATGTGGTTCACATTGGAGTATCTTATAATTAGTATACGAGTATACCTAAAGTGATAAAAAAGTATTTTAAGTTTGTTTAGGTGGTATATTAGATGTGGGTGTAATTACACCCGGGTGTAAAAGGTATTTTTCTATATATCTATTATATATCTGGTATTTTATAAAAAAATTTAGGTGTTCAGCCGAACACCTTAAACAATGCCAGATCCGCTCATGCTCAGCAGGCAATGTTGTAAGAGAAGGTTTTCCTTCCATGCTTGGCCATGTCTCGTGGGATCTCTCCATGTATGGCGGTAAATCAGAATTACGTCCGTGAACCGGGGACGACAGGAGATCAGGTGAGGTTTGTACTTTGTACTATGCCATTAATCACGGGCAGCTCGCTCATGATCCAAGACATCTCGTTCATGAATCTTGACAATCAGCTGGTATAACTCTAGAGCAATTGCTTTGCAAGGTAGTATCAATCAAGAAAAAAATTAGTGATTCGTCAACTATTTTGTAGCCAAGCTAGGCGTGAGTTTGCTTACTGGTTTATTTACCGAGAAATTTCAGTGTGTATATTAGTTTGCTGGTCAAGAAAAACTTTCGTTTCACTGCTAAAGTTTACTATTTATTCATGAGTAGACCAACATCGTCTCTGTTACAAAGGCATGCACAGATTTATGCGCTATGAAGCGGCAAAATGATGCAAACAATCAATAACGACAACAGCCGCAAAAAGAAAACAAAAGTGAACACTATGGCAAAGTATCATGCCCGACACGCAGTACAACTGTTGGCACAAATTCAAGACACAGAAGACACATGTGATATGTCATTTCGTCATCTACGTTCTACGAATTTACAAATCCTTGTAACACTAAGCATGACATTTTACTACTAAGCTGCACGTGTAATTCGCTTGCCTACTTGAGTAGTTTGTATATTTTTTCTGTGACTTGTACAGAAGACACACACTAGTTCAACTTCTGCTTGCTCTCACTCTGTCCTCGTGGATTATCTGTGGGTCCAGGGTTGAAAGCATTTGGGGCATAGACATCCCGCCAGATACAACAATCTCTACGAAACATGATAAGAAGATATCATCAGGTCTTCCATCACCCAGATGTATTTGAAAAGTACCAAATGGAGAAAAAGAATGATGAGAGAATTTATGGATTACCAATGCCTTCACCAACAGAAAGATTTGGCCTCAAGACATCCTTCCAGTTTACCATGAAGATATCACCGATATAAAGATGGTTGGTTGGAACGTAGACACAGTAGAGTTCGTCTTGACCACAATAACTCTGTTGAAGCATAATGATGAGATCTATGCCCAACTATCCAAGATGATCAAGTGACAAACAGGCAGGCCGACAAATTGACAATCACATAACAAAGAGAAATAGTTCCGTCTTCATTTTGATCATTGTACAAGTGTTACTTTTGGCTTGCACATGTTGTCCACTTAAATTGCTAGATTTTAGAACTATCACATATAAAATCATTTTTGTAGAACAGCTGTTGTATGTGCATGGACAAGTGAATTTATGCATACAAATATACTCTAGATCAATATTGGCTAGTAGTCTCGTAAGAACCTGCAGCGAAACTGATGAAGTAATGAAACCAAATGCATATTCACCAACTCGAGGATGCCTTATGATGACCACTTCCTTGAAAGCCTGTTTGTTCTGATCTGCAAAAACAAGAGCTTATTTAGCTGAGAATCATGAGCGTATCAGGATAACTTAGATTTTACCAGGTGATATTGCAGCGCTGATTTGCTTGGATGAATTGTAGATATGACGGACCAGTGGCATGCGTTTAATAATCCACTCACCAAGACTGAGGACAGACACCCCAACCCATGATGACATGAAGACTCCAACCAAAAATATGAAACTAACAGAAGTTATGAAGCCAAGACCTGAGGGCAAGAAATAAAAAAAAAGTTAGACAAGCAACAAGAATCTTAACAAAGATGAAGTTACAGTACATTATATTAGTTATTTTCCCCTGTACAGCTCATATACCAAGCTCCCAATCTGTTGAAAAGAAATCAAGAACCAGGCAAGGTTTATTAAAAAAGCACATTTCTCTAATTATTAGGAGCAATATTGAACAGGGTTGACACATAACATAAAGACAGATGTAACACAAGTCCAAACAAAACTAAAAGCAAAAGGGGCCATGTTTTTTTACCCCCTTTTTTGTAAGAAAAGAATTCTATGATTAGAGGGACCAGCCACTCGAATTCACAAGAAATTACAATTCAAACTTGGAACAGTTTACACATACCAAATATGTTAATTCCCAGTTGACAATAGATTGGAGAAAAGAACCCATCAACAAAAATAATGAACCACCAGGTGACGTAGAATGTGATGGCTATGGGAAAGAGAATCACACTGGAATTATCGCCACAGAAAGACAATAAAAATGAGATTCAGGTGTAAGAAGGTAGAATGTATATACAAATTCACAATGCACATTAGATGAAATGAACATATACGCCAAGGGATACAGCCTCAACCAATAATGGTTATGGTTCATGCAGATTCTTTTATTTTTTAAGAATACGCAGGAGAACTGTGTATAATCTATATTAAGACATAAACTGTGCATACAACAGCCCAAGTCAAATTTTGGCTAGATAAGGTTATGGAGTATACTAGTACAAGAACCACCTACAACCTAGGTTCATGTAGATTCTCACTCCTAAGTACTATCCATGAATGGAAGGATCGACAGAACTGTGAGCGACATTTGATGTGTTCAGGCAATTTTTTTGAATGCACAATTTGTGCATAGTGATCAATCAAGGACTTTAGAAGAATAACTGTAGGTACTTCCCTGAATGACTACAATAGATAATAACTGTAGGTACTTCCCTGAATGACTACCATGGTTGTCACGGCGGAGTCGGCGAGCACGGCGAGTGAGGAGCGCCTGGACGCCTAGGCGACGGGCACGGCGACGGTCTCTCGCGTATATACTCCGATGCCGTCTCTCTCTCGCGTATAACGCCTCATCTCATGTCTCAGTCTCCCGACTCTTCCGCCTCTCTCTCTCTCTCTCGCGTCGCGTCTCCCGACTCTTCCGCCTCTCTCTCGCGTCGCGTCTCTCGTCTCCCCCGACTCCCGTCTCCCCGACGGCCGACTCCCACTCCCGGCGCCGATCTCCCCTCCCCAGCGCTTCCTCTCCCGCGCGCCACCTCCCCCCCCCCGCGCCTCTCCTCCCCGCTGCCTCCCCCCGTCGCCTCCCCTCCCCTCGGCGGCGGGAGCACGCTGGAGGGAGGTGACCGGAGCACAGGAGAGAGACGGCGACGGGAGGGAGGAAAGTGGCGCGGCGGGAGGCGGCACGGCCGGAGCGCGGCCGGAGAGGAGAGGGGCGGACGGCGTATCTGGGCTGGCGGTGAAGCTAGGGTTCAGGCAAGGCGAGGCGAACCTCCCCGGCGTCTCCTCCCCGGCGCCAGGACGACTTGGCGTCGCCTAGGCGACACCGTGACAACCATGATGACTACAATAGTTAATATGCTGAAAAGATTTAGTCTTGTCTCAAATTTACCAAAACACTAGGATGTTTCAAACTCATTACTAGAACCTTCTTGTAGCACTGCTATTGGTAAAATATAATTATTAACAGTAAGTTGTAATTAACCATCAGTAAAGCTTCTACAGAGAACTGCCCTTAAGATGTTTTATCATGTTTGTCCTCAGTTACCTTTTTGAACGAGTAAGATAAGCCTCAAAAATCAAAAGGGCTGCCCTAACTATTTATTTACTATTCTGTAAATAATATTAAAAATTGAAAATCATATGTTCTGCACTGACAAATTTGAAGAGTTCAGCATGTTTTCTCATGACAAACCTCAGAACCTGTTATAATAAGATGGATTTTCCTATAGATTACGCAAGACATTTCACCCAACAATTTCTAAACAGTAGTCAAAACTTAGAAAATTAAATAGAGGTTTACTTTGATAGCCATATAAAGGAAGCATCAAGCCCAAGAGTAATAGTTTATAGTACATATATGTTAAAGGATATACATTAGCACAGTCCATTAACATTCCGAATGTAATATTGCCATTCAATGGAAATATGCAGTTATGCACATAAGATCACAATCAGAAAACTGCAACAGCACACAGCATGAGCAAAGTAAATAGCAGGGGGAACTTACCATCCGGTCATGAACTTCTTTGAAGCCCAACTGCGGATCACTTTATGGAATGCCTGTGTTGCAGAAAATAGTAGGAAAAGATCAACAATAATGAACAAGACACTTCTCCAACTTCATCATTAAGAGGGCAGTTAAACAATGAAATCTAGGGATACTCTTTTCTGGGAAGAGAGAGATGAACTGCAAAAGTATGAATTAGCACATGCATGTTCAATTTTTAATTTTTGTCAAACAAAGCCTTTCTACTAACAGTCTAGCTAGACTTGGACGAAGTTAAATAGAGCAACGAGAATAACAATTTGCAGGTCCTGTGGTGCCTTTTCTGCTCAGGCAGCTACATGGTTATAAAATAATAATCCACGGAAAACAAAGAAACAAGCATCAATTCTAATTTATGTGACGAGGTCCAAAATGCGCCTCTCAAGCAATCCCTATCCATGAACTGCAGTTGCTAGTACTTTCACAATTCCACTTTACTATCTATCATCCCACACAACCAGAAAATTACACAAAAAAAAAGTGAAGGCAACAACGTGATCAGCGCTACAACAACCTTAAACAACCAGGTCAATGAAGCCAGGCACCACCGTAGGGGCCCAGAATCTGGAGTTTGGGGCCAAACAGGTTCAAAAGACGAGCCAATTCACAAAATGGATGTTAGCAATCATATCCCACATAAGAAAAGTAGATCCAACTGTGGTGTTCTTCACCATCCGGAAGCGCCATTCGGAAGCTACCACCGCACGCCTAATTCGCCGAAACTAGAACAATCCATTAATCTACCTCACCACCACTATTCCGCAATCCTAACGAGCTACATTGGAACGGGACTTACTGGAAGCTAAGCCCAAACCCAAATGGCAGGGACAACTACAACTTCCAGATGGCGGTTGAAGAGCGAGAAGGCACGAAATGGAGGCGGGGGTTTGGAACGGTAAGCACCTCGCGGCCGGAGGAGGAGAGGTGGTGGTGGACGGCGGCTCTGCCCTCCTCGTCGCCGTCGCCGGGGGCCGGGGCTCCTCCGACGGCGGAGACGGGGATGAGGAGCTCGCGGTCGCCGGCGCGGCTGCCCATGGGGCTCCGCGGAGACTTGACGTCGCCCATACGGCGCCTTGGGGAGCCCGGCCGACGGCGATTGCGCTGCCTCGGTCGCTACGAACTGAATTGAAATGGAGGGAGGGGTTGGCTCGCGACTTCTGCTTGGCTTTTGTTTGCTCGCCTCTCTGGTTGTGCTCTCCGCCGCTGTGAAATGGACTGGGGCCTCCGCATCCACGTAGATGACAGAAAGCGGATTTTGTCATTGGGAGGTACGTGCCATCTGGGAAAATGGCTTCCCTGCTCCGTTCTGTTATCTCATTCCTGTCTCGATGCCCGTGGATCCTCCACTCTGTTAGATTGCATTTTTAGGGCAGTCCCAATGGCAATTAATGATCAGTTTCTATCTTCCTTAAATGACCTGCCATGTAGGCAAAACGATGACATGGCAACTCAATTAATGAAGAAAGAGAAGAAAAAGAGTAGAAACCGTTTCTTCTCAGGGAAACCACCTCTACTCTTGAATCGATGCACGAAGAAACTGCAATTTTACCATTGGGAAGAAACTGGTGGTTTCCATGCGCCCTCGCACCGCTCCCAACATGCTGCTCGCGCGGTTTCCATCGGGAAGAAACGCAATTTTACCATTGGGAAGAAAGCGGTGGTTTCCACTATTTATTGCACGAAGAAACTCCCATTGTGTGAGTCAGTTTCTATACTCAGATTTTTGCTGATGTGGCTATCTTGGATTTCGCACATGGTTTCTACCATAGGGACTGCCCTTAGGTTCACAGGAAGAGGATAGAGAGTAACTGATATACGTCACGTGGCAGGGAAACATGAGAAGGGAACAGGGAAGTCTTGTTCGCCATCTGGGCCAGCAAAAAAAAGCTTTCGCTGAAATCAAAATTATTTCGATTAAATTAGTTATTGAATTTAAAATTACAATAAATTTATTTCGAGTAAAAGAGGTTAATGAGAATCAGTTCAGCAGAGGCTTGTTAGTTCGAATTTAAAATAACCATTTAAATGATAAATAAAATAATTTTATGTTGAATTATAACAGTTTTAAAATAAGCTTGTTAAGCTCATAGCCAACCCAAGTGCCGTCCCGATACAAAAACAGTTTTTATGGAGTTGATTAGGATTTCATTTTAAGATCTCTCTCTCTCGTCCCGATACAAAAACAGTTTTTATGGAGTTGGTTACGATTTCGTTTTAAGACCTCTCTCTCTCTAAAAAAAAGGATTTCGCTTTAGATGTGATGATACCGTCTTGATGATGATAACACTACTTTTTATCGAGAACTGCTTTGGTTGAGGTGGTGAGCCACCGAGCCAACGATACACCACATTGTAGGATCATATACCTTGCCAAACTAATGCGAGCCGATCCCACCGATGGATCCATGGGCAAGCCAGTCATCAAAGTAAGGGATGTATCTTCGGCAAGATCCGAAGGCCGAAGAATGCAGCGGACCACACACCATGTCGTGCGCCGCTGTTGCCGTGCTCGTACGTGCACACCGTGCCAAGCCGGCAAGCAGATAGACGTGAGTGTTACAAACCAAAAGTGTCCAATGTACAGATGCCTATTCCGTACATACACGTTGTTTCCTAACGGACACCTTTTCTTGCAGTGACGGAGGCAGGAATATTTTTCAGGTGTAGCGGGTTTGCAAGGTCAATTGGTCAAACATATATAATATAACTATCAACTATGCAAAGACGCACCAGAACATTATCTAAATATATATATTACTTTTAATGAGCAAATATAACAGAAATCCAAAGCATTGGTACTTAAAATACCTCACTAAATGAAGATTCTTGGAACAAATACATACCTATAATAAAGCTTTATTTGGGTACAGACTACAGACCTTGGCAAAGGCATTCTTCTATTTTTCTTTTGAAATTCTTTCTTAATTTCAGCAAGATCAAGTCCCTTGAATAAGCCTCGCTCAATGTAGCACACCATCAGGTCATTAAACCAAGCATCAGCCATCTTATTGCGTAACTCGGTCTTAATAATCTTCATAACTGAGAAGACCCTCTCAACCGATGCTGTCGCCACTGGCAGTAGCAACCCCAACTCAATAATACGATAAACTCGAGGGAACATAATATTTCTTTCGAGTTCGAACATCTTTTTAGCTAGGCTTGCAAGATCATAACAAACTCTAAATTCATCATGCCTTCTCATGTGGTTGATGAATAATTGGAGGTCTGTTTTTATACAATTACGATCATCGGGAGAAATCGCATCATAGATATCGATAAGCTTAGCATCTGTCCACATCAAATTTGGCAAATGAGTCTCTTGGGTCCGCACAAGCGAAGCCAAGAAGCAAATCTGAAGTCATGTCATTAAAGCGATGATCTAGCTCTGTGGTGATAGCATCTATAGCTGCATAGAATGTATCAACACGGAAAAAATGTTCTTGAGTGATGTTATTTCTCCCCCCTTTTCTTGACCAACCCCATCTTGGCACAACTTCATCCATATTTGGTACTGGGATATCATTTTTATTGCAAAAGGTTTTGGCATCTTCAAATAGTGGTTCCCAACCGTGAGCCCTCAAGTTGATCAAGCATGATTTCACATCTGTAACCAAAGACATGGCTTGAACAATATTTTGATCCTTCCTCTGTAATAGAAGTGACAAATCATTTGTAATGCGAAGGATTTGCAACATCAACTTCATGATGAACACAAAGCTAAATGACTCCATTATCTGCACCAAACCTCCTGCTCTAGATGGATTACGCTGATCCTCGTGCACAATTTCTAGCACTTTTATGACTGCATCCCACATAGATTCAATACGAGCTAAAGTCGTATAATGATAGCCCCATCTTGTATCTCCCGGTCTGGCCAATGATGTTTCTTGATTCTTTCCTCTTCCTGACAATATATCTCCACTCTGTAACTTAGCCAATATATTTCTACGTTGTTGATCAACCAATATGTCCTTCCTCTTACATGATGAACCAACGGAGTTCACAATCAAGATCACATATTCAAAGAAATCCTCAATAGAAGAACAACATCTTGAGACAGCAACAACTACCAACTGCAACCGATGAGCAAAACAATGCATATAGAAGGCATACGAGTTTTCATCACGGATCAGCTTTTGAAGCCCATTAAATTCTCCTCTCATATTAGAAGCCCCATCATACCCTTGCCCTCGTAATTTTGCAATAAGTAGACCATGCTTATGAAGCATCTCAACCAATGCTTTTTTAAGTGCTTCTGCTGTTGATTCTTTGACATGCTTGATACCCAAAAATCTTTCAATGACTTCTCCCTTGTTTATATACCTATTGAGAAATGGGGCAAATATTTTAGCTTAAGTAGAACAATGCAAAATCTATATCACATAATGGAAAATAGTCAAGTAATTACCTTGCAACAACAGCCATTTGTTCTTTGATTGATATGTCACGAGATTCATCAATAAGAACAGAAAAGAGGCCATCACCCATCTCTTTCTTTATTGCTCTACTAACCCCTTCTGCTAATTCCTTTGCAATCTCTTTTTGAATTGTTGGAGAAGTCATTTGGGCATTTTTAGGACATAACTCATCAAATGCAACCTTTACTTCTTCGTTCCTTTCTTTGTACCAATCAAGCATCTCTAGAAAATTACCCTTATTCATGGAACAAACAGATTCATCATGTCCACGAAATGGCTCACCTTGGAGTGCAAGATAACTAACAATTCCCAAAGATGTGTCCAAACGGGTTTCATACTTGACTAGTGATTCTTTGCTATAGGTTGTAACCTTATGTTTTAGACTTGACCTTTGAATTTTGAAATCTTCATATGCTGTCTTTGCTTGATTGTGGATACTCCGGGCATCGCCAACATGAAGAGGAAATGCTTTGTATGCTTTCTTCCAAGTACTATACCCCTCTTTAGTGAAGGTAGTATGACCAAATTTGTCATCCACAGGATCTTGCCTAAAAAGAAAGCAATAGAAGCAATAAGCTGCATCTTTCTCCACACTATATTCCAGCCAAGGATGTTTTGTGTACCATGTTTCACAAAATTTTCTATCAAAATGGTCATGAGGATAATCATGACCAACTGGTCGAGTAGGACCCTTTGCCACATAAGCCAATCTAACTTCATCTCTGATGTTGGGATGAAAATTATCAATTGGAATCCGAAGCCCTGGATCAGGCTCAATGTGGTCTGAGTTCATCACTTCAATCAACCGATCCCCTTCCCCTTGGCTAGCTATCGGATCATCAACAGTGGCCTGATGATCAACAGCGGCCTGATCATCAACGGTGGCTTGATCATCAACATGAATGTCCTCTTCATTCTCGCCTCTTGAATACCCACTGGAACCTCAATGCCCACATCCTCTTCCTCTTCTTCTTGTTGTCCAAAGAACGCCATCTGAGCATAGTCGTGTTGGAGCTGCTAATGCTAAATGCTTTGGCAAAAATAGTCTTCAAATCTGTATAAAAATCATGACAAAAAGGGAAACAATAAATTAATAAATGAACTATTGATTATTAAATCTACACGCTACATGCCGTGTGTAAATGTGTATCAATCTACATGCTTGTTAAATTAAATAACACTCAAAGATAGACTTTTAGAATTCTAATTTCTGAAATAAAAATACCTTGCATCACATATCTACTCTTCTTCTTTGGTGCCATGTTGCGCTCGCGTTGTGTCGTCGCGCGCGCCGCCGCCGTCTGCCGTCCACGCCACATCCACACTCCACGGCGTCTACGTCCGATCGGATTTAGATTTAGAATGGGAAGAGACGGAGTCACGAGAGGCAACCCGCACGAGTCGATGACTCGATGTCGATCCCTATTCCTCCGTTCGCCTTCGGCGATCGGGCTTATGGCCCATCAAGTGGAGCGAACAGGCCAAGACAGAAGTGCGGCCGGTCACGTCGTACTCACTCACGTATACACGTATATATACTACATATATTCGTTTTTTTATATGATTTAGGTATGGCGGCTGCCAAACCAAGCCAAATAGTTGGCTCCGCCACTGTTTTCTTGCCATCCCCTTATCATCTATAAATCATCATGTACATATTCAGAATTAATAAGTAGCAACAGTTCATTCTCAAACACTTGTTATAATCTCTTGCAACACGTTATCAGCACGAAAATACACACAAGTGAAACAGAGAAGCAACACAAGGTATGGCACTATGTGAGAAACACCAAAAAGCATTTCTGGATGTTCTTGCTTTGGTCGATTCTTTGCGTGAATCACTGCATGTTCTTCTTGCTTATCTCCATGAGAAGCCTCCACCACCACGTCCGGCGGCCACCACCTTCATCGCCACTGGCCATAGCTCTAGGCCGGTTCTTCGTCGTCTATGGAAGGTGTACGGCGTCTTCCCACCAGCGAGGGCTCCGCGCTATGGCCCTTACCGGCGACCGGCGCACACCCCACCGGCGACAAGGTCGAGTTCTACGGCGTCGCCGTCATCAAGAGGGCAGCATACCAATCCACACCGTAACAAAACATCCGTGTAGAAGATTTACCACAGTTACGTGTAGGTTCGCGTAAGCAATCCTCGTTTGAGATCTTGTGTCGGTAAAAAAAGATCGCCTCCTCCTATCAATCAATCAATCAATCAATTAAAACCAGGCGTGACAAGTATCTCTTCGCATGATGTGAAGATCACGTACTGGCAAGTAAGGATTGACGCGCTCAATTAGTACAGTAGGCACCACTGTCAATGGGACGGATTCAGTGTGTGAATACTGATTACGACGCGCTGTTCGTAACCGACGACTGGGCGTGGGCGCATGCAGGTGGATGAGCGGCTGCCGGCGGAGGACGTGGAGGTGTTTTACGATTCAGGCGAGCTTCTGTGGGGGCCTTCTCAAGGGTCCCACGGTGCCGTCCGAGGAGAAGCCGCGCTCACCGAGAGGCACAGCGAAGCGGCTACCGTGTCGGCAGCCGGTTCTGACCCGCAACCGCAGGCCTGCCCCTCCTCGGCGCTGGAAAGTGGAGTGATCGTCGAGTGAGGCTTGTCGAATAAAACGTTTCGCGATCCAAGAAATGATTGTTTGCCTGTTTAAAGTGGAGGAAAGTGAAATTGAATCCACTTACTTGCGACACCCGGGGGCGCTTGGATTGACACTTCGTTATAATACCTACATTATAACCGAGGGACTTGACTTCCCGGCTGGGGAGGCCAGCCAAGTCAGCTTTTTTACAAAAAGGCCTCTGCATTTTGTGAAATAGCGTAGAGGTCCTCCGTTCTCGCAATAAGATCCCTGCCTGGTTTTTTCTGGAAAGCACCCTCCACTTCACCGAAATTGTGTATTCTTTGTTTGATAGCAACCCGCAGTTTTTCAAAATTATGTATAGGTCCTTATTTAGTTACGTATAGGTCCTCAATTTTTTTTTGCAAAAAAGGCCTTTGATTTTTCCAAAATTACGCATGTATCCTCGATTTTTAAGAAACTCCCCGCAAATTATCGTCTCTTTTACTTTGGTCTACACGGTAACTAGCGTGGCATACCACCACGCTTACACAGCTAGTATTGTTATGCAAGGAAGAAATCTGGACATGTGCAATGTTCAGAAAAAAAGTCAAGGCTAAAAGCTTCTTGGTCTCTCCAAACTCTGAACCAAGCATTGGAGGGGACGAGTCTAAAAAAAATAAAAGACTACCTTCCGACGTACTATAAGAGGATTCATATGGTACGTACCCAACCGTAAAGATCATATTTAGATAGATTCTTGCTGTTCGATTTGGTGCAAACAAAAATAGTAAAAACTTCGTCTCAGATAACGATCTCTAACTGCTACTAGCTCGTCGGATTAAATTAGCGAAGGAGTAGGTGGAAGGAGGAGAATCCGGATGATAGTATTCTCGATTTAGTGCAACAAAAAATGTGAACCGCAACTATTAGTTCACATGGTTGCAACAAAATTTTCATTCCCTAGATCCTGATTGTGCCACTACTGAGTTCACCATCTTCAAAGAGATTACCATTGTTGGATGATGAGTGAGCCTGGCACTCAAGTCCGAAAGAGATGGAGGTAGGGAGACATTTCTTCAGTAGCGGGCTCCGAGAGACGAAGTTTGGCCATTGGTGAGCCACAGAACAAGTGAGAGCATGAGAAGCGGCGGAAATAGATGAAGAGAGATGTAATAGACAAAGGAAATAATATAAGATTAAGAATAAAATGTTAGGTGTGAGTAGCTAGTTAGTCAACAGGGGTGGTCGTCCAAGCGTCCCATTTTTTTTGTATTTGCTATAGTACTTACTCACGGTAGCAATTCCCTACCATCGGAGCAAGTTGAGGGCCACGTTTCTTTTTAACTTATGGTTTATCATGAACAAACAAATAAAACAGTTTATTTGCCATTATTTTGAAACAGCTTATCAGTATTTAGTTTGTTCATATAAATACTCACGGCAAAACTAAAAATCATCATCAGCAGATATAAGTCATAAGACATAACCGAAAAGAATACACCCGAGGTTCCAGTCCAGTGCAGTTAAAAAACCGAATGAGTCCACCTGTCAGCTCGGAAGCTCTAAGAGCAAGTATAATAAGAGGCTGTTAGTAGGCTGTATGTTGAGGTGGAGGAGAGAGAGAGGAGGAGAGACAAGAGAGGTGGGCTGTAAGTTTACAGCCAGCTGAAGCACAAGAACCAAGAAATTTTGTGAGAGAAAGGGGTGGGTCATACAGCCTTCAGCTGGCTGTAAACTACTATATAAATGGGCTGATAAGTGGGTTGTAAGCATGGGCGGACCCAGGGCCCGACGACCCTGGGCCCCTGCCCGGGCTCATCTCCGGCACCTAAACAACACCTCAGTGTTTCCTTGGCCATGTATCTTTGAACACGAGAGGTAATGCTTATTTGATGTAATTGTTCTTACGGTTGATAATCACATAAGTTTGCTTTGGACATAAAATACAAGAAGGTTTTTCTATCATACTTGCTGTGTGTACATTTGAATTGTGAATGCTCTAAAATTATCGAATTTTTTTAACTAAGCACCTCATTAAGCCACTAAGCTAATGACTACTACAGTGATGTTGAGCCAAAACCCAAGTAATTTTCTCAGGGAAACTTGGTTACTTTGACGCTATTAATTGTACCATGTATCATTGATTTCTAAACCATATTAGAGTTTTATTGCCTTTATTGTTTATTTATATAATTTATTTCCAGTTTGTTAGCTTTTCCTGTTTCGACTTTGAGTCATGCTAGTATGCTACCATCCATACCGACTCCCACCTGCTTAGTTTACAGCTAACATTTCGAACTGTAGATTGCTTTTGTAGTATTCTAAACTTGTGTTTTATTGTTACTCCCGTGGTCTTTTAAATGACATTGAAACGAAGAGGTAGTATTCTCCAAGCTGCTGCCGTGAATTACAGGGGCACGAGGAGATAACGTAGTAGCGCTAGTAAATGCGCGATGACGGAAGCGAGGCGTCGCTCGGCGGCGGCGGAGCTCCCAATCTCCAAAGGCCCAGACTCTGTTCTTCGCCCAGGCTCGTCAAATTCTCTAGGTCCGCCACTGGTTGTAAGCGTCCATACAGCCAGCTGAAAGCTGTATTATTAGCCTTGCTCTAAGCGCAAGAAAGTGAAAGCACTTCGGTCTTTCAAGAAAAGAAGGCATTCTAGTTTTTGGTGTCTTTGAGAGGCTTTATTCTTTGAAGTGTCTAAAGTCAATAAAAGTGAAAGAAGTTTGAGACATGAGTGAACAGATGAAAGAGAGTTGAAAGCGCTGACTGACTAGTTAATGGGGATTTGACTCGTTAAGCTCCTGTGGCTTTGTCTCGTGCGCGGCTTGCTCAATTAGCATGACCATGGGTTTCATAACCAGCAGCTATTCCTTTCCCTTGGCTTGCTCCTTTCTTTAGTTCGCAGGTGTGAGCTTGGCTATCCGAGGGCAGACCTTGACGGACGCCTCCGCTTAAGCCGCTCGGAGCCGTCGACCTCGAGACCATCGCTGTTCGGAACCGCCCTGACGGAAGTCACTGTTGTTCAGATCAAGAGAGCTCCGGGGATAAATATTAGAGGAAAAAAGTAAACTTTGCCTCTGTATAACAAAGTAAAGCGAAAAACTTAGCTCCCCTCGCATTTCGCATTGTGCATGCCATTAGACGCCATCGCTTGTCAAGTTCACACAACGCTGAACTTCTTCATTTTGCGGTGCTTAAATACTCAAAAGTGCTCAGACTAGGCCGGGACGAACTTGGACTAGAGACGTATTCCTCTTTACTTTTCATGTCTTGGTCGTGGCCCGTATATGCTTGGTCTTGCCAGCCGAAAAGAACGAGCCTATTTAACAAAATTTTTCGTTCTATTTTAAAGTAAGATGTCTTTTTAAAGAGACCTATGTCTTTTTTTAGAGACTTTATTATTCTATCATATTTTCTACATCACTTAAATAGTGTAGATGTCATCTAAGAGCAAGTACAATGGTGCTGACTAGGTTGCCTCTAGTGAAATCCACATCAGCACAATCCTAAGTGGAAGAGAGAGAAAAGAAGAGAGAGAAGCAAGCTGCCCCTCATGCAAGAGGTGACCTCTAGCATATTATACGAGAAGAGAGAGATAAACTACCCCTCATGCAAGAGGTGACCCCTGATATATTTATGTAAGTATTAAATATTTGAGTGCTTTAGTAGAGGTAACCTCTACTCTACTCATTGTATTAGCTACCTTCACATGAGCCACATTTAGTCTTTTTGCTTATGTGGCTAGTCCTAGAGGTGGCAGCCACCTCTTCTATTGTACTTGCCCTAAACTGCAAAGATCAATTTTATACCGCACTTCTAGGGCCGTTCGAAGCGTAGAAAGTACACATTAATTTTCTAGGCGACAATGCAAGTCTTATAGGAATTCTAAGAAATTACCACGGTTTTAACGTATCTTACTTAGAAAGTGTAATGCTGCTGGTTGTTGGACTCCACAAATCAAAGTTACGATACGTTGGATTCAAAAAAAGGGGGGGAAATCGAAAAAAGATGTTTTTGCCACGGCCGCAATCCTCGTAACGAATCATAGGCGGTAAGGCGGGGGATTGGAGGGCGGAGCATGAATCTCACAGTAGATAGGTTCAACCAAAGACTGGGGTTTGCTTGGATGCTAGGCAAAGAAAATTTTATCACAATTTGGTAATACTGAAACCTGGGCAAAGCAAAAATATTGACAAAAGAATATTGTTTCGAACATGTCTAAACTAAAATTTTGCATTACCAAAATTTGGTGACTGATTTCTTTGCTTTCGGATTATCCACGTGTAACATTGGATTTCATTAACGCTATCAAATTTTCATGAACGTTATTAAATTTTATTGACAAATCAAACGAGAACTAATTTTTTGTTGACATTACCAAATTTTAGTAATGTATTCGTTAAACTATTTTTTGTTGACGTTACCAAATTTTAGTAATGTACTAGTTACGTATCCGTACGTTGCAACGGAACTTATTGAATATATAGAGAATCATACTATAGAAAAGAGTTGATTTGATCGGTTGGAAAGTGGAGAATAGTGAGAAGTTGAATTAATAGAGCGGTTGAAGAAGAATGAACGTACAACCACCAACTTCTTCTTTTATAATAGTAATAGATAGATTAGTTAGCTAGCGTCCAAAAAGCCCTATAAAACTTTGCCGAAAAGAAACCAGTAGGACAGTAACCAGCTCAGTGCATCAAAAGGGCAAAAGGAAGCGAAAAGAAAAAAACACCATCGGCACCGCCTACACATGCACTCATGCACCGCTTTTTGTTGGATAGCATAGTCACCTCACATGCTGATGCGTCCACCAACCCCCAGCCCCGACTACTGCGGCCCTGCCCCGCTTCCGGCTTTTTAATCCACCGCCCTCTCTCGCATCCTCCCATCCCAGCAGTCCAGCCGCGGAGACCCGCGTCCGCTTCCAGAAGCTTCTCGAAGGGAAGGCCGCCCATGACCGTCTGATCGTCCGTCGCCATGGGCTGCGCCGGATCCACCCCTAAAACCGATGGTCTCTTCTTTTGCCCCGTCTCTCTCGGTTCTTTTATCCTTCTCTTTTCTTGTTTTCTTTGGTGGGTTAAAGATTGAGATCTTGGACAATTTCGTTCCAAGAACCGCGATTAGGAGCGGGGCTAACTAGTCCGTTAGAGTTCTTGGTTCTAGATCAAGCGCGCTCGTAATTGTTATGTCGATTTAGCTCTGACAGCTATTGGTTGGTTAATAAAATGGAATGATGGGTCATGCAAGAATTCAGTTGCAGAATTACACTGAGGTAGCAGGAAGGGCAAGTTAAGTTAGTGATAATTATGGAATACTGTGGTGTGTTTGATGTTATATTTGAATTTGGTCATATGTGATTATTCTATTTATGTTGGCAGTTGGCTCAATTGTAAGGAACCATTGAACAATTCGTGGAATAACGGGTTGCTGTTATCACCATGATCAACGTACAGTAGTACAATTTTTTGTGTGATGGAATTGATATCAATCTGGTGGAGGATATAGGTCTTATGAAAAGGCAAGTGAGGGGTGATTTATTCTCCATTTGTACAGTAGGACAAAAGGTATAAATCCAGTTAGTGGGGAGAGAAGGTACGAGTATTAGGAAAGGCAACGGAGCAGACGTTCTAGGGTTTGTTGGTATTGCTTTTTACCTAGAAAAACTAAAAGCTAATACAAACATATGGTGTCTCGAAGATTTTCTTTACTCTTCTTGCTGCCGTCTCGCTCTGAGGATAAGGTAGAGAGTCATGAGTGCATCACGCAACTCGCACCTCTCGTTTCCGTCACGCACACGTATATCTCATTTACTTTTTTCATCACTCACCCTCTCTTTCTAAAAGCCACTTCTTTCAACCATTACTATTTATTTTGAACCAAAAGTTATAAGATACAGCCAAATACCATCAATACTAACACCCTCTTATTAGTCCGTAGGTCGAAAATGGAAAGATGTGACACTATGAAAGACCGATTGACATGATGCTTTGGTGAGTTCTTTTGGGTTGTGATTTATAACTTAAATTTTGAATTCTGGCTGTTCGTGAGAGTCAGTACGTAGAGAAAAATAGTCGCATGTGATTTTGGTCAGTATAACTAAACTCAGTATACTTTTTATTACAATTTTTCTATTAATCTCGCCTTAAAAAACGCATCATTTAAAAGTTAGTGTAGTATAAGTCATAAGTCACAAGCTATAAGTGAAAAAGAACTCACTTTATTCTTATTGTGGGAGGAAAGACGTTTGTTTCGAGCTGTCAATTAAGCAAAATTCACTTTCTATATCAGTGTGAGGTAATTTGTTCATTAACCTGGTTAAACGGGAGTGAGACAACAGTAGCAAAAAAAACACTCTTGCCTTTGCAGTTGCTTTTACTTGTGTGTTTTTACTTAGCACGCTTAACTACTTTTCTCTAATAGTTATTAAATGGAAATGACATGACTTTACTCTTTTGACTGATCCTGGTTCATCCTTATTGTAGTATTAGTTAGACTGCTTTAAAATGTTCAGCAAGCTGTAAACTTTCTGTATGTCAAGGTGGTGAAGATGAATTTGTATTGTCCTGTTCAGCAAATGAAGAAAGTTAACACACTAATAAACATGCTTGTGACTAGTAGGTTTGCTAAGAAAAAGTCTATGTAAGTCGATCATAAACATGCTTGGAGCTTCGTGAGAGAGAAAAAGAAAGAGAAATGACATCTCTCATATTGGCAGTCCTTGGATGTAGGGGTGGAAAACGGTAACGGATAATTCGTTTTATCCGATATTCGTATCCGAGAGAAATCCGAATATGGTAAGCAAAATCCGTATTCGAAACTATTCGTATTCGTATTCGAGAATATTCGTATCCGTATTTGAGAGTATTCGTATTCGCATTCGTATTCGAGAATATTCGTATCCGTATCCGTATTCGAGACTATTCGATTCGTATTTGATCCGTTTCTAGAACCCATGAAAAATCCGTACAAATTTTGTGATTCAAAACTTGAATTTAGGTGGTTTAAAAGCGTAACCGGTCAAAAACCGATGAAAAATCGGCAAAACCGTTAGGAATCCGTTTTATCCGATATTCGTATCCGAGAAAATCCGTATTCGAAAATATCCGTATTCGTATTCGAGAATATTCGTATCCGTATTTGAAAATATTCGAATTCGTATTCGTATTCGTTTTAAAAATATAGATTCGTATTCGTATTTGAGACTATTCGACCGTATCCGATCCGTTTCCACCCCTACTTGGATGTAGAATTATGTGCTTTCATAACTTTGTATAATTCCGCAGTTGTGCATTGTTTTTGTAGTTTCATTGATGGCATTAGCTTGATAGAATGTACAACCTGATTCAGTTCTAAGACAAGTTCACTGCTTATTCGCAATGTGTCAGGACCCGAATTTATGCTCACACAGTACAATATTGATGAATATCACGTCCATACAAGCAAATAAACATAAAAGTACATTAATAAAAATAAACAAGCGTAAGGAGGTCTTATGGTCAGTCTTACACCACGCGCTGGATAGGCCAATTACAGATGAAATCTTGTATTGAAACGGCTGGTCACTGTAGCGGTTGACATGGGCTGGTCACTGAAGCACTCTTAGGTAGCTGAGCGAAGCGGCATGGGCAGACGGCTGGTCTCTGTAGCAGTCGTGGGCGGCTGAGGTGAGTGGCAAAGACATGAGTCGTAGTGAATGAGTGGCCTGAGTGGCCGTCTATGTCTATATATACTCTGTAAGTCGTTGAGAGAATTAAGCCAGTGAATAACAGAGAAAACACAGTGGAAAAGGTGCATCAGTTTGCATCGCATAATCGTGCCTCAGTTCTTGTGTTCAGTCTTGTTATTAACTCCACCTTATTGTTCCCATCTCCAGCTAGCTGTCCACTACCGGTTATATCAGAGTCCACAGCCAAAACATGCATTTTGAGAGAGCCAAAGCCAACCTCGGGTAAGCAGTCATAAACGAGTTACGACTGCTGACGGCGAATGGGTTACAACCACTGAGAGTGGTACTTCGAGTGGTCGAAACACTCCACTCACAACACCTGGTGTAGTACGACTACTGAGATCGGTGTTCCGAGTGGTCATAATCCCATCCCCACATCTAGTATTAGAGCCCAGGTGATTGTCCGAACGCAGATTGAGAAGAAAAACAAGGCTTCGGCTCTCTCCGTCCACTTCAGGGTGAACTGCTGATGACGACCGTTTCCACAGAGGAGAGAGGCTAAGCAACAATGGCGGGATGGTGGATCGAACTTGAAGGCTAGTGTAGCACAAGCAAAGGGAGGCTGAGGCGATGATATGGGTGGTGATATCGCAGCCGGGAGTAGCCGACGACGAGCTAGCGGCGAGCACGATGGCAGAAGTGCTTATGGCTACAGCAGCCACATACAGATAACGAGAGAAAAGCAAAATAAAGAATAGCATGAGCATCTATGTGTTGAGGTGATGCTACTGGCATGTATGACACAACGCTCAACATTCCGAGGGGCCGTAGCGATGGTGGGACACAGCGGCGTGGCAAGGTACCACGAGGCGGCGCAACCATGGTCGTATTCCTGCTCAATTGGCTAGCCTACTATGTTCAAGGGACTAGGAATGTGATATGACTCGAGGGGGTGAGGAGAGCAATCACCGGAGGTGAATCTAGGTGCGGTGTCATTCGGCGGCGGCGCAACGGAGCCGAAGAAGGAGCGTCGATTTAGCATCTTTGGTGCCAGGGGCGCGGGATATGGATGAGGGCATGGAACATGAAGTGACGGGGTATTTTTTTGCAAGAAACACACCAAAGCGATGGGAACGGCGTGGAGGAGCTCGACAGTGCATTACCGAGCTTGGGGACGAAGGCTCGTGTTCAGTAGCGTTCGAGCGATTGAGAGGATGGGAAGGTGGGGGAAGAGAGGGAAGATGGAGGTGAGATAGGTGATGCGCTCGGCTTGGCTTAGAAGGGAGAGGAGCTTGGCGCATTCTTGCGAGGTTGCAGTAGGCTCGTGCACGAGTTCTCATGAGCTGAGGCTTGCAGGGCATTGCGCGTGCTTTAGTGGCGATGGGACAAGGTCGCGGTGCTATGTGAGAGAGGGACAAGCTATAGGTAGTAGCGGTCTACATCTCCTGCTGCCGCATGAGCTCACGAGAGAGAGAGAGAGAGAAGAAGAAGAGAGAGATGGCTTGGGGAAGGAGGTGAATAGTCCTGGCACTTACAGGTGGGTCGAGCCCGTGTGGCGGTGAGGGTGGAGAGAGGGAGATGAGGTTGGGCTATGGGGGCAGGCGGGCCGCGTTGGGTTGGGTTGGTGGGGGAGAGAAGGAAAGACGGGAAGGATAGGAGGAAGGAGGGGGAGATATGGGCCGGCGGCTGGGATTTGGCTCAAGTCGAGGTAGTTTTAAAGTTTTGCTATTAATTTGCTTTTACTAGCAATAACAACAATAAAGCCTTTTGTCCCAAATAAGTTGGGGTAGGTTAGGAATGAAACTTCTCAAGATCAAATAGATGTGAGCCTTGAAATAAAACCTACAATGCTAAAACCCTAAGCCGTAGAACCTGTTATCTGAGCCAAGAGCCTAAAACACTGCCCCTAACTTTCTTATGGTTTCGGTACGTGGATCACTAACTTCCATGCGCTCCTATCCAAAGCTAATTCTTTATATACATTCCAATCCCTCAAGTCTCTTTTAACTGCTTTCTCCCACGTCAGTTTTGGTCGACCTCTGTCTCTTCTTACATTTTTAGTACGTCTTAAAATTTCACTATGCACCGGTGCCTCAGGAGGCCGTCGTTGGAGATGTCCGAACCATCTCAAGCGATGTTGGCCAAGCTTCTCTTCAATTGGTGCTACCCTTGCCTTATCACGTATATCATCATTGCGGATGCGATCCCGCCTTGTATGACCACAGATCCATCGCAGCATCCTCATCTCTGCTACACTCATTTTCTGTATATGTTGTCTTTTAGTCGCCCAACATTCTACTCCATATAGCATTGCGGGTCTGATCGCCATCCTATAGAACTTATCCTTTAACTTTTGAGGGACTTTTTTGTCACACAGGACACTAGATACTTTGCGCCATTTCACCCACCCCTCTCTTATCCTGTGGCTCATGTCTTCATCAATCTCACCGTCCCACTGTAGCATCGATCCCAAATAACGAAACGTGTCCTTCTTAGGCACTATTTGTCCATCCAATCTAACATCTCCATCATCTTCCCTAGCACCATTGACACCTCATATACTCAGTTTTAGTCCTACTAAGTCTAAAGCTCTTCAATTCTAAAGTCTTCCTTCATAACTCGAGCTTCCTATCAACACCTATCCTATTGTCATCAACCAGGACCACATCATTAGTGAAAAGCATACACCAAGGGATATCTCCTTGTATGTCCCGTGTGACCTCGTCTATCACTAGGGTAAAAATGTATGGACTCAACACTAACCCTTGGTGTAGTCCTATCTTAATGGGAAAGTCATTTGTAACACTAGCACACGTTCTGATATTATTCACAACATTTTCGTACATGTCCTTAATTAGGGTAATATATTTTGTTGGGACTCTTTTTTTTAAGCGCCCACTACATGACATTTCTTGGCACTTTGTCATAGGTTTTCTCTAAATCAATAAATATCATGTGAATATCCTTCTTTTGCTCCTTATATCTCTCCATCAACTGTCATAGTAAGAAAATCGCCTCCGTGGTCGACCCCCAGGCATAAAACCAAATTGGTTTGTCATCACGCTAGTCACTTTTCTTAAACGACGCTCAATCACTCATTCCTAGAGCTTTATTGTGTGTCTCATGAGCTTAATTCCTCTATAATTAGTACAACTTTGAATGTCTCCTTTATTTTTGAAAATTGGTACTAATGTGCTCCTCCGCCACTCGTTTGGCATTTTGTTCAACCTAAAAATACTATTGAACAACTTAGTTAGCCAAACAATCGTCACTTCTCCTAGTCATTTTCACACCTCAATAGGGATGTTATCAGGCTCTAACGCCTTAACCACTTTCATCCTTTTTAAGACCTCTCTTACTTTCGACTCCTGGATTCTTCGAACAAACCACTTATCGGTGTCGTCAAAAACATTATCCAGTTCAATTATACTATAATCATCGTGATTGAACAACTTGTTGAAGTAATCTCTCCACCTATTCTTGATCTCCTCGTCTTTCATCAAAAGTCTATTAGAGACGTCTTTGATGCATTTAACTTAGTTGAAATCTCTCGTCTTCTTTTCTCGAATTTTAGCCATTAATTTGCTTTTACTAGGATTAAATTAAATTTAAACTTTTGGATGTTGATTCTGTTATGAATATTGTGCATATATTCATAAGGTCCAAAGGGCAATATATATAGAGGTACAAGGGGGATATACAGAAGGAATACAAGGCATATTGGGAAACAAATAACAGTCATAATCTATTTCCTATTCTATCCTTAACACCCCCCCTCTCAAACTCATGGTGGATCACACACACTGAGTTTGGAGAGAAAATACAAATGTTGTGCCCTAGTCTGTGGCTTCGTGAAGAAGTCAGCAATCTGTAACTCTGAAGACACAAACTGAAGAGCAAGTACACCCTCCTACACCTGGGAGCGAGTGTATGAAGCATCCACACCAATGTGCTTAGTGAGCTCATGCTTCACTGGATTACGAGCAATGTTGATAGCTCCTGTACTGTCAGCCATAAGAGTAGTAGGACCCCTCACAGGTACGCCAAAGTCTGCAAGTAACCATCTCAACCAAGTAATCTCTGTTGTCACGGTGCCATAGCTCTCAACTCACCTCTGCACTCGAGCGGAAGCTCGATGCAGCTTCTTTGTCTTCTAGGCAATCAGGGAGGAGCCAAGAAAAACACAGTAAGTAGAAAGAGAACGACGATCAGAAAGATCACTAGCCCAGGTCGCATCAGAGTACGCCTGAAGCTGGAGTGAGGTTGAGCTAGGGAAAAACAAGCGACGAGAGATGGTCCCACGCAAGTAGCGAAGAACACGAAGAAGATGACTGTAGTGAAGATGAGTAGGACAAGCCATGAACTGACTCAAGATATGACCAGCATGAGCAATATCAAGACGAGTGCTCACAAGATATACCAAACTGCCAACAAGATGGCGATACCGAGTAGGATCCTCAAGAGGATCACCATCGATGCACGGAGTGAAGAGAGAGCTCCATAGGAGTCTCGGCGATCGCAGTATCGATCGAACTGGACCGATCAAGAAGATCCTGGACATATACATTGGGAGAGGTAGTAACCCTTAGGCGTGTGAAACCTCAATCCCAAGAAAGTATGTAAGCAAGCCAAGATCGGTCATCGAAGCGCTCATTGAGATGCTTCTTCACATATGCAATGAACGAGGGATTGTCACCGAATGAGCATATCATCCACATATAGAAGAAGCGATGTCCTACCTCGAGGTGAGACATGGATAAATAGAGAGGATCATGGGCACCGGCGGTGAAACCGACGGCGGTGATCACGAGGTAAAGCAGCGCAAACCGAGCACGAGGGCTGTTTGAGACCATAAAGAACACGCGAAGGCAGCAGACATGACCAGCTGGAACAGAATACCCCGGTGGTGGCTGCATGTAAACCTCCTCATGCAAGACGCCATTAAGAAAGGCATTCTTAACATTCAACTGAGAGATAGACCACTGGCGAACAGAAGCAACCGCAACAAGAGTGCGAATAGTGGTCATATGAGCAACAGGAGCAAATGTCTCATCATAATCTCGACCATACTCCTGCTGAAAACCACGAGCCACAAGACGAGCCTTGCAGCGCTCAATGGTACCATCAGACCTGGTCTTAATCTTGTACACCCACTTGCACGTGATAGGACGAGCATGCACAGGTGTCGGGACAATATCCCAAGTCTCCGTACGACGAAGCGCATCAAGCTCCTCTGCCATAGCGAGTGCCACTCGAGAATGAGAAGCGACCTCACGATAAGAACTAGGCTCGATGTGAGAGAGCATGGTGGCGAAGCAAAACCAAGACGAGCAGGAGGCCGAATGGTTGCCCGGTCACGAAGGGCGTAAGAGGAGCATCATCCGATGAATCCAGACGTCGGTGTCGGCAAGAGACCGGGAGAGGATGCAGTAAGGACAAGGGCGTGCAGGTAGTGCACCCCAGAGAAACGAGACAGTTGTGCCATAGGAGTAGGAGGCGGTGCTGCAGGAGGCAACACAGGAGGTGAAGGTACCGAAGGCTGGGAAAGGGGGGAAATGGGTGAGGAGTCAGGGAGAGACAACCAGGAGATCGTCTCGATGGTGGAAGCAGTGTGAGGAGCCGAATCTTGATAGAAGAAAGGTCGAGATTCGTCAAAGACAACATCTCGTGAGATCCTAATCAGTCGAGTAGAAGGATCATAGCAACGATAACCCTTATGCTCAGAACTGTACCCAAGAAACACACACTGATCGATCGGGTGTCGGTTTAGTGCGCTCACGAGGCGGCAGCAGGACAAAGCAGTGCAACCAAAAATACGAATGTGATAAATGCTGGGGCTCTAGAGTAGAGCGCTCTATAGGGGTGACATCCTTAAGAGCGGTGGAAGGATGCATATTAATGAGATATGCGCAGAAAGCGACCTCGACCCAAAGCGTAGAGCGTGAGAAGCAAGAAGAAGGGTGCGGCGGTCTCAATCGGATAGCGATGCTTGCGTTCGGTAACCTATTACGAGCATGGGCACGGGACAAGAAGGCGATAAGGAGTGCCCTACTCGAGAAAGAAATTATGCGAATGCACTAGAACAATACTGCAAGTAGAATCACGCGAAAAGTGCGAATAGAGGACTCAAGCGATACGAACCATCATGGCAAAGCTACGATAGATCACAAGAAAGCGACCACGATTAGACATAGGGAAAAGCAAGTAAAGCAGAATAGTCATCAATGAAAATAACATAGAATTTATGCCCGCCTTTGGAGATAATAGGCGCAGGTCCCCATACATCTGAATGAACTAAATCAAAAGGACGAGAAGACAATGACTCACTAGAATGATAAAGAAGTTGTAGCTGCTTGCCCAGCTTACAACCTCGACAAAATATGGACGTGTCAACAGTAACACGTCCAAGGACACCTTGACGAACTAACGACGAAAGACGAGACCCACACAGGTGACCTAAACGGTGATGCCACTGCGCAAAAACTCCAGGGGTGGTGGCAGCAGTGGCAGTGGAGGTAGATGTGGCGGGAGACGTGGTAGGAGTAACTGAAGTGGACGGAAGATGAAGACGGTCGAGAATGCAGAGGCCCCGACGATCCCTACGGTGCTGGCCAGTCCCAAGTATCGTCCCTATCTGTCGATCCTGAACAAAACAGGTGTGAGAGTCAAAACCAACCCTACAACCAAGGTCAGTGAGTTGTCCCACTGAAAGAAGCTGCATGGTTAGTTTGGAAACATGAGAAACAGCTGGAACAGGAAAAATCAGTGGTCAAAAGAGTGCCCTGACAGCTAACAGACAAGGAAGTACCATCCGGTTTATGCTGAGAGATAGGAAGGCGGGAGGTCCCATCGAAATGAGAGATGTGAAATCCGGTGTCATGTGGAAAGAGGCACGAATCTAGAACCCAAGAGGTACTGGAGGAGACGTCGAGCTAGGATCGCGAGAACCCATTGAGTGTGAGAGAGCTGCTGAAGTAGAGCTGGCGTAGGCTGCGAGCGAGTCACCTGTTGAGATCTGATGAGTGAGTGCTGTTCTCCTGTGAAGGAAGGGCCTCCCTGCCCCCCTTGGATCGTCCACCCCCACGCGCCTTATTCCGCTTTTTTCACACCGCACAACTCTAGTAGTCATGCCCGAAGTTCTTGCAGTAGTTGCATTGAACTCCAGTTGGTGCAAAGGCAAGAGCGAAGCGAGCACACAGGAGGAACCGTAGTAATGCGAGAACCGTCGGTGTAGTCGAAGAAGGAGCAGCAAGCACAATCGGAACGGACTGTGCTGCTAATCCGAGACGAAGCTCCTCAGCTCGAAGTGTCGAAAGAGCCTCGGTGACAGTCGGTCGTGGCGAGCGGCTCAGCAGTTGAGCTCTGACAGGCTCAAACTCTGGGCAAAGACGGCAGACGAAATTATAAAGACGAAGGCGATCGTGATCCGCCTTCTGAACCTTGTGGCACTCCTGGCACAGTGGAGAAGCCAGCTCATCTATCTGTCGCCAGATACTAGCCAGAGCTCGGAAGAAGTCGTCGACGGAAGAATCTCCCTAGCGAAGCGTCTCCAACTCACGCTGAAGCGAAAAGAACTGAGCATCACTTCTCTGCTGATATCGCTCACGCAAGTACTCCCAGATCTGTCGAGTAGACCGCAGACCAACAATATCTGGTTGAATGGAATCGTCGACATTGACCATAAGGATGGCACGAACACGGGCCTCATCAGCACACTAGCGCTCGAAAGCGTCAATGGCATACTGAAAAGCCTCATCTGCAGCGTTAGCAGCAGCAACATCATCCTCTGCCTTCTTCTTAGCAGCTTCATCTGCCCCAGGAGGTACAAAGTAGGCTGCCTAGGAGGAGGCTGAACCGGCGGTGGCGGAGAAGGACGAGCACCGGTAACATGTCCCCAAAGGCGGAGACCATCAAGCGTGATCTCCATGAGAGAAGACCATAACCTGTAGTTCGTTCCATGGAGTTTTGTTCCCGAGAATGAGATCGCAGCAGATGGAACAGAAGCCATCGGTAGGCGGCGCTGGACG
The DNA here is from genome assembly GCA_036346575.1 of Dendrocalamus sinicus. NCBI lineage: Eukaryota > Viridiplantae > Streptophyta > Magnoliopsida > Poales > Poaceae > Dendrocalamus > Dendrocalamus sinicus. The sequence continues at coordinate 44,529,838 of CM070641.1, read as the reverse complement.
GCGCGGCGGTTAGAACACCGTTGTTTTTTCTTCTTTTTTCTTCTTTTTTTGTCTTTTTTTTGAGACTATATAAAAGGGGGCTCTCTTGGAACCGACAGAAGAAAGCAAAGACTGGAGATGCGAACCGGCGGTGGAGGCAGCGACTCCGGACGGCCGACGGTGGCTCCGGATGCAGACCAACGGTGGCGGCGGCGAACCACTGGCGGCGGTGGCAAGCTGTATCGAATCTGGCGGCGGCTCGAGGACTCAGCGTAGCGGCGTTGTCAATTGGCGGCGGCTCGGGAACTAGCGCCGGCGGCGGTAGCGAATCACCGGCGGCGGCGTGGTATGGACGGCCCGACCGGCGACAGCAGCGGCGGCATGGGTAGAGGCCCGGGCGGCGACAGCGGCGGTGGCACGGGTAGAGAAGACCCGGGCGGCGGCGGCGTCAGCGGCCTGGACAGACGGAGGCAACCCAAGCGGCGGCGGCACAGGTGACGTCGAAGCAGCAGTAGGATAGATCAGGTTAGGATTTTAACCCTAGCTCTAATACCATGTTATGAATATTGTGCATATATTCATAAGGCCCAAAGGGCAATATATATAGAGGTACAAGGGGGATATACAGAAGGAATACAAGGCATATTAGGAAACAAATAACAGTCCTAATCTATTTCCTATTCTATCCTTAACAGATTCATGAAATACATATAATTACTTGTGAGTTAAGCCAACACATTTGAAGTCTCTTATAGTTTTGGTTTTCGAAACAAAGGATATTTCTTTTAAGTTTAGAAATTTAAATCGAAAGTTTTCACGAACTCCTAAAATGCCATAAAAGTTTTTGAAAATCATGCGGTTTTAAAACAGAGCAAAAAAAAAATGGGGATGTTACACAATGAAACATTCCTGCGGCTGCATCTGGATATTTTCAGTTATTAATGCTCAACCGTTTCTCTTGATCTCAGACAACAGTAAGAAGCTGAAAAAACCAAAATCTTGGAAGCACACTCAAGCAATAACACCAGCACAACTCAAACAGATACGTGATGAATTCTGGGACACTGCTCCTCACTATGGTGGGCAGAAAGGTACTGCGTTGTGTATTTACAACTAATAACTGCTCCCATTTTTGTACTGTGTACATTTATCTGCGATGCATTTATATTGCTTGCTGGACCAGTCCTTTTTCCTCCTCAGAAGAAGCTCCAGTCAAATTTGACTGAACTTTGCTAAATAAATGTGGGCAGTTCATTACTTAACTTTTGAAGTACATGGCCAATTAGTGTTGATTTTGCTGTGTTGGTAGTTTAGGCCACTGTTTGATGTTAAATGTGACAAATCCACCCACTTATGGTCCTTGAAGATGATAAAAATAAAGGAATATATATGTTTTACGTCACTTAAACTGCTGGTTTCTCATATTCATGGAATACATGTTTGTTGGCTGATGATGACATATACGACCAAGTAGTTGAGGAAATATTATATGTTGTAGTTTGACTTAAAGCTGCCATCTATTTCTGCCAGAGATTTGGGACGCACTTCGAGCTGCTGCAGAAGCTGATATATCTCTTGCACAAGCCATAGTGGACAGTGCTGGCATCATCATATCAAATTCTGATATGACACTTTGCTATGATGAAAGAGGTGAATAAAATTCTTTTGTAACTTGTATGTCTTCTCCATGAGTCATGCTTTCAGCACTAAATGATGTCCTTCGATACTCTGTTGCAGGTGCCAAATACGAACTACCAAAGTATGTTCTGAGCGAGCCAACAAATTTGATCCGGGAGGGTTGAAGTCACAGAATATGAAGGATTCATGTAAATTATGTAAATCCCATTTGTTCACTGACATCAGTCTTGACTTGCTCGAAACTTCAATGAAGATACCATTCGCACTTAGTTCTGATCTAAGATGTTCTGGTACTCCCGTCTCTTCTTGACCTGACTCCTGAATACAGTGCATTGAGATATCATATATACCTCAATAGCAATGAACCTCAATATACAGTAGGAATGGACTTGCTGCATCCTCAACATGTTCCAGTTGTAGACAATTGAAGCATTTTTAGTTTTGCCTAGTATTACCAAACACACATTGTTTGAGAACTCCATCCGTGCTTTGGCCTTCGATGATGCGTGCTAGCAGTTGTCAGCGTTATTTCGTAACCGGTGGTTGCGCAAGGACTTTTATCAAAGAAGCAGGAGCTGACATGGTTGCATGCTTCACCTGCTGTGTTCGTAGAAAATTGGTGTTGGCGACGCTGCTTGAGAGCTCCATCACCTGTATAGATGCCCAGCACCTAATGAGATCTTTTGTTTGACCTCCAGTGCTGTCGTTCAATGTCTGTTGTTTCCATTGTACTGATGGTCGTGCAAGGCAACGGGACTTAAATCATTAGTTCTCTCTCGTCAGAACGACCTGTACCGACAGCTTAACATTTACTAAACCTCTGATAGATGCTTGTTTCGGTTCTGTACAAAGGATTCAGTGCATGATGATGGCTGGATTCACGGGCATCAATGTTCTTCTTCCTTCAGTAGTTGGGATTAAAAACAGGTGGGCATGCATGCAGGATGATCAATCAAACCTGACAGACAGTCATAACCGGAAGTGGCCATGAAACTTAAATTGTAAGGGTGTGAATGAGAATCACGACTGCTCCAGTGATCAGTCAGAGCAGCACGCATGTGTTCGTAATACGAATAAGAGATAATTATAAAGATAATTGTATCACTTATATGATAATTTTTAAATAATGTGTTATTTTATTTATTGAATAAATATCTTTTTAGTGATCAATAAGTATATGACTTATTCGCAGAACTCTTTATTCATATTTTGACGTTATTCTAAATTATCATTGATTGTATATCATTACGTGGGATAATTATAATTTATAAATCAGCATATGTATTGATTGATGATCATAATTCGTTGATCATGGATATGGAGATATCAAATCAATAATGTGGACACATATTAAAGAACATAGTGTTAGATTGACACGCCTTAAGGCATGATTGAGATTGTTATATTTTATATGTCATTAGTTAGTCTCAAGTTTTTCAACATAGTGTTATATTGACACACCTTGTACCTAATATCAACATAGTTTTCACATGTGTAATAGTGTACTTATAAATTACCAAAGGTAATTTTCGGATATACTATAAAATATGGAGAAATACGATTGATCGGATATGATATTTGCCCCCTCTTACATAACATAAGAGATAGCTTTTAACCCCTCGACGTGGTCGGATAAAGGAAGTATAGGCCATGCCAGAAGTAGTCGAGGAGTCAACTACATAAAGTTATTCATCACTAGATCAGGAAAAAAATTGAATAGTTCATCAATGACACGCTTTTCACCTGGAGTTCAGTCGGGTATCGTGTGGCAAAAGAAGAATACGCAAACAGGTTGTTTAGTTCGACCAAATACGAACTGGTCGTATGAGTATACTAATTGGTAGTGAAGTAGTAGGATATATCACAAATTGTTCATATGGAGATACAGACTAGTTGTAACTGTGATACAAATTAGTCGGGAGGAGTCATGAACTAGTCGTTAGTGACTATGACCTGGTTGCAGATCATATTGCATAAGATTTGTTCAGTTTGAACTTTGTGTATATTTGAGAGTTGATATGTCTTGCTAGAGACCGCTATTGACCATTGATTGGAAAGATATTTCTAGATTACAACCAAGTATGTATGAACCTACAGGGTCACATACTTAACGAGTTGAAACAGTAAGAGTCCGGATGATATACTTCGAATCAAATATAATGTCTATTCATATTGGATAAGGATCCGGTCGGAGGCTCTTCGAGTAGGATATGATCTCTACTTGTATTGAATAAGAATCCAGTCGGAGGATCTATATAAATGGGTTAGTGGGTTATGGAAACAGAGAGAGACATTGCACCACCCATTGTTACCATAGCTGCCTCATTCCAAAGGCCCTGCTGCGCATGCTGGTGCTAGCATACCGACCCACGACGTTTCCATCTCTAGATGTGTGAACTTCCGTAGAGGCGTTGATATGACTACGATGTTGATCAGGACGATCAAAGGAGAAAGACAGCCAACTTGTGGGGATCGACTATCGCTAGAGGACGATCGACTTCTGAGGATCGTCTTCTAAACATTGGACAATCGACTACTTTCACTGTATCGACGCGCGCTACGTTGAATCATGCGCTTTAACTTTTCTTCCGCTGCACTACATTTCTAGTGGTAACAATTCATAATCTCTTACTCATATGACTTTTTGATTTACATAATAAAATTTTTAATCTGTGATAGCCTAGCCTATCCAATCCCAGATGATTAGTTAGGATTCCATCTGTGCGTGTATACGCCGGATCTGAGATCCGAGAAGGGCTCGATGGAATGGATCGGGCTGTAGACTTCGTAGCTGTGGAGTGATGTAGTTAGACCCGGGGACCACTGGATCTGAGCCTAGGATGCTTCATCAGTGCTGTGTAAAGCATCTTTGGCAGGTTAAACCGGCCCCTGTTTTGCGAGTGTTTTTAACCTCTTTTTATCTTAACAAAATAGTCAAAGACTAGAGCACAAGTCTTGCAAAAAACACTTGAGCTAAGTCAGAGAACTCAGAAGCTTCGATCCCATCAAGGGAGTAGTATGGTCAGGGTCAGCTACATATCTGGATTCTGTACATCCATTTTGGCCCTATTTGGATACGCTTAAAATTCGATTCTGGTAGAATTAAGCAAGAATCTCACCAAAACGCTTTGATTATTTTTGATTCTTTCAACCGCCGCGGTGGGAAAGATCAGCATTTGCACTGGGAATCCAAAATTGTACCGCGAGCCCAAGGGGCCGTTTCTTCCACCGCGACGATTCTTCAGACTGCAGATTCTTCAGACCGCGACTTATCAGAAAATCCTGATCAAATTAAAATCGATTCTCAGATAAGCGTATTCAAACAGGGCCTTTGTTTTTCTGAATGGTTCTGGTGTAGATTCCAGGACCATTATGAACACGTTGATTCTAGTAACAATGCTATAATACTAAAAAAAAAAACGGAAAAGAAACACAGAAATGCATGGCCTACAGCTCCTGACAAGGCAATTTCAAATTTGCTGCCCGTACACCTGTTCCGACCCAATTGTCAGTTTATGGCGAGTTGCAGGGAACAGTACAAAATCAAGTCAGACGGATAAAAAAAAAACTCGGCATGGAACGCGAAAGGGTAGGCAGGAGGAATGAAAAGCCTGGCCGCTGGTGAATGGAGTGTGCGCGCAAGCTGCGAAAGCTACTTTTACCCGGCCGAGATGCATGTGCATGGAGATGCGAAAAGCACACTTCACCAAGCTGGCTGATTGGAGCACTGGTTCCCAAGTCCCAGCTGAACTGCTAGCTTATGCAGGGATGGGATTAGGCAGGATTCTGCCTAGTGCTAACTATAGTTTATGGTAGCCCACAACTTATCCATATGCGGATCATATTATCATACTCCCAGCCTATCATCATAGTGTCCTAGATATACCTAGGTTTGGATGTGTCTCTTACGATCTTGATTAGCAAAATTCTCCCAAATCTCCCATAGATGGTTCCCATCAAGAGAGAACAAGCAATCTGATTTCAATCTATTATCTACATATCTGGTCTGTCCTTTGTTTGATGACGACGATGTATATATACGAAGGCCATACATCCTTAACACACACGTATGGGCCTATGGCCAGCTGAATTCGATTCGGCCTTAGAGGCCATATTGGTTCCTATTCGGTCTAGGACCGAATTAATCTGGTTCCACTCAAACTCATTAGCTAATTAACTCTCTGGTTCGGACTTATCCACTAACCAAACCGGAATTTTGGGCCAAATCATGGCACGTAGGCCGCAAGACTTGGACTGGATAGCTGCATGGTTTGACGTCTGGTGTTTGCCACAATCCCACCTCCTTGGAATTTGGTCGTGATCCTTCATGCAGATGCGGATGAGCTGACTCCTTGTTTGGCTGATTTCGGTCTGCATGCATGTGCGTCATTTTGTGGCTTATCTCCATGTTCTTTTGATTCAAACTTGAGAGCAATTACCACACTAAACTGAGACAGTGTAAAGTTCTCATCAATAATATTAACTTGCACATTAAAGGGTAAATCCATCTCTTTATTTAAAAGCTTGTCTTGTGCTCTAGTCATCGGATCGGACCTTTTGATTCTTTATGAACATTTAGAGATGTAGACGATATAATAATAATAGTAGGGATATCCTCATCAATTATGGTAGGATGGTGGTTAGGATTTCATTTTCGCGACATTTCGCGCTCAGGGGATTGAGTAATCTAAAAGGTTTGTCCCGCGGCCAGAAAACGCACTGAAGCTCCTTACCTCCTAACTTTCGTGTACCTGCTGCATTAGACGGCTAAGCGATTTATTCGTCCGACACTATAATCTTGATCAATTTTCTGTTAGGAAAGCTAAATACTAGAGCAGCATAGTTATTGCGACATGTGCGCGTAAGGCTCACTGGTGCTATGTACTGCTACACTACCGCACTGCAGTACGCAGCCAGTGGTTCACTCGTTTTTCGCATCCATGATGAACTGAGCAGCCGTCACTCGTCAGTAAGCATTCGGGAACAATATTTTTGGTGTCGTTCTGCTCTCGTATATCTCTCAGAGCTCAGATAAACTTCGGTTTTTCTTCAGTTCTTTACTGCTGCTGCTGAAAGAAAGAGGAGAAAAGATGGAATGATGATTGCATATGTCGCTCTCCGTTGATTTTGGAAGTGTACTAGAGGGCGGCAGGGCGGGCTGCGAGATGGCATGGGGCTCCTCGGTTTCAGCGCCTCCGGCAAGAGACGATTTGTGCTGCAGATTCTCAATGTTTCTCCGGAGCGCTGCTATCGGCGGCACGCATCCTGTCCTTGCAAAGTCTAGGATCCGGTCCTCTGCCGTTGAGGAGCGACTCCACAGGCAGACACTGGCGCACCACTGAGAGGAACTGCAAATCACTGTGGCATCATTGAAGCAAAATCACTGTGGCATCATTGAAGCAAAATCACTGCCCCAAACTACTGTCGAAAATCACTGCAGCATCGCAGCACTGTTTTGTACTGTTGCGGTGTACTAGCTTTGCTCCTGAAGTAAGAGGATCCAAATCCCAAAGTTACTCTTGGACTCTTGGTAACGTCGTATGTGCATTAGCTAACGTCGTCTTGGACTCTTGGTGTCAACTGTGATGCGGAGGATGCGCCTGGCCGGGCATTTCTTTTCCTGCGCGCTCTTCCTTCGGCGCTTCGAGCCCGTTCCGGCTGACCAGCCACGTGCGGCGCTTCCTGCCGCTCCCCACTCCCGTCGTTATCCGCCGGGGCATTCGCTGACGAGGCTCTGCCCGCCCGCTCCGCCCGAATCATTGCGATCGCAATCAAATTCACTCGGTGGTCCTCTCGCTCCCCAGCGTGATCGCTGTCCTCCCATGGCCCCACGCCCCGGCAGTACCGTCCGATCCGCCTAGGGTGTGTTTGGAATGGAGCTATTTGGTTGAACGGGACGGTTCAGTTCAGGATACAAGGCTATTTAAGTGTTTGGTTGAATTATACCGAATGGTCTTGAATGAGATGGTTTCAGTTAGAAGAATATTCCCTTTTTATGTTGTATCATCCCGTTCGATGAAATCGCACTACTATAGAAAAGGTCATGCGAGCGGTTCAGCGTAAATCGCGAGGCGGTTTTACGAGCAAATGCGAATTTATAGTCGATGATAATCGAAGGTTATCACAAGCGGTTGTCGAACCATCGTGATATATCAATATCATGAAGCGGTTTTTAAGCATCATGACGATTTTGATTAAAAACCGTGCGTGATATTGATATATCCTGACGATTTTAATTACAAGCAAATGCAGTGATATGTCATCACAGCGGTTTGTAAATAAAACCGTCTGTGATGTTCTTTTCTACAGTAAATCTATTTGTGTTTATTGGCTAGCCTCGAAATGCTAACCATGCCATCGAAATAAGCGGATAAACAAGTATATGTATACATACAATTCACATCTCAATTCATTTGACAAACATATAACATCCAATTCACATCACATTTCATTTACGGACATAAGGCATCTATTTATAAATGAATTAATTGAAATGAAATCAAATATCAATTAACAAATTCACAATTACTGAGTGATAAGAGCAATAAAAATCATTGTCTTGTGATGGAACTCTCCATCCGGTCTTATGACTTTAGACCACAAAACCAAGCGCACTCTCCTCGAATTTTTGCAAAGTCCGGCTGTTTCAATGCAGTTATAGAGATGGGCGCAACCTGTCAATAGGAATATCAATGCGCGTACATATATAAGCTAACAAGTATGAAATAAATATGGGAAGATTGACAAACCTTAGAATTGGTGCGTACATATATAAGGGGACGCATCCGGCAATGATGTTGAAGAATGCGCGGGTGACAAACTTTAGTTGCTAATACTATGAAGCAAATGACACAAACTAGTGTATCAGGTTCATTGAACAGGATACACTAGAGTGTGTCACTTGCTTCATGCCCCTTGAAGATCTATGTGGCATATATTATTACTACAAGGTCTCTAAACAAAGTTCTATCAAGGCTCCACACCATGCAACATATTTATACTCAATTACTATTGTTTTTTTAAAAAGCAAATCATAGCATCACATAAAGGCCGGCGAGGTCACGGAGGCGCCGGCGTGAGGCGGCCGGCGTCGGTCTTGAACGCGGACGGCTCGAGAAGCGGCGGCGGGGCTCGAGAAGCGGCCGCGGCGGCGAAGCGGCGGCGCGGCGTGGAAGCGAGCCAGCGTCGGTCTTGAACACGGGCGGCTCGGAGGCGGCGGTGAGGGCTCGAGGAGGCGCGCGCGCAGCGACGGCGCGGCGAGGCGCGGCGTGGAGGCGAGCCGGCGTCGGTCTTCAAACGCGGACGGCTCGGGAGGCGGCGGCGAGGCTCGAGGCGGCGGCGAGGGCAGGGAGGCGGCGGCGAGGCGGTCGGGATTTAGATGTAGAATATAAGCTGCGACATACGGGAAAACCCTAGCGGAGGTATTTATAGGGAGGCTTATTATAAGCGAGTTCTAGGCGTAGAACCGTGCGTGATATCAATATCACATACGATTCTAAGTTTAAAAACCGTCTGTGATAAATCTTATCACGACGATTTTTCAAAAAACCATCGTCATAAGCTTTATGTCGAGCGCCGTGTTCGATCGTCTAATTAACGTCTCTCGATCGTTATCTGAGCGTCTATATCATTAATATTTGGGTATCTGAACAAATGCGTGCTAAAGGTTAAATATGCGCGCCTAATCCAGTCTCTTCTATGTGCGTACAATATGGCTTCTACTATTCTTGTGATCATCTCCTTCCTCTCATCTGTTCATCAAGAATTGTTCGGCGGAACCTTACGAGCGGCGGCAATTTGCATCTGGGCGGCTTCTCGCGACACGCCTGCTCTCCTTCCACGACTTTCTTGCATCCGTCGGCTCGACACGATCATCCGCGTCGGCGGGCGTCTCTCGCCGCTCAAGAAAGAAACAACCCTTACCCTGGTTCTTCTCCACAATGTGCGCAAAGCGGAAGAAGCTCTACACGCGTGAGAGGCGATGGATAGCTTTGCGATTAGAAACGCAGCAGTTCGAGGAATCTTTTCATGCTATCCTCTACGACATTATGAGCTATGCTCACGATTATTTGCCCAGTGGAGGAGGAAGTCGAGGACAAGGACAATCTTAACGGCGTTCGAGAAGTCGATGGTGATCCTCCAAGTCCCAAAGTCGAAGAAGAAGCGTCTGAAGCCCAAAAGATTACAATCAGGAAACTCTTTACAATGCGACTTTTGTAATAAATTTGCCTCTAATTGAAATTAATAAATTTGCCTTTAATTTGTGATCTTTTGTCTCATTAGTTACGTAGTTAAGTTATTAGAAGCAATGTGTACTTATATATTAACCTCGATCATGAGCAGAATATGAGACAAAGAGACATCACAGAGCGGTTCTTGTCAAAAATCGTATGTGAACATTCCTGACGATTTTTAAGAAGAAGCAAATGCGTGATAGTCTACACAACACTGAGCGGTTTTAATAAAAACCGTGCAGTGATACTAAATATCACAAGCGGTTCATCGGTAAGGACGAAATGCGTGATACTCGACCACTAACACAGATGGTGTCCAAATTAAAACCATCTGTGTTAGTGTCAATCACAGACGATTTTGTCAAACCGTCTGTGATTGGCCGTCTAGTATTAGGCTTTCTGTAGTAGTGTCGGCCGAATCACGCCGTCTCGCGTAGTTGTTTTGTTCGCACCCTAGGTCGTCCTATATAACCAACCAAACATATTCATATATTATCCCATACATCCAATCAAACAGCCTCCTTGTATCATTCTATCCCAATCACATACTACTTATACCTAGAGTTAGGAATTGGGCTGTGCCATGGCACGGCCGGGGTCCACCATGCTTCAGGCCGCTTCGTGCCGTGCCGGCTCGGCCTAGTCACCCCGTCGTGCTGTGCCGTGCCGGCCTGCCTTGCCTCTGGTCAGGCCCAAGTGCGGTCCAAAGCCTGCCATGCCGGTATTCATGCCGTGCTAGACCAAACCCAGCTCGAAGTAACTATACACGACGAAGACAGTGACGATGGTGGTGGCGGCCACCATTTTCATTTCTCATATCCGTCTCGCTAAAAACTAGTTAAAATTGAATTAGTTGCATATCGGGGTAAAAGTAACAATATGTGTATAATATACTAGTCTTGTGGCGTATATGTGCGCTTGCCAAATGTAGGCACGTACAGAATGGGACCGTATTGTATTTATTTATTTGTATAGATACCAAGTGTCTACCAGAGAGAGTGTGAAAATGGCAAGTGTACAATATGCCAACCTTGATGTTAGGATGGTCCTAAAGTTTGGAACTGCTATTATATCTGTTAAACCTAAAAAACAGAGTGAAAGAACAATGCAATTAGCAATAGTTGCATACAAGGACAAAGATATCGCCATTCGGTCAAGCACCTTGTGTCTACATATGTGTAATGAACTATAGACGGCGGAGGCGGTGTCTGCCATCTTCATTTCTCTCGTGCCCGCCTCGTTAAAAACCTAGTAAAAATTAAATTAGTTGCGTAAAAACATGGCAATGTAAATTGTTGTGGTTACAGACCAAACAGAGAGAGATGGTAGTGGAGAGTGAGGGAGATGAGTCCTGCCCTGACCCTTCCCCATGGCCTCTATATATATATATATACATGGGGGTGTTTTTACAATTATACCCTTACATTTGAGTACCCCTTCCAGGGGCACTTATGTCCTTACACATGACCTATACTGGACCTTATAACCTCCTACTAGGCCTGCTAGGTTTAGGTGGGGGCCACCCCTACAACAGGAGCCTCTCATGGAGAAGGGCTTCACAGGGCCGAAGCCATGTTGCCGAGCCCTTTGGCCCCCTCCGTCCCTACGACTGTGAACTTTTCGAACTTGACCGGGGCGAGGCGCAGAATCGAGCCTTTGAGCGGGTGGTAGCGTGGTGGCGCTTAGCCGAAGTAGGCGCGCGCTCGTCCCCTACCCTTGAGCGGGTGGCGTGGGTGGCGCCCGGTGAAGTAGCAGCGCGCTCCGTCCCTACCCTTGAGCGGGTGGCGGCGTAGGCGGCGCCCGGCCAAAGCAGCAGCGCTCCGTCCCCTACCCTTGAGCGGGTGGCGGCGGGCCGCGCGCGGCCAGTAGCAGCGCGCTCCGTCCCTACCCTCGAGCGGGTGGCGGTGGGTGGCGCCTGGTCGGTATGCAGCGCGCGCGCTCGTCCCCTACCCCTCGAGCAGGTGGCGGCGAGGTGGTGCCTGGTCGAAGTAGGCGCGCTCCGTCCCCTACCCCTCGAGCGGGTGGCGGCGGGTGGCGCCTGCCAGTGAGCGCGCGCGCTGTCCCCTACCCCTCGAGCGGGTGGCGTGGGTGGCGCCTGGTCGAAAAGACGCGCGCGCTCGTCCCATACCGTTCGAGCGGGTGGCGCGGGTGGCGCCTGGTCGAAGTAGGCGCGTGCGCTCCGTCCCTACCCCGAGCGGGTGGCGGCGGAGGTGGCGCCTGGCGAAAGACGCGCGCGCTCCGTCCCCTACCGTCGAGCGGGTGGCGGTGGAGCTGGCGCCTAGGTGAAAGTAGGCGCGCGTGCTCGTCCCTACCCTTCGAGCGGGTGGCGGCGAGGTGGCGCCTGCCGCGCAGACGCGCGCGCTCCGTCCCCTACCCCTCGAGCGGGTGGCGGCGGTGGCGCCTGGTCGAAATGAGCGCGCGCTCCGTCCCCTACCGCCGAGCGGGTGGCGGCGGGTGGCGCCTGGTCGAAGTAGATCGCGCGCTCCGTCGCTACCCTTTGAGCGGGTGGCGGCGGAGTGGCGCCTAAGCGAAATAGAGCGCGCGCTCGTCCCCAACCCTTAGCGGCGCGCGCGCCGTTCGCTCGAGCGTGGCGGAGCTATCGTGGGCGACGCGGTGGTGAAGGTGAATGTTGCGCCGCCGGCTTTCCCACGCTTCACAGCTGCCACGGCCTCGCGGCTTGATAGTGTGCTTTAAATGACGACTGGAATCATGCCGGCGCTTTGGCCTGCTGTCGAAGCGGTATCGCGTTATCGATCGGTTTTCGTGTGGGTGGGGCACGCGGCGGCTTGCAACTGGCGCGTCGTGGGATGTGAGCGGTTGCGTACTCGCGGCTGTTCGTTGCTTCCCCAGGGAAGCGGGACACGTGTCGGCGCGTCTTTGGAGTAGTCTGTTGCTGGCCACCTACCGACGCGCCTCCAGTGCAAGCGGTTCTTCTTTGGCCGTCGCCGTCGAACGGCTGGGGTTACGAGCTAAGCTGCGCTTTACGGCGCGGGGAGGCGGCGGGCTTTATAAGGTGCCCTCACCGTGATGGGCGCTTGCCCGCTTGCCGTTTATTTCGGTTTATTCCGTGCGGTAGTAGTGCGGCTTCTGCGTTGGTTTCTTTTGCCCTACCTTGAGAAGACAATGGCGACCATGGCGGCGCGTCTCGCCCTCCGGCGGCTCCTCGTCTAGTTGGGACAAGCTATCCTTCCCTTACGGGATTACAAGTTTGGTCTTTGCGGGCGCTCGCATGCCGACGAGCGATGGGGCGCCATGGAATACTCGAGGCATTTGTTCCGTGTGTTGGGAAAGAGCCGGGTGACCGAGGAGACACCGCAGCGGCTTGTTCGTGACGGGAAGATCGAGGATCGGGATGGTGCTCGCCTACCCGCGCAATGAAAGCGGGCGAAGCCGGGAGGCGAGAGGCGATCGTTTTGTCGCGTTTTTCTGTGACGCCGCATGCCCTCAAAGATGTTTGTGGCGAAGTCTTGCGGACCTATGGGTTGGAGTTAAGCGCGGTGACGCCGAGCGCAATAGTCCACCTGGCTGTCTTCACGTGGCGGCGGACGGAAGGTCGGCATCCTAGCGAGCACTGTTCGCCACCCGCACGGCGCTGCTGCCGCCCGGAGAAGGCGGAGATGGAGTCATCTCCAATTTTGGCGGCGTGGACTTCGTCTTGCGGTCGTCTGCAGCCATTTGTTCCTGCGCCGCCGCCTTGGGAAATGGGTGTCGGTTGGGCGCGGTGGTGGTTTTATTACCACGTGGCCGGCGAGTGGCTGCTATGCGGCGGGCCCATCTCGTTCAACCGTCACCAAGCGTGAAGCCGGAGGTGGACGACGCCAGAGACTCTAGAGGCTTACCCGGCATCGCCCGCCGGCTAAGTATGCGCGACTGGCGAAGAGTTCACGATGTGCGGTGGCACCGCTGTCCTCCGGTGGAAATACCGGCGGGGCAATGGCCAGGCGGACAATATCTGCTCGCCGATGTCACTTGCTTCCGCCCTCCGCCCCTTGTAAGTTGTCTAGAGTGCGAAGGCATCTCTTGGCGTATCCGCACTTGTTCTCACGTGATCGCCCTGCGTCTTTTGTGCGATGGCTCGGTTAGAAGGCGCGAGCGCGCGGTGAGGATTCCTTGGTCCATACACCCTCGAGGAGCACAAGCTATGCGAGGCGCGACCCAAAAGGCGAAGCAGGCGGGTGAACCGCACATGCACGAAGTTTAGGTATTGTTGTCGGGCGCGCCGATACAGCGGAGACTCCGTGGGGACTTGGTCATCGGCGGCGGCGCCGCGACGCCTCGTCTTGCGGTGCGGGCTCGTTCAAGGCTGCCCTACCCACTGCCGGCCACCTCGGCGGTGGCGCCGTTGGGGCGGGGCCGCTCGGCCGTGTGCGCCCGTCGGACGATCGGCGGGGCCGCGCCTCGATTCCCGGCGCACTATCCGCGAGACGCTGCGGCGTCTGAGCACGGCCTTCACTAGGCGGCGTCCACCGACACGGAAAAGGCGTTACGCTGATGAGAGGGCGTGGCGGAGGTGCTGCTTGCTACGGGGACACGTCCGCGCAGCGAGGCGAAGGTGGAGTAGGAGCTGCGGCCGCTAACGCCACGGAGGAATCGCCCTCGGATCCGCGGCCAAGCGTCCTCGGATGCGATCTCCCGCCTCGAAGGGCGCTACAGCGTTGCGGGCGAATGCTTGAGTTGTGGCACGGCGTCGCCGAGGGGCCTCGCATCCGACCGCCGTGCGCTCACGCCCGATCGGTGGCGAGCAGACGCCACCTCCTACGCGGTGAGAGTGTAGGAGGTGGCGTGGCTCGCTCTCTCGCTCGACTCGCGAAACTCTCTCGATCTGCTCGCTCATTCCGTCGACATCGGGCGAGGCGAGATCTCGGGCATGGTGAAGGATCGAGCAACGCGGAGTCGCGAAGTCAAAACCTTGTGCGGGTGTCGCGCCGGCATCTGCCGCTGTCGAGGCGGCCGAAGCCTCCACAGCCCTCGACGCGGTGGGGTCCGAACCCGTCTTGACCGACTACCTCCCGCGGCTGGAGATACTCCGTTGTAGGGACCCAGATATTAACATCTGGATTCCTCTGTGATTACTGCACTATTCCCTGGATCAGTAGATAGTGTGATGTGACCACGCCACCAACACGTACGACCATAGCGGCCAATATCAAGAATGAACTAAAGGTGAATTCGTTTCTTCAACTTCAACATATTTTAAATGAGAATATGATGCTACCTAATGATGAAAATATATATATTTGTAGCACCACATCACTTTGGAACCAATTGAAGCAAGGGTTCAAGTTGGACAGGTTTTGGAATCCAATTCGGCCTCCAGATCAATTCGGATTCAGCTTGATAGGTCAACTTCAAACGGCCATAACTTTTGATCTAGAAGGTTTCTCAGGCCCCGTGAGTACTCGTTGGAAAGCTCTTGGAGTCTACTTTCAGATGGATCTGGTCTCACCTCCAAACTCCACCCGAGCAGATCAAAAACAGCGAAACAAGTCATGTCACTTTTCCAGTCCGAGTCAAAGTGGGCCGAAGGCCTTGTAACTTGGGCTATTTGGGCCGGTACTGTTTATGTGAACAGCACCACGTGCATGAACAGTAACTAGGAATAGTACCACATTCCTTTTCATTAGATAAGTGTGGCTTCCCCTCCCCTATTTAAGGAGGCCGCACCCCTTTAGTTTTCCTGGGGTTTTGCTTAGATTAATCTGTCTTTGAACAGTTTCGCCGTTCATCGGTTTGTGAGACCCCAACTTGTGAACTTAATATTTATTCGCAATTTCAGATTGCATCTTGTACTCTCTTGCTTGTGTTCTCAATTCGCTTGCAGGAGATAGCCTTCTTAGCGAGGTCAATCGTGTTCGCACGGTTGATAACCAACGGAGCGATGGTGTAGTGATTGCGAGGGTTCGATCTGTTTTGGTGGAGCCTTTGGATCATCAACGTCGAGATCTCCACAATCGACTTATCAGTACCTCTCGGAAGATCGGGCCATCGGCACATCAGTTGGTATCGAGCAACGGTTGCCGTGAGGTAATTCTTGTATCCTAGTTAGTAGATTGGTTTTTATTTCCTATAGCCCAGAAAAAATTGCCCCACAAAAGAGTTAATTCCGCTGTCCAAACCCGTTGTGCCTTCGATCTGTTAGTTTTGGTTTGCTAAATTGAATTTGTGTCCGTCATAGCATTGTCTAGTTGCTGGTCATATCTTTGTTCCATTAAAAAATCCAAACAAAAGAAAAATTCCCCACCCCAAACCCTAATTTCCAATTTCGGCTGATTTTTCCTTCCTCTGCAGCCGCCACCAAAAACGTCATAACTTTTGATTCTGAGATTATTTTTGAGTGGGACCACCTCCATTAGATTCAAAAATCCCTTATCCATCTATCTGTAAAATTTCACGTCATTCCAGCAAGGCAGTTAAGAGATATCTGCGGTGGAAGTTGACCTAAAATTCCAGATTGAATCTGCAACAGTCGGCACTTGTGAATTTTGTGCGACTTTTTCGGTCAGTTTCCAGAACTTGGCCCCAAAACAAAAGTTGTATAAAAAGCCGTCAGGAAACGGAGAAAAAAAGAATCATTGAAAAAAAGGCAACTGAGAAAAAGTTACGGCCAAAATACCGACGTTCTGTCTAGTGGACAGAAATCTTCAGTTTTCAGTTTTGGGTTAATCCTTGTGTTCTTCAATTCCACATTGCATTGGATTGAATTATCTTCTATTTACCACTCCTACACATTGCCATACACTTGTTTTTAGCCTTCTTCCATCCTTGGTTGATCAGCAACATAGGCTAAGTGCTAGATACGAACTATATTCAATTCTATGCAATTCTGAAATTAACTGATTGTTCTCCATTGCTACCATATTGTGCCTTCCAAGCTACACCTACTCTTGATCAGAACAGGTTCCCTCTTGCAATCGTACCCACGCTCGACACGGTGTCACGAACCAGCCACCGGTTGTACCACCTGCTGCATTGGTAAGAACACTTGTAAGAGTGTGGTAAGACGCTTGAGAATGTGTGATTCCACCTTCCACCACCTAGTAGTTGATAGGGATAATACCTTTGTATTGTCTTTGTTTTCTACTAACCATGACAGGTGAGTCGTCTGAAAATCAAGAGTGTGTTTTAAAGGGAGAGCTCATGACGCTCTTCGATGAACAACGCACTACCATTATTGAGGACTTCAACAGGAAGTTTCAAGCTCACAGCAGATACATTGCAGCGCCATCAATGAGAGTATTGCAACACTCACTACACGCCTTGAAAGAATGGTGAATCGACCGCCAAACAATGGGCCGAGTATGATCACTATGCAGGCCAAGATCTCGAGGAGGAGATGATAATGAGAGACAAAACGCGACCTTGATGCTTCATTCTTGACCAAGATACACGCCCACGACACGCCTACATCAAAACCGTCCACGATATGGGAGGTAATAATTTTCAGCACCACAATGATCGTTCTAATCATGACCCATTTGCTAAAGTCAAGTTTACCATTCCATCTTTTCTGGTCTTTATGATGCTGAAATATATCTTGATTGGGAGATGACGGTAGAGCAGAAATTTAATTCTCACTTGGTTCTGAGCACCATAGAGTTAGACAAGCTACTAGTGAGTTTAAGGACTTTGCTATTATCCGGTGGAATGACACAGGTACCATGCGCTACACTTTGATACATGGGAGCGGTTAAAAGAAGCTATGCGTGCTAGATTTGTTCCTCTGCTTTTAAACATGAAATGCATAAGAAATTGCAGTGCTTAGACCAAGATAATAAATGCATCGAGGAATATTATCAAGAACTACAAATAGGCATGTTGCGTTGTAATGTTGTAGAAGATGAGGAGGATAAGATTTGTCGTTTTTACGGGGTTTCTGGCGTGAAATTCAGGACATTGTTTATTATAAAGATTTTACTCATCAACCAGTTGTTCCGACTTGCTATGCTTGCGAAAAGAATTGCAAGTTAGGCAACAAAGGACAAGGAGCAACTTTGGAGGTACGTCTACATCGAGATCAATGCAGGCAAGCCAAGATAGCCCCACCTCCTATTTGTCGAGCTGCTGCCCCCTCGAGAGTAGGGCGTTCAGCGACACGCCGCCACCATCACGCGCACCGAGGCGAGCAAATCTACTAGTGTGCAAACACCAGCAAAGAGCTCTTCATCGGTTGCTTCCACGGGCGTCTGACGGGCATTGTGTGCCACCGTTGTAAAGGGATGGGCCACGTCATGAGAGATTGCCCAAGTCGTGGCGTACATTGCGACGAGAAGATGGTGGTTATGTAAGTGCTAGTGATGTTGAGGATGAATATACTCTTGCAGCTAACCTTGCGGGTAATGGTGATGATCATGAGAACAAATCTGTGTTTGTGCCCTTTTCTCGTGACTAACAACATGCGGTAGTTGAGAACTATGCCGAAGAGGAGCATGGTGATGGAATCGTTGACCCCATTGGTTGAGAATGAAGATAAGGAGATGGATGCACTTACATCATCGAGGAGAGCTAAAAGGTAAAGAACATGGTGCTATCATCGCTCACGATCTGATTTGGTGCTACAACAAGACATAGAGCAACCTTGTGAGTATATACCTTTGTAGTGCAATCTTTTGATATTCCTTGTGTTGACTTAAATAAACCATGTGCTGATCTAAATTCTCATAATTTTGCACATGTTAAATTAATAACATATAAAGAAGTTTTGACTAGAATTTCTCCTGCTAATTCATTGTGTTACATCATGTTGGATCTACCTATAAAATTGTCACATGCTATGGAGAAAGTTTACGAACTTGCATGTTCGAAATTCTTATTTAGTACCTACACCCCTGGATATAAGTTTAATTTGATTGGAGATTATGGTGTGGAAAATCAATTTCTTGTATATCGAATATGCATAACTTGTGATCACATGGATGAATTGAAACTTGCTGTTTGGGACAACAATTCTTGTATCTTTGAATCATGTTGAATGTGAGAGGAAGTAAACACTTACATTTGCAAAATAAGTTGCAATAATTACTGTGTGAGAAATTTTGAATTGCTCATTAACATATATGATTACTCTTGGGTTAATAATACAATGAGCTTTTATGATCATTGCTGTTTTATAACATTGATTGTGCAACAACGAAGAAGCTATTAAAATGGATGACATATACATATACCATGCATACACCTTGGCTTCTTTGTTACCATATTTTCAGCTTATCAAAAGCCGAGGATGGCTTTGTTTGCAAGAAGGGAGGATGATAAGAACATGAACCCTATGGATACAACCATATTTACTCTACTTGTTGTTACAATTACAAGAGCTCCTACGCATCACTTAAATTATGAGGTGAGCTCGTTTCAAAAGATTTTACTTTATTTGATAAAGAACTTATGATATTACATAATGAGAGTTTGTTGCGTTTGTTATCATACACCAAGATTTATGATCAAGATCATGCAATACGTGACACTACACATATGTTAAAACCGAGGACGATTTTCCATCAAGAAGGGAGGATGATGTGACCACGCCACCAACACGCACGACCATAGCGGCCAATATCAAGAATGAACTAAAGGTGAATTCGTTTCTTCAACTTCAACATATTTTAAATGAGAATATGATGCTACCTAATGATGAAAATATATATATTTGTAGCACCACATCACTTTGGAACCAATTGAAGCAAGGGTTCAAGTTGGACAGGTTTTGGAATCCAATTCGGCCTCCAGATCAATTCGGATTCAGCCTGATAGGCCAACTTCAAACGGCCATAACTTTTGATCTAGAAGGTTTCTCAGGCCCCGTGAGTACTCGTTGGAAAGCTCTTGGAGTCTACTTTCAGATGGATCTGATCTCACCTCCAAACTCCACCCGAGCAGATCAAAAACTGCGAAATAAGTCACATCACTTTTCCAGTCCGAGTCAAAGTGGGCCGAAGGCCTTGTAACTTGGGCTATTTGGGCCGGTACTGTTTATGTGAACAGCACCACGTGCATGAACAGTAACTAGGAATAGTACCACATCCCTTTTCATTAGATAAGTGTGGCTTCCCCCTCCCCTATTTAAGGAGGCCGCACCCCTTTAGTTTTCCTGGGGTTTTGCTTAGATTAATCTGTCTTTGAACAGTTTCGCCATTCATCGGTTTGTGAGACCCCAACTTGTGAACTTAATATTTATTCGCAATTTCAGATTGCATCTTGTACTCTCTTGCTTGTGTTCTCAATTCGCTTGCAGGAGATAGCCTTCTTGGCGAGGTCAATCGTGTTCGCACGGTTGATAACCAACGAGCG
The DNA here is from genome assembly GCA_036346575.1 of Dendrocalamus sinicus. Taxonomy (NCBI): domain Eukaryota; kingdom Viridiplantae; phylum Streptophyta; class Magnoliopsida; order Poales; family Poaceae; genus Dendrocalamus; species Dendrocalamus sinicus. The sequence goes on along the minus strand of CM070641.1, from coordinate 44,509,703 downwards.
ATGGTGTAGTGATTGCGAGGGGTTCGATCTGTTTTGGTCGGAGCCTTTGGATCATCAACGTCGAGATCTCCACAATCAACTTATCAGTACCTCTCGGAAGATCGGGCCATCGGCACATCATAGTGCTCACAGTTACAGTAATGTATATCAAAATACATATCATGCGGAAGCGTAAAATTTAATAGTAGACTTACTCATGGGCCGATTAGGCCAAAATCATTAAATTACAGCAGCGGAAGAACGAAGCACACAGGTGGGACCTTCAGGACATGCCCACAGGCAGCCAACTAGAGGTTCGCGACCTAGCTCTTGACATCTTCATCTTCTCTGCCAGCTTGTCCAATCTTGTTGCTGCGGTGCAGTGACTTGATTCCTGATTCTGAATTTTGTCGCAAAAGCGAGCGTGAGCACTCCGACCCCGTGCTCCGCGAGCCAATACACAATATGCAAATAAACAGTATGCATAGCTTAACAAAGGAGAGGCTCGGGCTATTTTATTTTGCGTAGAGTGCTTTTGAATACAATTAATGAAAAAGCCCTATGACTTAGCAATTTTGGAACAAATCATAATGTACAAGGAAATGCATTAGTAATATCGATTCAGATTCCATCCACCGTTACATGGCATCTGCACCATATAACAATTTCTTCAGCGTTATAGCCGCTTAACTTACCTTTGGGACGACACCGGGACAACTCCAAACTAGGGCCTTTCACGCCCTCCACTTTTCCATCCACCCACAAAACATTTTGAAATAGAACTATATCTGGTTAAGTTCCCATGTCCACCCTTGACCGTGGGCACGGCTATTCGAATTGTTTTGACTCTGCAGAGTTTGTACACTTTCACCACAAGAGACAATCAGCTCGTTGCTCCACATGATTCCTTAGACATGTGGTTGAGCAGACCATCACACAGTGACTTTTAAAGTATCTAGTCCCTTTTGTCATCTCACCCTATGGGCGTTCCCACTTGCGGTGGGTCCCATACGTTGCGGGATGTCCCCACGGCTACTAGCATACGGGCTCCACTCCCTCTGCGCTAGCACGACCGGGAAACGTCACCCTCCACTCGGTGTCCCTTTAGGCCTCCCTTGCCCTTGCATATCCACTCCTATCCACTACAGGTGAGATGAGTCGGGGTTTCGATAAATTTACTTAGCCAAGCTATACTTTGAGACTTGTGGTTGTCTTTGTTTTACAGGTTGACATGACAAGATTCAGTCCTTAGTGGTATCGGCGGTTCTACCACTAACCCACTTTGTGCATCCACTACACCACACATACACACCCTCGACCCAATCCGCCGGACATTTAAGCAAGTTGGGGATTTTGGGAGTGTAAAATAATCATGTCAAAATATACAGTCATTCCCACCATGATCGCCCAACCAATTTTCTTGATTAAAAGTGATGCTTGGGGCAATTCCTGCTTGGGTTCCTAAACAATGCTAAGCATGGCATATAATTAAGGACTTACTTTTGAAAGCTAATCATTATAAAATTTTCCACTAGGCGACAAGGTTCACGTGTGCAATATTCCAAAGAGGGTGTAATACTATTCAAGGTAAACAATAGGCATATAACTAGAATCTTAAATTATCATGCATTTGCATATAAATTAACAACATGCAATTTGATAATTTAAATCAAAGTAATTTGCTGAGAAAACATAGGTTCAACATGATCAAAGTATTGACTACTTTGCGCGGTTTACATGGTCTTGAGCTCACACATTGCTTTCTTTTGAGCTTAGGTCTCTATCTTCATTTCGAGCTTAACCTCATTGGATCCACTTTGAATCTTCACGACTCCGATTTCTAATTCTGCGACAAACGACTGAATCCAAATAAAGACAAATAACTTAAAAGATCCAAATAAATCCGAATAAAATCAATTTAGTTTTATTATAAGTTAAATGGGTGATTTGAGGCAAGGCGATGGTAGAAAACGATGACTCGGTCTTTTATTAGCGATTTCTTTTATTATTTTTATATTTATCAAGGAAGTTCCATGAACTTGGTTAGACTTCTGAGGCGGACATATGTGTTTGGTTTATTAGATTAATCTTTAGAGCCTATATTCCTAGCAGTCTAGGTGTGGTATTTTACGGGATTCTACTTACTAATTATTCAAGGTGTACCTAATAGTAAATTTTAACGATTCAATGCCGCACGTGCATATTTACCTAACTCATTGATGTTTAATAGGAACCCTTAGTATATTCTTATTTGCTACTCATCTCTGCTATTGGTCATAATATTATGGGTTTCTTCCGATGGTTTGTTTGTGGGATTATCTCAATGTCCGATGACCTAGGGCTACTATACCTTAGCATCTATATCTGACATTACTTTTCATTTGGTTATACTTTGAGGACCATTGTCATTGTTACTTTATCCTTTGCATTAGTATCTTGCTGTTTTAGTTAAACTTCTATTTACTTAGGACCGAGCTTGCTATACCCAATTTTCGTTCCACTAAATTCATCGTTAAGATTTATTTATTGGTGATGTGCTAATGGCGAGGATTTTATTAAGGCCTTCTAATTTAAATGTTTATGATCACGTCCTATCGGTTACTAAATTTTATGAAGCGACCTTTATTATCTAATTAAATTTACTATTGAGATCCATCTAATGTCAAGAGTTAAATGTTAGGGCATATCTTTTAATTACAATTGAGGGTAATCTTTTGAATTTAAAACCTCATTTTTATAGTTATCAATTTTATTTCCCTTAGGTTTAACTTGGATGTATTTTCAATTGAGACTCCTATTAAATTCGAACACTTAACCGAAATCTTCTTTATTAATACCCTTAACTAATAAGTAGATTTAGACTAAATAATAAGGCACTATTATTCTTATATAGTAATTATTCAATGCTAAATTTTAAATAATCTTATTTACATCCTAAGGAATTTTATTAGCTCTCATGAATTAAATTTTTAACTCTCCTAACTACTTAACTATCAATATGCATGTAACCCTGTGTCCTGGCGTATGTATAGATTTTATTTAAACCCAAGTCAATTAGCTCAGCTCCCCTGTTTTATTTCCTAATTATTTTCTAATTAAAATGTGCTAAAAACAATGAATCAAAAAATGTTCACCGAGGGGACTCGAACACGGGATCTGTGGCGTGATGCATAGCTCGGATGACCGGTGGGCTCTTTGGCCGTCTTGGCGGAATGGCGACTCAATGTAGAAGGCGTGAGTCGGGACATCGAGCCCAGCGAGCATGCCGGCGTAAGCGCAGCGGCATCGTCGCCGGCGATAGGCGGTGGCGAAAAGCGGCGATTAGCCAAATGGAATGTGGGAGGTGGAAACCGGTGGGCGGGGTGGCGCGGCTCGGGGCGGTGCTAGGAGGTTGGCGGCACAGCGGCGGCGGCGCGGGTGAAAAGCGGCGGCGGCGGCGTGGAGGAGAGTGGGACAGGAAGCACGAGTGAGAGTTGACGGGAGGAACTCACGGCGGTGGAAGCTCGGTCGGAGAGCGGCGAGGCGCGCCGGCAGCGAGAACCGTGGCGGCGCGGGAAGGCTTACGTGGAGGAGGGCTCGGGCGACGAGGAACTCCACCGGCGGTGGAGGAGGTTCGCGGCGCCATGGCGGAGCTCGGTCTGCGAGAATCGGCCGAGAAGCCCGATGGAGCATTGGCGGTCGTGGAGGCGGCGGCGGGGTTGGGAAGAACGGCGATATACGAGCTCCTGTGCATGAGAATCCAATTAGTTCGGATAGGAAGTAGAGGGGAGCAGGATGCGATATGACACGGTCATCCGGTGAAGCTTCAGCGGATGGCGGAATCGCACGCGAACGCGGTGGTGGCGGTGGTGCGCAATAACAGGAAGAAAGAAGAAGCGGCGAGAGCAATGGAAGACCGGGTGACTTATAGCGTGGAGAGGAGGCGCTGCAGCAGCTCGGCGAGAACCAAGTGACGGGAGGTCCGATGGGCAGGGCCGGCGCGGGGCTCGGCGGAGGCGCAGGGCTCGGCGGCGGCGGCAGTGCGGCGGCGACAAGACAAGACGAGCACACGGTAATGATGGCGTGGCGCTGCTGGCTTGAGGAAGCGGAGCACAAGGATTAAAGAAGGTGACGCGGAGGGCTCATGGCCACGAAGGAGGAGGAAGAAGAGAAAAGAAAGGAGGAAGCGGGCGCGCGCAGGGAGAAAAAGGGAAGGAGTGCGGGCGTGGGGTGGGGTTGGGTGGTGTGGCCGAGCCGTTCGGCAGTCGACCCGTTTCTCTTTTTTTATTGTGTGTATATGCGTATACAGATATATGTATATATATATACATACATACATACATATATCTATTTCTATTGTTGTATATGTATATATATATATATATATATATATATATATATATATATATATATATATATATATATATATATATATATATATATATATATATATATTTATTTATTTGCACATTCATTGTATATACATGTTTATATTTCCTTCATGCCCATATATATATATTTTTGTATAAATATATTTTATGTCTTATTCATCTTTCTAGGCCCTTTGTATACATACTTGTATTGGTTCTAGTTATTTTGCCACCTTTATAATATTTTTTCCAATTTAAATTCTTATATTTTAATTCAAGTTTCTTCCTCCCTTTTGTGGACCACACTTTCATATTTTAATTTAGAATGTTTGGGTTTCTATCATTTGCATATATCTTTTATGGTCTTACTAAGATTAGTTTTATTTTTCATGACATTAATTCTTGAAACCTCAACCGCAATTTAAGAAACCCCAAAGAAGATTCAAATCTCAAGAGAATATATTGTAAAATAATTCAAAAACTTCACATTTTCAAATTCCAAAATTTCAGGATGTTACATCTGTGCTCTCACTCGTGGCGCAGAGCAGGCGTGGCGGCCTTGGCCGGCGGATCTTGTCATCATGCGAGAGACCACCGCGCTAGCGCTGCGGGCCTCGAAATAAGGGTGAGTGCGTGCGCGCGTGTTTTGTATGGTGCTACCGGGCGGTGGTGGATCATCATTCTTGCTGACGCTTGTCATCGGCGGCGCTAGACAAGGCCGTCCAGGCGGAGGGCCTAGAAGCGAGCCGTGAAGCGGATGATGCTCACGCGACAAAGGGCGAAGAGCTCCGCGCTACTGGAGGTGCCTTGGCAGCCATACGAGTCGAGGCCGAGGAAGCCAAGCGCGCGCCGTAGAGGAACGCGCCTCCTTCTGCGGCGATTGCCGCCTTGGAGGGGGAGAAGGCCCGGTGGCGAGACTCTTGCGAGGAAGACCGTGTCTTGGGCGATCGTCGCGTCGGCTGAGGGCAATGGAGTCTCGAGCCGGGCCCTCCGTGATGCGTGCGTTGGCGTGCCGGCGCCACCACAGCGGAGGACTGATGGAGACGCAGGCTGTCGAGGAGGCGGGCGTCGTGCCGCAGCGCCAAGACCTTTGGGGAGCACTGCAGCTATCTTGGCGCGTGCCTTGCCCTCGGCATGCTTCACACCCGTGGGTGTAGGCACATGCAGGAGCTGGCGAACCCTCACCTGGATCTTCCTGGCCGGCTGGAGGCACTGCCGGACGCTATTCGTTCCATCGAGCCTAGCCTCCGGAACTTCCACCGGCGGATCTGGAGTCGTGTCGGGGAGGATGCGGCGAGAGTTGCAGTACAGGAAACGCTGCGCGGGGGAGGGGACTTCCTCCGTTGGCTCGAAGAAGTTTCCCGAGGCCACGGCAGCGGCATGGGCCCGGCGCGCGCGACCGAGTGCCGATCACATCGAGCGAGAGGGGTTCGCGCTTGCGCGCCCATACACATGTCGATTGACCTCATATTTTTGCAATGGGGCGATGCTCTATTTATTCTTCTTGTTGTAAGGCGTGTGTTGGGCGATGATGCCTTTTTATAGTTCAGTAGGCGCATCGCGTGCGGAGGCGGACCTCGACGCCACGTCTTATTTAGAGTCCGTACTGGTGTGTGCGGAGGCGGACCTCGACGCTACGTCTTATTTAGAGTCCGTGGACTGGTGCGTGCGGAGGCGGACCTCGACGCTACATCTTATTTATAGTCCGTGGACTCTCGCGTGCGTAGGCGGACCTCAACGCTACGTCTTATTTAGAGTCCGTAGACTGGTGCGTGCGGAGGCGGACCTCGACGACTACGTCTTATTTATAGTCTGTGGACTCGCGTGCGAGGCGGACCTCGGCGCCACGTCTTATTTAGTCCGTGGCGAGAGTGCGCGCGAGGCGGACCTCGGCGCACGTCTTATTTATAGTCCGTAGATCGCGTGCGTGCGAGGCGGACCTCGGCGCTCGTCTTATTTATAGTCCGTGGACTCGCGTGTGGAGGCGGACCTCGGCGCTCGTCTTATTTAGAGTCCGTAGCGGAGTGCGTGCGAGGCGGACCTCGGCGCCACGTCTTATTTATAGTCCGTGGACTCGCGTGCGAGGCGGACCTCGGCGCCACGTCTTATTTAGAGTCCGTAGATCGGCGTGCGTGCGAGGCGGACCTCGGCGCACGTCTTATTTATAGTCCGTGGACTCGCGCGCGAGGCGGACCTCGGCGCTCGTCTTATTTAGAGTCCGTGGCCCGAGTGCGTGCGGAGGCGGACCTTGGCGCTCGTCTTATTTATAGTCCGTGGACTCGCGTGCGAGGCGGACCTTGGCGCTACGTCTTATTTAGAGTCCGTAGATCGAGTGCGTGCGGAGGCGGACCTTGGCGCCACGTCTTATTTATAGTCCGTGGACTCGCGTGCGAGGCGGACCTCGGCGCCACGTCTTATTTAGAGTCCGTAGATCGAGTGCGTGCGGAGGCGGACCTCGACGCTACGTCTTATTTATAGTCCGTGGACTCTCGCGTGCGGAGGTGGACCTCGACGCTACGTCTTATTTAGAGTCCGTAGACTCTGCATACTGCGGCCAGAACATGGTACTTTGTGCGAACAGCGAGTTTTATTGAACTCCCGTTTGCGCGGGCGAGCATCATACAATAGGGGGCAGATGCCACTATAACTTTTGTTCTGCCTCTAGGCGTAATATCACCGTAGCTTGTCCGCGTTCCACGTGTGGCGAAGAGTCTGTCCCTCGAGCGTGGCGAGGCGGTATGCTCCCTTCTGCAATGCCTCCGTCGCGATGAATGGACCCTACCACTTGGACTCCAGCTTGCCGAGCGGTCTCGCATGGGGCGCCGTTACGGACAAGATCTCGAGCTTGAAGCCCGCGGGTATTTGGACCGGTCCGGGTATGCCCATCTGCGCGTGTACTTTTCAGCGTGTTGAGCTGCACTTGCCGCGCTCGTCGAGAGATCCAGGACACGCGGCGGTCCTCGTCCAGCGCTGGGCGAGACCCTCGCGAACCGACCTTGATTTCCTCGGCGTCAACGCTTCATCGCGAAAAAGAAGCTTGAAAGGCGTGAACCCGTTGGATGTGTTATCGTTGTGCGAAGGATCGAGAGACTGTTGTGAAGCTCGCGAGCCACTTGCCCTTGGCCCTCCGACCAGCGCTTTTATGGCGGCGGAAATGGCGCCGTTCGCCCTCTCCACCGCTCCGTTGGGTGGGGTGCCCGACCGAGGCGGCGAAGTGTGATGCCCATGCCTTCGCGAATTCTTTGAAGATGGTGGCGTCGAGCGCGGGCCGTTGTCCACGGTGAGCTCCTGGGCACGCCGGCGACATATGATGTTTTGCGGAGGAAACGCTGCATGGCGCGAGGTTATTTTAGCTGGCCACGCCTCGCCACTGGAAAAATATTCAGTGCGACTACCACAAATCGCAGTCTCACGGGGCTCGTGGAAGTGGTCCTACTATATCGACACCCAGTACGCCAACGGCCACACAGGGAATGGGGTTGAGGGTCGTCGAAGTGCGGATGATCCGTGCCATCCGCGGCACCACGACACCGACGCACGAGGTCTGGCGCCCGTGATGGCGATCGGCCAATAGAAACCTGCTGAACGCCTTGCCGACCAATGACCTCGGCACGGATGGGACCCGCACATGCCGCGTGGATCTCCACAGGAGGTTCTTCCCTTCTTGGCCCGAGAGGCGCGCGAGGCGGTCGCGAGACCCCTTCTTGTAAAGTATCCCGAACACACGGAAGGACACGCGCGGTGTTGCGGCGCGAGCTCGTGGAATCCCGGCTCGGCAAAGCCTGCGAGAAAGTTGAAGATGGGCTCGCCGATCGCCTGTTGGATGATGTGGTGAGCGAGGCGGCGTCTCGGTTGTCCTGCGCGATGGCCGCCTGTGATAGTACTTCATAAAACGCTCCATCAGGGGGTGGCAGTTGTTGGCTGGCCACCTTTGCGAGGGTGTCGGTTTGCTCATTTTTCGCGCGAGGAATGGCCTTGACTGTGATGCCCAAGGAGTGCCTTTCCCTTGCCCTAACCGCGGCGATGTACTTGGCCAGCTCAGGATCCTTGGCTTGATAGGACTTGTCGGCGTGGCACGCCACCAAAGCGAGTGCATGCGGACGAGTACCGCCGTCGCCGTGCGCCTTGAGCTTTGCGGGCGAAGAGCAACGCCTCATATTGGTGTGTTATTGGTAGTTGGAAAGGCAAAGCGCGCTAAGTATAGCGGCGCTGTCCCTCGGGCGTGGCGATTACGCTCCTCTGTGGCGCCGCGATGCGTGAGGCTCCGTCGGCAGTGAGTGTCCAAACCGGTCGTTATCTTCTTTGGCGGTGGCCGACGAGTCCACTCCGCAAGGAAGTCGGCGAGAACTTGAGATTTGATTGCCGTCCTCGGCGTATGTCGGGAGAACGGGCGAGCTCGCGCCCACTTGCCATACGCCTGTGGATTCTTTGTTGTGCAGCATCTCCGCCCGTGTGAATGAGGAAACCTTTGTGATTGGGTGGGCCAAAAAATAATGCCGGAGCTTCCTGGAGGCCATGACCAATGCGTAAGCAAGCTTTTCAAGCTCTGTATATCTCGTCTTGGCGCCTTGAAGGGCTTCGGAGATGAAGTATACCGCATTGTATGGCACCTTCCTCTAGGGCGAGGCAAGATCGGCCGTGTGGTGACGCGACGAGATAGAGCGGGAGGAGCCTGCGGTGTTGGGGCGACCAGGGTGGGGAGACTCTCCAGGTGTTTCTTGACCGCGTTGAAGGCCTCCGCACAATCACCATCCCAACGAAATCCGTCGCACCCGCGGAGTGTCTTAAAGAATGACAAACCTCACTCCGCCGCCCTGGAAAGGAAGCGGCTCAAGGCTGCCATGCGGCCCACCAGCCTCTGGACTTCCCTCGTCGTCTTGGGCGGCTCCATACCCAAGATAGCGTCAACCTTATCAGGGTTCGCCTGGATGCCCCGCTCGGACACGAGGAAGCCCAGAAGTTTGCCCGCCTGCACGCCGAAGACGCACTTGTCGGGGTTGAGCTTGATGCCGGCTTTCCTGAGGTTGTCGAAGGTCTCCTGGAGGTCCCGGCCATGCAAAGCGAGCTGCCGGGTTTTGACTACCACGTCATCGATGTAGGCCTCGACATTCCTCCCGAGTGGCGGCGGGGCAATGGCGACGAGGCGGGTAAAGGTAGCGCCCGCATTCTTGAGCCAAAGGGCATCGATGAAGCGAAGGTACCGGCGGTGTGATGAAGCTAGTCTTGCTCTCGTCGTCTTCCGCCATGTATACCGGCGATGGCGGAGTAGGCATCTAAGAAACTCATTAGCTCGCACCCGCGGTAGCATCAACCAATTGATCGATGCGCGGCAAAGGGTAAGTGTCCTTTGGGCACGCCTTGTTGAGTGCCGTAAAGTCGATGCACATGCGCGAGCCCCACTAGCCTTCTTGACCAATCGGGTTGGCGAGCCACTCTGGATGGTGGACCTCGCGGATGACCCCGGCTCGAAGAAGCTTTTCCACCTCCACCTTGGCCGCCTGCTGCCGATCCATGGACATGCGGCGAAGCTTTTGCTTGACCGGCTTGGCGTCGGGGCGGACCGCCAAGCGGTGCTCGATTACTGCGCGGTCCACGCCCTTGATATCTTCCGGTGACCATGCAAAGATGTCGGTGTTGCTTCGAAGCACTTGGAGTAAATCTTGCTCGACCTCCGGGAGGAGCCCCTCACCGATAGAGACAAATTGCCCCTCCGCCTGGAGCGGCACCATTTTGACTCCGCCCTCGGGCCGAGGCTTAGGTGTCCACCCCGGGGCGGAGGGTGCGTCACCAAGCACGTCAGGTAGGCATGCACCGGGCGATGCGGATCCTAGCTGCCGACTTCGATACGCCTGACAAGGTCTTGGTCGCCGAAGATGGTGATGACACCCTCCGGGCCCGGGAGCTTCATACATAAGAAGGCGTGGTGCGGGACCGCCTCGAAAGAGTTGATGGCGGGCCGCCCCAATATGACGTTGTAGGGGTGTGCGATGTCCACAACGTCGAATATGACATGGTGGGTCCGGATGTTACTCTCTGGCGGAGCGTAGCGGGAGGACACGCCCTATGGCTGCGCGGTGACCTCCAATGCCACGGCGGAGCTCCCGCCTGCTCCATGCGACTTCGGTGGGTGCCCATACAATCGAGGGCCCCTACGAACAGGATGTTCACAGAGCTCCCCCCGTCGACAAGGATGCGCCTGACGTCGCAACCCGCGATGTGGGCCTGGATGACAGAGGATCTTGATGAGGGAACTCCACGCCCTGGCGTCATTCATGGTGAAGGTGATGTTGCGGGGCGTCAGCCACGATTGCGGCCGCTCGGCGGGGCCCCGATAAGGAGCCTCCGGTGATAGCGTTGGCGCGCGCTCCGTCGTCTTTCTGGCCGAAGCGGCGAGGGCTGCCTCGGATGCCACTCTGGACCTCGGCGAGGCCGAAGGCGAGTCGAGATGCGGCCATCGCCCGTCGCAACTCCACGACCGCGGTGCGTCTTCGTATGGTGATGACCATAACGTGCGCCGCACCATTTGCCGTAATAGAGTTGCTCTTGCTCGCTCGGGGTCGCTTATCGCGGCCGAGCTCGCGCCAGCGTCCTCGGAGGGCATTCGATGGCGGAGGTATGGCGAGCCTTTGATGGTGTCGCGCTGGTGGCGTCGGGGCTTGCGTGCGCTCGTTGGAGAGCCTTAGGCTTCGGTGCTGTTGCTCCCGGGGTCCTCGGGCCACGCCGCTGCTGCGATCTGCCAGCAGCGTCGCGGCGCACACGGTGGGCGTGGGGCGTCGCACTGTCCGCTCTTTCGCGCGGGCTCTGGCGTGGCCACTCGCGGCGCTGACTTCGAGCCTCTTGCATGTCACGGACAGCTCGCGAAGGTCCCTAGCTCCCGTGGACCGCGTGGCGAGGGCCGCCGAGCGCGCCTTCTCGCCGCGCCGGCGGGACCGCCGGTGCACCCGCGAGTGGGTCGGCGCGGTATGGTCACCTCGGGATTGGCTGCCGCAGCGCCGACGGCGGGGTCGATCGTCGCGGTGCCGGCGACGGGTCGATCGTCGCGGCGCGAACGTCGGCGCCCTCGGCCGCCGCGACTGCGTCGCCACCGCGCTTCGCCGCGGCCGATGCCGAAGCCACGTACCGCGGCGACGCTCTAACCCGCCGCCTTCTTTTCCTTCGCCGCCGACGAAGCTTTTTCGGTGCCATCGTTTTTAGGTTTGAGCTTACTCCTGTCCTCCCCACGGACGGCGCCAAGCTGTTGTGGTTCTGAGACCAAAGAGAGAGAGATGGTAGTGGAGAGTGAGGAGATGAGTCTGCCTACGACCCTTCCCCATGGCCTCTATATATATACATGGGGGTGTTTTTACAATTATACCCCTTACATTTGAGTACCCCTTTCAGGGGCACTTATGTCCTTACACATGACCTATACTGGACCTTATAACCTCCTACTAGGCCTGCTGGGTTTAGGTAGGGGCCACCCCTACAACATAAATATTTCAGGGAAAAGTAGAATTCCTATGTATACATATAACATGTATAATCTAACTAGTGAAAGTATAGCCAATAAGTTATGTATGTATGATGTATTAAGGTGTTAACCAATATTTTTTATCTATATACATGTGTACATAATTTCTTTAGTTACTAGGTGCTAGAGAAAGTATATGTGTAACTGGCGTATAGAGTTACTGATTCTGCCCGTCTTTAGACGAAATAATGGTTTCTATTATTTTGATGCGACTAATCATTGAATCGAGTATTTAAATGAGCATTCGAATATCTAATAGTAATATATTTATTTAAGTAGTGGTCGCTAATTCCCCCTTTTTATTCTACTAATGATATGCTATTCAGCTTTTAATAACGTGCCTGTTTGCTACTAAAATTTCGCAAGGTAATCAGTGTTAGCCAGATTTTATGGAATATTCTCTTAACATGTATTTTCTAAAGCTAATTTGTAATTTTAATTTTCTTCTCCTTTTTCTTTTCTCCTCCATCCTTTTTCTTCCACCCGGCCAACTTCATTCCTCTTTTCCTCATCCTCTCCCCCCGATCTGGATCTCGCGCTCGTCGCGCTCCATCCCCTCATGCCGCTAGTCACACCCTTCGCCTCCCCACCTCGACCGTGCCTCCCCTGGCCAACCCCACGCCCGCCGCCGACCATGCCCTTTGCCTCCCTACCTGTGCCTTCGTCCTCCTCCTGCCACCCTAGCTATGCTTCCCCTAGTGACCCTCCTCACTGCGTTGTCCAGAGCCTCAGGGTGGGGAGGTCGCATTGTCGTCGGGGTGGGGAAGGTCCCCCATCATCTTGCGGGGGGGGGGCGCACGCTGCGTTCGTGGTGTCGATGCCGCAGTACGCATAGGAACGGGGAGCCCAGGACACGCTCTCCGGACTCTGACCTCTTCTTCAATAGACGGTGGCTTTGGAGGTGCAGGTATTGAAGAAGAGGATGAAACTCTTGGAAATAATTTTTCAGTGAGCACACCTTACTTGATCCAACTTCATATTCAAGGGTACAATCTTATAGTTGTTGACTCCCCTTGGAAGAATGGATGTGTTCATCAGAAAATAGCATAGGTTCATTGGGATTTTAGTTTGATTTGTCTGTGTAATGAAGGATTATTGGATAACAATTACAAATTTACAGTAGCTCTACCATTGAGCTGTGTGTTGTTACTCATATCCTGATTATTGCATTCATAATTCCCATGATATATATAGCCTTTTTCATGGTCAGCTCATTTTTGTGGTAAACTGATATATGCTTCATGGTCACTGAAGGTCCATTAGAAGGTTAGCTCATTTTTCATGGTCAGTGAACTAAGATCACTGAAGGTATCTTCATGTCCTGAGGTGGCATCTCGTCAGTTTAGGATGTGTTTGGTTGGAGTGATGAAAGTGGAATGGGATGAGATGGAATAGGATGAGATAGTTCCACAAAAAAGGTGGAACCACATGGTCCAGCATCTAAGAAGAATATTCTCTAAATTTGCACAGGCTCATCCCACTTTGGACTATTCCATCCCACCCTATCTCTCAAACCAAACACATGGATAGGCTTGGTCAAAGGAACCATCCTATTCCATCCCACCCCATCCCTCAAACCAAACACATCCTTAGATCTTGAAGCCTTTTTCTTAGTTCACTGACCATGAAGCATATATGCTGATATTATGTCCTCCTATATTAAACCTTGAGCTAGGTCAATATGCTGATATTTTTTCTGCCTACATGTTGCAAAATTACATCTTGTTGACATTTTATTTTTTATTTGAAACAACCTAGATGGGTAATCGCTTTGACAAGGCAAATTGGTTTGCTGAAAATACTTCTATTTTCTGCGACATTTGTCTTGAGGAAAAGAGGGCAGGCAATCATAGCAATGGATTCATTACTAACAGGGGTTATGTGAATATAGTTGAAGAGGTGGTGCACCATGAAGAAGTTGTACTAGATGAACTAGGCTTATATGGTTGAAGAGGTGGTGCACCATGAAGAAGTTGTACTAGATGAACTAGGCTTATATGGTTGAATTTTTGCATGAACTTACTATGAATGTTTGCTTATTATTAATGTTTGCTTGAACTCTGTTTATTGTCAGCCTGGTGTAATGTTTGCTTGAACTTTATTTATTGACGGCAGTAGTGCCTCTCTTTATTACTGTAATCATGATCTAACATGTGGGGGGTGCCCTATTTGTAGACGAATTTTTCTTCAAGTGATGATGAAGACAATGCACTTGAGGCGGCACAGGAACATCGTAGGAGGAAACGACAATTTGCTGCCATTGCTTGCATTATTGGTACGTACTATTTTGAAACTTACATGAACAAATCCAAGCAGAGGGCTGTGGTTGAATCAGGCATTGATTGGGTTATGAGGACATTGAACAATTCTAGATCTTGTTACAACATGTTTAGGATGAGTAGGGAAATGTTTTACAGACTGCATGATTTGCTAGTTACATCATACGGCTTGAAGTCATCATGTAAGATGTCGTCGATAGAAGGTTTGGCCATGTTTTTATGGATGGTTGGTGCCTCTCAATCGGTTAGACAAGCAGACAATCGTTTTGGGAGGTCAATCGAGATGGTCAGTAGGAAATTTGATGAAGTATTGCAGTGTGTTTCTGAGGCTCTCGCAGATGTTATCAAACCAAATGATCAGAATTTAGAACAGTTCACCCTAGGTTGGAAGGACCTCGATTTCATCCTTTTTGATAATTGTATTGGAGCCATAGATGGGACACATATACCGCTTGTTGTGCGATGTCAAAGGTCGTTCGACATCTGGTCGACATGGTTACACGTCCCAAAATGTGTTAGCCATTTGTGACTTCGATATGAGGTTCACCTTTGTTCTCGCGGGATGGCGGGTCATCCATGGTATGAGAGTGTTCAATGATGCTACAAATAAATATGGTCACAAATTCCACATCCTCCACTAGGTACAATCAATTATTCATATGGAATGTCATTTGGTATCTCATCTAATATTTATAGTTTTAAAATATTTGTGCTTGATTCTTTTAGGTAAATTTTACCTCATTGACTCGAGCTACCCTAACCGACCAAGGTTATCTTGCACCATACAAGGGGTAAAATACCATCTGCGGAGTTTAGACAAGGACCAAGACCTAGTGGACGAAATGAGGTATTCAATTTTCATCACTCATCTCTTCGCAATGTCATAGAGCGTTCTTTCGGTGTTTTGAAGATGAAATGGAGGATCTTGTTGGGCTTACCGTCATATCCGATGCCAAAGCAAAGCCAAATAATACTGTCATGCATGGCTCTCCATAATTTTATTCGTGAAAGTGCAATAGCAGACGCGGACTTTGATAGATGTGATTGAGATGAAAACTATATGCCAATGACTGAGGAACCTTCATCTGAGCCAAGGGGTGGCAATCGACATGGCGGTGGCGAGGATCATAACATGAATATCTTCCGTGATAACATCGCTAACGCGTTGTTTGCTAGGCGAGAGTGATGTAGATAAAAAAAGTAGCACGGAATCATGTCTCCAAAATTTTATGTATTGTTTCAACTATATTTTCTTTGGATTACAGTCAGTTTTGTTAAACTTTTATTATTTGTTTTTTCTATTCCTTTCTCCTTTTTAGCTTCTGGGTTGTAGTATTCATCCTGAAAATTCTTGAGAAATTTGTCATGTTGACTTTTGAAAGCATAATCACTAATGTTGCTTGAATCATTCTCGGTCATATGACTTTGGTTTGCTACATTCATGCTAACCATAAGTCGATGTCTGAGATCACGCGAACATGTTTTGTGTAAACTTCTATCTTTGATAAATGGTTTGTTTTATCCCAATGTTGTTCGGATGCCAAAATAAAAATAAAACCTTAAGCATTTGATAACTCCCACCGTTAGGGTAAACAGCTGCTATAGAAATTGAGAAAACAGTATATTGGTGAATGGCGCTGTGTTATTTTTGTTTCACCGATGTTGATTACAAAACTGACTTAACGAAGGGTGGATGTTCAACTATATTTTACCTTCATCTGAGCTCAAATATCCCAGGGGTACAAAAGTCCGTTTATTGAACCAGAACTAAACTTTAGTCCATGATCCAAACAGTCCTGTGGTCTAAAGTTTAGTGGCTAAAGTTTAGTTGTCTAAAGTTTAGTCCTGAACTTTAGCCAACTAGTATAGTGTCCGTGCTAACGCCACGGTGGCATTTTAGGGATGCACATGAAATCAACCAAATGAATTTTTGAATGGCCATACATGTTTTGTTCCCTGCTTTCAAAGCCAATTTTTGAATGGCCATACATATTTTGTTTGGATAATTGGGTTGCTGCTGGCAACAAAGTCCATCCATGAATGAAAGCCAAACATATACATCAGATTATTTTGGTCAATCACTACAAATAATTGAAGACATCCAAATGGCACATAATATAGCCACTTGCATATAGTATATAAGTTAAGCTGCAGATATCGGTGCTTGGGAATTAATAAATTCATCTGCAAGGTCTGTAACATATGCACATAATACATGCAGAATTTGTAGATCTATTGTTACACATTATACATACCTATTCGAACGACATCGAGCCCTCATGATTTTGAGCTTCCGTCGATAGAGGTAAAATAAGCGCAAAGGAACAAATAAGGTTAGCACTTGCATCTTGATTTTGAGCCTCTCATATGACAACAAAGATTAAATATGCAGAATTTATTAAGATTTATTAAGAAATTTTCCTGCAAAGCAATTAAAAGGAAAAACGACTCAAAGTGATAGAAAGCTACAATTTTGCTTAGTCGAATAAGCATGTATATGATTATTGAAAAATGAAGTCATCTGCCCAATCATATGGTTCCTTCATTTCACGGTGTCTAGCAATATTGTTTTGGAGCTTGACACTCAACTTGCTCCTTCCCCGGTGGCTTTAATAAGTTCCTTACTAATTTCGAAAGGGTTTCCCGATAAGAAGTGGTGGCAACCAGTTAGTCCGTTATCTCAAATTGTGAAGCAAGTTTTCATTGATATACTCAACCTTGACATCTCCTTGTTTGAAATCAAAAGCTCCGGGGCCATCTGTGGTTCCAAAGAAGAGATTTTAATAACTCGATCTGATGACCCTACCTCATATTTCAGCAAAGCTGAAATGGAAAGCATAAGAATCATATTATGCGACAAACAACATCCACACCACATATATTCTCCAAAATTTACACAAGGGCATGCTGCGTCGGTTTCTCGTGATCATCCAAAACAAGATCACTTTGACAAAATTACTTCATGAGAAGCAATTGCTGGATCATTTTGCCAAATGCTAACATGTTTGGATTTTGAAGCAATAAAGTATGCCTGAGAGGAATGCGGCTAAGCTCCTATCCACATAACTCATGCTTAGACTCTGTAATTCCCCTATCCAGCACCACTACACCACCAGTCCACCACAAACACAGAAACACTCACAGCCTTAGCACCAAAAGTACACAAATTTCTCCAAAATTTGCACATTCAGCCTATCTAACCCCCCCTAATTAAGCCACTCCAAAATGGTACGCTTCATCCCTCGCACCAAACCAAAATCCAACTATCCAAGTCCACAAATCACATAAATACCGAACCTTTCCTACCAATACCAAACAAAGGGCAAGCTTCCCCCGCGTCTCTCACCTCGAATCTAATTCCAGTTGAGGTTTGGGTCTTCATACTACGTTATAACCTACAAGCGTGATGAAAGTCCATTATACAATTCTTACCTTAATATATTTCGGCTTCTCCATCTCCACATGAGACATATAGCTTTCGACAAGGAACTTGAATCCAATTTCGAGCTCAGCATCAAACGAACCATTGTCATACCGGCTGATAATCCTCGACCATTTTATGAGGTAGATCACTAAACTACAAAGAGCTATCAAGGAATCCAATAGATTTAAAAGGACAAGCGAGCAGAATGTAAAAATATTCATTTTGTACTAAAACTACATACAAAATCCCAAAGTATCGTCCCATCTTGCATGATAGGGGCCATTTATATGGAGCACTAATTTGACGATACGGATGCCTGAAAAAAGAAGATTATCACAAAAAAATTATACGGTTGTCATTATTTACAGTGCGAAGGTGAATGAGCGACAAACCACATGAAATGGCACAGTCCAGTCCAACCACGTAAAGAAGCTCCTCATATCTGCGAAATGGGAATGGAATGCATATTAGGTCATGTATGTTAAACCATGTCCCCATGACAAGCGAAAACAAACATAGTACACAAGCTTCATTCTATAAAACATTTGATGTTCGGGATGTACTTGTCATATGAAGTCTCTCCAATCTACAGTCTACTGCTACATCTGAGGAATACACTATGTTGGTTTTAATTGGCATCACACGTGCAGAGCATGTAAATCAATAATCTTAGTGTGTTGTAGTGATGGAAATGAAGCAGAAAAGAATGGGCACAATTGAATACTGAGAAAACCAAGAAAAAGTTTTTCATGAATTATGCAGTTCACAAGAAACACATGAAATAGGAAAGCTAATTGTCACATTTTTAGATCACTTATTAAGAAAAAAAGGTAGCAAAAAGGGGGTTATTCTGACCTAAAAAGTCTATATTGTTCTTGCATCATCTGTATGAAATACTGGAAATATGACAAGAATGATACTTATTGTTTAGATACGAATGACAATGAAGCACCACAGGCAACCAGTATTGTCTAAAATTCTTCTGCACCGGTAGCTGTATTCTGAAACATGTACTTCTTAGCTCTTTTTGTGTCCATGAGCTTCACTTCATCTGTTACATCTTCCATCAGCTCACAAGATTTAAGAGTCCTAATTAACAAAGAGAGAAATATAGGGCAGCTGCAGAAATGGAATGCAACACTGTGTATACTAAATATTTGAAGCAAGGAGGACCACCGGATAGGTTTGTTTGTGAGGGTGATCTGAGTTGGTGGTACTTGGATAGTCCTGCGAACAATAGTTCAACCAATCAAGTAGGAATGAATTTTTAGATGTGCCGACCTATGTATCGACCATCACTTACGTGAGAGGACGGTTTGTTTGTGTTTATAGGCGTGACGAACCTAACCAGTTTCATCAAGGACATATCATAAGCATGGCATCAAGGAGTTTACAAATCAAGTAGTTGTGATGGACATTATTGGACAACGATTTGACCGTCACCATTGTAATCATTGTTGTATGAACCAAAGCTAAATATAAATTGAATTGATGTAAATTATATCAGCCAAGTGATTTAAGCTATGAATTTTGAAGGGGTGAAAAGGGCTTCTTCAGTAGAAGATTACCTTAGTAACGTTTGGATGATCAAGCTTATGCCGCAGAGACCTCTTGTGCAAATGTCGCTCGGTCAAGCAATTTCTTGTTCGATCTATGACCATCCTCCCCAGTCAAGCAATTTCACTGGAAAATAAAATTAATAAGCGGGAAGAACGAACAAAGCAAGAAAAACAAAGCGGCAAAGTTCCTAACAACTCGCAAAAGTAATAATCGATCGAACCGTGAAGTATCCAACGCAGCAACCAACACTAAGTATTAGGGTAATTTCATCGAGCGACTTAAGGGTACTAAAGCGGGAGGTAAGTGTGCGCGTATATGTGAAGTTGAGATGGTGCAGTGCACGGCGACGTCCCGGCCATCATAGACGCCACGGTGGACGGTCTTTGAAGGTGCCGCGGCGATGGCGCCCTTGATGACGAGCTTGGAGGGTCGATCTCCCGGGCCTCCGATGCCTATCTTTGCTGCAGCAGTGCGGCTCCTCCCCAACTCGGTGGACTCGCCGCGATGGCTCCCGGTGTGCTGCGGCCGGGCGGGCGGCCGAGGTGGCGCTCACCGCTCGTCGAGGCTCTTGAGGTCGATCTGGTCCGCCGCACGAACCTGCGTCCTCCTCCCGCCGCCGCCGCGCTGGGTCGCCTCATGCTTGGAGCCCGCGGGCTGGAGGAGCTAGAAGCGGCGGTGGCCGGCGTGGGTGGGCGTGGGCGCGGAAGGTCTCAGTGGTATGGGCTGCGCGAGGAGTGGAAGGTGGTGGTTATGCTATACTACTGAGCGACGGGGATGGGTTGGCGAATGGTGAGGCGTGGGGAGGATGGGGAGGCGGAACCAAACATATCAGGCGATCGATGGCGCACGGAACTCGTCCTCCGGCCGCGCCATGCCGGTGGCGGCTCGTCGTCCAGCGGTCGGCGGGGCGCGGTTGGTGCGCGTCGTCCGGCTCACCTGCGACGGTGCCGATGAGGTCGTCGACCGCCTCGAGAACGCGTCGCGTCGGCCGAGTCCACGGATCACTGTCCAAACTCACTTGCTCGCGATGGCCTCCACCTCGCCGCTCTCCGTTTGGTGGGTCGTCGCGGCCGGCGGCGTAGTTGTGCGGCCAACGGCGGCTACCTCGACGACGGAGTTCACCGCGCGGCCCCACGACGCCGCGCGCCGGCTGCGGCCGCGCCGCGCCGCCGCCGACGCCAAGCCCGAGGCCGTACCACCCGCCGCCACGGCGGCCGCGGCGACCGCGAGCTCCGTCGCCGTCCGCCGCTGAAGCGGCAGCGTCTCCACCGGCGGTTGCACGCCGATGAGCTCCTCCGCCACCGAACACCGCCTCCCAGGCGGGCCGTCAGCCCTCGCCCGCCGCCGCCAGGCGCGGTGGCGCGCGCGAGGCGGCGAGGCGCTAAGGCTCGCGAGGAAGCGAGAGAGCGAGGAAGGGTTTAGGAGGGTAGAAGAGAGCGGGAGGCGGGAGCGCGGGCGAGGGCCTCGCGGAGAGGAGGAGAGCTCCATGCTCGCGCGTTCGAGATCCTATTTGGCGCGACGGGCGAGGTGAGCGGCGTGGCGCGAGGGGCCGCTTCTCCTCGATGGCGCGCGCGGCGGTGGATGAGGCGGAAGAAGAGGAAGGGCGGCGGGGCGATGGATAGCGTTGCGGGGATGGGATTGGTGGGCGCGGCGAGGCGGCGTTAGGGATGTGGGAGAGTGCTGCAGATCCATTGAAGGATGACCGTCGGATATGGTTGGGTAAGGAGAGAGAATGGAGGAGAGTTAATTTGGTGCGGACGTTTTTAGGATGGTGTAATTATGGGTGCATATTGTGGTGTGAACTTAGTTAAGTGATGACTGTGGAGTAGGTAATTGTTGGGTGGATGTAGAATAATTTAAACTGGTGGATTATTAATTTAGATTAGACTAAACTTTAGACCTGAGAATCCAAATAGGGCGTTAATCTTTTATTCCACCAACCAATCACCTCTTTTATCCGACGTGAAGCGCGCGCTGGAAGTAGTACTAACAAGGGGAACAACGTATGCCACCGGTACACAATCTATAGGCGGGATGGGTGCTTTGCGCACGCGAAGCGTGCAGCACACCTCACGTGCACGACTTCTTTCGACACCAGCAGCTTATAAAGCTAAATAATCAAAATGGAAAACAAGCACCACGGGTTTATCTAAAGGCTAAAGCAACAAACATAGCTACGCTTGCTAGAGTACTGTGCCTGTGGCGGTAGCAGTCCTTATCATCAGCTTGTGTTGCTCACTACGAACACAGCTGCTGCGAACGACACGACAATTACGCCAGCATTTCCTGTTAGGAGGAAAACCATATCGAATAATCCGTTTTATTTGATATTTATACTCGATAAAATATAAATTTAGTAAATAAAATTTTATATTTAAAAATATTTGTATTTATGAATATTTGTATTCATATTTACAAATATTTGTATTTACATTCATATTCCTACTAGATTTGTTTATGGAACCCGAGGAAACTCGGACGAGTTTTGTGATTTGAAATTTGAATTTAGGCAGTAAACCGATAACCGGTAAAACCGTTAGGTATTTGTTCTACCAAGATTTGTTACAGAAGTTGTAGATGGATATTCGTATTCGATTCAAATTCGTATCCGTTACAACATTTGATTCGTATTCGAAAATATTCAAATTTGTATTCATATTTATTTTAAAAACATGAATTTATATTCGTTTTTAAAGCTATCCGATGGAATTCCATCCCATTTCCAGTAACAAGCCGCAAGTGCAACAGTGAAACGCTCCCAGCCACCCGCTTGTGCCAAACTGGGCCATGGTGACCAAGGCGGCGAGCCGAGGCGAATCCACTCCCCCGTGCCGTGGCCGTGCTCCGCTGCCCTCCTCCTGCCCCGACGACGCCGGCGCGACCCCCGAAAGCACCGCCCGTTCCAAAGCCCGGCACGAGACGAGGCCAGCCCACTCGCCACCACTCACCCGCTCCCTCTCCCCCTTCCCGTGAAATCCTCCAGGATCCAACCAAAAAGGCGAAATCTCCGAACCGTACCGCCATAATTACTCGCGCGCGCAGAGCGACGCCCCCCAATGGCTTAGCCTTAAGCGCAAGGGTTCGCATCTCAAATTCGCGATACCAGTGCCGAGCTCGTACGTGCCGAGCCGGAGCCGCAATGCCAGCGCCCGACCGTGCCGCCACCGCGGTGGGCGGCGGGCACCTCCGCGGCCACGCGCACCTCACCAACTGCATCCACCTGCGCCACCACCACGCGCACGGGGGTGGAGGGGGAGGCGCGTCGTCGTGGGGGCGGAGGCGGAGCCCCACGGCCGTGGCGTCGGCGGCGCTGATGCGCGACCTCCTCGCGCTGCAGCGCTCGCGATCGCTCCGCGACCCGTCCACGCGGCGCTCCGTCGAGTCCTCCAAGGTGGCGGCCGACCCCGACGCCGACGCCGACACCGACGACGACGTCGACCTCCCCACCAAGTCCAGACGCAGCGCCACGACGACCGGGGCGCTTAAGACGCTCCTCGACCAACTCGCGGAGAACCCCCACCCCAAGCCCGCTCGTCGCCCGCGCCGCTGCTTCAAACGCGGGGCTGGCCGCCGTGCCGCCGCCACCACCAGTAAGGCTGCAGATCGCGCCGCCGCGCTCTCCGTCAACTACAGCTCCCAGGAGGCCGTCTGCGGCAAAAAGTACCTCTTCCGCGACGGCGGGGACGAGGAGGAGGAGCTGCAGCAGCATGTGTCGCAGGACTCTCGCAACGTGTGCGGCATTCCATGGAACTGGTCGCGCCTACACCACCGCGGCAAGTCTATCCTTGACTTGGCTGGCCGCAGCCTCTCGTGCGGCCTCTCCGACCCCAAGTCAGTGGCGGGGCGCAAATCCGAAGCCGCGGCGGCGGCCTCGCGCGGCCACCTCAACGGATCGCATTCGCTTTTCCCGGTTAAGTCCGAGAGGCTGGCCTCCTTGACCAGCTCGGACTCCGACGCGTTGCCTCTGCTCGTTGAGGAGACAGCCTCCGGTGCGCGCAACGGCATTGGCGGCATCGCCGGGAGCTACTCTGGGGAGCTCGGGATTTTCTCCAACCAGAGCAGCGAGATGGACTCCGACCTCTTGTCGGAAGCGCGGTCGAGGCAGAAGTCGCGGGGCTCGCAGCGAGGCCGCGGGCGGCACCGGAGCCTGACGCAGAAGTTCGCTCCGAGGACGTTCAAGGACGTGGTCGGGCAGAGCTTGGTGGTGCAGGCGCTGTCCAACGCCATCCTGAGGAGGAAGATTGGGTTGGTATACGTCTTCTACGGGCCGCACGGTACAGGGAAGACGTCGTGCGCGCGCGTCTTCGCCAAGGCGCTCAACTGCCACTCCGCCGAGCACCCAAGGCCCTGTGACTCGTGCACGTCGTGCATCGCGTTCAATCTTGGCAAGAGCAGGAGCGTCATGGAGATTGGCCCCGTTGGCAACATCGACATGGATGGCATTGCGGATGTCCTCGACAATGTTATGCTTTCGCCGGCACCATCGCACTACAGGGTGTTTATATTTGATGACTGCGATACATTGCCATCCAACACTTGGAGTGTCATCTCGAAAGTCGTGGACCGGGCGCCCCGCCGTGTGGTGTTTATCCTCGTCAGTCCCAACCTCAAGCTTCCTCATATCATCCTGTCAAGATGTCAGAAGTTCTTTTTCCCGAAGTTGAAGGAATGTGACATCGTCAACACATTGCAGTGGATTTCTACCAGTGAAAGCCTAGATGTTGATAGGGATGCATTGAAGTTAATTACATGCCGTTCAGATGGATCATTGAGGGATGCCGAGATGACTCTTGATCAGCTGAGTTTGCTGGGGCAGAGGATTTCTCTGTCTCTTGTCCAAGAACTTGTAAGATATCTCTCAAGCATCATAATGGCATCTACTTTTTTTTTTGGAAAATCAAATTATACTTTAATCGGTAGCTTCAAATCTTCAATATATGGATAACTTTTGGGCTGAATAGAAATTATGAGATAATTTTTAGTTGGGGCATTGGTAGTCATGGTTGTCATGGGGGACTTGGCAACCACGGCGCCTGAAAGGCGCCAGGACGCCATGGTGTCCTCATGGCGAGATACGGTGAGCTAGACAGCATTACAGCACACCTCCCTAGGTTGGAGGCAGCTGTTGACTTGGTCTATTGGTCAGTTTCTAGAAGAACTCAGTTAATCCACAAGTTATGCAAATCATATTACGAACTATCATGTTTAGACAATAATTTAAATCTCACAATAAGAGGTTTGAACTCATTCCTGTTATCATAATTAGAAGATCACAGAAATAAAAGTTAATACATCTTGGAAGTATCACGAAGCTAAGTATCTAGTATAATCTGCAGGTGTAGATAACAAGAGATCATCAATAGGCAGTTTGTTACATCATATTTACATAAATCAGATTTGCCCTGTTTATCTTTTAATCTTGGTGCAACATGTTTAGTGAAAGTGTGAAATGTATACAAGGAACTTCCTTTGGACTAATGGCTAGTTGAGGTTATATCTTTACACTCTCGAAGCATTGATTTAAAGTCAGTTATGATATCATTGCGCATTGATTGAACTTTCACTTCAATAGCCCAGACCCACCCCTGCCAGCAGGCCAAGGCGCGTGCCTAGCCGCTTGCCGTGGACGCCACAAAATCCTAGGCGCCCACCTAGTTGGCCAAGGCGAGGCAAGCCTCCTCGACGTCCCCCGTAGACCGCCAGGACGCCAACGCGATGCCTTGGTGACCCATAACAACCATGTTGGTAGTTTTGTGCAGTCATGAAGTTAATTACATAGGAGCAGTATGCAAGTTCAGCTGACCCATATAATCTAAATAGTTCAGAGGCATAGTTAGAATAGTCAGCTCAGACACTGAATCTTATCCTTTGATATGAATTTAGTATTTTTCTTGCTTCTTTGCTAAACATGTCATTTCAAGTTTAGTTCTAGGGACCTAATTAAGGAAGTAACCAATTTAAAGCACCTGTTAGAATCATAAGTTTGTTGTCACTCCATGCTCTTTCTTTGCAATTCTACTTTGCGACAACAATAAAACGTCAGTTGGTTGTTCATTTCACAGGTTGGTCTGGTTTCTGATGATAAGCTGGTTGATTTGCTTGATTTGGCGCTATCTGCTGACACTGTAAACACAGTGAAGACATTACGAGACATTACAGGGACTGGAGTTGAGCCTTTGGCACTTATGTCTCAACTTGCCACAATAATTACTGACATCCTTGCTGGTTCTTATACATTCACACAAGAAAGGCTACAAAGAAAATTCTTCAAACGTCCAACCTGTAAGCAACAATCTTTTAAACCAATGGATAGTACAAGACAAATATATACATTTTTACATCCTGGCTATCTCTGCTAAGAGTATCAAGTCACTCGTCTGGCTAACTTGCTTTTCCTCTCTGTTCTCTTACATGAATGATTTTGCATGCACATAATGTAGTGTTTTGGTATACTATTTTCAGTGTCAAAAGGCGATATGGAAAAACTACGCCAGGCCTTGAAAACACTATCTGAAGCTGAAAAGCAGTTGAGGGTCTCTAATGACAAGACAACATGGCTTACGGCTGCTCTGCTTCAGCTTGCTCCTGATAAACAGTATGTGCTGCCAAGTTCATCAACAAGTACGAGTTTCAACCACGGTGTGTTGGCCGGTTTCTTTCCTGATAAGGATATTGCAAGGCACTCAGCTATTGAGCATAATGGTAATGTGGCAAGCACTTCTTACGGGGAAAGGGGACCCATTGAACATACAGCAAATAACCATGTGTTGTCAGCCAGTGCTACCAAAGCAAACGAACGATCTAAACATAACAAAACCGAAAATGAAATGATCTGGCAAGCTGTTCTTGAGAATATTCCGTCAGATACACTGAGAAAAATGATGGGCAATGAAGGAAGGCTAAGTTCTGTCAGCCTAGGCACAGGTAAGATGTCTGAAATCCATTTCAGTTTTTCAAAGCGTTTACATCATATCATAAGTTTCTTAGCAGATTGTACATGAGGATACGTTTTCCTTTTGTTCTAGAAGATGAAATATATAGATTTAGTGATTACAAAACAAAGAGGGAATGTAACACCCCGCCCATCCTCTGCGCTCGAAATGTTACCATCATTGCACACACTTACCATTCTGTCAACAACTAAAAGAATTTAAGCTAACACTAATTTATTTATGTTGCTGCGACCAGATACAGCATAGCATTTTTAGCGATTACTCTAGGATACTAGTAGAGTCTAAAATATGCTGAGAAAAGGTGCTACAAGGAATGCTGCTGGTTCGTGAAAATTATTTATGTGCTACTCCCGCCCGTGCATGACGTCCTTAACGGTCACCTAAATAAAACAACGAAGTAAGGGTGAGTTCAAAGACTCAGCAACTACAAAGCAAAACAGTAAATAACAGGTTCACAAATCAGTCCATAATCAACATAGTTTCGATCATCATTTGTTTCCATTTAAATTCTTTAAACTCTTATCAATCATTCATTATGCATATGCACATGGACTTCCCTCTTATCTCTTTAGCCTATACCGGTATAGCAGAGCGAGCACCCGTTGATGCTCACCCAGGCTCGCCCTGTTTCTATGCGGGGATCACAAACCCGTCCTTTTTCATACGGGGATCACAGTAGCCCGTCATTTTCATACGGGGACCTCAATCTCCACTCCCGTGGAGGGTCCATACAAAGTGGATCAATGATACCACAACACTATCTCTTTTCATGACATGCATGCAATGCAAGTTCTTCATTTATGCATATTAACATGTCATGTCTCAATAATCGCCATTCGTCATTCCTCATCATGCATCCAGAAACAGTTAACTTACC
Organism: Dendrocalamus sinicus; assembly: GCA_036346575.1. Classification (NCBI taxonomy): domain Eukaryota; kingdom Viridiplantae; phylum Streptophyta; class Magnoliopsida; order Poales; family Poaceae; genus Dendrocalamus; species Dendrocalamus sinicus. The sequence goes on along the minus strand of CM070641.1, from coordinate 44,482,772 downwards.
ACAACATGGTAAGCAATGCACCATCATTCATCTAACAGCCAACACTACCTGAATTTACCGCTTTACCATGCACTTGCCTGGTTAGTCTCGGGGACAACGCGTGGACGGCTCCGACCCGAGACCTCCACCTGTACAAATGTCAACCCGATTTAACGCATAAAATCAAAAACAGTACTTAAGCAAGCGACGACAACCCTATGCGCACAATCCGACTTTGGCATAAACGCACAGGGTTAAGGACCCAGCACGTAGGTACCAAACCCTTTTTTCTTTTCTTTCTCGCCTCTTTTCTTTTCTTTCTCTTTTTCCCCCTTTTCTTTTCTCTTCTTCTTCTTCTTCTCCTTCTCCTTTCTCTCTCATTCTCTTTTCTTTTCCTTTCCTTTACTCGATTCAACCGAACCGGCCTCATCAACTCCGCCATTTCTCTCTCTCTCGCACGACCGCACCTGGGTGCTCATCCAGGCGACGGCTGGGCTCGCGGCGCGCTCGGGTGCGCGGCCCTTCCTCGCCGCCGGCCGATGCGCCGCCACCAGCCAGTTCTCCTCCACGGCTCTCCCCAGCTCTCTGTCTCTCTCCTGGCGGCTTGCAGCACGGAGGGGATCCTGGGCTCGTTGGTTGGGAGCACCGCCGGCAACTCCTTCCAATCCGGCTGGCCAAGGCCAGATCCGGTCGTCGCCCTACCGTCGGCTGCCTTTCCTCCGACCACTCCACCTCCCCCTCACTCTTCGCCTTGGATCCGGCCAACCAGGACCAGATCCGCCACCTCCCCTATGCGCGCACGGCGGCGAGGTGTTGAGCGCCGCCACTCGGTCGGCACGGCCTTCAGCCGCTGCCCTTAGCTCCGGCCATGGCCTCCTGCGCCTCCGACCTCAGCTTACCACTCTCTTCTACTACTCAGGACAGTCCTCCCTTCTTCTACTTATTACGTGCATTTTGATTTAGCTTCTATTTTTGGTTTTCCTCCTACTCTTGTGCGCAAAGGTTTTGGGAAGGATTGCAGGATCGCCACGACGGAACTCGGTGGGGGAACATGCGCCGGGGAGCATGTTCCTCCGACCAAGGGCGCATGGCGATTCTATGGGCTCGCCGCCAATGGCATGAGCCAAGCCGGTTAAGGTAATCTCGGCCGGCTATGAGGTAAAGTGAAGAGAGGCTTACTAGATGCTGGCCGAGGATTGGCAAGGTTCATGGACAACGATGGTGATGGCCGGGTTGGGGTTCAGATGGCCCCTTCTCTTGCCGTCGTGGTTGACAACGCTCTTGCTCCTCCTCCTTTGGGCTTCCTCTTCCTCACCTCACCTCTGCTTGGCTGTGGGGCTTACTATTCGGTTGGGGGAAATAAATGGGCTCTGTTTTCTCTGTGTCTTAGCAGAGAAAGAGATGAGAAGTGGTTTGCTTCCTCCGAATGAATTCTTGGCTGGGGGAAGAAAAATGTGCATTATGCACACAGGTGACTGATGGCTTAAGAAGGGCTTCGGTTGGCTTCTCTACTACCCTGTGCAATGACCAGATTGCCCTTCACTCCTCCCCTCACTCCCTCTTAAGTTTGAGGGCTTTAAAGACCTTTTGGTCCATGGGTGGGCAGGTAAGTCGATAAAAGTGGGCGTTGTCTAAATTTTTTGCCGAATGACGAAGCCCACAATAGCGAGAGGCGCCGACCGGCCCTGGACGATCTGGGAATCTTTGTGAGCGCTACTTTTATTCGGCATTCTAAAGCCGATGGGTCTGACGGCAAAATTCTTCTTTCTTTCCTTTATACTCCCTTGGGTAGCTTTCATTCCATGCATTTCTTTCCTTCACATATTTTAGTGGTATTACAGGGAAAGCTCATGTAGTTTTGTGTAAACATGGTGATCAGACAATAGGACAATTGTCACTTGCTTTTATATATCAGTATTGGTTATTTAAAGTAATTCTTGGCACTTTTTTGAAGTCAGTTGCAGTAATCATGGATAATTTGCATCTAGGCTAACTGACTAATTAACTATGATATTTCCTCTAAACAGGGTACTAAACTTATGTTCTTGGGTTGACGAAATCCTTTTGATTATAGGTACACATTAGAATTTTTGTTGAAGTCAAAATTTATGAAGGAAAGTAGCGACATATGAAGGAAATCATAGTTAAGCTTGCCAGCTTGTAGTTTTGCTATGTAGAATTGTTGTTTCCCTGTACAAATATGTTAAGCTGCACTACTCTAAACAATGGTTAATTAGTTGACATAACATTGCCAAACTCAATGACAATTTATACCTCCACATGGTCTTTGATTGGGATACTTAATGTAATGCATGGCTAGCCTGTCTTTCTAACAGAACATTTTCTAACATTAGCTTCTTTTCTTCCTACAGCACCAGCAGTGCAACTAATATTCAGCTCCCGTGTCAATAAGTCCAAAGCTGAAAACTTCAGAGGACAAATTCTGCAGGCATTTGAGTCTGTTCTTCGTTCTGCTATAATACTTGAAATCCGATATGAATCAAAGAATGGTGTGAGAGCAGGTCATGATCCATCTATGTTTACTCACCTGGAGAATGACTCCTCCAACATGCCATTAAGGAGGTCCTTCACTAAACATAGCCCGCTCTTTTCTGGAGGTGATAATCTCATTAAAAGGCTTAAGAAAGACAGTGTAGTGAAGGGATCTAGCTCTAGTAAGACCAGATGGATGCAATCTGATCCCCATATATTGACAGAAGGCGAAATCATTGAAGTTGGACCTTCTCACATGCATTGGCCTGCTGAAACAACTAATGGTGTTCTTGACATAAATGAAAGAAGAAAGGAGAACATATGGGAAGAAGAAGAAGCTTTGTCATCACCAAACCAAGAGAGCATGGTTAATCAAGGAGGAAGAAATGGGAATAAACAGCGTCGACAGAACAGCATAGTAAAAAGAAAGGTATCTCTTGCTCATGTTATTGGTAAGGCAGAAGCTTGTTCTCAAGGAGGAGGCTGGTCTAGACGAAAAGCTATGTCAATTGCAGAAAAGCTGGAACAAGAGAATTTGTAAGTAACTTTATCTTATGATCAACTCATGCTTCTCAAACTGTCCAAAATATAGGGACTTAGGGAGTAATACTCCAGCTTTTGCATTTTAAAAATAAATACACGTCACTACACTATGGTTCTTTTACTCCATTGCATTATAGAAATCAATAACCGCAATGGTAATATCACACATTAATAACTGCTTGAAATCACAACGGCTGTTAGGCATGGTGAGTAGTCAATACTTAAGAAATCATTTATGTAACAACATACCTCTCCAGTCAAATTTACTGTGTTTGAACTCATTTTACCAATTCAGCTTATGCATTTGTACCGCTTAGAATATGATGTTTCATCAAAATATTGTTGCGCACAGGAGATTGGAGCCTAGATCAAGGAGTATACTTTGTTGGAGAACTTCAAGGACTCGACAGAAGGTAATCTTTTACATTTGTATTATGTCATAATCTGTGTGTCCTCACTAAAATCAGTGCTAGTGGATCCTGATTACAATGCATCAGTTTTTCCCTTCTAACTAATTTGCATATTGGTCTAAAAAGGACTCATCTGTGCGTCTGGAACTACAGAGACGGAACTTTAGTCTTAGTTGTGCTTGCGATAGATGATATCTGGAATCTGGTTAGCCGGATTTGAGTGTTTTCCTTTGATCATACCTTAAGTAAAATGATCTCCTTAAGAATATAGACATTTTTTCGAGATGAATGTAATATTTTAATGAGGAAACCAAACAAAAATGAAAGGAAAAGGAGTTACATCCATAGTGTGCCAAAGTGATAGATAAGTCTTTGTGTTGTCTGCACATAGTGTACATGGTGCTTTTTGTTTTTGCTTTAGCATCTAGGACTTGCTTTTGCTTTAGCATTTAGGACTTACTTTTTGCTTTAGCAGCTTTTACTTTAGCATCTTAGACTAGCTTTAGGACAGTATCTTGGACTAGTCTAGGATAGCATCTTGGTATATGCTTGGCTGACTAGCAGCCTATAAATATGTATCTCCAACCCCTCAGGTTGGTATGGCATTGTGTGAGCAATAAACAAGAAAACTTGCCCCATCTCCTAGTGTCATCCTCTCCATGAGAGTAAGGATCTTGCTATCACCAAGAGTAAGAGTCCAAATGACTAACAAGTGGTATCGAGTCTTAGTATCCTGTAGCTCGAGCATCTCTGCTCATCTCCTTCTCCGCCCTCAGCAGCCTCAGCCAGTGTAGCAAAGAAGCGGCTCATTGTCCCCGCTCGCCTCTCTCGGAGACGGCAGCGGCTCGTCGGCGACCCTCTCTCCACGCAACAGCCCCGCAGCGCGCCATGTCCGCAGGCGATCTCGGCCGCCGAGCACGAGGCGCCGCAGACGCGTCGAAGCCGCCGCGGCAGAAAGCGCGAGCGAAGCGGCGGCAGAGAGCGCGCGGCGGCGCGAAGGGGCGTCTGGGTGGCGGCGGCAGAGCGGAGGTGGAAGCGGCGGCGGCGGCGGCAGATGCGGCGTGCGGCGGCAGCAGAGGTCAAAGCTCTGCGGCGGCAACAGCAGCCCGGCTCTGTTGATGACAAAGGCCGACGCGACCTCACCGCTGGAGAGGAGGAAGCGCGCAGGGCGAACGACGCAATGGGCGGCCGCGACGCCACGAAGCGCGGCGGCCAGACAGCGCGGAGCGCGCGCGTGGCGCTCTGAAGGAGGCGCGCACGGCGGTGGCGCTCTGGAGGAGGCACGCGACGACGGCGGCGACGGTCGACGGAGAGCGCGGCCTCGCAGTAACGCGACTCTCTCCCGGTTCGGCATCGTGGTCACCACGAGTACCGGTATCGTCGAGGACGTCGGCCGGCGGCGGGTGGCCTACCTCACCAAGACCAACTACGCCGAGCGGGTCTGCGGTGATGAGGGTAAAGCTCAGCGCGGCATATGTGGGATGCGATCCAGACGGCGACGTCGACACGACCGGGATCGACGGCGCTGGATGCTCTCATCGCTGCGCCCCGCCGAGATGCGCTTCGCTACCAACAAGCGGATCGCCAAAGAGGCTTGGGACGCCATCGCCGCAAAGACGCATCGGCAGCGGCGCGCCCGCAAGTCTACATTGCGGGCACTACGCGGAGTGGGAGAACCCGCCTTCAAGCCGGTGAAGACGTTGATGACTTTGCTCTCCGTCTCAACACTCGCTGCGTAAGCCGTGCGATTCGGTGGCGACACCTACGGCGAGAGAGAGCGTGGAGAAGCTCTTCCGCTGCGCCCCCAGAAGTACAAGCGGATGGCTCGCTCGATCGGGTCTCTGCTGGACCTTTCCACGATGACCATCGAGAGGCGCGGTCGCCTCAAGGTCGCCGACATCGATGAGCCACAGAGCCTCTCGGGACCCGTCACCATTGGCGGAAGCTCCTCCTCGCTCGGGAGCGATGGGTGCCGGCCAGGTGACAGAAGAAGGGAGCCTTCTTCCACGACAAAGTGGCGCAAGCATGGCAAGCGCGGCAAGCCACGCAAAGACGCTGAGTGAGGGCGCGAGGCGCCAGGCGGCGATGCCGGCAAGCAAAGCCGCAGACGAGACGACTCTTACCACAATCTGCGGCAAGCTTGGTCATTGGGCCAAGGATTGTCGCGACCACGACGCGCCAGCCCACGTCGCGCAAGCGAGGAGGAGGAGCGGCGGTCTGTTCATTGCTCATGCGAGCATCGAACTACCCAGCCGCACCGCCGCAGTGGCTCTCTCCACCTTGACGAGCCAAAGCACACGCCTCCTCGGCGGCGATTCGGCAATGACAAGACCGACGGGTGGTGCTCGACACCGCGCCACCCACCACATGACCGGCGGCGGAGTTCTTCTCGAGCTCGACTCAGCGCTCGAGGCACCGCTCAAGTTCGGCGATGCCTCGCCGTGGAGATCAAGGCGTCGGCTCTGTCGTCTTCGCCGCCAAGATCGGCGAGCACCGGCCGCCACCGGCGTCTACTACATCCCCGACCGCGAACTCCATCATCGGTTTGGGACGGTGGATGAGAACGGCTCGCGTGTCGAGATCGAGCACGGTGCCGCGGATTTGGGATCTTCGACGCCGCCTTCTTGCCAAGGTAACGAGCGCAAATCGACTCTACACTCTTCACGTGCAGTGGCACAACCCTCTGTCTCGCTACTCGTCGACGACGCGGCGTGGCGATGGCACGAGCGCTGGGCACCTTCACCGAGGCCCCGGCGGCTCGGTGCCACGAAATGGTGCGAGGTCCGCCGTGTTTTGACCATGTGGAGCGCTTCGCAACGTCTGCGTGTTGGCGGCGCGAGGCGACTCCTTTCCCAAAAGAGTTTCGGAGCCAAGGAGAGGCTCGAGCTCGTGCACGGGACTTGTGTGGCGGTGACACCGCCACACCGGGAGACGACGCTACTTCTGCCGCCGTCGGCGACCTCTCCCGCTACATGTGGGTGATGGTCCTCGGCGGCAAGGAGAGGTGCGGACGCCATCAGCGCGACGCAGCTGCTGCGAGGCGAGCGCGGCCGCAGCTGCGCGTCTTGCGCGCGCCTGACAACGGCGGTGAATTCACGGCGGTGAATTCGCGTTATCGCTACCGATGAGGCATTCGCCGCCACTACCGCGCCGCATGCACGCCGCGCAGAACGGCATCGCCGAGCGGCGCAACCGAGGCGGTTGTGGGGATGGCTCGAGCCCTCCTCAGCGCAGGGGATGTCGGTATCTTCGGGAGAGGCGGTGGTGACGGCCGTCTACATCCTCAACCGCCGCCTACCAAGGCGCCGACGGCAGGACGCCGCACGAGGCTTGGCATGGGCGCAGCGGCGGTCTCCCACTTGCGGGTCTTGGCTCCTCGCGTTCATCAAGGAGCTTGGCCACATCGGCAAGCTCGACGGCGCGAGCACTCGAGTGTTCATCGGCCACGCGGAGGCTCGAAGGCCTACCGCATCCTCAACCTGTCACGGCAGCGCCCGCATCTCGCGTGGACGTTGTGTTCGACGGCGGCGAGGCCGACGTGGGACAAGGCGGTGGGCGACGGTTCGGCCTCGACTCGGGGACTTTGTTGTCGACTCACGCCCACTTCGAGAGGCGGGAGCTAGCGGCTCGTCACCGAGCTCGCCCACCTCGACACCTTGCTCGCCACCGGCCCGGCGAGTGCTCCACCACCCGGCACCGCCACGCCCCACCCTTCACCACCGGCCACCACTCTCCCGCACCGCGCCACACCACCGGAATCGCCCCAACGCCTTCGGTCCACGGCGAGCGCCGCGACGATGGAGTTCGCTACTCGCCGTCCCACGACGAGGATCGCGTCGACGCCTACCACGACGACAGCGAGCCTCGCGCTTATCGTACCATGGACAACATCCTCGCGAGCCGCCGTCCCTGGGAGCGCGCAAAGACGCATCGCGGCGAGCGCGCACTTAGCGTGCGACGACGGCGAGCCCGCTCCTTCGCCGAGGCGGAGGAGACGCGGCGTGGCGTGTCGCGATGAAGCGAGAGATGGACACCGCCGAGCGGAACGCACGCGGAGCCGGGCGGATTTTCTGCCGGCCACCGCGCGATCACCCTTAAGTGGGTGTTCGCCGAAGCGGGATGAAGCCGGCGCCATCGTCAAGCACAAGGCTCGCTTGGTGGCACGAGGCCGTGCGGCAGAGAGGGTCGACCGATGACGCCGCACGCCGTCGCACGGATGGAGTCCGTCGCGACTCCTCGCGCTAGCCGCCCAGAAGGTGGCGTGTTCATCACATGGATGTCAAGTCGGCATTTCTTAACGACGACTTGAAGGAGGAGGTTTACGTGCATCACCGCGGGATTTGCGATCCGGCAAGGAGAGGCAGGTCTCTCGCCGCGCAAGGCCCTCATGGCTTGCGACAGAACCGAGGGCGTGGAACGCCAAGTTGGACTCCGCCGAAAGGAATGGGCTTGAGCAAAGTCCGCACGAGGCGCCATCTGGCGCGGGCGATGGAGAAAATGCCTGGCGGTGGGTGTCACGCCGACGACTTGGTGATCACGGCACCAAGGATGCGAGGTGGCGGCATTCAAGGAAGAGATGAAGGCCACCTTCCGGATGAGTGACACGGGTCTCTCCTTCTACTTAGGATCGAGGTGCACCGGATGATTTGGGATCACGCTCGACTGCATCGCCACGCCAAGCGCGTCGTTGAGCTAGCCGGGCTCACCGATCGCAACCCGCTCTCACTCCAATGGAGGAGAGGTCGCCGAGCCGCGACAAAGACGACGGAGGAGGTGGACGCCACGCAGCACGCGTCTTGTGGGAGCCTTCGCTACCTCGCCACACACGACGGACTTGGCATTCTCCGTCGGCCACGTTAGTCGGTTCATGCAACGACCGACGACGAGCATCGGCAGTCGTGAAGAGGATCATCCGCTACGTTGCGGGGACCCTTGACCACGGCCTCCATTACCCGAGGTGTCTGGCGCGCGACACGCCGTCGAATGCGGCGACGGTGACCACGCGGCGACATCGACACCGGCAAGAGCACAAGTGGGATTCTCTTCTTCCTCGGCAAGTGCCTCGTTCATCGGCGATCGATACCAAGCGGCGGTGGTGGCCTGTCCACCGTGAGGCCGAGTACATAGCGGCTTCCACCGCTCGACTCGAGCACTCGGCTCGCCGATCGCTTGGTGATCTCTCGGCGAGGACATCAAGCGATGGAGCTCGGGGTGGACAACAAGTCCGCTCTAGCCTCGCAAAGAACCCGTTTTCCATGAACGAGCAAGCACATCCGGGTGAAGTACCATTTCATCCGAGGCCGCTTGGATGAAGGAAACATCAAGGCAAGCTACATCAACACCACGGATCAGCTTATGGTCCGCTCACCAAGCCTCTTGGAAGGATCAAGTTCTTTGAGCTCTGCTCTAAGATCAGGATAGTTCAACTCTCCCACAAGACGACGCACAAGACTTAGGGGGAGAATGATAGATAAGTCTTTGTGTTGTCTGCACATGGTGTACATGGTGCTTTTGTTTTGCTTTAGCATCTAGGACTTGCTTTTGCTTTAGCATCTAGGACTTGCTTTTGCTTTAGTGACTTTTTGCTTTAGCATCTTAGACTAGCTTTAGGACAGCATCTTGGACTAGTCTAGGATAGCATCTTGGCATATGCTTGGCTGACTAGCAGCCTATAAATATGTATCTCCAACCCCTCAGTTGGTATGGCATTGTGTGAGCAATAAACAAGAAAACTTGCCCTATCTCCTAGTGTCATCCTCTCCATGAGAGTAAGGATCTTGCTATCACCAAAAGCAAGAGTCCAGCGACTAACACAAAGAACAGGAAAAAACTGGATTCTGAAATGACGAGAGTTGGTTATTTTCTTACACACACGATTGATTTTCCACACACAAATTCAATTCCTCTTGCATTCTTGTGAGATTTTGCATCAGATTGGTATGGCTGAACATTAGCAACCGTGTAGACTCCATGGTTAAGTAAAGCGCAGAAATGGTGTTCACCATACAGCTTATGCGTGTAACCAATTGGCCGCAGATTATATGAATCCTCCTTGAATTATAGTCCTTCTGTTTATACATGATAAAGTTTTGGAAAAAAGTTCATATAACACCTCGAACTTTACTTGAAAATTCGTCCAACACTCGTAACTATGAAACCGGACATTTGATCCTCCAGACTTTACGATCTAGTTCAAATAGCACCTTGACTTGGTTTTGGACGGTGTTATTGTCCGCGTGGTGCAATAAGTGAGTAATTTTACTATATAGGATGATACGTTGGTTAAGTTAATTGGACGACAGGGGAGGCCCACAAGGCCTTTTCTCCCAAATCAAAACAGATAGAGAGAACTATAGAGGGCGGTGGCCATGTAAGCACGACTGAGAGTTCAATGGGAAAGAAACCCTTATGGGTCCCACATGGCATTCATTGATCTATCTTGACCAATATGCCATCCTACATCGTAAAACCATCCACTTATCGTACCACATATCACCATGCGAAACTTGGTCAAGGTGTTATTTGAACCAGACTGCAAAGTTGGGGTTTTAAATGTCTGATTTTATAGTTCGGGTGTTGGATGCATTTTCAAGCAAAGTTAAGGGTGTTATATGAATTTATTCCTAAAGTTTTATTCTTCTGCTCATCCAATCATCTCTACAGCTCTCTAGGTTGAAGGTCAGGACTCGAAGGCCACGAGTTGTATCAAGGCTTATCTTGTGTGGAAGATGCATTTCCACAAGATCTCCGAGATGAAAGACGTTAGAAGTCGTAGGTTTTACAAGCAGTTAACTTAGTATCCATAATTTATTCACTCAGTACCTTGTAGGCCGTAGCTGTGGCAATTTGTAGGTTATTGTCAATCTGTATGTTTGTTTGACTTGTAAAAGAATGATAGAAATGACGTAGCAAATTCTTTTCTGTCAAATATGCTTTGTAATTTTTTTTATAGGCCAATAAAACTTGTATTTGGAAGCCTCGCTAATAAATTGAATTTGTTCTCCATAGTCCATACCGCATATGAAGTTCCATTTTTTAGGACTATAGTAGGTCTCACGTTTGGAATTCGCATGCCTTGCCGTTCAATTACGGAATTACGGTGGCAATTAACTGAGGAAAAAGGGGGCAAAAAAAAGGAAAACCCACGCGGACATTGGCACTTGATAGCAGGGAAAACATTCTCAGAATTTTTTTGGCCCCCACCGATAAATCCGAAATTAGGAGCATTTCAAAAATATTCGTTTGAACTTTTAAATTTGAAATCTGAATTTTTGAGAGAAAATGGAAAAACAAAAAAAGTAGTGCCGATTTTAGGGTTTGAACTCGCGCTTATCCACCATCATCCCTCGCTACTAGGCTATCTAAACGTTTCTTTGCAAATGTTAGTTATGAAATATATTTAAACCTAAAATTTTAAACAAAAATATACAACTTGACTAATTTTCGGACCCACTGAGAAAGCCAAATGTCGGCCGAAAATGGTTTCCCTGTTTGACAGTCAACCTTGCTCACCGTGCCAACTCTATAGCAGTAGCCCTTCTCACATCCAATGGACTTGTGTGTGCGCGCCTGTGGCATTCACCCAAAGAATCATGTTTCTGAGTGGTGTTAGCTGCATCATCCAAATTGGCCTGCACCCAAAAATGCCTCCATGCAACGGAGTAGTAGGTATTACATTTGAACGTCGCAGTCGGAACCAAGAGCGAGCCCGTTTGGATGGGCCGGATTTACAGGTTCAGAACTGCCTAGAAAATGCTAGGATGCAAATACAAAGGCACAGACGGCAACAGCCCTGGGTTGGCAAAATCTTTTCAGAAGTCTTCAGTTAAGAGTTAAGACCTTCCTTTTTGAGAAAATACACTCAGGGAAGCAGAATTCTTAATTCAACTTCCTGAGTTCCTGGTTACCCTCCCACTTGCAGTCAAATACTCACATCTAGCATCATGTCGACACCACCTAAAACAAGCATCACGTCAACTACAGTAACCAAATAAGCCACATACACACACACCATCTTTTTCTCTAATTAGAAATTTGAAACTTAAAACTTCCATAACTTATACAACTGCATTTCTATTAAGAGACGTATATCAATCTGTCCTTGTCATAGAAGTAAGAATTATTGAACAAATAATCAAAATTAAAAACACTTTTTTCTTATCAAATTAGAGCTAGATGCCTCATACATGATTAGACAAAGCTGCAACTTCTCCATCGACAATATCCTAGCAGAACATCTTGAATAATGTCTGTCAACCCAGCCGATCACCACCACAATTGTCCAAGAGGTGACTTTATCATGTACAGTTATGCGTGCCGAAACTAGCTCCTTGAAATCCTCCAATGTAGTAGTTGCATGAATCTAAACAATAACCCGAGCAGAACTTTTGCTATGGAACTGCATATAACATGATGATTGAGGCTTGTGCATACCCTATCAAACATTACGTCAGATTATTTAGCAGAAAGTTCCACATAAAGAAAGTAATTATGCATGAAATGCTGTGTCTGGCAACCAATACAAGTTTAGGGTCTGTTTGGTTGCCTGCATGGGGGTGGCTCGCACCAGCGCATGCAGAGAGATGGTGTTTGGTTGCCTGCATGGAGGAGAGAGCCTGCACGAGTGGATGCAAAATATCAACTGGAGCCAGGCTGAGGAGAAACGTGGCTGAGGAGCTTCCCTCCTCAGCCTGGCCACGCTCATGCAGCTGCATGAGCACATGCAGGCAACCAAACAGCCCCTTAGTTGATGGCAACAACAACAACAATAACAATAACAAAGCCTTTTGTCTCAAACAAGTTAGGGTAAGCTAGAAATGAAACCTTCTCAAGATCAAAGAGATACGAGTCTTGAAATAAAACCTACATGCTAAAACTCTAAGCTGTACAACCTGTTATCTGAGCCAAGAGTCTAAAACACTGCCCCTAACTTTCTTATGGTTCCGGTACGTGGATCGCCAACTTCCATGCACTCCTATCCAAACCTAATTCTTTAAATACATTCCAATCCTTCAAGTCTCTTTTAACTGCTTCCTCCCACGTCTATTTTGGTCGACCTCTGCCTCTTCTTACATTTTTAGTACGTCTTAAAACTCCACTACGTATTGGTGCCTCAGGAGGCCGTCGTTGGATATGTCCGAACCATCTCAAGCGATGTTGGCCAAACTTCTCTTTAATTGGTGCTACCCCCACCCTATCACGTATATCATTGCGGATGCGATCCCGCCTTGCATGACCACAGATCCACCGCAGCATCCTCATCTCCGCTACACCCATTTTCTGTATATGTTGTCTTTTAGTCGCTCAACATTCTGCTCCATATAGTATTGCGGGTCCGCCATCCTATAGAACTTACTCTTTAACTTTTGAGGGATTTTTTTGTCACATAGGACACTAGATACTTGACACCATTTCACCCACCTCGCTCTTATTCTGTGGCTTATGTCTTCATCAATCTTACCATCCCACTGTAGCATCGATCCCAAATAACGAAACGTGTCCTTCTTAGACACTACTTGTCCATCCAATCTAACATCTCCATCATCTACTCTAGCACCATTGAAATCACACCAAGTCTAAAACCCTTCAATTCTAAAGTCTTCCTCCATAACTCGAGCTTCCTATCAACACATATCTTACTCTCATCAACCAGCACCACATCATCAGCGAAAAGCATACACCAAGGGATATCTCATCAGTTGATGGCAATTGGCAAAAAAATGCAGAACTACTTAAATTGCGGTTATTACCAGCCAAGTTAATCGAAGGTTAAAACGTACCAAAACTCATACAATATAATCATTGAAGATTTCAAGTTGCACCAGGACCAACCTGAAGATGAACTAGAAGTTTCATTTGCTCATAGTGGTTGACAGATAGAAGTTCCAAAAGATGGAACAAGCGGACATGAAGGCAACACGGGCAGACAAAGGAATCATCCTGGTACATATATAAAAAACTAGCATCAGAACCAGCTACTGTGCTCAGCTGAAGTAAAGTAGCAACTAAACTAGTCCATTCAACATAACCTCGACTTGTACTAGAGATTTGAGCCAACTAAAAAAAAATAGAAGTTAGAAGTTAAGGGAGTATACCCAAAGTTAACAACTGATACGGGAATCCAAAATTTAAACCCTGCAATTTCAGAATAAAGTGAGACAAATCACATCATCAGTTGTTTTTGTTTAAGTACTTCACAACAAATATGTTCAGGCAGAAAGATTACCGTAAAGAAGAGTAGGAAGGGCATCATTCTGATATTTAGATGGCAGTTCTGACAGTTTCCCTAACCACATGTTGTTCCAGGCAAAAATTACAGCAATAACACAAGGACCAAGCACAATCTGGTTCAGTATGACCTGGAACGACAGCAGACATAAGAAAGGATATGTGTGAATTAATAAATAAAATAACCCAGATACATTAGGTTACATTGGATGTTACATTGGAGGATGCAAAGCACACCTTAGTGGACAGATTTACAAATGTTTGCTGGGGCATACACCTATCAAGGAGCTGGTACCATGCATACGACCCCGGACCATAAAGAAGAAATCCATAGGAAGCCATACGAAGCGCACGAAGCCAATCATGGTTTATTACTAGGTCTGGTAGCAAACCCTGAAAGGAGGACCTCAACAGATGTCAGAATTCACAACATGAAGTGTCATGCTAACTCTCATCAAAGCGTCCAAGACTACATAACGCCAATGCATTGTGAGTTATCTAAAAGTTTGCCATGGTGGTGCAGGATTACGCTTACTCTATGTTGAGTATGGTGACTTATATCCTTTGCTACTAGCACTTGAAAAGTTGTGCTACAAGGATTCCTAGATGAATCCTAATGGATTATGATTCTTGCTTTACTTTGGAGTAAGACTAGAGGACTATATAAAGCCACGAGACGTGGCCATAGAGAGCCTAAGTCACAAACTAACACATCCAAAGCAAGAGATGTATGAGAAAATTAGAGTCTAGGTTATTCTTTAGCACTAGATTCTTACATGGACAAGAAGTCGAGGGTCCTAAACGGTTCGACAGGGTTGTGAGAGAGCGACAATCCCTTATACTCTTTGAAAGTTGTGCTTAAGGAATTTGTGGTTAGTTTCGCTAAATCTTTCTATCTCATGATTGTTTTGGTGTCGTTATTTCGATTCTCTCTGTGAGATTCATTTATTTCGTTCTTGATACTGTGCACACTTGTGGCATATCTCACAACTCTGATCCGGTCTGGGTCTGGGGCTGCTCGCATAAAGAGGGGTCTCTGAGTACAACCCACTAAACAAAGTAAACTAGTAAATATGTAGGCTTCACATTTTGATATACATTAAAGGTAACATTCAAGTAGAATTGCATCAACGCAGCAACTGCTGCTGGTTTCAGTTATTGAAATACTTGCACAAATCCATCAGAATTGAAGTTGCTTTCTCTTCATAAGAGCATGTTGCTTTCTCGTTTGGCCCGAACAAAAATTTTCTGTTTTGGAAGAGCATGTACGTCGCCGGTCCGCAATCCTATGACGCGCGCGCGCCGCGTGACCCTTTTGCCGCGCGATCGCGCCCGGCCGCGCCATCGCCCGCCGACCGCGCGTGTGCAGAAGCGCCGGCGCGGGTCTCCACTGCAGCCAGCGGCGGCCGTATCTTGCGCGCGATTCCCTCGTAATGCGCGTGACATGCGAATTTTGATGACAGGGTAGCGCGCCTGAGTCAACCAACGAAATTCTTTCCATTCAGTCCATAGTACACATCTTTCCATGAAAACAAAAGTAGTGTAGTACACATCTAAATGAGTCAATTACAAAAAGTTGTCCCGGATCGGCCTTGCTCGGTGTTGTCATCAAAATTCCGCAGTCGCGCGCTCACGAGGGAATCGCGCTCAGCCACAGCCTTCGCGCTCGCGAGAGACTGCGCCGGCGCACAGCACGCGCGGCGGGCGATGGCGCGGCGGCGCGATCGCGCGCGCTTGGGCAAGGCAAAGTCACGCGGTCGGCGGGCGTTCGCGCGGTGGGCGGCGGGGTCGCGCGGTGGACCGGGCGACGTGGCGGCAGCTCGTAGACCCGCGCTCAGAAGGGGTCCAAAACAGGAAAATTTTTTGTTCGGAGGCCAAAACGGGAATTTTGTGTGCACAGGGGTCCAACAGTGTCCAAAAGTCGTCCAATGCAGGCGCTTAGAGAGATGCTTAGTAATAAAAAACTGATTTTTCTTGCCACATAGGATAGATAAGGTGTTTATTTTGAAGCATTGATGCTTAAATAAGCACCGGTGCTTAGTAGGTGCTTATGTGTATAACTATATCTATTAATAGATAATATAGCATCTAAGCACCTATAGAAGAGATGCTTGCATTGGAGGAAATAACTTTTGCATAGATGCTTGATGATATGGCTATATTCTCTCTTTAAGCACTCATATATAAGCATCTTGTATTGTACATGCTCTAAGACTACTGCTACTCACAAGCTCGTGTCTAGTTTCCAGAACAGCGTAATTCCCTTTCGCTTACGGTTCCAGAAAGAGAGAGATTTATAACAAAAAGTGACCTTGTTGTCGGGTTCGGGACAGCGGCTTCGGCGGTCGACGATGCGGCGGCGGACCTGCGCGATTGTGTCACCGGTGAGGGTGAGGGAGGCAGCGGTCGCGGCCTGCTTGAATGGGAAGTCGATGGGCCAGCCACGGCTTTGGCCGATGGACTCCGACTCCGACGACAGCGGCTCCCGCGGGGGCCCACGGCGGCGGCCGCGGGGGTCGGGGTTGCGGCGGCCGCGGCGCCGGGAGTCGTGCTTGCGGCGGAGAGACGGGAGGTTCCACCACCACTCGCCGCCGCTTCCGATGGCCTTCATCTTCACGCCGCGGCGGCGGCGGAGTGCGCGTAGTGTTTTGAGCCGTGCGAAGTGTCGCAGCTTTGGTAGATACGGATCTTGAGGAGGGGATGCTCCGATAAGGTTGAGAGGCTCCGAATCGTCTGGGGATGCTCCGATAAGGTTGAGAGCTTTGGTAGATACGTCTAGCGCTGTGCATTTTTCAACCGAACCGAAAAAATCGAACCAAAAAAACCGAACCGAACCGGTCAACTCGGTTTGACCGGTTTTTGGTATTCGGTTCGGTTTTTAAATTTTGAGTTTTTTTGGTATTCGGTTTTTTCGGGAAAAACCGACTAAAAACCGAAAATACCGAAAATACCGAAATGCACAGTGCTGCTGAGAAGCGCCGCGTTGGAACGTCGGCCCGTACCATACGTGGGCTGGACGCACGCGGCCGCGTGCTCAGCATGATCAGGCCTGGATGGGCATGGGCCCTGGCTACCTGGTGGGTATATACTCACGGCGCGCTGCGCGCCTATCACGGCTTCACGGTCATCAATAGTGGATATATACTCTTGAGTCTTGACTGTACATGCGTATACCTGGCCTGCACCTTGGGAGTGATCAGATTTTAGAGGGCTTTGGGACAAGTACATTGATCAGAAGATGACAAGGACAAGTGCATTTGTGCAAGCAATGACCTGTGTCTGCCATTATTAAAGCAATGATAAACAGGTGGGCTGATGCTGATCTGGGAAAAATGCTGGAGAGCGAGAGATATACGTGTATCCGAGAGGCCGGTGCATGTGTGGAACGGTATATGCTTTGTACGTCTGATGAAGTATACTACTGAAAGGAATAACGAAGTGTGAGTAGCCCATGCATGCATATGCAGCAAGAATCCTCTTCCCATGAGTGTTTCTAAGAGCATCTTCAAGAGAGGCTCAATATTTTGTCCTCTAAAATCTCATATTGGGAGTCTTCCTAAAAAAATTATCCTCTAAATCTTTCCCTCTCCTTGACTCCTCTAAACTTGGATCCCTAAAATTACTAT
The DNA here is from genome assembly GCA_036346575.1 of Dendrocalamus sinicus. Classification (NCBI taxonomy): domain Eukaryota; kingdom Viridiplantae; phylum Streptophyta; class Magnoliopsida; order Poales; family Poaceae; genus Dendrocalamus; species Dendrocalamus sinicus. Next base: position 44,465,494 of record CM070641.1, on the reverse strand, counting down.
CTAGGCAATGTATATTTGATGGTGATCCACCTCAATTTTAGAGTACCAAAATTATTGGTGTGTTTTAGAGTATCTGTTGGAGTTTGTTTTTAGTTTTCATCAATATTTTAAGATAGGGGGTGAGAAAGAGCATCTCTTGGAGATGCTCTAAAATTCTAATTCTATTGCTAGTAGTATATGTATTATCGCCTACTCGTCTCGTTAGTCGCTATATTGTTTGTAATTCGCGTCAACTTTGGTAAATATGGTATTTACCGATACCGCACCGAAATAAATTGGGATTTACCGATACCGAACCGTACTTCTAAAAATACCGTATATTACTGAACTACAAACACCGTATTTACCGTATATACCGTATATACCGAACCGATTAAACCGAAAAAACCGATTGCACAGTCCTAGATACGCCATCCAAACGTTCAGAATAGTTTTGTTCCTTTTGGGCCCAGAAAAGGCCTTTTCCCCGTGCCAGCTGGGCCTATTAAGATTTCCAGGTGCTCGGCTCCTAGGCCGGGTCTGAATATTTTGGGCTGACCGGGCCGAAAAACTATGCTCAGTTAGTCAATATATGAACTGCTGCCTTTCTAAAAAAACATACGAAGTGCTGCCATTTCCAACCTCGTTCGAAGTCGATCGTTCGATTCCATCGAACCTGTTGATAATAAGATGACACTCCTATGTAACCTAATTTGACATTTGCTGCTGTTCATATGTAACATAGAACCAGTAAATTGCAAAGCACTAACAGTATCCAAGTTAAAGAGAAAAAAAGGGAGCCATCTTAGTAAAGTCAGTATAGCATTGTAAAGACCAGTATTGTATGCCGTGCTCTAAGTGGCTTCAGCTCTTGTTTTCCAACCACTTAAAACGTGTCTATTTTTTAATTTTGGTCTTTTGTTTTTTCCTTTATACCTTTGCATTGTTTCAAAAGATATAGCAATGTTTTTCAATTTTTCTCAATTATTATTTATTATTATTTTTTACTCCAAAAAAGCTATTTCTTAAGTAGTTTAGAGCGCATGGATCCATTCCAAGCAAACAATCAACCACAGATTACGGTGTGAACTACTCACAGAAATGCTGGACAGGATACAGTCAGTCAGATCATCTTCGAGAGAATCTTTTGCAGTCTCCTTTTCTATTGCAGCAACAGCTGTTTCCGCGTTCTTATCCCAAGCTATCTGCCTAGCTCGGCAACCATTTCCCATGTAACTTAATCGACTGTTAAGCTTTTGTCAAACAACGGAGTTTTATATATATGTGCAACAGTGCAAAACGCTGCATGATGCGGTGATGCCACCACATAATTGAGACCGCAGCGGAACAAGTCAAGATCGATGACAACATCCGAGGATTAAAGAAAGCAACGGAAGAGGATGGTGATGCGATAACTGAACTGATTAGCCATAGAATAATATGCGCATCATGCATTCCTGTCTGTCTTCGGTTCCAGAAAATAAAATGCAGCATGCACGATGATCGCACAACAGTGTGGTAGAATGAGCAATATCTCCGTTATGTCCATGTGGCATGCGACGATTGGATGGCCGCAGTTAGAACTGCCAATCAGGAAAGTACCAAGGAATATAGCTGACATGACACCCTAAATTAGCTAGCCTTCAGCTTTCAGGATCCGGAGATTTGACCCATAATATCAAAAGGTCGAATTAGTATATATTAACTTCGTAAAATTTAATTGCAAGTAGGAAAAGAAAGCACCGTTGTTTCTCCTCCAAGCAAAAGAAAAGTAGTTCTCTCCAGAAATACCACGACCTTGCTCCTATCTGTACTATTTGCTGAAGATTCTACCACGCATGTAGAGAAGCTCTTAAATACTTCCCAACTGGCCGTATTTTTCACGTAATTGCACATTCTGCATATGTCTATACCCAAACAAAAGATTGTACTATTATACAACTCCAAAATGCTTATGATAGAAATATAGATGTATTCCTTATACAAATGTATCAACTCCCATATCTACATCCGATTAATCTACATCGTTATAATCTAGACCCATCATAATTGATGGTACATATCTCCCTCTTTTTTTCCTCTAATTAATGTCGTAACTTCTGACCTTTAAGAGCGAACGTGGTGATTTTCCCCCTCTGCTTTAATAATGTAACTAGCAGGCAGGCTAGTGCATTTGCGTGGCAAGAATTGTTTTAAAGATTATAGTATTAAATGATATAACATAGATGATTGACAATATATTTATGTATATTTTAGGCTATTTAGATTTTTAATACATCATAAATATTCAAAATAATAATAGAAGCTTAAAAATATAACTTAAGGAACAAAATTGAAGTATGAGTTTTTATGAAAGAAATTTTTTGAAAATAATAAGTTGTTATGGGTTCTTAGGGGCATTCGTATTGGCTTTTGCTAAGGGCTTTTGACTGTGCCTTATGACTTTAGCTGAAAATAAATAGTATTGGTTGAAAAAAGTGGCTTTTAGAAAGAAGGGACGAGTGGTGGAAAAAGTAAGAGAGAGATACGTGCGCGTAATGGGAGTGAGAGGAGTGAGGTGCATGATGCATTCATGCCCCTCATCAGTGAAGAATCTAGCTCCGCTATTATGTGTTAATAGTGAGTTTCAGCAATTGATGACAACCATTTGTGAGATTAATACTTTCATTGAGTTGGATGAATATGTTATTTCCTATAATGATGAAGATTTTGAATGGGTTCATGTATTAATCATCATAAAGTCAAGCAAATGATATCATATGTTGATGGTTAAAGTCAAGGATCCGGATTTAGAGAAAAGATGTTCGTTATCAATCTTTAAGAGGATACGTTAGGCAAGGGTGTAACTAGTATAAACTAAGAATGTGTTTCTTAATCATTTTGCCGGTCTTGGTGTTTGGTGAAAGATTGGGTTGCTAGTGCAGGTTGTCATATTATTAAGAGAGGTCTTGACTAGTAGCTTGAGTGTGTCATGTGATGATAGCTCATTTAGTTTGCTCTAGCTTCTGTGGCATAATATTATCATTCGCAAATCTGTTTTGCAAATAGTTGAGACTTATGTATAATCCTTGTAACATGTTACTTAAGTTCACAAATATGTTTTGCAAACGGTTCGAGACCATATTCCTAATCTTAGTGGCATGATTATAAAGTGTGTGAATGTGTTTTGTAACTTGTTATGAATCATGCTTTGACTTTTATTTGTATGTGACGTGGATATAATAATTATATAATTATTACGTCATTATATTCTCCTAGTATACCCCTAGTCGAAAGGGAGAAGTTTCACAAGGTAATTGTAAGTCGTTCTATGACTACATGGTCGTAACTCCTTCTGCGACTACATGGTTATAAGTCCTTCCACGACCATATGGTCGTAAGTCCTTCTACGACCACTCATTAGTCATAAGTCTTTCTATGAACACTCCTTAGTTGTAAGTCTTTTTACGACTACATAGCCGTAAGTTGTTCTGTAACCACCTCGCTGTCGTAGACCTTCTTACGACCAGTCTATCTCTAACTGACTTGTCTACGATGACTTGCTACATCATGGGTCTATTTGACAAGGCGAATAGAATGTGCGCCTTATTCCTAATAACCGTATATGATCTCTCTCTGACAACAACCATCGCACGACGAACGGACCATAATGTCTCTCTGACAGATAACTTCCATCAGACGGTTATCTCCTAAAGCGTTGAGGCATCTTTTAGCGTGGGACAACAATGACGCTTCATCAACTATATAAAGGTTGATGTTGGAGAAGGAACAAAAAGATCAGATCTAGAGGAGGATTGGATCTAGTGGAAGTTAGAGAAACAGAAGTAGCGAAAGACTTTTTCGCATTACTTTCTTCCCCGATTGTAATCACTTCTTTGAGCAATAGATACATAGGACGTAGGGTTATTATTCTCTCAGGAGAAGTCCTGAACCTGTATAAAAATCCCTATGTGTCTACTCTGCATGATCATAGTCTGAGTATTCAAGAGATTTCCCCAAATCCAAACAAATCATACGTAAGATCGGTATTTAAAACACTGACAGTATGATAGTACAATTTGCAAATGTGTTTTACAAATTGATTGAAGTATATGCATCTTGAGCTGTGCTAATCTTAGCGCACTGGTCTGACCGGCCATGAGTTGGTGGTCTGACCGATGCTGGCAATTTGACCGATCGTCGTGGTGGTTTGACTGGTCGTGTGGTTCAACTAGGCTATGTACATGTACCTTTTTTCAAAGAGCATGCTTTGGTGCTTCTCGGAGTTTTTAGCCAAGCAGTCAGATTGGCATTGTTTGAGCAGTCTAATCAGACCCTGTGTGGATGGTCCGACCGGCCTGGTCTGTAATAGCTAGTTTCTTGGCTATTGTAGAGAAGGCCAATCTAACTGGCCTTTGGTTGGCAATCAGACTGGCCCCGACCAAGTTGTGCTGATTTTGGTCTAAACGGCTAATTTCTTAGTGTGGGGGTATAAATACCCCCTTGTGGCTGGTTGGACATAAGTGGCGTTTGCTCTATTCTTCATTCTTGGGCTAAATAAGGCCCTCTCACCTCTTATGTGCATGTGTTTTACTTAGCAAACTTGGAGAGAAAAAAATCTTTATGCACGTGTTACACTTGGTGATGGATTTCATATCCATTGAGTTTTGGCACTTGATTTGTTCAAGTGAGCATCTCTGACTTGTTACTTTTGGAGGTTGCTAACTCCTAGATGGCGTGAAGGTGTTGTGGTCTAGTGATCTTCTCAAGAAGCTTATGAGAATATCCGGCGTGTTGGGAAGGTTAGAGCTCACCTACTCAGAGGGAGAAAGAGCTACCGCTAGTTAAAATTGAGGTGTTTGAGTTAATTTGTGGAGTCAATCCAATTAGTTTAGGCTTACTTCAATGTGGACTAGGGAGACCGGCAAGTATCTGGGTGGCCCACGCATTTGTGCAGCTAGACTTGTTTTGAAGTTTGTAGTATTAAATGATATAATCTAGATGCTTTAGAATATATTTATGTTTCTTGTAGGCTATTTAAACTTTTAAGACATCATCAACATTAGAAATGTCAATACAAGCTTGAAGGAAAATACAACTTGACGAACGTAATTGAAGTACGAGTTTTAATAGAAAAATCATTGAGCATAATAAGTTATTGGGGTTCTTATAAATGTAACTACTCTCCACCATACATGGATCATGTAGCTGCATGCCCCTATTATTCCTCTATTAATTACTCTTTTTTTTTGCATTGTATGCATGCACATGTGACTCGATTTAATATCAAGAAATACATTGATTTTTTATGTGGCAAATTATCTTATTAGTTTACATGTTTTAGAATATCTTACTCACACATACACCGATGCACCAGGATGACCTACCTTAAACTTACCCTCTCTCACACGCCGGCTGCCCCATCGAACCATGTGTCTTCTATCTCTTCTCGCAGCCATAACTTTTCTTCTTCAACCTTCAATAGCAAGCCCAATTATTGATCGGTTCCTCTTAGCTGCTACCCCTTCTAATGAAATACTCTACCAAATAGTTATATTCTATTTCTCTCCAATTATTGCTTAATGCTAAGTGTTGTGACATCAACACGTATACAAGTAAAGCTATCGTCGATCCCTGCCGGGGACACCCATCACGCTCTTTCCGGTGGCCCCAAGCATATTCCTTACATGCATGATGTTATACACGCTCTATATCCTTTTCACCCATGTTGGTCACTCTTTTCTTTGATGTTGGCCAACTCAATGCCATGGCTTCCATACTAACCACGGCAAGTCGGCAACCTCCCATCTTCACTAACGTTGGTATGCCTGTTTTGGTCACTGTCTAATAATATAGAGAATCTTCTCGCCATTTCCAGTGACATTGTGTCCCTCACCAGCGATGGCACGCTCCTAACTACCCAATGCCCCCCCATATTGTCCATCGATCGTCTTCATGCAAAGCTTTATCTCCTCTTTACTTGGGCTTCCCCATAATCAAGCTTCTTTGGCTATTGACTTCTTCAACAATACCGATGCTCACCACTTGTCGTCGCTACCCATGGCTCCTCCAACTCTAGTCTTTCCCTTCAAAGGCTCTAGCAGGTAGTACGACATTGTCCTCATCGAACGACTAAGGTGAGTAGCATGACATTGCCCCTATCTACGTCGTCGTCGCCTCGGCTCTTTACTTCCCCGTAGGTCAATACCTTCTTGCAAGATATATCAACGCCATTGCACTCTTTTATGGTTTCCTCCAATACCATTTGTGCTATCCACGATATAACTTTTAATTTTATTCAAAATCACTTATTTTTATTAGAGTTTGTATACAAATCAAATTGCTAATTTTATTAAATTTATTCTAGATTTTAGTTATTTAGGGATTTTACTTCGAAATTCGTATGGAAATCAAATTGCAAATTTTCTATCATTTTTATTCCGAGTTTCAATTATCTTTTGTTAAAATTTGTATACAAATTCAATTGCTAATTTTTCTTTAATTTTATTCCAAATTGCAGTTATTTAGGGATTTTAATTTGGAATTGTTATGAAATCAAATCACTAATTTATTTTTTCACTTGCTAATTTTTGTTTAATTTCTATTCCAAATTTTTATTTATTATTAGATATTTTACTTAGGAATTAATATAGGAATCAATTGTTTATTTTATTTTATCCTATATTCCAATTTACAGTTATGTTTAGATTGTACTTGACATAAACTTTTTCTTTTGATCTGGACCATTATTATTTGGACCTATCACGGTCAACGGTGTAGATCGTTTTCTTTTTCCTTCAATTATTGTGAGAATTTATAGACCTTGAGATCAAATGTGGTTTCTTTTGCCTTTACTTTAATAAGCACAATCAACGATGTAGATTTTTCTTTTTTCTTCTTCCAATTAATATGGAAATTTATAGTCTTTACGAGCAAACATAGTGGCTTTTTTTACCTTTACTTTAAAAATACAACAACAACAATAACAATAATAGATAGGTAAATATACAGATAAAATAAAAAAGGGCGCGACTACAAACCACGCATGCGTGGATTCGCTTTTTTCTAATGCACACCAGCACTGCCATATTTGGTTGCGCAATAACTACTAACCATTTTCCAAATTCATCACTTGCCTCCACAGACACGTTTTCATAGTCGTGAGCCCACCTTTCTCACCACGACATAACTTGGTTATGCATATAGATGGGATAATTTGATAAACAAATCGGTATAATTGTGATAGCAAATTGTTGCAATTTTGAGAGCATATCTGAGAGTAACGCAAGAGCCAATCGGTGAAAATTTGGGGAGCAAGTTATTACATATTTGCGAGCAAATCCATATAGACTTGTGTAAATTCAATCAAGATAAAAATGCATATATAATTTTAAAAGAAAATCTATGAGCAATTTGAGAGCAAAATGATGCTAATTTGGGAGCAAATTGGTGCAGTTTTTGGGAGCAAAGTAGTATAAATATGTGTGAATTCAAAAATCAAATACGAGAGCAACTTTGTGCAATATTTGGGAGCAAATCAAAATAAATTTGTGAAAATTCAAGAGTAAATCGGTGTGAATATAGGAGCAAAATAGGTACAAATTTGAGAGCATAGTGCAATTTAAGAGCACATTATTGGTGCACAATTCAAGGGTTCATCAAATACAGATTTGAAGGCAAATGATGATAGACAAGCAAAATTCATCATAATTTAGGTGTGCTCCTTGAGCTGCCATGCTTATTGTCGCCACATGGTTCACTGTCCTTGAGTTACCTCAATCCTTGTGCCACAGATCCGTCATGCTCTATACAACGGTTGCCACCACATCCACGTCTCAAGCAGCCTCACCGGTGCACTCGTACCTCTAGCTCGTCTCGCAACACCTATGCCTCAGACAACTCCCTATGGTGCATCAACCTCACAGCTTCTAGAACAACACTGGACTGCTGTAGAGAATTTTACACTAACCAAGATCAAGAGGAAGCTTCAAGTAACCCGGAGAACATCATCAGCATTGAGATTGTGACCAATTTTGCTGGGATTTTGAAGGGTGGTAGAGATTGGAGTGAGGCTTGGGAGGAGATGGAATCACTAAGACTCTACAGGGGAGGAATAAATGTGAGTGAGGTAAGAAAGAGATAAGAGCAAGGGATGGTTCAGAGACTTTTATTACTGAGATGATCACTCACTTTCTATAGATGTACATCTTTATATCTGATAAATCTTTGTTTTCTATAACAGAGTGAGTCATTCTATTTATTTGTACGAATAAAATGATGTAGATACGTAATAAAAAAATCCCTGCTATGTGACAAAAAAAAAAGATGACGCGATGCACCATTGCTCGTGCGCACAAACGCATCAGATGATGCGCTCCCAATCTGATGGTGCTACGAGGTGTGCGTGCCGTTGAGCCAAAGGACGCAGGAGCGGAAATAGGATTTTCCGAAGTAAAAAAACAGAAGATAGATAGCCGTACTTCAAAATCGAAACACCAGTGACAGGTATACTTTTACGCATATATATACCACTCGAAAAATATTCTCAAGTCCTGTCTCTTTTGTTTAATCCCACGACGATCGCAGCGTGCGCGCCCACAACCCACGTCATCTCCTCCTATCACGCCGCACGAACCGAACGCCACAGCGTCACGACGACACACGACACTCAGCCGCCGTCCTCGTGTTAGTTTAGTTTACTACCAACGGCACACCGTTTCTTTATATCCCGTGGACGGCTGGCTCGTAGCCGGTGCCATCGATCCAAGAACTGCTGCTCCGAGACCCGCTGCTTCCTCCTCCATTTCCAATCGATCAGACCACTGATCCTCTTGCTTTGGAACGAGCGGTGGTTCTTGTGTATGGACGGCGAGTGGAGCAACGGGGCGGCGGCGTCGCCGACGATGTCCGGCGGCGAGCAGAAGGCCGGGGATGGCATCTCGGTGGATCGCCCGGGGTCACCACTGTCACCACCGGCGGCGCCGTCGAAGTCGCCTAGCGGCGGCGGGAGGAGGCGGTCGGCGCAGAAGCGGGTGGTGACCGTACCACTCGCCGACGTGAGCGGCCCGCGGCCCAAGGGCGTCGGCGAGGGCAACACGCCGACCGACTCGTGGGCGTGGCGGAAGTACGGCCAGAAGCCCATCAAGGGCTCACCTTTCCCAAGGTACTACGTCCTAAGCTATCGTATATGCATCCATGGTTACATGGTCTTGTGTTATCCGAGTTCTTGGTCATGCAGCACGTACGTTAATTACTAGTAGTTGCGCTATGAATAGAGAGGTTTGCTGATCTGGCCCTGGGCTTGGGCTTCGTGAGCAGGGCTTACTACAGGTGCAGTACCTCCAAGGGATGCCCAGCAAGGAAGCAGGTGGAGAGGAGCATGGCCGAACCGGACATGGTGGTCGTCACCTACTCCTTCGAGCACAACCACTCCAGCACGGTGCCGAGGGCGCAGAACCGCCAGGCCCAGAAGCCCAAGGCGCAGCCCAGCCCGCCGGAGCCAACGGAATCCGACGACACGCACCACGGCGCCGCCACCGGTGCCGGCGGCCTTGTCACCGAGGCCCCGGCGGCCATTGAGGTGCACGACGAGTTCCGGTGGCTCTACGACGTCGTATCCGTCACCTCATCCACGTCGCCCTCTGACATCGAGGCGGCCGACCAGATGCTGTACGGGCCGATGTTCCTGGGCGGAGCAGTCGTCGACACGGCCTCTTTCCTTCCCGACGAGTTCGGCGACGTCGTCGGCGGGTTAGGCGGGGAGGGAAACGAAGAGGACGCGATGTTCGAGGGCCTCGGCGAGCTGCCGGAGTGCGCCATGGTGTTCCGGCGGCGCGCCAGTGACGGGCCGGCAATGGCAGGAAGGGTCAAGGTCGAGCAGCCGGCGGAGGGCACCGCCATGACATGATCATACGGTCTGACATGTGGGGCCGGTCTCCAATACTCGTGTAGTTTTGGTTCCTTTGTTCTCTTGCCGTTTGTCGGTAGTCCTTTTCTGCCTTCTTTTGCTTCTTTTACTATACATCAGCGCACAGAAACAGAAGAATTTGTGACAATTACACTGTTGCACAGAGAGTTGATTGGGGGAGGAATGGAGAGGGACAAGTCCTTTTGTCAATGGTTTGGTTGAAGCATTTTGTTTTCTTGTAAGTTTGGAATCATCAGTAGATACATACAGAACATGGTGAAGGATTGGAGCTTTAGAAGTTCTTCAATTTTTACTCTCTGAAAATTTTGCCTAGGTCATTGCCATGATGTTCAAATGGATAACATTGAATTCTTCATGGCTGTGGAAAAAGCTTCGTTTCAGCAATTCCGTGTCGTGCGAGTTCTAGAACTCTCTAGTTTTTTTTTAAAAAAAATCTGAAAGTCTCTAGCTGCGATGAAATGCTTAATTAGTTCACAGCCTGACAGAATAGCAAGCCAGCATTGCTACGAGAAAGATGATAATACAGTCATACAGCATACACACACACACACAAGGAGTAGCATTTTTTTTGATCCATAGATGTATAGCAAATCCGCTGTTTTTTCTAGATGGAAGAAATAAATGCAGCGAAAGAAACCTTGTGCTTTGCACTTTGCATTTTCTTTGATTTGTGCTCCTGCTGGGCATCCATGCCTGCACTGCACAGTTGATGCATGTCCAATCAGCGGCATGGTTGATGGTTCTACAGTACACTGCTAGGTATGAACTGTTGCCTCGACTTTCTTGCGTTTGCCGTGTAGGAACGAACTTGCGACAGCAAGTTGCCGAATACTTATTGGTTGCTCCCTGATCCAGTGTGCTCACACGTCGGCGACTAGTGCGCGGGACCACGCGGTGCCTTTCGATCAGATGGCTTGACTAAGCCCGCTCGCATAATTGCTTCTTCAGAAAGAAACGATGAGCGAATGCATGGGCATCGCAGCGCGCGACGAGCGCATGCGCACGAGGAATTTAACAAGGATCCAAGTAAACGCTGCACAGCTAAGCTAGAAGTTATTTTTTTTAAGGGCAGATCCAGCCTATGGAACTGTTTATTAACTGATGACTTGCGCATGGGTCCTTTTGATCTTAATGTTGTCTTATATTTATAATATCTACAGTAACTAATTTTTAAATTAGTATGAGGTTAATAGAAAAATTATAGTAAAAATTATGCTGAATTCAGCTGTACTGGCCAAAATCATATGCGAATATTTCTTTCTGCGTACTGCCTCTCACGAACAGTCAGAATTAAAATATTTAAGCCATAAGCTATCAGCCTAAAAGAACTCACCCTTTGATTGCGACTGATGGTTTTTAGTTGAAAGTAAATAGTACTTGCTAAAAGAAGTGGTTTTAGAAGGAGAGGACGAACGGTAGGAAAAGTGAGTGAAAGATACATGTGCGAGACAGGAGCAAGAAAAATAGGGTGCGTGATACGTCCATAACTTTCTGCCTTATTCTTAGAACGAGACAGAAATGAAAGGAGTGAAGAATCCATATCGGAAAGTTGGATATTCGTATTAGCTTCTGGAAAACAATATGAATATGCCCTATGAGTAGCTCAAGTAGGTTGCTGGACTAGCTAGGGTGGGATTGTATATAGGCTCTGTTCAAAAGTATTGTTGTTTTTGACTGATTGAAAGAGTGACTGAGGAGCAAGAAATACTCGTGTTAAAAAACCACTCCATTCAAAACATGTCATATAATAACTCTTTTAAACGGTTTATAGGAATTTTCTTAAAAATTACTCTATTTAAAAGTCAACTTTTAAAAAGCAAAAGACAACTGTTTGGAAGAACATTTGACCGGCTTCGCTCCGAAGGACACGGCAAAGGTGACAGAAACACGCTGCTACGACCAGCGTCTGCACCCTTGAATTGACGAAGGCCTCTCAATGCATCTGCATGACGGAATAATGCACACAAAATCGACATGAGCTAGTAAGCAAGTACCGATTAAGAACTTGGACATGCAGAGTTAGCTAGCAGATATGTAGTCCTAAGAGGTTGCACATCCGTGCAACAGTTCTGACAATTGTAACCTACCGAGACACATGCATGCTCACTAGCAAATTTCGCGCAGATAGCAGGAGCTGATAGCTGAAGAAAGCACCGAAACGTACGAATAATTCTGCGCAGGCGAATCGCAGGGCAATTCTCCTTTGGCACTAGGTAGCTAATTAACAACATCTGCTGCCTCTCTGCTATGCATGGCTGACCTTGGTGCCAAAGGTGAACTGCCCTGTGATTCACAGTCCGCGCGCGCGCGCTGCAGGGAAGGCACCTCTCTCTCTCTCTCTCTCTCTCTCTCTCTCTCTCTCTCTGTGCTACTACCTGCTGACTATTCTCTCTCTCTCTCTCTCATGCTCGTCGACGTTCGAGTGCTTACATTACATGTACCCCTTGACCTGACATATATAGCACGAAACTGGCCTCGATCGAGAAATGGATCCGGCGCGGCATATGCTCGGAGGGGAGGACTATTCTGGAGGAGCTTCGTTTCTTGATGGCGATCTCGAGATCTCTCGCCGGATTTCCAGTGGAATGTGCTGCCGGAATGGTCCCTGTTGTTTGTCCCTGTGGCCACCATCCCCTCCTTGCAAAAGCGAGCGAGCGAAGAGCTTTGCTTTCTCCTCAGTGTACGTGGCTGCCGCTGCTCTGCTCCTCTGGTTGCGTTCAGATTTGCTCGGTTACTGACTTCTTCATTCTGTAAGGACCAGACCTGAGTCCTGACAGCTGTTACAGACTTGTAGCGAGGGCACATTCCGTAGGATCTTCCCTGCTTGCAGTTGGCGAGCCTTCGCCTTTCGGCCTGACTGCAACGCAACACTAGCTTTCCTAAATTCGAGCAACTTGATGCGCATTGAGAGCGAAGTGGATATCGAGTACTTCAGTAGCTGTAGCATCCAAGTTTATATGTACGGCAGGCTCTGAATATATGTGCAGGGAAACTTTGATTGGAGATAGTTGAAACAAAAAGAATGATGAATTACTAGAAACAAAATCACAAATTTTCTGGACTGAGATGTTCAGGTTTCAGGGCTGCCCAGGTTGCTGATCGCAAATGTGGAAGAGACAGATCAGAAAAGGAGGGAGACAGTAATTGGTCATCGCAGTCAGATGAGTGTGAGACTGGTCCATGCACGCGTGCTTCTCCAGCTCTTCAGCATATTTATGTGGGCATATGGCATATGCTACATGCGACATTTCAGGAATTTTCAGAAAGATTTGGTAAGATCGTAGGAACGAAAGATCAGTTGCAGCTTAACTACAGCAGCCACATCAACTCATGGTCTCTCTCATGCAGATCAACCAATCAAGCGCGTGCAAACCTAAACAGAGCTACGAATACAAAATCAGGGTCAAAAGAGTGGACATAATGCCAAATTTAGATCTCTCGATTTTACACTCAGGATCGAATAATGCCGATTCCATATATCTTCCTACGTACTGTTGTATTTCTGCTTCTGCATGACGGTGTGCATCTATAAATACAGAAGGCGGAAACCTGGGGCATGCAGTGAGCAAGCAGCAAAGTCTCAACAAAAGGTGGGTCATAAGCCATAAGTCAGAAGTGTGCAACTGTGCATGATCGAGTACTAGGACGCATGCATTACCGGGCGAGTCTTCCTTGGCAGTGTTCGCATCCGCGAGCTAGCGATCAACCGGCCACTGCCAAAGGAGATTTGCCCAGCAATGCAGCTCTGCGGCCTTACAATAAGGGAGCTAGCAACTTCTCTTGCCTGCCTGCATGCATTGCCAGTTGATCACTGCAGTTGTTAATTTCTTATCAATCGCTCTCGATCGTCCTGCGTATGTTCTTGCTCTTGTAGATCCTAATTAGAATATGCAGTAGTAATGGATGCATATAAGTAGTACTAGATCATGGCCATGGATATTTGTTGGATATATTACGCATGCATCATACTAATTGATTTGCAGCTGTAAATGTTCGCGTGCATATGCTTGATGTAGTTGCCATTACCGGGGAAAATATTATCGGTTTGTAAATTTTATCGGAATGTAACGATAGAACTGGAAATCGGTGGTGACGGATTTTTTCGGACGAAAATTTTGAATTGAAATTTAAAATTTTCAAATGTAAAAAGTTAAAAATTGAAATTTTCCTTTATATTTGATGAAAATAGATAAATTCGAAATTTTCTAATTTAATTTTTAATCAACCTCACTGATAACACGAATAACCGACGGTTTTTCAGTGAAATTTGAGCGATAAGATTTTCCCTGGCCATTACACGCAGCAGGCACAAGGGAAACGCATATGTGCTCAGCTGCACTATACCCGAATTAAGCGAACGAAATGTGTATAGCTCTATGTGCGTATGGTTTTGGAACGGCTGCTTTGTATAAATCATTGTATCACACACACACACACACAGAGAGAGAGAGAGAGAGAGCTCTAGCTGAGCTCTCCAGTTCTTCTCCATCAGTGAGTTGCAATGGGAGCATCTCAACATCCTCTGGTAGAATCTGTGCAATCCAAGCTGGCGCAGGAGGCCAAGCATTCTGCCAGGCGTCCCGGGAGCCCCGTTTGCCTTTACTAGAGTCTTGAATTTTTCTTTCTTTTTTCATTATAGCTAAGTTTCAGAAGCAAAAGGTGAACAGCCCCCTGTCCTTTAGATTTGCATAGTCAAGGGCTTATAAGAAAAGTAAGGAAGGAGGCATGAAGATGGGAAGGCCGACCACTACACTACACGGAGAGATTTCTATACCGAGTCATCAGCGATAGCGAAGCCAAGCCGCCGCCTATAGGCAAAGGGATGAAAGCCCGTTAGACCTGATGGGAAAAAGTATGAAAAAAGTACATTAAGGTTACGAAGTCAGAGTAGGTTTTTTGTAAGTAATAGTAAGGAACTGGAAAAAAAGTTCGGAAAAGGAGCAAAGCGGTTACAGACTCAACCGGGACTTTGAATACAAGAAATACGTACCAGAAAACAGAGAAATCCAAGTATTGGTGGAGAGAATTTGCATGCTGAACTAGGTCACGTACGTATGTGCCTGTGAAACGGATAAACTGGTAGTTACTACTTTTTCGCCGCTCCAAAATACTTAACCTTTTAATTTCTGGCTTAGCTATTAACTTTTAATTGAAATTGAATTGTAACGACGGTTGACTTTTTCTAAGTGAAAATAAAAAATAAGAAAAAATGAAAAAAAAACTATTATATCATCACAGATAATGTAAAAAATAAGTAGAAAAAAAAAGAAAAGATAAAAAACTAAAATTAGAAACTGACACCTCCTAAATGACTTTTTAGTTAACTAAATCAAAAGAAAAAAAAAACAGAAATAGAAGCCGTTTAAAGTGAAGCTTTAAGAGTGCAGTCGAGTCTCGGCGAGCACAACCTTAGCTTATGTTTTGCTATCATGCTACATCTGCCCTTCTCTCACACCTGTGACCAAGAAGGAATCATCCGCAGATCCCAAGAACAACGGAACATGCCATTGGATCTCCCTTTTCTTTCTAAGGCTCTCGTGCTCTCTTTACATGATTTTGTCCATGTGCAACATAGCATGTTCAGTTTTTTTTTCTTTCGGAGAGGAGCATAGCAAGATCAGACATGTGGAAATTGACGGTATTTTTTTATCAAGAAAGTACCGCTCGATACTGGCGGCCAAAGCCCAGCCCCTTATCCAGCCCAAGGACCGAGGCCCATGGAGATTGTGTTAACTTAGGCAGTGTTTGGTTCGAGGGACAGGGACGTCTCAGGTAGGATATCCCACTTTGAGGTGGTGTTTGTTTCTGGGACAAGCAGAGTCAAGGACATCCTACTAGAAATATTCCTTGTAGATCCGGGACCAGGCAATCCTCTTTTTTTCATGGGACAGAGTCATCCTACGTGGGACAGAGTTATCCCACCTCTTTGTTTTTTTAAGTACTATTTTGTTTAAATTTTTTTAAAAAAAACTCAAAGGCTTATGTGTACAAACATATCAACAATAGCCTTCAATTTTTTTTAAAAAAAACTCAAAGGTCACACATGTCCCACCTTCATCCTTCCATCCAAACAAAGGATGGGACCATTCCATCCCACTTTATCCTTCCAACCAAACAAAAAACAGGGATGACTCTATCCCCCAAACCAAACAAAAAATGGGATCATCCCATCCCAAAACCAGGGACAGGACCATTCCATCCCACCTTGTCTCTAAACCAAACACAACCTTACTACTCCAATAGGGGTGCGGCTCTGGTGCTGTGTCCCTGCACTTAGCGTGTGCAGGGGTGCCCCAGGAACCGCCATGTGTCCCAAAAATTCAAAAAAACTTCCGAAAAATTCTAAAAAAATACTTTAAAAATCCGAATAATTGTAAAAAATACTTTTTGTAAAAATACCTTGTACTTAAAAAATACTTTTTAATAAAAGTATAAATCAAAAAAAATTTAAGTACTTACAAAAAATACTTTGTATACTTAAAAAAAGTACTTTTTTACAATTATTCGGATTTTAAGTATTTTTTTAGAATTTTTCGGAAGTTTTTTGAATTTTTGGGACACGTGGCGGCTCCTGGAGGCATCCCTGCACGCGCTAAGTGTAGGGGGCATAGCACCAGAGCCGCACCCCTCCAATAGTACCCCTCTCTCAAAAAGGGGAAAAAACCTACTCCAGTAGATACCTCTGAGCTGAGAACTGAGGGTATCTTAGGTCTGTTCTTTTTAGCTGCAGCTTGTGGCTTTTAGACTATTTGTACGAAAGATTATAGAGTAACAGAAACTCACGTGTGGTTTTTTGGCGATATAAATAAAGTCAGTAAAGTATGTACTACAATTAACTAGTATACCATATCTTAAAAAGATACTTTATTTAAAAGGTAGTTATTGTAGAAAAATCGAAAAACAATGTTTAGAAGCTGAAAAGAACAGGACGTTTGTTGGGTAGGCGTCGTTCCCAGCTCGCTCGCGTTCGAGTCCATTCGGCGCACGCTCGCCTAAATAATTTTCCGATATACATATACATGCATATTAAGTGGAACAGCACGTTTCCGCGTTCCAGAAACCTTTGAGCTCCGTTTAATTTTGTATTGTGTATAAGAAACATGCGTTCTAAGTGGTACAGTACATTTCCGCGTTCCAGAAACCTTTGAGGCCCCTTTAATTTTCTAGCGTGTATAAGAAACACGCATACGTATGTATGCGTAGTGTGCGTATGCGTCTTGTACATCCGGGAAAAGATATTTTTCGGAGCTGCAAAAAGGAAAGTATCCTGGTTCGGTCAGCAGCTGGCAAGAGGCCTACCCATCCCCTGACCTGGACTCCAATCTGACCTCCCTAAAAAGCCGTGCAAAAGATGGCCTTTCTGGCCATGCAGTGCAGTGCAGTGCACAGAGGCGCCGAGCCGTTGCGGCTCGAAGGAAATAAAGCGGCCAGTTCAAACATGGCCAAACACCAATCCCAATTCCCAAATCCCGTCGTTTCCAATCCAACCAGTTCTGTCTCGCTTGTAGCGATAGCAACAAGCCAACAAGAAACCTTGCCAAATCCACAAATTTTAGCCAAAATGGAGGGAGACGAGATCTTTGCAAGCATAGACTCCCTTTGGTTCTACTCCAGTGTCTTCCTCCAGCCGTCTTCCAAGCAGAAGAGCGATAACTCCTCGGGGGAGCTGCGGCCCAAGAAGCAGAAAGATTCCACGGAAAACCACGAGATGAACGGCGGTGGTGGCTCCCAGAATCCCAGATGCATCAAGGAGGCAACGCCAGTAGCAGCCAAGAGAAGGGCAGCTGCAAAAAGCAGGGAGCTCGATGAGCGCATGGAGATTTGGCGGAAGCAGTGGCGACAAACGCGCGTCGCTACGCCGGCACGGTGCTCGCCGTCGCCGATGCCGCCTCCCGGCGATGGACTCGCCATGAAGGCGCATCTCAGGTCGTGGGCTCATGCTGTCGCTTGCTCCGTCAGATGAAAGACTCTCAATTCAGAATCTTGCCATGTAGTGTGATATTCCCATTCTTAGCTCTATATCTGAATAAAGACTTCTCTTCTGACTTCTGAGTTGTACTTGCCAACTGTGATCCGTGTATGCACAATTCCACTTCTCAGTATAAACAATTTTCTTTGCTTTTTCATAAATCATACTTGTAAGAGTAGCAAGGGGCCAGTGTTTTTGTACACTTTTTTACATCTGGAATTCGTATTCTATGGGTGATCAATATCAGCTAACTCTAGCAGAGGATTTGCAGATGGTATAACATGTGGAATCGAGGGCGAGAGAGCAAATGATATACAGCTCTCTGCAAATAATTAGACTATACATGAAGTAAAACATGGTTAAGTAGCACTGGATCGATTTTCTCTTTGCTGTGTTCTCACTCCTTGTTGGACGCTGCCTCTGGAAGTTTGAATGTTGGAGGCCTGTCTGCACCTTTCCTCGAGTACTCACGCCACCTCCTCGCCGCTGCCGCTGCTCGCTTTGCTCTCTCCTTTGCCTCCTCTTCTGCTTAGTGTGTTAGCAGGAGAGTTAAGAAGACACAGGTGAAGCGTGGGAATACAAATGGTATGAGCAATTGCCAATGACAAAATATGCTAGCTTTACCGTTCTTTCGATATCTCGTAGGTGCTCCCCAGATATCGCTCCATGAGCTACCCTTACTAGAATCATCTTGGCTCAACTGTATTCTGACCTTTTCCTGCAAGATGTAGACAAGTTCAGAAAAAGATGCAGGCAGTTTATATTTGAAAAATCAAAAGTTTATGATACTAAGATTCAAGTGAAATTTTACAAGTGTATCTAAAGAAAGCATTTTATCGAACAGAGAATTATACCAAGACTTTTGCCTGTCTTTTCTCCCAGCGTGTACTGGCCTGACAGACAAAAGATAATGGAACAGGTTAAGAAGATCTGTGAAAACTGTGGCTTTAACCGCTTGAAAGTCGAAATTTACTATAATAGTGTCAACTATCGACTTCAGAAGGTAGATGCAATAAAGATATGCAGATGAAACTTAAATCATGTTATGAAGTGACAATGTAGTACTACATACTGTTGCAAAATAGCTCATCCATCACCACAGGGAATGTTAGAATAGATACATAAAATTTACATGAAGTAAGATATTACCATCCGGAACAATAAATAAATTTACATGAAGTAAGATATTACCATCCGGAACACATCAACTGAACCTCCCATCCCAGCAAGCATCAACCCAACCTGCTCAAATTTTCATATGCCCAACGTAGGATAATCTAGTAGGTTTGAAAATAACAGACTGATTGCATTGTTAACTAACTGCAATCAAAAGTGAGCCTTAAAGACATGATAATGCTATTGGAAATCTGAAATTTTCTTACGTTCACTCTCTCTACTCTGCGCATTTCATCCTCAAGGAGTGAAAGCTGTGCAGCTGAAGTCCAATGGATGCAGTCAACTGGACTGGACATACAAGCAAGTTTATCAGAACAGTATTAGTGGTTAGAACTCAGAATACAAACCTTCAATGAAAAAACAACTCATTTTGTTTGGCACAATCTGCAGCGATTTTTTTCAGTAGGAATGCTAGGATAGTTGACAGCTGGTAAACAAAGAAGGTAGACAAGGGACTCAAAACAATCTCACCAACTGTCGATGGCTTCTTGAATTAGCTCTTCATTGCCTGATTGGCTGTAAACTCTAGCCCGCCCATAATCTTCCTCGATTTGGAAGACCTTGGAACACACATTAGCACAGTTTTTGCATCCTGCATAGATGTGAGCAGAACTTATAAGAGCCCATTTCAGATAATCTAAGAGAAACTTCTGTCGTTATAGCCGTTAATACCTATGCAGCTAAACTCATCAACAAACACATGATCCCTGGGTGCACTGTCATCCAAGAAGGGGTTGGTTGCTGTTGCGGCATAGCCATGGACCTCATCATACACTGCTCGCTGGATGGGATCGGTAAGCACCTGGTCGTCCCTTGCTAATGTTAATTTCATACACAAAATTGCAATGCAAAATTACAAATACATATAGAATGCTCCAATCTGTGCAGACTTTTATCTCTCAGGATTTTACCGTGTAAACCTCATTGATGAACATGCAGAAGTTCGTCACATCGGGGTCGTTCCCACTGAGATCCGGATGGCATGCTTTCATGCAGTTGTAGTATGCTTTCTTGATCTGCTGAGGTGTCGCATCCGGCATCTGAAAACATGCAAGAAATTAACATCTTAGTGTTCTACTTCTACAGCACTGTAAATAAAGCAAGAAATATCCCCCTCATATTAAATCTTTTTTTGCCTAACCATTTTAAAGTTGCTGCATGAAGATAGAGACGATCTTAGTTTGGAAGTGTTTTTTCCACTTGATTAAACTAGATTATTAATGCCCACATCAAATGGACAGTCCTACTTCTACAACTGCGAACCAAAGCTTCAAAGTTGAACCACTTACAATACCAAGAACGGCGTAGTAATCTTCGGCGACGCCCCCCTCCTGGCTGCGAGATTCCGCGGCCACCGCAGACACCCTCAGGCCCCTCCTTCCCCACGTCCACCGTCTCCGGCTCCGGTCCCTCCTTCCGGCCCCAGACAACCCTGCGATTGCCCATCTCCGGACACTGCCGGAGCAGGGGATGGGCATGGAGCAGGAATGTAACTTGGCGACCGAGTCGGCGAGCGGCGGCGGCGACTGGACAGAAGCCATCAGATAGGAAACGGTTTGTGTTTGATCGGGCTCCGGCGAAGGAGGAAGGGAAGAGGAGAAGTCGGATTGGATCCAGTGGGGTTTGCTCTGTTTTTGGTGCGTTTTCTTGGCGGCCTCCGTTTATTTTGGTTTTTCTCGGCCACTCCTCTCCCGCGATTTTTCTCTTTTGTTCTGCTTTGCAACACTGACCTTGCTGATATTTATGTTTACGTGTACATCCTCGATTTTTCTTCGTGATACGCTTACTTACGCGAAAAATTACTTATCTTGGGATCAAATCTCTTAGTTAGTAAACCTTGTTGCTAAGAAATATAAACCCATAAAGCAAACTTTGGATGAATCCGACTCTTTGAGAAACAAATTTGAACTAAATCCTAATAATTCCCCATATCGAAAGTCCCTAAGTCTGTATACACATGGACATGGGGGCACGTAAGTTTATCTACAAATTTCTCCATCGCAGTTGGTAATTTTACCGGGAAAAAATACTTAAAAGAGTAGCCAGATATAACACGCACCATGAATGGTTGCCGACTTGCCATTACTTGAAGCCTCGGAGATCTCTTTTTCTGGCATATTCAAAGTCACCGGCATGTAACTGTTGTCGCTCAAAATCAAGTTCTAAGAACAAAAGAAGGTCTTTAAGTAGCAGAAAGGTACTTAGGTTTCATTTGGAAAGCACAAATTCACAGAAGTTTTATACAAAATTTGCAAGAATCAATTCAATTCCTTCAAAATTCTTTAGTAGTTCTACTTTTGGGGGCCTCAAGTGTCACACCGACGAGATGTGAAGTGCTAGAACAAAGTTCTTAAATTTTCCTTGCTAAACTTAATAAGGTTGGACAAGGAGGGTGCAAAATTCATGTTTCAGGGCACAAAATGTGGAGGGAAAATGTGGTGTTGTGGGTCCCGGGTGAGAAGTCTATAGGAGATCTGGAGATGGTAGCATCTTTCGTGCTAGGGGCAGCAGGAATCGTCGAGGATATTGAAGGGGATGGCGACAAAAACTCTCTTACGCAGACCTGGCATCCTCACCGCCTCCACTTCCGCGTTCATCGTCCGCAATGGGACCCACGTGGTCAAGACGAGTGAAAATCTCCCGGATAAGTCATCCTTTCGGTGAGGTTGTGTGGTCCCTATTATTGTTGCCTAGAGGTCGTCACATAAGCTATGTCTAACGGGCTGGTCCATAATTCGGTACTATAAATATGGCATGATATGAGGTATATCGGGTTGGGCCGGTACGGCATGAGGAGGTGAGCTATGCCTAGACCGCCGCCATGACACGGCATGCATAGTATTAGGCCTGGCATGATACAGCATGAGCACGGCCCAGCACGATACGGTCCATACGGCATGGCGGCTTGGTAGGCAATCTTGGCCAGGCGGGCACGACCCATTTGGCACGGAAATGTGACCGTTAGACATGTTTTGCCTAGGCACGGCACGGTGGGCATGACTCGTTTAGCACAAGTAATGGATGATTTTTAAAATTTAGTAACGGTGATCTAACCAGCCAAATGAGTTAGCTTGGCTGGAAATTGGGGATTTAAGAATTCTGGTCTTGGTTTGATTTGGTTTGACCTAAGTCGTTGCACATGTATTGCATGGTACATTTATGGACTAATGTTGGTCAAGTTGCGGAGAACTTGTGCTCAAAAATTGTTGCTTGGTCTATTGTTGTAGATGTGACTATGGTCAACAACGGAGAGATCGAGACTATGTTGGGGATAACTGAGGTCCAAAGCATTCGTGGATGCCGTGTGGGATAGTTGAGCTCAAGTAAGGCACAAGATAGACAAGAATCATGAGAGATGAAGTTTGAGCAAAGACCATGATGCATTAAAGATACACGTCATGCTTTGCAATGATGCTTCCAGGATGAAAGCTTTAAGGTAAGTGTTTTCGCTATCATTAACTGAGCATATTGATGATTTTGTCTCGAGCAATGCTATGTGACGGTTTGATTGTTTGTGTTGGTTGTAGGACTCTAGAGGTACGTCATGGTGAAGTGGATAGGACTAGGATTAAGTTAGGAGAGTTTAGATCCAAAGCTATCAAGGGATCGAGACTACGCTCATAATGAGCTAAGGTCCAGACCTAGATCATCGAAGATGATCAAGACTTGCGGGGTGGTTAGAATCCGAGATGACGAGGAGCTAGAGCAGAAGCTACTGGTGAATGACATGATGGGCAACAACAAGGTGAATCAGGACTAGGCTCAAGGAGGAGCCGAGGTCATGTGCAGTCAAGGAAACCGGGTGCCATCTTGTTTGAGGAGAAGCATGTGGTGCACCAAATAACTTAGGTTGTTTGCAAGCAAGAGCGGTTCGGTGGATCTGGGCACGTGAGAGGCTTGACAGTAAGTCATTAGGACCACATAGAAGATAGCGAGGCATGTACTATGCTTCGTGGCAAAGAAAGCGAGAAGCTTCGTAGAAGGCGATAGAGGGGTATTTTAGTAAATTGGCCAATACTAAAAAGGTGGCAGTGTGTGAAACCACAACGTTGGTCTGAGTGGTTTAGATCTTGTTTGAAAATATGAAGTGGATCAAGTGTTGATTCACTAATAGGTTAATGTGTATGAGAGTTTTAAGAAGCGTACATGTGTAAGTGTAAAATCTGATATGGTGTTAAATTAATATGTTAACCTATATAAGTGGATAAAACCCAATTAAAGGTTCTGGTTAGTATTTGTGAGCCTCTATATATAAGGAGGGAAAGTGGTGGCTAGGTGGAGGATTTTAGAGAGTTCACACCTACCCTTGAGAAGAGTTAGGATTTTGGAGAGAACCTTCTGGGGATGTGAGAGACTCTTATGCCAAGCTTTTTATCATCCTTACGCATTGTGTATGGCTAGAGAGTGGTTATAAACATCCATCTCCAAGTATCTATAGAGATCAAAATCCATCCAAGTCTTTCTCTCTTTGCTTAAGTGATGAAATCTTGATTTGGTTTAGTTTTTTTTATGTTTCTCCTTCCCCTCTTGATCTTGTTGTGTATCAAGAACGTGTAAGTGATAAAGATGTCTCTTAGAGACCATATCTCATCTATCTAGACACTTGTTATTTGCAAGTTCTTGTTATTGCTCTGTTTTGCTCAAGAGAATGGTGATATTGGGGTTTGATCTTGTGGGTATTTTGGCTTGATTTGGTACTATGATCTAGATTGCTATGATATGTGAGAATCCATCTAAGGTCATCTAGATAATTAAGGACTCACAAGCAAGAGCAAATTAAGTTTTCCTTTTTTGTTTGATTTTGGTGCCACATTCCTTCAAATGAAAAATGATCATAACTTTGATAATGATTCTCTTGATCATTGATTGGAATAGGTTTGTCACATTCTAGAGAAGGTGTATGCCAGGTTTCAAGTCATTTGGATCATCAGATCAAAAGTTACATGGATTCTTAGTTTTAATATCGTGTTATTTTTACTGTTCACTGCCTAGAGGTCTGGCCGCTAGCAGTTAGAGGTCTGACCGGTGTTGTATTGCTTTTCTGGAATTCTGCCTTTTGTGGCTCTAGGCTTTGATGAGTTTATGAATTTGTGTTTCCGCTGCATATTGTTGTTGTTATTTAGGTTATTAGTCTCTGATCTTCGTAACTTCTCATAGCTATTAGAGTGAAGAAGTTTGATTTCTCCTTTGGAAAAGTTTTGAAAAACCTTTTAATCGTGTTGGTTTATATTCCTCTAGTCGCCGTTCTTGGTCTTACAAAGCAGAAAAGTCATGGCAACGAGAAGAGACAGAAGGCACAAGGTTCGGTGGGACAGGCGGTATGTGAGGTAAGATAAGTTCAAGGTAAGTCACCCATGGAGTATCGATATATGCGTGAGGAAATTACTCTAATACCATATAAACTAATAAGACAATTTTTCGCATATATAATCAACGCATTGCTTGAAATTAAATAGAGGTACATGTGCATGCATACATTTTGGGAAAAGTAACTAATGGAGGAAGAATAGGGATATGTAGCTACACAATTTATGCATGATGAAAACTGGTTATTTTTCTAAGGCCCCCATTCTAAACAGATTTTAGCTTTTGGCTTCTATCTTCCAGAAGACAATACGTTTTGAATGCGTTAGCTTCTTAACGCAGTCTTTCTTTTCTTTTCCCCTTTCCCTTTTTCTTTGTATTGTCCGTTATAACGATTTTTTCTTTTTCTATTTTCTTCATTTTTCTTTAATCGAATGTCTTACCCAAAAGATAATAGCCACTATAGTACTATTTTAGCCGAAAGCCAAAAGCTATCAGCCGTAGTTGAATTGAATGAAGTATAAGAATCGCAACAACTTATTATACTTAATAATCTTCTTCCATCAAAGCTTATACTTCAATTATATTTCTTAAGTTGTATTTTTCTTCAAGTTTCTATTGTCATATCTGCCGAAAATTCGTGAGGTGAACCCATGTGTAAAACCCTCATTTCTGGGGACGTTAGGTTATCCTCGCAACTGCCCAGGATTGTTCAGCTGTGAGTACTATAGATGAGTATACACCATTGCCAAAGCAAACTTAAATATAAAAACCAAACTTTATTACAAAAGTAAGGCTTAGCAGCCAAATTTTACACAAGGGGTGTACAACCCAAAGTTACATTACCAAAAGAAACTCCACAGGCAGGCTTGAGTGTAGAATAAATCCTAACACCAAGCATCGTCTACGTCGTAGAGTTCGGCGTCATCTTGATAAACTCCTTCATTTTCTTGACAAGCATTCTCTGTTTACGATTTTAGCAAGTATGAGTACAACCAACCGTACTCAACAAGTCACATGGGAAATGCTATTTAACTATATGCAAGAGATTGCCATGAAATGAGGTATAACAGTTCTTTATTTTATGTGGATGCAATTTTTGTTTGTAAACCCTTTGTTTTTAAACATAAAATATCAAATCATAAACTTAAGGTATTTCAGAGGGGGTTTTCCAAACTTGATTAACACACTTTCACATTTCCAAAACCATTCTAAATCTACTTATGCTTCATTATTGGAATCACCCATTAAACACAGTTTCATTTATCAGAAGCACGGCTTATTCGAATACCATTAGTCATGACTCTGCAGAACTGCCTTGCCACACCTGGCTAGGGTCGAGAGGATTCGAGGAGGGTTGGCAGGGAACACACATGGGTGCCCTTGGGTACGAGGTTGCGGTGGTCAAAAGTTGTCAGGGCGGCTTGTCGGCCGTGAGACCGAAAAGAGGGGCGACGGCTAAAATATCTGAGGCGGCAGCAGGAAAGGTGCCCAACAATGCTGTCTTGGGGCAGGAGGTTGTCAGGGGAGAATGTACGACTGTCAGACAGCAGGGCAGCGATGGGAGAGGGTGAGAAGGCGTGAGAGAGGCCGAGCGGCTTGGCAGCGAAGAAAACAGCGGACGGCGGTGAACAATATCGAACGACGGCTGATTTTTCAGGGTAGTGAACAGTAGCAGCACGAAAACTCGTCGTTGGGGCGAGGCAGCAAGGTAAAAGGGAGCTTGAGTGGCTAGGATTTGAGGAGAATTAGCTAAAGAAGCTCAAAGAATCAAATTCAAAAAGAATTTCTCAATTTTGTGAAATCTCAGTTTGTTTCAACCTACCCCCCCAAAAAGAATCTCGTCCTCGAGATTCGGGGAATGGGTTGGAAAATTTCGCTGCAAACCCAATTCTTTGTCCCAGCTGTTTTATTCATTGTGTTATTCTGCCATCGGATTTTGTGAAGTCTTGGCAATCCTGTTTTTCTTTGTCATGCCTAAGGTTAATATACTCAAGGCGATCTTCTTACCATTTTCAGGTCTAGGACTTTCTGTATGGCACCCCTTTTCCAATGAACGCCAAAGAAACAAATGCATGACTCTAGGATCAATTAAAACTGGTGGGGGCTTCGAGTGAACGTACCCATGATGACATTGGTGGCTCCTGCTTCTCCTGTATTCGAGATATTATTTATTTTTCCTTGAAGTATCTTCGGTTTTCCTTTTTCTGCTAGCATGCCTTTTGATGCTCCAGTTAGTGGTGGTGTAGGTGCAGTTTGCTGAGGATTAGTCGATTGAGCTTGAATCTTAACATGAGCTTTTGCCACTTCAGAAGGCAACCCTTTCTTGGACATTAACCTCTAAAATGACCTAATTGTCCACAACGATGACACACATATGCCTTGTATGGGCAATTTCGCTGATAATGACTTTTTCCACAAACATGGCACTGTGTTGTTATGAGTTGGGGAGCACTGTGTTGTGGTCTTGGTATGGCGATGTACTGAGATCTTGGTGCGGATGTTACTTGTCGATTTTGTTGTTGTTTGATTTGTGGTGATAGTACCATTCTCCTTTTGGGTATATTTGATGATGATGTCTCTTGTGCTAGCTTTCTTTTTGGGGCATCTCTTAATTCATTCCTTGCTTCTTCAGACATAATTAACTTATTGACCATACTAGATAAATCTTTAAAATCCATCATTGAGATGTGATACTTTAAGGATTTTTGTAATCCCTGTTTAAATCGCTCCATCTTCTTTGCTTCATTCTTGACATCATCTGGGGCATAACGAGCAAGTTGGTTAAATTGGTGAAGATATTCCATTATTATTCGTTATTTTTGCTTGAGTGCGAGAAATTCTCGTTGCTTTGCTTCTATCACTCCAGTGGGAATGTGGGCTTGGCGGAATGACTCCTCAAATTCTTCCCATGATATCTCTTGGTTTCCACACATGATTTGATAGTTTATCCACCATGCAGCAGCTGGTCCTTGTAATTGATGAGAGGCATACAAAGTATTTTCTTTATTCGTACACTGCACAGTATTTAACTTCATTTCAATGTCTCTGATCCAATCATCAGCTACTATTGGGTCTGGAGAGGATGAGAAAACCGGCGGCCTTGTCTTCTGAAAATCTGACCATTTGGACGTGATTTGTGTTCCTCCATGATTGGTAGTAAATCCTGATGTGATTCTTGTCATTGCTGCTCCTTGCATTGCTATCTGTTCTAAGAGTTTGGCATGTTGCTCCATTATTGTCTCTAAGAGTTTGGCATGTTGCTCCATTATTGTCTTTTGATTCTGTTCTGCATGGAATCGGTTTTGTTCTATCATTGCTAGAACATCTGCCAAACTGGTCTGTGGGTTATGGGCCTGCCATGCTTCCACTGCGCCACTCTAATTAGCTTCCTCTGCTTGTGGGCTACCTTGGCCGTGAGATCCATTTCTTGCCATCTTAATTGCTTGGGTTTTGGAGTTGGTTCTCCAGCGATTTTTATAAGATCAGATAGATGAGTAAGTATTTAGATTTAAGGTGAGAAGAGATTGAACAAGATGAGCTAGGATAAATTAAGAGAGATAAAGAGTTTTGAGGGAGGTAAGATATTAGATATTAATTGCAAACAAATTATGAGATAGAAAACATAGTTTTCATTTATCTTTACAAGCTGAACACATACCATACATATGAGGTACGTATTACAACTTGTGTTACACTCAAAAGAAACTACTACAAAAGGGTTACTTCTATTTTAACGTAATCTATACGACTATACAACGTATATTTTGTGGTTGGAGAAGGATAGATGTAAATACTCTTTCGAAAACAAAAACTGAACTAAATAAAAATTCTAGGATATATGAGATAGCATTTAGAAGAGAAAAGACTTCAGTAATACTTATATTTTATGAAAATTCTTTTGATATTTTCAAATTAGAATTTTGTAAACTTTCCTAGTATCACTTAGGGTTTTATCCTACAGTCAAGCGAGTTGGCGCTGATACCACTCTGTAACACCCCTATTTCTGGGGCCGTTAGGTTATCCTCGCAACTATCCAGGATTGTTCAGCTGTGAGTACTGTAGATGAGTGTACACCATTGCCAAAGCAAGCTTAAATATAAAAACCAAACTTTATTACAAAATTAAGGCTTAGCAGCCAAGTTTTACACAAGGGGCGTACAACCTAAAGTTACATTATCAAAAGAAACTCCACAGGCAGGCCTGAGTGTAGAATAAACCTTAACACCAGGCGTCGTCTACGTCGTAGAGTTCGGCGTCATCTTGATAAACTCCTTCATTTTCTTGACAAGCATTCTCTGTTTATGATTTTAGCAAGTATGAGTACAACCAACCGTACTCAACAAGTCACATGGGAAATGCTATTTAACTATATGCAAGAGATTGCCATGGAATGGGATATAGCAGTTCTTTATTTTATGTGGATGCAATTTTTGTTTGTAAACCCTTTGTTTTTAAACATAAAATATCAAATCATAAACTTAAG
This sequence comes from Dendrocalamus sinicus, assembly GCA_036346575.1. Classification (NCBI taxonomy): domain Eukaryota; kingdom Viridiplantae; phylum Streptophyta; class Magnoliopsida; order Poales; family Poaceae; genus Dendrocalamus; species Dendrocalamus sinicus. The sequence continues at coordinate 44,436,672 of CM070641.1, read as the reverse complement.
GTATTTGGGGGGTTCCAAACTTGATTAACACACTTTCACATTTCCAAAACCATTCCAAATCTACTTATGCTTCGTTATTTGAATCACCTATTAAACACAACTTCATTTACCGAAAGCACGGCGTATTCGAATACCATTAGTCATGACTCTGCAGAGCTGCCCTGCTTTACCCACAAGATTTCTTAACTCCCACGACAGAATTAAGAAAACAAGGCATTTCACTGCTCATCTCTTTATATAGCCTCTACCCGATAGGGACTGGGCAACACAAGCAGTCGGCATTCTGCTGGCCAACGTAGAAAGCGGCAACCCGACTTCCGTGTAATCCTACCATTGTTAAGTATGGTTTTACCGTTTCCATACCACCTTTTATATACGCGGGATGTTCCCTTTTCGGGACCCCAATAATATATAGATATTCAATCGATTTGAGCAGCTACTAAACCAGGTTTGATGAATCAACACTTGTGGTTGGACGATCGCTATGTTCTTTACTTGGTATAAGGTTTTAGTCCTTACGTTTTACTGAAACTACTTTCAGTCGCAACAAACAACTTTTCGGCAAAGCCGAATCATCTTGTAGTATGAGATATCTGAACATCTAATCTACTTTGATTATTTAAATAGTATATTCTATATTACTAAGATTTGTCAATGTGAATATGGCCATCAAATTAAATTGGGCTTTCTCGGGTGGTAGGACATTACTAGTATCATGTCATTCTAAACATTCATTGTACATAAAATAACATAGCACAAATAACATAATAAAAATACTGATAAATAAATAATTAAAGGAATATAGGTTCAATATGATCAATGACATGTGATTTGCCTTGCGGATTTATGACTTTGATAATTTCGTATTCTTCTATCTCTTGATCTTGCGCTTGGTCCTGAGTTTCTTCTTCTTGAATCGGTCGATTCTCGATTTCGTGTGCTAGCACAAAGCAAAGAAAATAATTTAATTCCACGCTCGAAGAATTGAGCTAGGAACAAAGAAATGAAATAAAGAAAGAAAATTCGAGAAATCCAAATAAAATAGGTTTTGGGCTTTTAGGAGGGTCTAAATGGTGGAATGGGCCTGAGAAATGGGTCAGCGGGCTCGAAACGGTTCAAATGGGTATAAATATGCATTTTCGGGTTTTGTGAACAGTAACTGGTCCAGTTACTATTCACTGCGGGTAGGGTTACTATTCATCACGGTTAAGGTACTGTTCACAATGGATTTTACTGTTCATCGGGTTCAGGTTCCTGAGCTAACGGGTCAAGTCATTGTTGCTTGCGGGTTTCGGCTTTTCGGGCACTCGGCTTCACAGGTCGAAAGAACAGTGCCGCCCAGCACTATTCTTCTTCCTCAAGCGCCCGCGTGCATGCGTTTGAAAACAAGGGAAGACGGCGCTAGGGTAATTTGTGATAGCTTTGGAGGGCACGGTCGGGTTGCTGGGGCTATGGGGACTCCATTTTGGGGGTTGGCGGTGGCTGGGGAGGCGGCGTTCGCCGGCAGCTAGCTCAGGAACGTGGTACGATTTTTGATGGCTTGGGGGCAATAAGGGCGACTATTTCTAAAATTAGAGAGTGTTTAGCCATCTAGGGATGATCAGGGAGGTCCTAGTGGCGGCAGTTTGCGTTGGGGAAGCTACCAGCGAGCTGGCCACGGTGAGGTAGCTAGGTCGGGCGGCAGGCTTCGCCGGCGGAGAAGAGGAGGGCCTGGGGAGGTATGGCGTTGCTTCGGTTGTGTTTCTGGGTTCATGAGGGAGCTACAGGAGCAATCAATTGAAATTCTATTGGGGAAATTGGTTTAGGGCTCACCTTGAGGCTTTTCGGTGATTGTCGGTAGTGGGGGTGATGAGAGATCAATTGGTTGCATTTGGGGTTTCACTGGAGTACGTGAGGGAGGTCAGAGAGGTCATTCGTCTTTATAGGAACCCAAAGGCAGTTTGGTGCCGAGGGGGGCCATGGCGGCAGCCACACCTGGCTGGGGTCGAGAGGATTCGAGGAGGGTTGGCAGGGAACGCACATGGGTGCCCTTGGGTGCGAGGTTGAGGCAGTCAAAAGTTGTCAGGGCGGCTTATCGGTCGTGAGACGGAAAAGAGGGGCGCCGGCCAAAATATCTGAGGCGGCAGCAGGAACTGTGGCCAGTGGTGCTGTCTTAGGGCAGGAGGTTATCAGGGGAGAGTGTACGACTGTCAGACAGCAGGGCAGCGATGGGAGAGGGCAAGAAGGTGCGAGAGAGGCCGAGCGGCTTGGCGGCGAAGAAAACAGTGGGCGGCGGTGAAAAATATCGAACGACGGCTAATTTTTCAGGGTAGTGAACAATAGCAGCGCGAAAACTCGTCGTTGGGGCGAGGCAGCAAGGTAAATGGGAGCTTGAGTGGCTAGGATTTGAGGAGAATTAGCTAAAAAAGCTCAAAGAATAAAATTCAAAAAGAATTTCTCAATTTTGTGAAATCTCGGTTCGTTTCACCATGCGTCCACGGCCATCAGATTTTCCCTGCCCTCCCCGCTTTACAATGTTCTTAGTTCTCACAACGTCATGGCCGGCGCATCGAAATTGAAAAGGCTTTTCTACTTTCTCAAGAAGAATGATACATGTACAGTCATGATGCAATATTAACCACCTGTTTAAAAGCTTGACCGCCGGCAATATGTGCGATTTGGAGTGGGAATCCCGTTTCCTTTGCTCTTCACCGTTCATTGGAAAGCACCATGCTTTTGCCTCGTCAAGCAGTACCTAAGACGGCGTTATTCCAATGGCAATTGCTAGGTTGATTCTAAATTTGTTTTTAGGTCAAGAACACCATGATTTGTTCCGGAACCCAACGATGGTCCGGGAGACTACCTTAGTACAACTCATAGCATAATTAATCTACAGTACGTGTATTTTCATGTCAAGGAGACGGGGTTTCCTGGTGAGAATGCTCATGCTAGCTAGCTGCCCACTGTTTTCTTCTGATACAAGTTCTAAGCTGCGCTCAAGTACACGCTGCAACTCATATACACATTTTACAACTAATCAATCCATTCATTTTACTCAAGTTTCTTCCTTAAAATAAGACACATGAGTGGTCAAAGGTACGAGGTAACATGCACAATGCGGTCCAGTTGGTTAGTAGTCTGAACTCACCGATGCCAAGACTGAAGACTTCAAAGCTCTCACTCACACGCTGACACGCACATCCACCGAATTTACAAAATCCAACTTAGCATGTCAATATCAGCACTAGCTTGCATGCATAAACAAAGCGCAAAACGCCAGCCCTGGCAGGGATACCACAATAGAATTTGACGCGCGCGCCGTTCCGGAAAAAGATGGGCGTGAGGCTTGCGCTAGCTCGGTTAAACTAATACCCCGCGCGCGGCGCTGCCAATCGCGCGAGAAATCCCACCGGAAACGACCGCTTTGTATGGGTCTATTCTTTTTAGTTAAGACTTATGATTTTTAGCTGTGATTTGTGTTTTTTAGGTTGTTTATGTGAGGGATTACAAAGTAATAAAAACTCGAGTGCGGTTTTGCCGATATAAATGAAGTCGGTATAGCATATACTACAATTAACTAGTAGACTCTATCTTAAAAAAACTCCATTTAAAAATCAGTTACTATAAAAAAAGTCAAAAATAAAAGTTAAAAACTGAAAAAGGACCTATATGCCTAGAGATGGCAATAGGTACCCGAAACCCGATACTCGGTGGGTTTTTACTCTATTAGGGCATGGGTTTGAGTCAATTTTCTAACCCATGGGTCTCTTAATGGGCAAAAAGCTCAACCCATCGGGTCTGCCGGGTTCGGGTACGTTCCTATAGTACCCAAACCCGTAAACCCATGGGTAATATAAACCCGATCCATAGGAGTTATAAACCTGTGCTCCCACCTCCCGAGCAAACCATTGACCCATAGCTCATTAGCCATTTAGCCCCAAGCCCCCAAATCCAATGCGGCAATGCCCCATTACCCATACGGCTAACCCTACCTAGCACTCATCATGGTCACTACTCACTCCTCCCCAGTCCCCACCCCGATTCAACAGCTGCCGCAGCAGCGGTGCATCTGGCGCTCCGCGCTCGGTCTCCGGCAGTCTCCACGCTCGCCCTCTCGTCCCGCAGCTCCCACTCCTGCTCCCGCCACTCTCGCCGCACGCTCGTCCTCCCGCACGCCCTCGCCGTCGCCTCGCCTTCGATTCACCCGCCACCCCACGCGCGCAGACCAACGCGCATCACAAAGATGAGGCCCGTGGCCATGGCGCTGGCCTCCTACTCCAACGAAGATGGCCGGTGAACTTATTCCTCCTCTCCATTAACCATTGTTGCAGCTCGCATTACTGACCCGACGGGTGACCCATGGGTACCCGTTAACCCAGTGGGCATGGGTCTGGGTAAAAATCTGCACCCGTCACGGGTATGAGTTTTTTAGCGGGCTCGTCCAACTTTCATGGGTACGAGTTTGGGATAGCAAAACCCAGCGGATTTATGCCTGTTGCTATCTCTATATATGCCGCGCCGCGCGGCGCCACTCCGCTGATATATACCGGCGCGTTTCGCGGCCTAATCGGCTCGCATAAATCTGAACCGAGGCAGGTGGTGAGGCTGACGCGCGCGCTATCTTTTGAACAACTCCACATCTTGAGGTCACTCCCGTCACTACCACGGTGCCACCACAGCAAACAACAATATTATCCTCCCTCTGATCAGCTGGTTCCCTGAGCTCAGCTCAGCTTAGCTTCCAAACCGAAGCCATTTGCTTCGTCTCCGTTTACGCCATGGGCTTAGACATCAACAGGGAACGTGCAATGCACCCCGGATGGGCGCTTCCTGCGCTCTGTTTGTTCCTGTGCTGCTGCCCACTGTGCCAGGGGCGCAAGCTGCCGGGGATGGAAGAAGGCCAGGTGATGTACCTCGAAGGCGGCGTATACGTCCGAGTGCCACCGGCAGACGGCTGCGTCAGCGGCGGAGATGCGCACAAGAGGCCCGAGGGTCTATCCGTGGGCGGCGCGAGGACGGAACGGCTGCTGCGCTCCGTGCCGAGCCCTGGTGTCGGGCACTAACTAGATCTCTGGTTGCCAAGAAATTTTTGCGTGACAATGTTTCGTTTCTTTACCTTTTGTTCTACCAAAGAACACTAGCCTGCGATGCGTTGCTTCTGTTTTGCTTTTGCACCGTCTCTTTCCTTGGAGACCAGAACGGTCTTTCCTGTTTGATTGTCGTTATATTCGCTTCAGTTCAAGATTTCTCGGCCCAGGTCCTCTCAAAAGATAAGTTTTGCGTCACGTTGTTCGATTTGCTAGATCCATGTCTGGTTTTATTCTCTTCTAGTAAAAGTTTCTGGGATCATTTGACATTGATCAACAAAAGGTCTCACTTTTTTTTCCCAGTCCTGGGTTCTGTCTCTTTGCACTGTGTCATGCCATTCGGTTGGCCGCCCTAGTGCAGCAGCAGATCGATCTACCTGGAGCCTTGGACCACCTTACTGCAATAAATCAAATCTGATTATTTTTCATTAGCCTTTGGGCTCTAGGCCATCTAATGATCTATTACAATGCAAACGGACCTCCAAATTCAGTTTTTTTTTTCTCTTTTTGGCGTAAAGATGTGAATGTTAAGACAAACATACACCTGTTGGGAAGAACTGTGCTTTAATTAGATGTTCATCATCATCTCAGCATCACTGGAAGCAGTAGGCACACCTACCAATTTCGACTTATATTCTATAAACTTCCGGAAATACTCCAGTTTTCCATACTGTACCTGATACCAAGGTGAAAGAAACAAGATGCCCGCCATGGATTCTTCCCTCCAGGCCACTTTCCTATCTACTAGACAGAATATGAAAATTACTGCAAAACTACCATAAGGGAGGCAAAACAGCAAAATAAGCGGAAAATGCAGCAAGTACTAGATTATTGACATTGATCTATCTGAATATTGATAAAGTTGCACTTCCTGCTGATGGAAATCAGCTTCGATTTTAGTCACAAGACTGCTGGTGGCAATGCACTTCGACATCTCCAGGGCATCTAGGGCCTCGTCATGCCTGCTCCGATATAGATCTCTCCGATGCTTCTGGTGAACCAACCACCTCTGATGCATCTGCAAGTGCCTCAAGCATGTTCAAAACATCATTAGTATCGTCCAAATAATACTTGGCCTTGCTTGGTTTCTGGCCAACTGTGCAGGCATACAACGAGGTTTGGGGATCAACAATGCTCCTCCTCATAATATCAGCAATTGCTTCAAACATATCCTCATCTGATCTATCATCACCTATGCAGAGAACAAAATCTGGTTGTCTATTGTTCTTGGTCAGCGTTGATAGGATATTCTCAGCAACAAATCCTTTGCTGACACCCTGCAGTCCAACAGAAGCAGAAATCTAAACTCTGGGTAGCAAGAAAGTAAATTGTTGTTGGCAGACAGAAATAAATTTGAAGACAACATAAGACTTGAGGGTTTTTGATGAATTACTATTATTTCAATGTGAATACAGCTCTTAGATAAGTCTTACAGAAGTTAAACACATGCAAAATTCACTATCATAGCCTCCTAGGCATCACAACACGTCATGGAAGATGAAACGTCGAATGGAAGATGAAACATTAGATGCTTAGCCGGTTCGTCCCCACTGGAATATTTCGCTACGATAGAGGCCCTTTCGCAACATTAGATGCCTAAAAATCATTGTAGATCACATCAATTTTAACATCAGCATCTAGTAAGCAGATAATGAAATATTCATCTCCAAATTACCAGGTGCACTATTTTGCACCTTCCGGGGGTTCCTTGTATTCAAAACTAGATGACATAAGCATCGATTTCAACAATGCAAAGTAGTAGATGGATGATGTCTGGAGAAATCCAATACCTGAGGTTTAACTTCTACAATGTGTTGGCCAGTCTTTACAGAGACTGGCTCATTGGCAAGAACACTCTCCAAATGATCTAACATTTCCTTCGCTTGTGCAGATCCAAAACCAGGGTCAGCATCTTGGTGGTGCCAGACCAAAGCACTCTCTTTGGTTTCAATATACGATCCATCAGTTGCTTCTGTATACAGGTTCATTACTGGCTCAGCCATTTGCATCCATCCAAATTCTGAGCACTGGTTGTTTATTTTCCATTGCTCGTCTCTGGTCCACCTGCCAAAAAAAAAACCGTTGAGATGAAACTTGCTAAAGAAACACCAATGTTTCGGGTCAATTCAACGTCATATATATTAAGAACAATGTAAGATCATCCATAAATGCAGAATTGCCGGTCAAAGAGATCCCAGGCTTTGTTCAATTGTCACAAACAAGCATTTCCTGAATGCAGAATGAACAGTTGGAGCATTGAACCATTTGCAACCTATTTAATCTGCCAGCTGAAGAATTGAATCTGCTTGTTGCCAATATCCCCAAGTCCCAACTATTCCAACTATTTGAATAAGACCTTTCATTGTGCTCCCACTTGATTGAGCCATGAGAGATATACCAAACGATTTCTACTCAAATAATCTCGACCAAATGATGACATTACAAGATTTTTCAGTTATATCAACGTGCCCTATATATGCATAGATGGCATACTGATGGCTGAGGTTGATACGTCAATGTTCATGAGATGGTCAGTACATCCATGGACCATGCAAAGTGCATAGCTGTCAACCAGATAGACTCAAAAGGACTTTGCTAGTTACAAATATAGATCTATTGTAAGCAGGCCACATTATTGAACCATTTACACAGTTACAGCTTCCACAAGGCTAAAATATGTGATCGTCACTGCCATTAAAATTTTAAGCCTAAAATGGGTACTGGCCAACAAGAGAACTATTAGAATAGAAGCTCCCATTCCACTACTCCCGGATTGCATCACGAACATGTATTGTCATGTAAATAACGCCAATATATTTATCATGCTGTTAGCATTTTTAGGTTCAGCTACTGATGATGTTTTGGATGAGGTTGATGTGGAAACATCTTCATCAAACTGATAGACGAACCAATCTGAATCAACAACTAAAACACAAGATTGGTTCATGTGGCAACATCTTCATTAAATGATGTTATTTCCCCAGGCAACATCTTCATCTTTAGATTGATATGTTAGCATTTTTTATGTTCATCTACTGATGATGTTTTGGATGAGGTTGATGTGGCCACATCTTCTCCAAACTGACAGACGAACCAATCTGAATCTACTGATGATGTTTTGGATGAGGTTGATGTGGCAACATCTTCATCAAATGATGTTTTTCCCCAGGGAACACTGCAGAGTTTCATGAGCATAATTCACAAGAAATGACAGATTGATATGTGCTGTTCATTTCAGAAACTCCAATAGATGCGTCTCATCAATGGCATGAGTCAAGATATGAGCTTGTCAATGATTGTTCACATGATTTATTTGATGCCACCACATCATATACCACAATATGGTTATCATGTAAATTTTTTTACCACAAAAAGAACAAACCCCGTTTGACATTTTTTTAAAGTGAGAGAAAGTCTGGAATATAACAACCTCTCATCATGCAACACGACACACCAATACGATTTTGAATTCATTCACATTAGCAGTTGGAACACAAATACCAGTTACATCAGAAGGCACAAAGCAAATGCAAGAGACACCAAACAATAGTAATAATACCAATTGAAATATCACAAAGACTAGGTGAGAGCATACCTCATAAAGTAGCCATGTTCAGCAGCAATGCCAAGCTCTGGGCAAGAGTTAAACCATTTCTCAAGGCTAACCCTTCCTCTTCCACTTACAATAAAAACAGTATTCTTCTTATCAGCACAAAGAGCATTCATGATGTCAACAACAGTTTCATTTGGAGTCTTATTGATCGTAGTTTGTGGTACTAGAGTTCCATCATAGTCCAGAAGTATTACCCTGCTCTTAGACTTCTTGTAATCAGCAACAATAGAATCTACAATAAGCTTTTTGAAGTTGCGGTCAAGAGCAACTACTCTAAATCCAAATCCTAGTCCAATACCCCAGCACCTCCTCCTAAAATGGTCCCTGCAGCTTCTTTCCAAATCATGAATATAGCTCTTGGACCAATAGGCAACATCGTGTGTGCTGACATATCGATAGTGCTTCTCATGGCGCAGTTGCTTTTCATTCTCTGACAACGCAATGGACTCATTCATTGCCTCAGCTGTTGTATCAATGTTCCAGGGGTTTACCCGAATTGCTCCACTCAATGATGGTGAGCAACCAATGAATTCTGACACGACTAACATGCTCTTCCTCCTCGGTCCATCATCCCCAGAACCATCCAAACCTGGAAACCCCTGTCTACACACAATGTACTCATATGGTGTGAGGTTCATCCCATCCCTCACTGCAGTTACAACGACACACTCCGCCACAGTGTAATATGCCATCCTCTCCACGCTCGACAGGGTCCTATAGACAAGCTCCACAGGACTATACCCCGGCCGCCCAAATTGTCCATTGATCCTCCTGCAACTCTCATCAATCTCAGCCTGTATCTCTTCCAGGTCCTTTCCACCGCCGCCCTTCGGGTTCGCAATCTGCACCAACACTGCTCGGCCCTGCCATTTCGGGTGTGTCCTCAGCATCTGCTCAAACGCAAGAATCTTCAGATTAATTCCCTTAAATATGTCCATATCATCCACACCGAGCATGACAGTCTTCCCATCAAACTGCTTCCGGAGCTCCGCAACACGCCACTCCAGATCAGGCAACCGGAGCTGCGACTGCAGCTGCACCATGTTAATCCCAACAGGCATGATCTTTATCCCCACCGTGCGGCCAAAGTAATCGAGCCCAATGTAGCCCCTCTTGGATTGGTACTCAATCCCGAGCATGCGGCTGCAACAGGACAGGAAATGCCGGGCGTAATCGAAGTTATGGAACCCAATCAGATCGCAGTTCAGCAGCGACTTAAGGATCTCGTCGCGGACAGGAAGGCTACGGTAGAGCTCCGAGGAAGGGAACGGGCTGTGCAGGAAGAAGCCGATGCGGAGGCGGTTGAATCGGCGGCGCAGGAAGGACGGGAGGGCCATGAGGTGGTAGTCGTGGATCCAGACGTAGTCGTCCTCGGGGTTGAGGACCTCGATGACGCGCTGGGAGAAGAGCTTGTTGGCGAGGACGTAGGCCTCCCAATTGGAGCGGTCGAAGCGGCCGCCGTGGTCGGAGGCGAAGGGGAGCATGTAGTGGAAGAGCGGCCACAGCGTCTGCTTGCAGAAGCCGTGGTAGAACCGGTCGGTGATGTCCTTGGGGAGGAAGGCCGGGACGCAGCGGAAGCGATCGAGGAGTGCCTGCGCGACGTCGTCCTGCTCGGCTGCCGGCACGTCGGCGCGGAGGGAGCCGACGTAGAGGACCTCCATGTCCTCGGGGAGGCCGTCGCGGAGGTGGAGGAGGAGGGAGTCCTCGTCCCAGCCGAAGCTCCACCCGCGGCCGTCCGGGCGGCGCTCACAGCGCACGGGGAGGGTGTTCGCGACGACGATGAGGCGGTCGCTGGCGAGCGACGACTGCGCGTCGGAGGCCACGCTGCCCGTGCGCTCCTCGTCGAGCTCCGCGAGCGTCCCCGGCGTCGTCATCGTCCGCTGCATCCGCCGCGCGCGCGGGGCCCGGGACCCGCCGCCCGAGCCGCCGTAGTCGAGGGCGGAGAGGTTGCCGTTGGCGAGATCGAGCAGGTTGGTGTAGGATCGCGAGAACATGGTGGAAGACAAGACGAGGCAGGATTTTTTTTTTCCTTCCCTCCTTCCCCTTCCGCGATTGATTTATTGCGAGATCACCTGCGGGTGGGGGAGACACCAATCGATGGGAGCATCAGGTGCAGGGAAAGATCAATGGATGGACGTGTGTCTGCGCGCGACGCGTACATGTGGGGATACGAAGATGCGGGGTGTGCGTTGGAATTGGAAAGCGGCCCTGCGGGTGCAGGGATAAGGTCGGCGCGGCGCGGCGTCCCCCGAACCGTGAGCGCAGTGTCCCACTGGCTCGTGGGACCGAGGTCGGTGGGCCCGCCACGCAACCCTTGCTGGGGGTAGGAGGCTGCAGGCGCCTGACGCGGACAAAGCCGATCGGCTGGGGCTCACCTGTAGGTGAGAACTGCCGGTGGGACCCATTCACATTGGGATCCACTCGGGTCTGCGGCGTTGGCTGCTTGGCAGCGAGCGGCGCTGCTGCTATGGCCGGTTCGGCTGGAGCGCCTGACTTCTGATTTATTTTTTACTATTTATAAATTTTATTTTTTTTTGAATTTTTAGTTTTTTATAGAGCTTTTTTGCCGATTCTTTTTTTCCTGTATTCGTTTGTATAATTGTATTATACGTAATGGGCTAACATATTTTTTATATTTTTTTAAATTTAATTATGCTAAATAATCCTCACATCATTTCATGATTTTTCACAAATTCTGATATTTTCAGCCATAAGCCATGAGCTTTTAAGCCCAACTGATCACCATCATAGCCCCGTTTTAAATGGTTCAGTTTTTTATTTTTAATTTATTTAAGTTAAAAGTTATTTAAAATATTTTTTTATTTTTTGGTCTTCATTTTTTTCCTTATTTCTTTGTATTATCTATAATGATATAGCAGTTTTAAAATTTTCTATTTTTTGAAAAATTAACTATGTACAATTTCGGCCAAAAGACAAAAACCATAATTATAAACTTAAATAAAAAACTAATTAGAGTACCACCATAAATAGGTACAGCTTGCCAGTCGAAAAGCTTTCCAGGGATCGGCGAGTGGAGAAGTGCTCCACTCGTGCCATTTTGGGTTTACTTGCTTTTTCCGTTGAAGGAAATGCACCAAAAGAAAAGAGATGACACGATAATGTTTTGGCTTTGGGCATGATACCATGGGAGAGGCAGTGGAATTGGGAATCCGTTCGATCCAATCATGTAGGACAGCAGACACTTTTTCGTGTTAAAAGATGCCCTATCTGCACGTTGATCCTACCATGCTTTTCTGGTTGTTCAAGTATGGCAAGCGGGGCCTACGAAAGCGAGGGAAGCGTGATCGTCCGGGTGGTCCAGTGCTAACGAATGCCAGGTGCAACTTTCCGGCGGGCCCGGCACGGCAGGTACGGCCCAGCCGACTCGGCTCTGCCTGGGCCGTCCATGTTTGGTCTTGCCTCACAGAACACATGGGCCGTCGTAAGGCACTCAACCCTCGACGTCCACGTAAGCTTACGACCTTTTGGTCTAGGCCCTCAACACATTGTGTTAATCTGGTTTGTAGATTTCTTAAAAAGAGGGGTGACTATGGCCCGGTCAACTCTTGTTTAAGCAACTTCTATGTACTCTATTTTTCAATTCTAAACGCTTCGATTCAATTTTTAATTCTGAACTCTAAAAACATCTGAATTGAAACCTCGAAGTATAAAATTATCTACTTTACCCCTCAACCGAAACTCGAGTGGTTTTCACGTAACGTGTTGCCAACATAGATTGTCAATTTAATCCTCATTGCCACCCGTAATCTCCAGGTCCACATGTCATACTAAAACTAATCATTAATTAACATCTAATTAATTACATGATTTATCACTAATTAATCACATGCTTAACACTAACTTATCACATGGCCCACGAGTCAATGGCCGAGTTCCATGAGCCTAGTATGTGTGTTGGGCTTTTAAGTTATGGGGCCTAGTTGGATATGGCTAACTCCTTAATTACTCATTATGGGGTCAAGGTGTCAGCGACCAGGAGTCATCTCCCTCATTAGGATAAGATAGAGAGAATATGGTGGTGATCGGTTCGGCTGAAAAGCTCGTGGCTTATGGTTGAAAACATCAGAGTTGGTGAAAAAAAATCAGAAATGTGAGAGACTTATTTAGCATAATTAAATTTAAAAAAATTTAAAAATAAAAAAATAGGTTAGCCCATTACGTATAATACAAACAAATACAGGGAAAAAAGAACCGGTAAAAAAACTCAACAAAAAGTCAAAAGTTCAGAAAAAGACGAAACTTATGAATAGTGAAAAATAAGCCAGAAGCCGAAGCCGAGTTGATCAGGGCCTATAGCAACAGCATAGGAGCTTTGGCTGACCTCAGCGCCAACGAGGAAACCACGGCGGCAGTAGACGAGTAGCCAAATGGAACCACAGATGACATGTAGGCAAAAAACCACCCTAGTTTTGGTTGGGGAAAATTTTGCTGTGGCACTATTAAGTCCATCTCACAAAAGTCGTCTATAAAAAAATGCATTCAAACAAAGAATTAGCTACGACAAATGGGATTCAAACGCCGCCTCCAGTTGACTGAGCTAGTTTTTTCGATTCGTACAGTTTGGTAAGAGCAAGTACAATAATGGTCTTATAGCTAAGCTAGTCAGCATTTTTGCTGATGTGGAGGAGAGGAGAGAGGAGAGAGATGAGAGCTTGGCTCTTATACAAGCAACAAGCTGGGCACAGGAGCCTATGTAGTGGTGGGCCAAGATAATAAATGTATGTGAGGAGGAATAGGAAAGAGAATATGAGACATGGTACCACATAATAATAAAAAACCTTTTGTAGATAAATTATTGTATAACTTAGCTCTTATAACTTGACTTATAGCCAAACACTTAGCTCTATTATTGAACTTGCTCTAAGGGATTCTACCATACTTGTGCTGCAATGCCCTTACTCATAATTTTCTCCCAGGTCTGTCACTGCTGCCAAGTGTATCTAATAGTCTGATGTGCAAAAGGTGTAAACCTCAAGAATTATAATGGCTGGTTGGTCCCACACACTTGTGTGTGAAAGCCGCAAGTACTAAGAACTCTTTTAGTTGCCCGGTGCATTCAGGTAATCTATTAGTAGCTAGGTGTATCCATGATGTAATTATTGTCTGGTGTATATATCCTAAGGGCATCTCCAATGGTTATAGCTAGCAATTAACTATAAGACTTCCACATCATTTATATAGTACACACTAAAGCTAGCATTCTAAGAGCAAGTACAATAGTATAGCCAACTAGTGGCTATAACACTTGTCCATTTCATCTATAGCCTTCAAAAAAATAGTTCATACAATAAGGTAGCTATTACAATAACTATTTGGCCCCACGTGTAAGAGAGTGAAATGCATATTTTTACGTGCTATAGCTAGCTGTAATTTAGTAGCCAGCTTCCTTCTCTCTCTTCCTTTCTCTCTCTGCCATGTAAGATTTGGTTGATATTATATTTGCTATAGCCTGCTGACTAAGCCTTATTGTACCTGCTCTAAAGAACTATCTATAAGGGTAGCTATTTGATGCTTACATGCACACACAGAATTTATAGAGTCTGCCTCGTTTGGCGTTATAGACTAGTGCTTAAGGAAGAGCTGGCTCGATTTTTTTTTTGCATACTCTCTTTCCTCCACATAGGATATATGCTGATGTGTACATGCATATAGCTAGCTGACTCAGACCATTGGAGATGCCCTAATAGATTTATCGATATTTACGGTTGTCACACACCAGCCTATGGGTCTTGCGGCTAATAATTAGTTGCCCGTTGCATTCAGGTAGCCGTCATTTCTTTAATTAGTGATTTATCCATGATGTAATTAGAAAGTCGAGTGTAATTTAAAGTAAATTTATGAGAATAACGGTGTGATACCGTTAAGACCGGAAAGACATGATTTGTGATACAAACGATGGAGAACGAAGATCTGATGATGGTGTACTAGAACCAATCCTAACAAAAGGATACTAAAAGGAGTCACACAAGGTTGTCAATCATACAATTTTTATTATGTGATAAGTAATTATTAGTCAGATTAATGCACCACAACTATATCAGCCAAGGCTCGCCATTAATAATGAACAGTTAAAGAATTACGGAAGCAAGACATATAACAAGCCGTTCAATATTAAAAGATTACTAGTGGTTAACATTATATTTGAACATGCTTATACGTTACCCTATCCAACTTAAGCATTTATTTCAATCCCTAACTAAGCATGAATTCATGGCCGAGCGTTATACCAACTACAAGCGTTTAACACTAGCTAGCCTAGCATATTAAAATCAAATTAATTCTACAAGCAACACACAACTGGCAATCAATATAGTGCAATAATCACAAAGTCTACGAGTATGATAGCAGTCTACGAAGTCTATAACCGTCGACCGCAAAGTCTACAACTATCGATTACAAAGTCTGCGACCATCGATCGTAAAGTCTACGACTATCGACCGTAAAAGAGATAGACAATGGAGATGTATGTATGTATGTATGATATACACACACATACATACATGTATGTACGTACATATGACCTCTAAGGCACCATGAAGGAGATAGACAATGGTTGTGTAAGAAAAAGGCTTGAGCTGGAATTGAGCACTGTGTATATATTCTACGCATCTCCCCTCTCTTAAGTTCTAAACTTCGGGTACTTCTTTTGGACCTCTCGAAGATTCGGTATCTACTGTTTAGTGTGTAACTTCGACACCGTCGTCAAAGGCTTCTGCTCTTTCGTGACTACAAGTCGTGCTGACCAGAAGGGTACGTAGTTGCCGATGGAGTGGTGAAAAACCGAAACGCGATCGAGGAACTACGTACGCCAAGAAATGTCGTTGTTGTTCCAGAATGCGCAATGATAGGACTGGGGCCTGCAAGGATGTGCACATCTCGCGCGCTTCATCGACGACAAGTTGCCGACTGAGAATCTCGGATGCATGATGCACACATAAACTCACAGATGCTAGCTTCTGCCTGTGAAAGTATCACAAATTCGTGGGTTATTCAGGATAATGAAAACTTGTGATTGGTTCAGATGTGGCATTCAAGGTTCCAGGCATCGTTTTCCTGTCCAAACAGAAGCAAAGAAAAATAACCGTAGCCACACGGTATGCAGATTTTTTCAACGGGCCCATGTACTAACTGTCGTGAAAGTTCTTTCCTAGCTTGTATCCAAGAAGGTCAGCCCGATGCTAGTACTATGATCGTAGCTTGTCCAGCAAATCACACCATCTCATGCGTTAATAAGAAGTTGTTGCTTCAGTTGTTCGGATTGCTCACGCTTTGTTTAATTTTCTTCCCACCAGCAGATATCTGTACATCTTTTCCCTGTTACTTTAATCCGGTCGATGCATGAACCAAAAGGAAGATGATAGGGGGGGGGGGGTACACTATGGAGGCGAAAGCAATATATGAATAGGGATCTTGAGCTCAAAATATCCTGGAGGATGCGACATATCACTCTGTACCTCTCTAGTTCCCTTTCTACGTGCAACAGTATGACAAAAGGTACCCAATTAACTTGAAGAACGTCAGGTTGCAGATTTACAGGCTTGAGGGAGAGACGTGGATATGTGAGTGCGTGACATTGGGGAAGCGTATTGGAAAGGCAGTGAGGCACGATATCGTACCACTCGGTGCTTCGGGGCCGTTGGATCGAGCCTCTAGCAGTAGAGATAGAGGTGGTGATGCTGAGCTTTACGGATAAGATGGGCCTGATGTATCATCGGCCTCCAAGTTTTCTCTGACAAACTCCCGGCAGCAGAGCCCGCACGATCAGGTCAAGATAGGGGTACCTGGTGGGCCGGACCGGATGCCCATAGCTTAGCCGGCCTGCCCGAAGCTGGACGGTGCAGCAGGAAGTGTTCAATCTTCGGCAGGAATTATCGACTTAAATTTTATATGTTGGATCCAATGGGCCGGAGCTAGCGGAGGAGGCAGGCAAAAGCAAGGCATCGCATTGGCGCAATGACTTGGTCTGTTTTGATTGGTGGGGTGACGCAACACCCGGCCGACGCCGCATCGGCGTGGCCACTCTGCCTAACCAGAACCGGAGGCGACCGAGCCCACCGATCGATCGTACATACCCCCACCGTTTCGCTCGCGACAATACCGATCAACCGCGTACTGCATGCACCTGATGCCCTGGTATTTGACCTGTTAATTTTACTCATCGCTCCCTCTCCCATCTCCCACGGCAAGGCCGCAAGGCACCTCACGTACAGATCATCGAGTCGAACGCAGCAATGTGTGAAATTAACTAAGTCCACAGGAAGAGGCACATAGATCGTCTCTTGCCTGGAATGCGTAAACCAGCTAGCTAGCCTGGCTCTATACTATATATGTATGCTTGCTCAACATCCATTCCATTCATTAACCATCCCCTGTCTTCCGTTTCGGTCGGCACTGCTGCACTCTAGTGTATACAGTACCAACCCAATCCAGAAGTTAATTAGTAGCGTCATGCCTCTTCTTGTCGTGCAGCCCGTGCCCGTTTCTGCTAGTGCTAATTGTACTAGTTCTGCGTCTCCTGCAGCGGCAGCAACAGAGCATGCTGATGGCCTCCTGTTCGGCGATCTTGTGCTCGGTGGCGGAGACGACGCCAAGAATAAGACGGACGCCGACGAGTCGACGTGGAAGCTCGAGTGGCTCAGATCACAGGTCATCGGCGCGGAAGCAGGGTTCGCGTCGCCATTCGGGACTCGCCGCATCACGTACGCCGACCACACGGCGTCCGGCCGCTGCCTGCGGTTTGTCGAGGACTTTGTGCTGCGTAACGTCCTTCCATATTACGGTGCGCGCCGTCAACATTTTTTTTTCATCAATAGTACAGTGCATACGGCGCAATGCATCCATCCGCGAACACATAATTAATGGAGTGTGCATGTACGTGTGTCGATGGATGGAGCAGGGAACACTCACACGGAGGACAGCTACGTGGGCCTGCACACGAGCAAGCTGGCTGGGGAGGCGGCGCGGTGCGTGAAGCGCAGCCTGGGAGCCGGCCCGGAGGACGTGCTGCTCTTCTGTGGCACGGGCTGCACCGCCGCCATCAAGCGCCTCCAGGAGGTGACGG
Source organism: Dendrocalamus sinicus (assembly GCA_036346575.1). Classification (NCBI taxonomy): domain Eukaryota; kingdom Viridiplantae; phylum Streptophyta; class Magnoliopsida; order Poales; family Poaceae; genus Dendrocalamus; species Dendrocalamus sinicus. The sequence continues at coordinate 44,418,911 of CM070641.1, read as the reverse complement.
GCATGGCCGTCCCTCCCACGCTGCGCTCGGCGGCGCTGGAGGCCCTGCCACCGTCCGAACGGTGGGTGGTCTTCGTGGGGCCATACGAGCACCACTCCAACCTGCTCACCTGGCGGGAGAGCCTCGCGGAAGTGGTGGAGATCGGGATGCGGCGGGACGACGGTCTCCTGGACCTGGGCGCCCTGGAGGCGGCCCTCGCGGCGCCCGAGCGCGCGGGGCGGCCCACCCTGGGCTCCTTCTCGGCGTGCAGCAACGTCACCGGCCTGTGCACCGACACGCGGGCGGTGGCGCGCCTGCTGCACCGGTACGGCGCCTACGCCTGCTTCGACTTCGCGTGCAGCGCGCCCTACGTCGGCATCGACATGAGGTCCGGGGAGGCGGAGGGCTACGACGCCGTCTTCCTGAGCCCGCACAAGTTCCTGGGGGGGCCCGGCAGCCCGGGCATCCTTGCCATGGCGTCGCGGCTCTACGCCCTCTGTCGCACCGCGCCGTCCACCAGCGGCGGGGGCACCGTCCTCTACGTCAGCGCCTACGGGGACACGGTGTACTGCGCGGACACGGAGGAGCGCGAGGACGCGGGCACGCCGGCGATCATACAGAAGGTCCGGGCGGCCCTGGCGTTCCGCGTGAAGGAGTGGGTTGGGGAGGCGTGCATCGAGGCGCGCGAGGACCGCATGCTGGCCCTGGCCCTCCGCCGGATCCGGGCGGCCGCCAACCCCTGCCTGCGCCTGCTTCTCGGCGGCGATCCCAGCAGCAGCGCCCGCCGGCTCCCGGTGCTCTCCTTCGTGGTGTATCCTCCGCACGACGAGTCCAGCTCTGGTGACTCTGAGCCAGCGCGCGAGCGCGGCGTGAGGCCGCAGCTGCACTGCCGGTTCGTGACGAAGTTGCTGAACGACCTGTTCGGCGTGCAGGCACGTGGGGGTTGCGCGTGCGCGGGGCCCTACGGCCACCGGCTCCTCGGCATCACTCCGGCGCGAGCCAAAGCCATTAAATCCGCCGTCCAGATGGTAGTAACCAATACCAAGCATAATCCCATCTCCCGTACTCATTTTTCTCCGAAACGTTGGAACTATTCTAGTTTGCTAGCTGGTCTGGATTATTCGGATTGATGGTGAATTCTGATCGACCGACCGATGCAGGGCTATCACGGGGTGCGACCAGGGTGGACACGCGTCAGCCTTGCCTACTACACGTCGATGCAGGAGGCCGAGTTCGTGCTGGAGGCCATGGACTTCGTCGCCAGTTTCGGCCACCTGTTTCTGCCGCTCTACACCTTCGACTGGAAAACCGGAGACTGGCAGTACAGCCACAGCTGCGGCCTCGTCTTGCCAAACACCAATACTGCTTCGACTAATGCTGCTGCTGCTGCTGCTGCTGCTGGACGAGTCAAAGCAGAAAGCGACTACCAGACCTACATGGCATTTGCTCGGAGCCTGGCCGACTCCTTGCCTACCTCCACCAGCACTGGTCTGAATGACACTCCTGTTAGGCACATTCCCAAGGGCATCGACCCACAGTTAATTTACTTCGTCCTGTGAGCGGCTGTAAAGCGGAGTTTTCATTCTTCCCTTCCTTTGGGCCGTTGCCAAGGAAGCAGCAGCAGTTATCTTCTGGGAAGAGTCCAGTTCTGTACAACGGTATGAGAATATAGATTCAACCGAAGAATGTTTCCGGTGCACCCAACAGAATATAGATTTATTTATTTTTCCCTTTTGATAAAATTGGTCTGGGATTTGTTCTTCGAGAAACCCTTGGCAGAAAAGAAAAACCGGCATCATCTGGCCGTTCTGCATGCTTGGCCGGCTCAGATGCCCGTGTGTCTCGCCCGGCTCGATGCTGGAACAGACAGAGGAGGCGTCGTCAACTTCTATACCTTCCCCACCGTGGCACGTGCAGCTGCGTCGCGGTCTCAACATTCTTGGCTAGGAGTTGGGCCGTGCCATGGCCATGCAGCACGGCACGGCACGGCTAGCCGTCGGCGAGATCTAGCACGACACGATGGCATGCTGAGTCGCTGTTGGGCCATGCCAGTATGGACACAGTATACAGCGATTGCCCGCCACAGCTTGCTTGTGTCGGACCCGTAGTCGGTGATGTGGAGCTGGAGGCAGCGTTAAGGATGAGCAGCGGGTGATGGACGGTCGGATCCAGAGGGCGCCGACACTGGTAGCGAGCGTCGACGATGGAGGACAAGGATGGGAGAGCCGGGGAGATGCGGCTCGGCGGTGGAGGAGGAAGGTGGGGGCGGCCTGTGGACTCATCCTCCCGCATGCGTTGCCTCGACCGGTTGCAGCACGACACGTCCGATTCGATAATCCTTTGGTATTCCTACGCTTTCGTGTAGAATACAGTTGGGCAACAACCATGGAGTGTCGCTTAGGTATGCGGCATTTCCGTGCAAATCCAAGCAAGAGCAGTTTTGGACACCACGAGTGCAACATGGCTCGTCTACTATTCATATTTCAGAACAAGCTTGAGGATGGTGAAACAGCTAATAAAATGGAAGTTTCCTTAAATCTTTGAAAGGAGGAAAATGCACATGCAGATCCTGCTAATTCACTTGTTCATCATCACACAGTCTCGGCTCAAATTGGGAATTGTTCATCTAGATTCAGGCATCTAGGCGCATTGACCATTAATCCATTACATACTGGCTATTGCAATGTCGGAAATGACCAAGGGAGCGCGCAGGTGACTCCAATAACGATAAGCGACCAAAATTGGTGCCGTCTCTTTTTTTCCACTTTAAAACAAGGATTTGCCACATTCCGATCAAATTTTACAGTAAAAAAAATACACAAACACCTGACAGCCAATCACACAGCACCAGGAAATACAAGCTCGTAAGTCTCAGATCCAGTGAAAGACAATAGCAGGATAGAACGATCCCGAGCAAGACGAGGGCAGAATAGCGGCGGCGGCATTACCTGGTGCGGGAGCCGCCACGCCTCGGCGGCCCCGAAGCACATGTCGTCGAGCGCCTCACTGCGGCACCACCGACACCTGCTCTCGCCGCTGCCCGCCTCACAATCGCCGCACGTCTCTAGATCTTGGCACTCCGCCTCTGCTCGGCCTGACCCTGTTGAATAATCTAGCATGTTTACCGTGGTCAAAAGTAGGGGTGGAAAAAAGTGGCTCGTTGGCTCGGTTATAACTCATGGTTAAACGATTTCAAATGAATTTGAATTTTGTAGTTAGCTTGTTTTTAAAAATACTTTTAAATTATCCGTAAATGATATTAAATCAAAATATGCCAATTTTAGAAAAAAAAAACTCGATAAGACGAGCAATTGGCTCGCTAGTCAAAAGTGGTAGAATAACTCATGGTAGTGGTAGAGTACGTTACGATCGTATATTTCTTTGTAGCGGTCGAGAAATCGTGATCGCGAGTTACTGATCATAAGTCATAGTAGTCGAAGAGTTGTTGTAATAGTCGAAAGTGCTCAATACGTGCTTAATCCATTTGAGAGCACGTTCTCTGCTTTGTTAGCATCGTGCACATCATAGCTTGGGTTCGTGGGATCGTGCAGGTAGTGGCGCGTAATAAGGGTGGCTTAACCACCAGAGTTAGACTAGGATTTTCTTTAAATAGCAATCTAATACAACATAAAACGCTGCCAGATTTTCAGCAGCACAAAAAACTGTTGTGTTCTTGCTCTATTCTCCCAATTTCATGTGTATTCGAGTGTGAGTTTAGGCATGTTGATCGGCCGAAGTTCCTGACAAACTCGCCACCCTTGCCCTTGCTTGCCGCAGCTGACGCGGAGACCAGGAACATCGTGAGCAGCGTTGCGAATCTGGCCCTGGACAAGAGGTGAGAATTGAGATGGCGTTGGGTCCATCAGATGGGAGCCTAGATTAGTCGGGAGTTGGGCCGGGCTTTTCTAGGCATGGCACGATCTGGCCTAAGCACAACATGATAATTTTCAGGTTGGGCTGGCACGGCATGAATGACAGGCTATGTTGGGCCTAGAATATGGGTCCATCGGGTGGCACGACATGGCCAAACCAATTAGGTCGTGCTCATGCCGACACAACAGTGGCATGACAGGCCAGGCTGCACGGTAACGGCATGCGGCCGAGCATGTGGACGTCAAAGGATGATGGACCGTGGGAATAGCCAAAGAGGAGGAGGAAGAGCGTACCAGTATCTTACTGGAAACTGAACATCATCGTTGTTGTCCCTGTCATCATGTGACTATGGGCTCGTGGTTGTCACCTGTCATTGTCCTCGCCTCCGACCTCCCCGCCATGTCCTGTCTTGCTGAGGCCACCGTGCACCGCCATTCCCTGTCAAGCCGAATCTGGGTGTGGGTGATGCAAGGATGCTCTCCACATTGAGCAGGCTCGCCCGCAAGTTGAAGCTGATGCCGCACAACGTCGCATCGGCAATGACACCGGCATGGGCACCGACGATGGAGGAGAGGATCCATTGTGTCATGCTGCAGGAGAGCAAGAACCACGTCGTGGTCATTGTCGCCATGTCGCCACCGTCGACGCCGTCGAGAGGGGAGGGAGACCAAGGCTGTGGATGTTGTCGCCGCGCCACCACTGTCACCATTGAGGAGAGAGGAAGAAGATAGGCCACCGCCATACACACATCCCTTCCCCCACGACCCACCTTACCCCTACCCCCATCGCTAATTTGGTAACCTTGTCATCCCCCACAGCACGCAACCAGCTCGATATGGGTCTAATTCGTTGCGGGCAGAGAGAGAGAGAGAGAAAGAGTCAGCACTCTACCGTCTTGAAGAGAGGAAGAGTGAAAGAGGTGGCGAGGGAGACTGGAGGGGATTAGGAAGGGGCACCGCAGGGGCAGGCATTAGGCAATAGTTGCCTGGTAACTAGCATGCTATTAGTGACAAGGCGAAGCAGAGAAGCAATAGGCGATGTGAGAGAGAGAGAGAGGCAATGGTCAAGAAGCAACTTTTGCAATGGTGGCATATATATTTTAGTGACAAGATGGATTTGGGCCTTTTTTTTTTGGCTGAAGCTTATGCCTTTTGGCTACGGCTTGTGGCTTTTGGGTTGTTCGTGCGAGAGATTACAGAGTAACAGAAAACTCACGTGTGGTTTTTGCCGTTGTAAATGAAGTCGGTACAGTATGTACTACAATTAACTAGTAGACATTATCTTGAAAAGATACTCAGTTTAAAAGTTAGTTACTGTAGAAAAGTCGAAAAATAGCTTTTAGAAGCTGAAAAAAACAAGCCTAGAGCCAAGGGAGAAGATAGAGGAGTGGTGAAAGATGCGAGACAATGGCCAAAGGAAGCATGCGATAAGACTTAAGACTGCTGGCGTGGAACTGCAACATTTGCAGTACCGTGCTTAGGCAAGTGAGCACAAATGGAAAAAAATCACCCACAAAATGCATGACCAGTAATATGGAATCACTGAACTTAATCGAAAATAAATTATAAAGGTTATTTTATTACCATGTCCAGAGTCCACAAAACGGACAGCTCTACATTCCTCATCATGTGCCTTCACCGTATACAACCTAATTTTGAAGAGAGAAAAGTAATTTTGCTTAAAATCCCAGGATATATCTGTTTTTCTGTTGCTCACGTCATAGACTAAAATATTACAGAACTAAGGTAAACAAGACAGAAAATTGAGGATCCAACTGAGAGACATCTAGAGCAACTCAAAACGTGCATCAATTTTCTAGTTCTTTCAACGCACAAAAACAATAAATCATAGAAAGTAGAATGAAGATCTAGAAAACCTTGGACAACAGGGAGGTGAACAACATATATTTGAGAGCTAAAATTCTGACACCAGAAGAGTGCTGCTATTTGTGCTAACCACTAGCATACGCAAGTGGTGTTTGCCTACTAATGATAAATTGCTGAAATGTGAACGGAATACTACAAGTGGTATCAAAGCTAAAACCTGCTAAAATATGAACCGAATATTACAAGTGGTATCAAAGCTAAAATCAGCATAAACTACTTCAAATTACTAAGACATGAAACTCACACTACTACTACTACAGAAAAGCTCATCATAAACGGTTCGAAAACGCCACCACAGACGGTTCAGGAAACCTTCTGTACTTATAGACCAGTAATACTCTAAATGCATTATAGATGATTTTTGAACCGTCTGTGATAACAATTATCACAGAAGGTTTTTACTATGAACCGTTTGTAATAGTCTATTACCACAAACGGTTCTAGTTAAGAACCGTCTGTGATTGCGTTCTCGCGATATCATAAATAAGGCTCCTTCAGTACATCAACATTATCTAATTATGTTATAAAACAGCGCAACCAAAGAATGCAGATGAATCAAAATATGCCTATTTATTATTTACGCCATGTCTTCGGTGGCTCGTGGTCGTAGGCCGTGATTGTATGATGTGGTCGTAGGCCATAGTCATATGTGTCTAGTCTGTTAGCAGCCATATGCGCCACTTCATCATGCAATAAAACATGAATTTCAACAAGGGGCGAAACACTAGTCATCCATCAATCATCACAAGAACTAATCAAAGCATCAACAATTAATTTCCACACGCACGAGCATCAAGATTACATGGCTAAAACCTTAGCCATCCAATAATTTCGTAATTTCATATCCAAGCATCAAGAAAGAGAGGGGTGAGGGGATATGTCACCAGCGATGAAGGAGGGTCCGATGGCGACAGCGTCACTGCGTTGTGTCATGACGATGACACTACACAAGACACTCTTACGACAAGAGCACCTTATGCAGTGAACTGTGGCATCACAACCAGAGGCAGAGGAGCTTAGGGAGGTAGTCAGCGCCTTTGGGGGAGACAGCGTTTTGATTGGTTTGGGGGAGCCTAGGCGGCGCTTTGGTTTAGAGTGTCTTGGGGAGGCATGTGGACAGTATATATAAGGGCATTTGGGTAGTGGAACCGATCGCTAGTTGAGAGGTCGTAGCACAGCTTCAGTTTGAAAGTTTGAATAAAGGCGCGGCAAAATCAGGTGACAAAATATCACAGACGGCTTTTATACAAACCGTCTATGAAGAGATAATATGACAGATGGTTCGTGTTAATAACCGTCTGTTATACTTCACAAACGGTTTTCAACATGAACCGTCTATGATATTATTTCTTCACAGACGGTTTTTAGCACTGCTAGTAACATAGACGGTCGCTAAACCAAAAGTTCTATGATTGTATTTAGTACTGATGGTTTTGATCAATCGTTTGTAATAAATCCAGTATTAGCAGCTTTTAGCATGGAACCAAAGGTTAAGGTCCCGATCAGTATGGCTTCCAAACAGTGCGCATGGCTTATTTGGCACTATTCATAAGTTTCGTCTTTTTCTGAATTTTTGACTTTTTGTTGAGTTTTTTTGGCGGTTCTTTTTTTCTTGTATTCGTTTGTATTATACGTAATGGGCTAACATATTTTTTATTTTTAAATTTTTAAATTTAATTATGCAAAATAAGCCTCGATCGACCATAAACCACGGGCTTTTCAGCCATGTTGATCACCACCTAAAACTACCATAAACACCTCGATCGACCCTTTGAGATATCCCTACCCTACACATGCGATCACACTACATACATGCAGGTGACACTATACCAAAATTATGACTTTAGTAGTAAACAATGCCAGGACCATACGGGGCCGGCCCTGAGGGGGGGCGAGAGGGGCGGTCGCCCCGGGCCCCCAAAATCCAGGGGCCCCCCATATACTATGTAGAGTATATACATGCAACAAATAGAAGACATGGTTAAATATTTTAATACTTATAGAAATGAAGGGTTTGCTTTGAGTATGATCATTGCCAAAGATATTGCAGCTCAAATGAATGTAGAGCCATCATTTCGATTAAGCGGCGTGTTCTTAGGAAGAAGCAGTTTGATGAAATTGATTGTGATGAAGCGGTTTGCAAGTGAGAAGGAATTTGAAGTTAATTATTTTTTTGTTATGGTTGATATGGCAATCAATTCATTGAAAAGTAGATTTCAAGAACTCCAAACATTCGAATTATATTTGGATTTTTAATGAGTTCAACAACATTGAAGTTATTGGATCGAATGAATTAAAAGAATGTTGTACAAAATTTGCGAAACTTTCTCTCTAGATGGTTCCTCCGATGTTGAGTTAAATGATCTAATTTCTCGAGTTAAGTGTTATGCAATTGACTTTATCGATAAACCAATGTCGCTATGGAGATCTTTGAGTTTGTCGAAAAGCGGATTGTTATCCTAATATTTCTATTGCTTATCGAATTTTATTTACTATGCACGTGACCATGGCATCACCGGAAGAAGCTTTTCAAAGTTGAAATTGTTGAAGAATCATTTAAGGTCAACAATGTCTCAAGAGAGGTTAAACGGTTTGGCAACTTTATGTATTGAGAAGAAATTATTGGATGAGATTGATATCAATACCATCATCAATGACTTCGCATCTAGAAATGTTAGAAGAAATTTTAAGGTAATATCTATGAACTCTTTGATGTGAATTTTCTTTAATTAAGTGTTTGTTGGTAAAAATTATATATATATATATATATATATATATATATATATATATATATATATATATATATATATATATGTGTGTGTGTGTGTGTAGATTTATATTTAGATATTTATACTAAGGCCCCTATTTCTAATTTCACCCCGGGCCTCTAAAATCCTAGGACCGGCCCTGGGACCATACGCCGATCTCTAGGACTGTCCAAAGACGGGCGGCAGAGGCATCCACTGTATCACACCAACCAAACACTGCTGCCCCCGGCCGCTCCACGACCGTGCGGCCGTGTCCCCCGCTGCATGCCTCTGCCCGTGCACCGCTGTTCCTGCACGGCTCGGCACGGGCCCCCGGCGCCTTCACCAGTTCAAGTTCATGCAGCAGTAGTGTGGCGTACCATTCGCTGGCCAGACAGGCAGACAGTCGTGGCAGGCGGTGATGGGTGATGCCCGTCGATGATCGGCAGAGGCAGCGTCCACAGTTGGCGACTGCTGCTCCCTTCCTCTGGTGCTTGCCTATTGCCCGCCCGACCCCGGTGCAGGGTCGGTTCTGAGATTTTAGGGCTCCAGGCGAAACTAGAAAGAGAGGCCCTAGTATAAATATCTAAATATAAATCTACATACACACGCATATATATCTAATTTTACCAACAAACACTTAAAATACGTTATGTATTAAAGAAAAATTCATATCAAAGAGTTTATAGATATTACCTTGAAAATTTCTTCTAACATTTCTAGATGCGAAATCATTGATGATAGTATTGAATCAATCTCATCCAATAATTTCTTCTCAATACATAAAGTATCTTATCTTTACCATCAACTGATTCCTGCATGGGCAGTGAATCTATCCTCCTCAAGCATACGTTACCATTATATTCATGCAGAAGTATCTTATCTTGTACACTACGCAGTTAGTCTTGTAAACCAAAGCTACGAGGACCAGTCTAACATAGGTGAGAAATCACAATCAAAGCACCATTACTTCATAAGAAGGGCCTGAACAAGCCCTCTTTGTCTGTTTTACTTTATAGAACAGCTGCAGCTTTTTTCAGACAAGTGCCTGAACAACCGAATCGTTTTCATTTCAATGTTTTTTTGGCTGCATGGGGGAGAAAAGCGAGACGTACATGTATATGGAGCCCCGACATTTTGGGGCCCGGGCGGCCGGCCCGCTCCCCCTCCCGGGCCGGCACTGCCCAGGTGTCCCGGCCGGACAGGGCCCCGCAGGGTGTTGTCATTTCGTCAAACTAGTAATCACTAGCTAGCTAACTGTTTGTGGTGCTTTACCACGATGGAGATTTCGTTGGCCGGTGTTTTACCACACTCATGTGCTACGGTCGGGAAAATGAACTGCATGTATGCATGTAAGCTTTCCAGTCGATGGAGTGGATGCGACTCGAATCAACGCTAGTAGCAGAGATTCTGTTGCTCACTCGCATGTAGAGACGAGGGTTGTAGCACCCAGAAAATACGAACGACCGCTTTGTTTTAAAATCCATCTTATCTCCCATTCTCTCTCTCCCATATCTATCTTTACATCTCTCTCCATCTATTCTTCCCTCTCTCCTGTTGCAAGAGTTGGGAACAAGTGATTGCAAATGAAGTGTTGATTTCATTCATTAAAATCTGAATCAGTACATGGTACATATTTATAGATGAAGAGGGGGTGGTATGAATAGATGTCTGTTCATGAAGAAGAGTCTATTTGGAGAAGGCATCTGCACATTGGGCACCCTTTACTTTTAGTTTGTAACACTCCCCCTTGACCAATGTGTTTCATATGATCACCTTGATTCATCGTCTTAGAAAAACTCCTCCAAAACCCTGTAGGGAAAAATATGAGGAGAATTGATAGAGTAGATATGCCATGAAAAACTCCTTTAAAACCCTGTGGGAAAATTTAAGGAGAAAAATAATATGGCATATATTTGATTATATCTCCTAAAAACCCTTGTGGGGAAAAGAGAGATATATTTATGATTACGTTGTCATATTGCCTCATTAAAAATCTTAATGAGAAACCTTAGAGGGAAAACTCATAAAGGAAAAAAGAGTACAATATTTATATTGAACGGGTTAAATCTTAGGAGATTTCTCCCTCTGATATCTGCAAATCACGTAGTCTTCGCATACCAATTTCACAAACACATTTCTGAAATGTGGAAGTTGGTAATGACTTGGTGAATAAGTCTGCGAGATTATCACAAGACTTAGTTTGCAGAATATTTATTTCCCCACTCTCTTGCAATTCATGTGGGTAAAATAATTTAGGCGCAATATGTTTTGTGATATTGCTCTTTATGTAACCCGTTTGCATTTGAACAACGCAAGCAGCATTATCTTCGTAGATAATAGTAGGTGATGTGATAGCACCTATACCACATAATTGTTGTATGTGGTTAATTATTCTGCGAAGCCATACACATTCACGTGATGCTTCATATAATGCAATTATTTCAGAATGATTAGTGGATGTAGCCACTAGAGTCTGTTTCGAAGACTTCCAAGAGATGACTGTTCCACCGTGTAAAAATACAAATCCTGTTTGAGATCTGACATTATGGGGATCTGATAAATAGCCAGCATCAGTATATCATATTAAATCCACATTTTTATTCTTCTGGAAGAATAGACCGAGATCTTTAGTGCCTTGAAGATATCTAAGGATATTCTTCACTCCTACCCAATGTCTTTTGGTTGGAGCAGCGCTATATCTAGCAACTAGATTTACTGCAAATACGATATCCGACCGGGTGCAATTTGCAAGGTACATAAGCGCTCCGATGGCACTGAGATATGGAACCTCGGGTCCAATAGCTCTTCATTGTCATCTCGGGGTCTAAATGGATCTTTCTCCCTGTCTAGAGATCGAACAACCATGGGGGTTTTCGATGGATATGCTTTGTCCATATTGAATTTCTCTAATATTTTCTGGACATAGGCTGATTGATGCACTATGATGCCTGAATGAAGGTGCTCAAGTTGCATACCTAAGTAAAATTTGGTTTTACCCAAATCCTTCATTTCAAATTCCGTCATAAGATGATTATGTGTTCCATCTATATCCTGTGTGTTACCAATGATATTAAGATCATCAATATACATAGATATAATGCAAAATCCTGTTGAGAATCTTTTGATGAACACGCATGGGCAATCATCATTGTTGGAGTATCCCTTTTTGGTTAGGAACTCACTTAGTCGGTTGTACCAAATTCTTCCGATCGTTTCAAGCCGTATAAAGACTTGTTTAATTTTACACAATACATATTGCGATTTGCGTTTGGATTCGAATTGAAATTCCATCGGAATTTTCATGTATATGTCCGAATCAAGTGACCCATAAAGATATGCGGTCACTACATCCATCAACTGAAAAGATAGATGATTTTTAACTGCCAATGAGATTAAGTATCGGAATGTTATTCCACTCATTACTGGAGAATAAGTTTCTTTGAAATCAATCCCGGGTCTCTGCGTGAACCCTTGTGCTACAAGCCTTACTTTGTATCTCACCACCACATTGTTTTCATTCCGTTTGCGGACGAAAAACCCATTTGAAACCGACAGAGAATACTTTGGGAGGTGTATGTATCACATTGGTGAATACATTTCTTTTCTTGAGCGAGGCTAACTCCTCTTGAATTGCATCCTTCCATTGAGTCCATCCAGCGCTATTTGCACTCGCCATGGTCTTGGGATCTGGATCATTTTGAAGGTTGTTTGCAATTGTTGTGGAGAAATAAATGTCAATAATTGTAGTCTTACGATCGTATGATTCTCCAGAATCAGTATAGTTAGTGAAAATTTCTTGGACCCTCGTGACTCAATGTTATTTCCCAAAACATTTGAGTCGGGGTATTCGATGTCCCGGGATCGAATTGAGTGCTTTGTTGATCCGAGTTTAAGGATCCTTTGGTGTCTATCAACTTGAGGTTGATCTGCATTTACATTCTTTTGTTTCCTTTGTCGCTTGTTAGAAGTCAGATCCGTCATTTGTACCGCACTTCTCCCCTCTTATTTTGAATCGGGAGTTGAGTGGTATTTTGCGGTACCTCCACTCTTTCAGTACATTTTCGCGGGATTATAGGATTTTGTGACACCCTTATAATTAGTAAATGCATCGACGGAGTTATTTGCAATGTTTCGCAAATGAATGAGTTTGAACTTGAAGTTCGGCCTCTCTCGTACGTGGAGTGCGAGGCAGAATGCCTTGTACATTCCAATTAATTTCGACATTCTGTTTGGTACTTATTGTCTCCCCCTAATGCCGGGAAATGTTCCTCATTGAATATGCAATCAGCATGACGGTCAAAAACAGTCTCTGTTAGGGGTTCGAGGTATTTTATAATTGACAGAGATTTATACCCAACATAGATTCCAAGTTTCCTGTGCGGTCCCATTGAGGTACGCTGCGGTGGTGAGATCGGTACGTATGTAGCGCAACCGAACTTTCGCAGATGGGAAATATCTCGTGGATTTCCACGTATTAATTATAGCGGGAAGTGCTATGATATGCGATTGGGACGCAATTGGATTAAGTCACAGCGTGTAAAACTGCATGACCCCAACATGATGTTGGTAAGTTGCAATCTGTAGTAATGGTCTTGCAATGAGATTGATTCTCTTGATAAGAGATTCGCTAAACCATTTTGTGTATGGACATATTGAAGCAGAATGTTGAACTTGTATCCCAAGAGCCATACAATCGTCATTGAGGGCATGGTATGAAAATTCAGCGAGATTGTCCATTCGAATTGATTGAATTCGATATTCGAGTAATGTGCTCGTAATTGGATAATTTGACCAATTAACTTAGCAAATGCATGGTTTCGTGTGGATAAAAGACACACATGTGACCATCTAGTAGATGCGTCAATTAGAACCATGAAGTACCTGAACGGTCCACACAATGGTTGTATAGGACCACATATATCTACTTGAATGCGTTCAAGGAATTTAAGTGGTTCAGCTCTGATTTTAAGATAAGAGGGTCTTAAAATCAAATTTCCGGTGGCACAGGAAGTGCACACAAAATCTGAGGATTCCGGAAATTTTGTTTTGAGGTATGTATGACCAATTGAATTGCTAATAATTTTCCTCATCATTCCAATGCCTGGATGGCCAAGGCGATCATGCCATATTTGGAATGTGTTTGTGTTTTGGAAAATTACTTTGTACGCAATATGTTGAATGGGTTTGGTGTATGTATAGTACAATCCGGAGTTTAAAGATGGAATTTTTTCTAGTACTTGTTTGTCATATCCGTTGTGTTTGGTTAAGAGGAGATATTCCTCTTTGTTGTCATTTCGGGTTTCAACATGGAAACCATTCTGACGGATATCTCTATAACTAAGTAGGGTACGTGTTGAATCGGGATACAAGAGTGCATCCTCAATTTCCAATTGTGTACCCATAGGGAGAGTGATAGAGGCGCGACCAGAGCCTACTATCGTTGCATCGCGTCCAGCGATAGTTAAAACATTTCATTTCCTCCTAGTAAGAGTTAGGAAATATTTTGTGTCCCTAAGTATAGAGTTTGTGGTACCACTATCCACAAGGCATAATTCCTCCTCTATTGGATTGACTCCAAAAATCTATATACACAAAAGAAGAATTTAATGAAATTCTTATAGTGGTATATATAGAATACATACAAACTTTATTGACAATATCGAATGTGTTCGATATATAATTGTAGCATACAAGCTTACAATATAAATGACAACATTATTTATATTACAACACTATAGTACTTATTAGCTATGGAACGAGGAGTCTAACTGAGATCTCCAAACATGTCTTGAGAATGAAATTCTTCAAGTGTGTCCTCGGTGCACATGAGATCATCCTTCTTTGGAGAAGCACATGTGTCTTTGAGTTCTTGAAGGAACTTTGGAGAACATCCGGCTGTATCATTGTTGGATGTGAGATTGAAGTGTGCTTCAAATCGCTTCTCTTGAGCATTCTTGCCGTGAGCCAAAGACTGGAGGTAGAGGTTCGCAAGATGCTTCGGGGTGCGGCATTTCTTGGTAGGATGGTTGTAGCAACCACATTTTTGACAAATTTCAGTTTTGTCAACTCTTTTACCAGAATTGCCTTTACCTTTCTTGAATCCACTCGGTTTGTGCTTCATATTGCGTTTGTTGTTACCTTTAAAGTTCTTTGAGTGGTATTTTGAACCACTGAACTTTTTGTTATTTTGATTAGCATGAACTTCATGTAGTGGAGCAGCCCCAATGGGACGTTGTTGATTGTTCTTTAAAGAAGTTCAGCATGCTTTTTCACTGAAGCATGATATGCATAAGATCAAAATAAGTTTGGTAATTTGCACACGCCATTGCTTCTGAGGACCACTGTCGGATGGGAGCATAGTTGAGAGAGTCTTCTATTTTGTCCGCATCCGTTGGTTCCTTGTCACAAAACGCAATTTGGAGCAAATTGTATGAAGGGCATGGTTATATTCTCCAACAGATTTGAAATCTTGGAGTCTAAGATGTGCCCATTCATGATTAGCCTCAGTAATATAATGACTTCTCATTGTTCATATCTATTTTGAGGGCTAACCATAATGTGAGTGGATTCTCCTCATACAAATATTCAGCCTTCAAATCCAGATGTATATGATTCCGTATTATATTCAAAACGGAATATTTCACAATATCCGGAGGAATTTGATCAGCTGGAAGATCAAATATCACCTGTTGCAACCCACGGGTGATTAGGTTGATTTTGAGGTCCATAGCCCATGTAGGGTAATTGGTACCATCAAGCGCGAGAGGTTCAAAATCTTTGGTAGCCATTTAAAACCTATATGAAAAGTACACCATAAATAATTAATTTACATGAGGTAAATTAATGTGTATGGTAATGTTGTAATAAAATGCAAAATATATGGAAAACAATATGAGTATTGTAATCCGAATGAATATATACCCAAATTAAATATAACATATGGTTATATTTATAATACCGTGTAATCACATATTAGTGGTGAACACCAATTTGTATGGCATAGCGTACAAGCAAAGTGCCATAAATTGTGATTTTATGGTATTTATGGTAGGTATAATATTTTGCAAAAATTCCAATTTATTAAGTACAATGGTACTCACTAAATGGGAATTTTAAATTTTAAATTTGCTAAAGATAGCAAATTTAAATATGGTCGCAATTCATAGTGTAATTAAATTGCAATAAAATAATCCTAAATATGTAAAAGTTATAAATGTGCATGCACATTTATTTGAACAATTACATAATTTTCAGATCCTGTAGGGACTGAAATGCTAATTTATAAATGTACAAACTGACAAGTACAATTATAAATAAACGCAAGGACTATAATGCAAAAATTACAATACAAATTTATTTAGCATAATTTTCTGCATTTTCCCTAAACTAGAGGGGGGGAAATGCAAAAAATATGAAAACCTGGGCTGCAGCCCATTTGGCCTTTTGGCCCATGTGGGGATGGTGGGATTTAATGGGCTAAAGCCCATTTTGGTCTGCTGATATAAAAGGAGGATGGGGAGGTTAGGGTTTCCTAACCTAACCTGCCGTTTGCCGCCATGGCGCTGCCGCCACCACCGGCCGCCGCCACGCCATCTCCATCGCCGCCGCCTCCATCGACCGGGCGCGCCATCGAGACACCTCCGCCTCCACCGACGGCCGGTTGGCGCGCATTGCTGCCGCCGCGCCTTGCGCCGCCTAGCGCCGCTGGCTGGGCTTAGGCGCCGCAACCGCCGCCGCCATTTGTGCTGGCTGCTCGGGCACCGCCGCCGGCCGCGGCCGGCCTGGCCGCCTCGGGTAGGCCGCCGCGCGCCTCCTCGGCGCCGCGGCCGCCGCCGCCACGGAGCCGCCGGCCGTGGTGCGCCTGGGAGCCGCCGCCGCCTAGTGGCGTTGCGCCACCGTGGGAGCGGCGCCGGCCGTGTTGCGCGCGATGGATCCGCCGCCGCGGGTGCTGCCGGCCTCGGCGCGCCGGTTGCGGGCCACCGCCGCCGGTCGCCTCGCGGCTGAGCGCCACGCCGCCGGGCTGTTTCGCGGCGTCGCGCCGCGTTGTCTCGCCCGCCACGCCGCCAAGCCATCCGTGCGAGCCATGCGCGCCTCGGGCTCGAGCGCGCATC
Organism: Dendrocalamus sinicus; assembly: GCA_036346575.1. Lineage (NCBI taxonomy): Eukaryota > Viridiplantae > Streptophyta > Magnoliopsida > Poales > Poaceae > Dendrocalamus > Dendrocalamus sinicus. Next base: position 44,402,312 of record CM070641.1, on the reverse strand, counting down.
ATGCTGCGGCGTCGCGCCAGCCGTCTTGGCGTCGGGCTTGGGCGCGCACGCGCGCCGCTCGGGCTCGGCGCCGCCGCTCGGCCGTCAGGGCCGCGCCGCCTCTGCCGTTCAGCGGGCGTCGTGGGGGCGTGGGCTTGGCGTCTCACGCGAGCGCCGTCGCGCCGGCCGCGCAAGTACATCCTCTTTTCTTGATTCAAGAACATCCAGGAATGCTGTGTGGTTCTCACCTTTTGCTTCATGTATGTGTGCGTGTGCTCGATTTGGAGAGAAACGTGTCTGATAACGTGTTGCTAGAGTTGGGAACAAGTGATTGCAAATGAAGTGTTGATTTCATTCATTAAAATCTGAATCAGTACATGGTACATATTTATATATGAAGAGGGGGTGGTATGAATAGATGTCTGTTCATGAAGAAGAGTCTATTTGGAGAAGGCATCTGCACATTGGGCACCCTTTACTTTTAGTTTGTAACATCTCCCATCCAATCTCTCTCTTCCACCCTGTGAGACCGGTGGCGTGCGGGGAGGCCAGCCGGGGCAGGTAGCGTTGGCCGACATGGCCACAACAAGGCAACTCACGGTGTGGCGTGACAACACCATATCAAGAGGTGGCGACGGCTGCGGGCCACGGCAGGCCGGCTATGGGCCACAGCAGGGCGGCGACGGTGCCATGGCGAGCGGCGGCGCAACGGCCTAACAGCGCGAGCACAACCATGAGGCACGACTGTGACAATGTGGGCTGTGAGGTGTGTTGGCGGCGGTGTCATGTGGCAGCGATAGGTGGTCACAGCGCAGCACAGGCAGCGGTGGTGCAAGTGGCCAATGGCGGCCAACACGGACGTCGCGGCCGCACGAGCGGTGAGCTGGGGTAAGTGTCGCAGAGCGATGGTGGCAGCTTGCACAACATAGGTGGTGGCTGGTGGTGGCTAGCCGGCGGTGGTCGGCGATGGCGCCGGCGGCGACCGGAGTGGTCGGTGGCCATGTTCCATGGTTGTGCAGTTCGGGTGGCTGGGAGGCGCGACCGAACCACATTTCACACGGTGTTTTTGTGGATGCGCAGCGGGTTGTGTTTCACATCACCATCTTATCAGGAAGTACGTTTCTCCATTTCCAATCTTAGCAAATCCTTCTTTCTATCATAACCTTATCTCAGCCTTCTCTTAGTTCCCTTCATTTCACACCATATAACATGTTAACAATATAACAGTTACCTGGTCTGGGGTTATCCACATATAGGGGATATTTCCACCCACCTAGTAACGTACGGGGAACTGTACACTCTCGTTACTCAGGATATTACATCCCGTCTGCGGTTATACAGTCGATGACAATATTGTGCCTGACTAGTGACTACTCTCGTATAATCGGGTATGTGGGAAGTAGTCGACAGTGCCATTGTCATAACTTACTAAATAACAATTATCCTTAATTCCACGGTTCGTGTTTCCTCTATCTCTGATCGGTGTCAGTGTTTTCAATAACCTAGTTTCATTGCAATTAACCTGTGTCGATTACTTGTTTATATTACTTGTCCTTTACTCATCGTGTTGTGACTATTGTTGGGTACTTACTGAGATTTTCAAATTTCACACTTGCTCTTTTCATTCTTAGGTAAAAGGTCAGTGGAGTGATAGCATCATGCATGGGTGGGAGTACTCGAGTTTTTAGCACCGTGACTTGCCAATATTTTGTTGTTTTATTTGTTCTTCATTTGGTTAGAAGTGGATCGGTCCCATGTTTTAAATATTTGTTTCAGCTTCCATTGGTTCTCTATTAACATTTTAATTTCTTTGTGATTTCCAAGGTTGTTTTTATTTATTCCTTACTTTGGTGATGATGTTTCATAGTAGTATCTCATGTTGATATCTGAGGTGCTACAATTGGTATCAGAGCTCATGCTGTAATTTCTGGAAAAAAAATTGCACATACACGGGGCTTCGGGTTAATTCATTCATGCATGCATATCTAGTCACTAGCATATTACCATGATTCCATATTTAATTACTATTTCATTTACCTCATTGCTATCTTATGATTGTTCCAATCCTGTGCTCATTGCTATCTTATGATTGTTCCAATCCTATGCTTTCCTAAATTCCACTTCCATTCTTCCGCCTGGGCTGCTCCAGAAGCACAAGGCCCAGTTGGCACTGCAAACCAGCTTACTTTTTCACCTTCACCAGCTGGCAAGCAGAATGCGGTTGTCTTAGGCCGGTTCCTACTCCAATTTCTACCGTACCTAGAGGTACTGATGCACGTCTCTATACATTACCGACTCAAAGTCACACCGTCACTCCGATGTGGTGCACGGTATTATTTCTTCCCTATTAAGCTTGACCTTCCCGTTGTCACCTACCTTTTCCTTAATCTGTCATTCCTCACAACCTAACCTTGGTATGGTTATCTTGAACTCTCACCCTGCTCTTGCATCGTTTGACTCGGGAGTTAGTTTCTCCTTTTTGCCGTCTCGCTTCATTCAACAGCACTCTGTGCCCATGAGTATCTTGGCGTACTCTGTGGTGGTGACCACCGCCAATGGACCTCTTGCTAGCAATCTTACATGTCTCAATATTTCCCTAGAGTTAAAGGTCACAAAATTTAGCATTGACGTAGTTGTGGCGCCAATCCAACCCTTGACCTGTTTGTGAGCAGGGATTAGCTGTCTTTTCATCATGCTTTTATCCATTGCTTTGATCGCAAAATTATTCTTCTTCAGGATCATGGGAAGATCGTCTATCAGGGCAAGGAGCGATATCTTAGTCTCCTATTCTTGGCCTTCTATTTCAGTCGTCGCTAGATAACCAAGTTGGGGTGCCTTCTTGCTTTGCTAGAGAAGCCTATCATTGGACCCTTACTAAAAGATTTGCCTATTGTTCAAGAATTTCTTGATATCTTCCCTATGGAGCTTCTAGGCCAGTCTCTAGTTAAAGCAGTTGAGTATGCCATTGATATTATCCCTAGCACCGCACCTATTGCCAAGGCTTCTTACCATCTATCCCGTATTGAATTAGAAGAGTTGAAGCGGCAATTGGACGACCTTCAGAGCAATGGCCTTATCCAGCGCCGTACCTCAAAGTGGGTTTTCCTAATCACTTTCGTGGAAAAGAAAGATAAGAACCTGCGCATGTGCATCGATTATCGAGCTCTCAATGTAGTGACTATTAATAATCGTTACCTCTTACCTCGTTTTTTAATCTTTTTGACCCGCTCAAGGGTGCTAAGTTCTTTTTTAAGATAGATTTGCAGTCCAGCTATCACCAAGTCTAGATCAAGGCTTTTGATATTCCGAAGGCGACCTTTCACATTCGCTATGGCCTCTTCGAGTCGCTGATGATGCTATTTGGGCTAACCAATGCTCTGGTAGTATTTATGGATCTGATACATTGATTATTCCATGAGTACTTAGATCAGTTTGTCATCATTTTCATCGATAGCATATTGATTTATCCAAGTACTATAGAGGAGCATGAGCAACTCTTTCGTATGGTACTTGATCTTCTTCGGAAGCATCAACTCTTTGCTAAACTGAAGAAATGTGCTTTTTGGCTTTCGTCTGTTAGTTTCCTTGGGCATGTCATTAGTGGCAAGGGACTTTCTGTAGATCTTTTCAAGATCACTGCAGTGGTGGACTGGCTGAGACCTAGCAACGTTGTAGAGATCCACAGTTTCATGGGTTTGGCCGAGATATTATCGTCGTTTTGTCTAGGATTTCTCTTCCATTGCTAAGCTGTTGACCAAGTTCACCCACAAGGGTGAGCAGTTTCTTTGGACAGAGGAATACGAGCCCAGCTTCTAGACTTTGAAGGAGCGCCTTTTAACCACTCCCATTCTTGTTTGCCCGAGGGAGGAAAGAATTTCACTATCTACTGTGATGCATCCCGGTTGGGTTTAGGCTGCGTCCTCTTGTAGGAGGACAACATGATGAACTATGCTTCTCATCAACTAAGAAACATGAACTCAACTATCCTACCCATGATCTGGAGCTGAGGGCAATGGTCTTTGCCTTGAGATTTGGCATCATTACCTCTATGGAGAGAAGTGCGACATCTTCACTAACCACAAGAGCTTAAAGTACTTTCTCACTTAGAAATAATCGAATTTGAGGCAGTGCCGTTGGTTGGAATTAATCAACGACTATGACCTCACTATCCAGTATCATTCGGGCAAGGCTAACGTGGTGGCTGATGCTCTTAGCAGAAAGCGAAGTGATGGTGTTCTTATTCCAACATCAGTCCAGCAGAAGCTTGAGAACCTCCACACTACACTTTGTTTCATTTTCTCAGCACTCTCCTTGGAAAAATCGAATTCTTCATCTCCCCTGTTTGATGCTTTGCTAGAGGCCCAAGTCTCAAGTTCGGAGATCCGTCACTCTCGTGGAGTGGTCGTTCGGGCTAAACCTCATGGGCTTGACTTTTCTGTCGATGGTAAAGGGCTGTTACGTTTCCATGACCGCATTTGGATGCCATCTGATTTGCAATTGAAGAGGGATATTCTTGGAGAAGCTCATAAAATCCCTTATTCTATCTATCCTGGCGAGACTAAGATGTTCAATGACCTTCAATGGCAGTTGGGTGGCCGGGAATGAAAAAGAATATAGCTAAGTTTGTGCCCAAGTGCGTAGTGTGCTAACAAGTAAAAGCAGAGCACTGCAGTCCTGTCGGACTTTTGCAGTCATTGGAGTTTCCCCAATGGAAGTGGGAAGATATTGCTATGGACTTCATTGTGGGTCTTCTTAGATCACCTTGGTGTATGCACTATATTTGGGTCATTGTCGATCGTCTCACTAAGACGGCTCACTTCATTCCAGTTAAAATCACTTACTCAGTCAATGATCTTGCTAATATCCGCATCAAGGAAATTGTCTGTCTTCATGGCATTCCTAAAATGATTGTCTCAGATCATAATACCAAGTTTATTTCACACTTCTAGAAGAATTTGCATCAGAATCTGGACACGAAACTCAACTTCAACACTGCTTTCCACTCTCAAGTTGATGGCTAATCTGAGAGGACCATTCACACATTGGAGGACATGTTGCGATCTTGCATACTTGCATGGGAAGGCAGTTGGAGAAAATCACCTACCTCTTGCAGAGTTCTCCTATAATAACAGCTTCCACTCTAGTATTGGTATGGCTCCTTTCGAGGCACTTTATAGTAGGTCTTGTCGCCATCCCCTCCATTGGGACAAGGTTAGAGAGAAAGAGTTACTTGGACCTCAGCAAGTTAGTGATTGGAGGGAGCAGATCGAACTTATCAGGAAAAAAATTTGCTTTCAGCCCAGAGTTGCCAGAAGAGTTACACTGACCGTTCTCGTTGTCCACTGAAATTTGAAGTGGGTGATCAGGTTCTTTGAGGGTCTCCATGATCAAAGGTGTGGTTCGATTTGGGGCTAAAGGAAAGCTGAACCATTGTTTTGTTGGACCATTTCCCGTCATTGAGTGGATTGGGAAGCTTGCTTACTATTTGGAGTTAACTTCTTCCTTGGCCAGTGTCCATAATGCCTTTCATATCACTATGTCAAGGAAGTATCTAAACGATCTTGAACAAATTTTGGAGTTACCTACCTTGAAGGTCTCAGAAGACCTGAACGTCGTTGCACGACCAATTCATATCTTAGAGTGTTCAAAGCGTCAACTACGACGCCAGACCATCTCTTATGTCAAGGTGTTGTGGTCCCATCAAACTGAACGTCAAGCCACCTGGGAATTGGAGTCCCAGATGTGCGAGAAATATTTTGATCTCTTTTAATGTAGGTTTTGTTCTCATGATTTCCTTTACCTAAATGATTTACTCGAATTCCGTACGTCTTACATCCTTAAGGTAATCAATTCGAGACCGAATCTTTTCTAAGGGGGAGAGTTGTAGCACCCAGAAAATGCAAACAATCGTAGTGTTTCAAAATCCATCTTATCTCCCTATCTTTCTCTCTCTCCAATATCTATCTTTACATCTCTCTCTCCATCTATTCTTCCCTCTCTCCCATACAATCTCTCTTCCACCTCGTGACTGGTGGCATGCGGGGGAGGCTAGCCGGGGCAAGCGGCGCCAGCGTTGGCAGCAGGTGGTGTCGGCCAGCGTGGCCACGGCAGGGCAACTCATGGTGTGGTGTGGCGGCGCCATATCAAGAGGTGATGACGGTTGCAGGCCACGGCAGGCCAGCTGCGGCCATGGCAGGCTGGCTGTGGGCCACGATAGGGCGGCAGCAACACCATGGCGAGCGGCGGCGTAGCGGACTAACGGCGCGGGTGCAGCCATGAGGCACGACTGCAATAGCATGGGCTGTGAGGTGTGTTGGCAACGGTGTCCTGTGGCAGCGCAGCACAGGCAGCGGCGACGCGGGTGGCTAACAGCGGCCGACGTGATCACATGGGCGGTGAGCCAGGGTAGGTGTTGCAGAGCGACAGCGGTGACGGCTTGCACAACGCAGGTGGCGGCCGGTGGTGGCTGGTCGGAGCGGCTAGTGATGGCGGCGGCGACGACCAGAGTGGTCGGTGGCCATCTTCCACGGTTGTGCGGTTCGAGTGACCGGGAGGCGCGGCCGAACCACGTTTTGCACGGTTTTTTGTGGATGAGCAATGGGTCTTGTTTCGCACGGCCAAACGACGATTCGCGCTATGAAGACTTAGCAAATACAAATTCTTCTGGTCGATTGTACTTCCGTCCGTCTTCCCACAAGTTTATCTTAGTTTGATCTGATCCATCTCCGTTCCATCTTGTAGGTTTGCACGTAGCCTATGAGGGATCGCTTAGGCAATTGCGAAACTTTGATCCCTCATGCAGCGAGCCCGCCGAACGTGCTCAAGGCAAGTACCTCGCGGCCGTAACCGTTTCGTTTCACATACCACGTGTTCCAGATTACTTGTCAGCTTGCCATTGAGTACAATTATCATATCACTAAAACTTACCTGGTATTATCATATCGCTAAAACTTGACTATCTATTATTGTGTCACCCATGCTTACTTGTTTACTATCATATCACCAATGCTTGCCTAATTGTTATCGTATACTAATACTTGCCTGGCTATAAACTTCTAATATTATATTCATACCTTGTTGTTCTAGGTTATCCTGCTTCATATGCTTTTAGGTTTATTATAATACTCTGGTAATAATGTTCTAGAACTTATGTTTTAATTAGTGTTTTAGTATTCATGTTTAAATCGTTAATGGGGGTAGCATATGAACATATTTTAACTTAGGTTAAATTATTAGCACTCTTTTGACATTAAGGACATTATGGCTGCTATGTTTTAGTTTCCTAACATCATGATCCATTAATTGTATGATGTTGTATGTGAGCCATGAATGATGTATATATTAAACCTGTTAATAATCACTTATCACATAATAAAACTTGAATGGTTGACAACCTTGTGTGAGCTATATTATAATACCTCCTTAGAATAATCCCTATATCACTATCACCATATTATCATTCCACATCGCCATCTTATCAGGAAGTACGTTTCTCCATTTCCAACCTTAGCAAACTCTTCTTCCTATCATAACTTTATCTCAACCTTCTCTTAGTTCTCTTCATTTCACACCACATAACATGTTAACAATATAACAGTTATCTGGCCTGGGGTTATCCACATATAGGGGAGATTTCCACCCACCTGGTACATACGGGGGGCCGTACACTCCCGTTACTCAGGATATTACACCCTGTCTGTGGTTATACAGTCAAGGACAGTATTGTGCCTGACTACTCTTATATAATTGGGTATGTGGGAAGTAATCGTCAGTGCCATTGTCTTAACTTACTAAATAACAATTATCCTTAATTCCACGGTTCGTGTTACCTCTATCTCTGATCGATATCAGTGTTTCCAATAACCTAGTTTCATTACAATTAACCTGTGTCAATTACTTTTTATATTACTTGTTCTTTACTCATCGTGTTGCGACCGTTGTTAGGCATTTACTGAGATTTCCAAATCCCACACTTCTCTTTTCATTCTCTGGTAAAAGGTCAGTGGAGTGATAACATCATACATAGGTGGAAGCACTCGAGTTTTTAGTACCATTATTTACCGCTATTTTGTTGTTTTATTTGTTCTTCATTTGGTTAGAAGTGGATCAATCCTATATTTTAAATATTTATTTCAGCTTCCATTGGTTCTCTATAAATATTTTAATTTCTTTGTGATTTCTAAGGTTGTTCTTATTTATTTCTTATTTTGACAATAATATTTTATAGTAGTATTTTATATTGATATTTGAGGTGCTACAAGAGACCAGAATTGTGAAATTCTGAACGCATGCTTGGCGTCCTACGCCGTGTTGTAATCCACTCCAGCATTTTGAGGTCGGTGAATTTGCTTGTAATATGCATAGCAGATGTCTGCGTACAGATAATTATATTCTCTGAGTACGAGTAGCTCTTTTTTGCACATATATTTCGCAGAATGAATTTCTTTACATTTTTTGAATCCCTCTCCCTGACAGTTGCTTTAATTTATGTCACCCCCAAAAAAAGATGCCGCTTGATTTTAGGCCTAGTTACACCTTTTTATGGTAACTTGTCATTTCAGTCTACTTTCCAACAATTCATGTTCATTCGAGTCTGCAGACTTCAGTACGTAACACCTCAATGCCTATCTTTCCCTCGAGAAAAAGTAACAAGCCTGGTTGAAGGCTTGAAGCAGCTCGCAACACAGAAGCACTGAGGATTTCAATTTTGATTTTAAGAAATCAAACCCCATCAGGAACAACATAATTTCATATGAATTTCATAAGAAAAACTAAGAAATCCACTATCCATAAATATTTTCATTCATGTTAAATTCCTTGGCTTCGAGAAGGCACTAAAATTTTGTGTTGCTGAATCCTAGCCATCGTAAGTTCAGAATTGCTATATATCACACATGATTTTTTGGTGCAAATCATTTGAATTTTTGACCTTGCAATCTGCATCATGATATGTGCGCTACCTACCTCCTTTTCATCTCCAATGAGGCTCTAGTTGGTTCGCCTTCTCCAGCAGCGAAGGCACTAAAATTTTGTGTTGCTGAATCCTAGCCATCGTAAGTTCAGAATTGCTATATATCACACATGATTTTTTGGTGCAAATCATTTGAATTTTTGACCTTGCAATCTGCATCATGATATGTGCGCTTACCTACCTCCTTTTTCATCTCCAATGAGGCTCTAGTTGGTTCGCCTTCTCCAGCAGCGGCAACGAGTTAGGGCCGAGTTTGCATAGATTAGGGTTTAGATTTACTAAGACCCATCTATAGAGGGAGGGGTGGTGACGGTAGCGCTACTAGCCATGGGCTTAGGGAAAAACGGTGGGTGGCAAAGGCGGCAGGGGAGACGAGAACAATAAGCAATTAGGAGGTGGTGGTAGCCACCAAGCAAAAGGAAGAAAGGCGGTGTGGGGGAGATAGAGGCAGACAGTGGTAGATGCGGGGGAGGAGGTGTGTGGCGGCATCAGGACTTCAGGAGGGGTAGAGGAGCGATAGCAGCGGGAAAGAGCTTGTTGGAGGGTCACGTCGGTGTCAGAGGCGACACCAGCTAGCCAGCGTCTCATCGAGTGGAGGCGACGCTCGGAAGGCTGGCTAGTGGCTACAGGATGACAGCTAGTACACAATTTGACTAATCCTGCAGTAGTTTATTACTGGCAAAAACTGAATTTAGGCCCATCCTAGGACCTACTCTGAACCATTTAGGTGCATTTAGGTGCGGCTATAAATAGCTTCTGCTTCTGACTTTTTAATTTTATCATTTTTAATTTTTTACTTTTTTTATATTGTCTATGATATATAACTTTTTTTATTTTTTTAAATTTAATTATGTTAAAAAATACTATCAGCAACTACAGTAAAAAAATCGCTATAACATAAAATAAACTAAAATTTTGAACTTAAAAATCCTAAATGAGCGGTGCCGCATGCAAAAGAGAGGGATCTCTGATGCTCTGACCATCTCCTCTTTACCTATACTCCGTCGCATGGTGTAGTGCTGACAGAATTGGCAGAGAAGGTTATTTAATTTAAGAATAAGTTCTTATGACACCTTAAACTTTTAAATTCACTCGATATCTAAACTATGAAACTAAATATTTGACCTTCCAAACTTTACAATCTAGTTTAAATAATACCTTAAACCGGTTTTGTATGATGATATTGCCCACATGACGTAATATGTGAGTAGCTTTGCCATGTAGAACAATACATTGAACAAGTCAGATCATGTAGAACAATACATTGAACAAGTCAGATCAATAATACGTGAAACCAACATGGGATTCTTCCCCACTGATCTCTCAACCATACTTCCATGGACACCACCCTGTAGTTCCCTCTATTTCGATTTGAGAGAGAAGGTTATGTGGGTTGTATTTATCATTCACCTAAACTTGATTATTCTATCATTCTACGTGGTAAAACCGTTCACTCATCGCGCAATGCAAGCAATATCACCATCTGAAACCAGGTCAGTGTGTTATTTGAACTAAATTGTAAAGTTCAAAGGTCAAATATTCGATTTCATAGTTCGGAATACTGAACAAACTTTCGAACAAAGTTCAGCGTGTTACATAGACTTTTTTCTTTAATTTAAGTGGCAGACAAGGAATCAGGTTTGGGTCCTGTTCTTTTTGGCTTTTCAACAGCTTTTAACTTTTAGCTTTTCTAAGCAAACACTATTTATTAGACTAATAAGTCACAGCTAAAAGCTATAAACAGCAGCTCAAAAAATAAGCCAATCTTTGCATACAACCAACAGAACATGAGCAAAACAGTACCAAAATAACAGAAAGCAGATAGTTGTGTCTTAAATACGCTTTGTACGAAGAACTTGAGGGCAAGCATTTCCCAGAAAAATGTTGAAGTTTTCAAAAAGTTCAGCACTCCTCTTCCCAAGACTTGATAGATGACAACCACATATCTAAGCAGAAGCACAAGAAACACATGATGAATATCCAAAGGATCAGTAAACAAAGGCCGATACAGCGAGACAAAAAAGCGAAACAGTGAAAAATTCCCGAAATTCATTACTCTACGGCTACACACGAAGCAGAGAGAACAAAAGTGAGCTCGTATGAGGCTAAGGTGGTGATCGTTTTGGCTTAAAATTCATTAAACTTATTTTGCATAATTAAATTTAAAAAAATTAAAAAAAAAAATATGTTAGCGTATAATACAAACGAATACGGGAAAAAAAGAACCGGCAAAAAAGCTCAACAAAAAACCAAAATTTCAGAAAAAGACGAAACTTATGAATAGTGCCAAATAAGCCATGAGCACTGTTCATAAGCCAATTTGATCGCAGCCTAAATGTCTGACCTCTCATGTTCCCATGTGATGCTTGCCAGAGCAATGGAGCTGCAACTGCATCACCTCATGATACTGGGTTGAGCTAAATACACCTTGTCCCATCATGAATTGAATGACTTCATCTATGAGAAACTAGTGTTGGATACTCGCGAAAACAAACCTACTGTTTGGACTTTGGAGATGATAGGAGTAAACACAGCTTATCCTATCAAGTAGCCAGTAGCACATCAGCCAGCTCGGCATTTCTGGGACAACAATCACTTTCAGAGAGTAAGTTTTCCCTCACAAATCATTGGAAGTGAGGTAAAATTAGCAGTACAGGAAAACAAAGTCCGGATTCCAGATATATCAGATAGTAGGAGCACATAACAACGAAAACAACTTACATACACAAATGTACATCCGCTTAAATGTGAGACAATTGCCAAATGTACATCCGCTTAAATGTGACACAGTTGCCATAGCGGCCAGCTATTTCACTAGAATAAATTGTGAGAGCGGAGGCACAACACAAGAAAAGTATTAAAAAAAAGAATAGTTAAGAGCGCCAACTCACCAGCAACTGCTGGATTAGAACAGCCAATATGGCACCAGTAGAGATATTGAGTACATTTACAACATCATTATTCAGCTGCACAGAGCAATATTCACCATTAGTTTTGTGGGAAAACTTTTGCTATAAATATACAAATCTAATGTGTGACTGAATTGAGAATAAGCAACAGTGAGGCTCCAGATACTGTTCTATTGTTGTTGAAACAGAAACAATTTCACACTGAAAAACAAACCAAATGATCAGCTCGCATGAGTAGGTCAATGGGAATACCGGTTTTCTGGTAGCTGTTTAGGAGATAAAGATTGGAAATAATTCTGATAACTGAAAATGTTCCATACTACTTAGCCTGAGATTACTTGGCATGCCTAAAAAAAGAGAGGATCAACAGTGCTGCTCAGTTTGTCTTAGATGCTGCAGGAGTTCATTTCTTATCTAATATCGTATGCATAGCCCTTTGCTCAATGAAATGTGGATACAAAATTGATGAATTCTGCAATACAAATCATCAACAAGATGCTTCAATGTACCATAGATCCAATAGGTCTACGAATACCAACATATTAGAATTATTAATTATATAATGGCATTTGCATTATGCCTTAGGCTGAAAATGTCCTTCACTGCACTACAGATCCAACATGCATACCACAAAAGGAAATTATCTGATGACAATTGCATTATGACATATGCCAAAAATGTCCTCTACTCATTTACGCTGTAAATGACCTAGGAATTCATGATTGAGAACAAAAAAAAGATGGTTGTCCTGAGGGGGCAGATATAATAAGGGCATGCATGAAAGATGCCCCTAATTGAAAATTTTTAATATGGCATTCAACCTAGGTACTCTCCATGTTACTTCAAGCAAGCTAATTTGGTGATGCAAACAACAGACGGTGAGCGTTCAAACAACAAGAATATAATACGAACCATACAAAAAGGAAAACACAGCTTAATAGAGAAAAATCTAAACAAACATGTATATAAAAGCATCAGTATTTAGTCAGCTGAAAGTGTAAGCTCACCCATTCAAAACCTTCCTTATCTTGTAATGTCGCACCAATAAAACTCTCACCAAAATTTGCAATCTGGGATGCAAGAACACATAAAGCACCTTGTGATACATTCACCTGCGATAAAATGCAACATGTATTTTTTTTCAATAATCATATGCCTGTATTACAGTCCAAGGTAATAAGTGCATAATTCACTAATTACTGCCACTTCCATAGCAAAATTGTGATTTCTAGGTGGCACGTGCAAGGTAGAGCTCAGCAAGTGCAGGTTTCATGCTTACACTTTGTTCTAATATGTGTTCCGATAGTCATTGACGCACATCAGACTATGAAAATATTGGCATAATAAAGACAGGAAATAGACAAGACTGATCATAGTTAAAACTCAAACCATCAAGGAAGCTTATCATAGTACATAGTTACAAACAAATTATTACCTGACCCAGAAGATAACCAACACTTGCAAGAAACATTGATGCTAGAATTCCAGCAAGAGTACCCTCGATACTGATTGCACCTTCTGTACCTCGCGGAACAACCTTAAATGTTGTCACCAGGTACCTACTCTACAAAAAGAACCAAAAACTTAGCTCTAAGTAATGGCTATTATAGTTTTACTAAGATTGCACAAAGAAGCATGTGAGTTCACAGGACGACATCTTATTAAACTATCAGTTATTTAAAGGATGTGCAAATAAAGTGTTAAGTGACAGGAATCTTACGTTGTTCTTCCATATGCCTTCCCTATTTCACTGGAAACTGTATCACTTAGTTTAGTACAGAAACTAGCAACAAAGCCAAGTCTACAGAGCTCAGCCAATGCTGCACCACCTGAATTATTATATATTGATAGGAGAGCACAGACACAACCAGCAGCACTAGAACCAATAACACTTCCAGGCCCTCTCCTTCCTCCTCTTTTCTCAGCCACCCCCAAAGCTTCTTTCTGTTTTATCCTCAACTTAGTTGCTGCTGTGCCCTGCATATCAAATGCAAAATAAACAGCCTAGACTGAGGACATATTTAGGATTGAAGCAACAGATAAGACATCAGAACAATTTAATTTAGATGGCTCTGTCACTTAGTGCTAGCAACCTAAGGATTTCATGGCACTATGATGTCACAACTCACAAAGAAACAAACTATAGAACAGATAAATCATTAAATTTAGATTGGGTTGCTATTTCTGAACAGGCAGGGGCAACTGCATCCATATGCAAAGCTTGCTTATTTCAACTCTACCTTGGTATGCAAGAGGAAAATTCTCTAGTCTCTAATACTGGAAAGATTATATCATGGGACTATTTTATGTCCATTAGCATTGCAGAAAAGAAGTTACAAAAATTTCGCAAGCAATACTTATTTCTGTTCTCCTTTAGCAAGTGTAAATTGTAAATCACAATATAAGTGTTTTTCTAGCGCACAAGATCAATTCGCTTAGAAAATAAACTGGAAAAACTAAGGCAAGGAATTTCCCCCCAAAAAAAAACTACCCTGTATCCAATGATCATCTGCATTTTGGGAGAGTGGCATCAAGAAAGGAAAATCTGGAAGTTTTGCTGTTGCCTTGATTTCCCAGTTGACAAGATCGCCACACCCAGACAGACTATCCGTAATTCAATATAAGCAGCTTACTGAAAGAGCTGTGGCGTTACTAGCCCATCTCTTTGCCTATGTCAGAGACCATAGCAATCTTCCAAACATTGTCTGGTCCCACTACTAGCAAGCACTACTGCACTAGTCTATCGTGCCTGTAAAGACTTGCATTGCTCACAGAAACAAAATTGGCATCATTCTGATTTTAGGCCAATTCGTCTACAACATAAGATTTTTTTTTTAAACTGCTACGTTGTTCATCCCATGTACGAAGCTAGTTCGTCTCTCTTTTATCAATTACTACATGCTGTACCCCCAGTCCATACTCCCTACCAAAGCCACCAGTCCGTCACCAGTCACCTCTCATAGCTAAGTTCAATCTAACACTACAAAAATGGAGATCACCGATCTGCGACAGGCACTCAACAGCAACTAAAAAGCGTCAGAAGACAGCAGCATCCCTGTTCAAATAAACTAAGTCATCGCTGTGAAGCACCTACTGGCAATGCAGCACCGAATCCACTAACCACTACGAAGTAGGCGACGACGAGGAGGAACCCCTGGCGCCCGAACGCGCGCCAAGTGAGAGTGCCGAGGAGGTAGGCGGCGGCGAAGCCGGAGGCGGAGAGGCCTGAGAGGAGCACCGGCGAGCCGGCGACGAATATGGCGAGGTTGCTCGCGGCGGCCGACCTCCACGTCGGTGGAGACGCCAGGAAGGCGTCGACAAGCGCGCCACGAAGGTCCGCCGCCGCCGCGGCAATGTCCGGGAGCGCGCGCGGCGGGGGAGGCGGCAGGCAGCGCGAAACCCTAGGCCCGCGAGGGAATAGAGGTAGAGATCTGGGCGCGAGGGGGAGGAGACGAGGCGAGGACGAGAGGGGAGCGTGGAGCGGCAGGAGAGAGCACGCCATGTTCGCCGCGGTTTTGGTGAGGAGCTTGGATGCTTCCGAGTTCCGACTCAGCTGTGAGACTCCCCCACTCATGCCCTGATTTTTACGGTTTCTAAGGGCCTGTTTGGTTGGTGCCTAATCTTACCATGCCTAAGCTTAGGTAATATGTGGCTACCACAGAAAGTGTGGCTAACAAAATCGAAGCCACACTTGTGGCAAAGTTTGGCAAGAAACTGAGTCTATGATGTGTGGGGCCAGGTGCTAAGAAAGTGTGGCATGCCACGATTCGTCGATGAACCAAACAGTTACCTAAAAACTGTGGCACGCCTAACTTGTGGCTAGGCAACTTCTGGTCATGAACCAAACAGGCTTTCAAACTGTGGCATGCGGCTTTTAGTTTTTGCTATAGTATCAAACTTTCAAACGAAATGTTTTCTCAAGATAGAGTCTACAAGTTAATTGTAATATACATTAAAAACTTAATATCTGTATCAATCAAAATCACAAGCGAGTATCTCTTTCCGTAATTCTTGTCACAAACAACTAAAATTCAAAAATTTTAACTAAAAATCATAAACCGCAGCCATATCAAACAGGCCTTCAGTATACTCGGGCTCAGCGGCAGCAAGCCAGGAACAGCCTGAACAGCTGGTGGAGTCTCGAAATGCGCCTTCCACTCTGGCTTGTCTAGACCACTTGAAATACGCCTTGCTTTTTCAATTTAGGGAGTCCATGATACGTGTCCAGTTAGGTTATGATGATATATAGGTCGCGGCCCAGTGCGGCCGTGCCTCGCCGCCGCCAGCCCTTCTCATTAGCCCAAAGCCCCAAACCCTAACCGCTCCCGTGGAATCCGATCCTGCGTGACTGCGTCGCTCTTCGCGTCGTGAGCAACGGTGTCCATGTTTTCTTGCTTTCTCCTAGATCGTAAGCGTGTTTATTGCTTCAAAAACAAATTGGTGATGCTTCTTGCTGTCAAGTGATGTTTGGGATTATTGCGCAAGGGCTTTGAGCAATCCATGGCTTGTTTCTGCCTGATGCGATGAGATCACAAATTATGTACCGTCCCTTCTGATGGCAGCAGTTCATTTCCCCTTGGATTTGTACCATTTTTGCCCTCTATTACCGTGTGCATGATGTGCAACAAAGCAAGTAATTTGTGCTGTTAGCTTTTGTTTCCAAGTTTTGTCTCCTCGGGTTTGCGAATTTCAGAATTTGTGCAAAAGCTAACTAACATGTAGGTAAAATTTTGAAACGCAATGTTTGTGCCATGTTCTTTTGGAGTAGTGTAAAATTTTCATTGCCAAGTGATGCTGGGATTATTGCGCAAGGGCTTTGAGCAATTCATAGGCATGTTTGGCCTAATGCAGTGAGATAAACCACATAACGTCCCTTCTGATGGCAATTTGCTCCAGAAATAGACCTATGTGAACAGCATTTTCTGTGTACTACAGTTCATATGTATTTTCCTTTTTTTTTGGTGGATGTGCATAGCAGCGTAGAAATAAACCTATCTGGACAGGTAGTATTATTTTCGCTGTTTGGCACTTCACGGGATTCTCAACTCAGCGGTAACATTAGCTTCCAAAAAAAACTCAGGAACAATAGAAAATATCCATTTTACCGTACCCTCTTCACGGCTTGTACTGATCAGTATTGATGCACTAATAACACAGGTCACATATTGGACTACACGCAAGTAAGCAAAAGCCAAGGGAGCTCCGGAAAACATACAGCACTTGTTTTAGAACTTTACTAGGGTATCTTTAGGGATTTTTGTTATAACATCCTGGTTTTTAATACCTTTTTCAAGTTTTTAAAATAAAAACAACTATTTGTTTTTCTTAAATTAATTAAAGCTTAATTTGAATTTTTAGAAAATAAAAATTTAATGTGAATAAAATAAATTTTAATTAATTCAAAACCTGTTTTATTTTAGTTCCTTGTAACACAAGGAATTTTTCTGTATTTTCTTAGATTTTTGGAGTATATTTGCTATTTGTTTGAGCTCAAGTTGAATTAAGCAAATTTATGAAAATTAGAAACCTTAGGAAAATCCGAAAATTCCTTTGGGCCAAATCTTTCTCTTTGCGGCCCAATTGCCTTTCAGCCTAGCCCATCTTTCGTGCTGCTCGGCCCAGCCCAGCACGCCCGTGCGCCACGCGCTGATGACGCATCGTCTCCATGTTTCTTCATCACACGCAGTCGCCGACAGGTCGGGCCCACTTGTCAAGAGCGTCATCTTCGACCGGATTTCATCTCTGAGTCCGTCTAGCCGCCGCACTGTAGCCACCATGGTCTCTTCTTCTACGCTGCCTCATGCTACAAAAGCGCAAGCCTGAGACGCATAACCCCCACCCTGAGCCACCTTGTCGTTGTCCTCGCTTGCTGTTGCTGGTGTCACCATCTACGAGCCCAATCAAGGTCACCGCCGCCCACCTCCAACGAGCAATTGTTGTCGCCTCAAAGCTCCTTTGCCGAAGCCATCTTCTCTCTGATGTTCACCATGCTCCGCTCTCTTCCTTCTATATCTCGCTGAGGATTGAAATCCACTTGAGTGTCGTTTTTGCCGTGGACTGAAACTGTCGCTGCTCTTTGCTCGCCGTCGGCCGTGCCCACTCATCGGTGACCACAACGTCCTCATAGATGAGTACGCCACATCACCTTCTTCGCAATGCGCCCCTCTGCTAGCCCTGCCATGCGTTCTCGTTGCCGATGACCCTCGGTCTTAGAGCCCGCCGTCGGTGCCAAGTTTGCCCTCCACGTGTCTTCCATGTCCTCGCCACTGTGTTATATTTTGCTCACGTGTCATCCTAGTCATCACCACATCACATGCCAAGTCTGCCACCTTGTAACCCCTGTACTATTCCATAGACCAAGCCCACCGTAGACCGAATCAATCCATAAACCTGGTCCGTAGACCATGGCCCACATGTCAGTGATTGAACCTTTTTCCTTTGGAAAAATAAATTTAGCCAAAAATCCAAAAATCCTTACTGACGTTATAAATCTAATTTCCTTTAGAAAAATAAATTTAGACAATCCAGAAAAAGCTGAAATAGTGTTTCCTTTTTCTTTTTCCTAGATTCAAATTTTCCGAGAGT
Organism: Dendrocalamus sinicus; assembly: GCA_036346575.1. Classification (NCBI taxonomy): domain Eukaryota; kingdom Viridiplantae; phylum Streptophyta; class Magnoliopsida; order Poales; family Poaceae; genus Dendrocalamus; species Dendrocalamus sinicus. The sequence goes on along the minus strand of CM070641.1, from coordinate 44,383,868 downwards.
CCGTTCTCCTTCATACAAGCTCTGATTATTGACCCGATTCTTCTTCCTAAATCCATCTAAAATTAAGCTATACCTTTTGATTCTAGTTTGTTGTTTTTAGATTTTATTTAAATTTATTTGTGTTTCGCTCACTTTTTCCTCATTAAATAACGTCTTCGAAGGAGCAAAAACAAAATTTGAAGATCACGAAGTGGTAACTGGGCAAAGCTAAGGCAAGTCACAACTTTTGATCGTGTTAAACCTATTATTTTAAATATAAGTATTATTATTTCATTTTAAATTATTATGCATTGCTAATTTATTACAAACCCATGTAATTGGTAGTTATAGACCAATTTTAATTAATTCCTCCTTTGGTAATTTGAATGCCATAATTTCGTTGTTACCATAGGATGGTTAATTATCTAGTGATGCAATACTAGTATCCACTTGAGTTGTACGTCTAGTATGTTTAGCCATGCTCATTGTTATATTGTGCTTATCATCACATATTGATTAATTAATTAATTTTGACTTAATGAGATGGTGAATCATGGTGATTAGCCACAGTTATAAAATTTGTGTACCATGATATGGGTAGTATATTGGTGTCGGTTAAACAAAATAGTTTTCACTTAAGCGAGTGATCGTGCAATAAAATGAGAAATATTTTAGTCAATACTTTGAGATGTGGATACCCCATTTGGGTATTGATTAATAACTTAACTTTATGCACCATTGATCTGAGTCTTATCATGCAACTACAAGTTTAGTATGTGATAGATCTGACTAATTAATTTGTGATGTTTCAACTTTGATTTCATCATTGAGATGAGATGTATGGTTGGTTCATCTTTGAGTAATTTTCACATGGCATAAGAGGGGGCCTTTTCCAACTAGGTGGCCCAACAGCGAAAACCTTAACAAATATGATCAAGTCGTGGTTAAGTATTATAAAGGTCTTGTTATGATCTCTCCATCGCACACCTAAGAAAGTGTCCTAATCGCGTATCAATATAAGATGATCATGTCTTGTGGGTCATATTATACAACATCTGCATAGTGTAAAACTATTTGAATAGTCGTGTCCCCAGTTATAGACAATGCTAAGTGATTTTACACAATGGATAGAATTTTATAAAACGTTGGTTGTATTTAGTTGGTAAGTGGATGGTAATTAGTTTACTTGTATTCATTCAATTCTTTTGATTTAGTTATTTATTAATTAATTTCAAAGTGCATTTCAATTTATTTACTGTATTTCCTCTAGAGTATTGCTCTATGCAAAATAACCACTTAGCCATTACTTGATAAGTCTTGCATAATTATATATTGCATCTTGTTACAAATGACTTACTGAGAATCTATGTACTCACGGGTATATATATATATATATTTTGCTCAATTGCTGATAAAGAACCATATCAGTCAGAGGTACTTGAAGAAGGGTTTTTGATGACTTCTCAAATTAGGACTTCACTTCACATATGATTGCCTGTGGCATGTCGAATGACTACTACATTTATCTTTATTTTTCGCTGTTAGTTTTGTTAGGCCCTTTATGCTATTATTTGTAAGTCTGGTTATACGATTGTTACTTTGATAATTAATATTATTTGCGTCTTTCATAGTTAATCGTGATCATAGTCGATATTTCATCTATGTTTTCACTGTCTGCACTAGCGTGATCCTGAACTGATGCAGAATACACAGAGAGTACGGATTTGCATATTCGGATCTTGACATTTGTTCACCAAGTAAAAATGTAGTACGGGCAAGTTTATACATTAGTGCAGCATTGCAACGTGAATACGTGAATATCTGATGGAAAATCAGAGCTTGTGCTGTTCATAACTTGCTCAAACTTCAAAAGCATTCAGTTAGTTAGCAGCAGCAGCACTGACATATCATCAATATATGAATTTGGTCTTATTGAGGGCAGAAGGATACATGGTTGTCCTCAAGATTTTCCATTTTAGTTTGAACTAGTGCAACAGCAGAAGTATACAAAATAGGAACAATTTGGTTTATGATAAATTTTCATTTTTAATCCAATTATTCATAAGTGTCTGATTTCAAGCTGTTGGAGGAGATATTGCTTTCTTGCATGTTGATTTATTTTGATCACTTGACATTCTGAAACAGAGCATTTTACTCCATTGTATAAGCTCCCCTTTTGAACTACAAAACATTCCATAGAATGAGTTGCAATTTACAAATGTTGTTACATTGAGTTTTTTTCCTGGTGCATTATTCTCGTGCAGACCGACTTGCTGAATACTGAGCTTGTTAGAGATGCGTGATGTCAGGTCTGGACGTTTTACCAAGACATCGACTATATATTACTGAAGCCTTCAAGATGATACCTTTGTTTGATAGAAATTCCGGCGTTCCTGGTATCTATTCTTGTGTCAATGTAAAATTGTGACACCCCGGCTCATGTTGGTCTATATGTGTGTGCATATGAATTTCTGGGTTAGTCCCACCTTACTAGCTTACCTTAAGAAGCACTTACATATAAGCCTATGCGTTTCAATGATAGCAATCCCGGTTAACCGTTTTGCGCGAAGCAAGGATGAAAGTGCAAATGGGTTGTTATATGTGCGTGACCTATCCAGAATGTAGTTAGGTTTGAATCAGTTTGGACCCTAGGGCAATATAAAAACCTTGCGGCTGCTATTGACTGCCTGAGTGAAACCAGTGCAGCTTTGCCTGTCAATTTCTCAGTTTGTAATCGTCAGTAGTCTGCCGAAACATAGTTGTAGTGTCAGATAAGATGCAGAGTACGTTTGAAATACCAGTACCAGAGTTAAGCACCGTTAAATTTTTTGTCTGTGTTTGGAAAGGCGACATTCGAGCCTGCGTTTACCTGGGGAGGGTTCATTCTCTTTAACTTGCTTAGTTCTCCTGCAACGTGGCAAGATAAAAATGCAATAAAAATTTGATACGTGTATAGGTCACCAGATGCTACGTTCTGGCGTGTAATTCTGGTGCCTTCCGTTGTGAGCTGTGACGAAGCTCTGCTTTGCGTCCGTGTGCAAGGCTTGTTGCATGCAAGATGCCACGTTCTGCACCTAAGCGGCACGCGTCAGGAGAGTTGGCGCGAGCCACAATGATAAAACCACGTTCGCGCGATCGAGGCATCACTACACGTGTTTGCGAACGTGCGAAGCGATGTCCTCCAGCGATCAGAACCCAACGCCCACGCCCGCGTTGGGCACTGGCGGGACGACGCCGCCGGGCAAGCCGACGACGGCGTGCTCGCAGGTCATCGACATGGGCGCGCAGGTGCTGCAGCCGCTCAAGCCGGTGCGTCAGATGAAGCAGCACGCGTGCAGCTTCGCGCTGTTCGCGCACGACCTGCGCCGCCAGCTCGAGGTCCACCACTTCGTCTCCCGCCTCAACCAGGACGTCCTCCAGTGCGCCGTCTACGACTCCGACAAGCCGTCGGCCCGCCTCATCGGTACGTTAAAAAAGCCTCGTCGGACTCTACGTTTGCATCATCCATGTTTGCACCGTTGCGCGTTTGGATGCTAATTTAAGGTGGATGCAAATTAACACGCATGTGTAGGGGTGGAGTACATCGTGTCAGACAACATCTTCGAGAGCTTGCCCCCGGAGGAGCAGAGGCTGTGGCACTCGCACGCCTACGAGGTCAAGGCGGGGCTGTGGACCGACGTCGGCGTGCTGGAGATGCTGCAGAGCTCGGAGATGGCCCGCATGGCCAAGACGTACGGCAAGTTTTGGTGCACCTGGCAGGTGGACCGTGGCGACCGGCTGCCCCTCGGCGCGCCGGCGCTCATGGTGTCGCCGCAGGCCGTGGAGCCCGGGCGGGTGCGCGCCGAGCTGGTGCGCGACCGCGACGAGAGGTACAAGGTGGACAGCTCGGCCCGTGGGCTCAAGGGCGCGAGAGTGGAGATGGAGGAGCCGGAGTGGAGCAACCCGAACGCCGACTACTGGCGGCTGCACGGCAAGGGGTTCGCGGTGGACGTCGTGGCCGCGGAGATGAAGCGCCACGCCCCCTTCCCGTGAGATCGGCCTGGTGAAAATGTGCTTTTTTGGCGGTTAATCTTGTATGATCGATGTACGGGTTTGTCCGCCGAGCGACCGCTGTAACGGAACAGGGCGGGAAATGTGAGGAGTCCGTGCGGGCTCGGAGGAAAAATTAAGGGATGCATCATGCATGTCTGTGCGTACCTGCAGTGCTGTGTTGTAAACTTTTACTATGAGACTAGGGTGTTGTTTTTTCAGTTATTTTAGCGTATCTTAGGGTTTATATTTTCTGATATTTTAATAAATAAATAGGGTAATTTCTTTGTTATCGTTTTGAAGTGACTTATCACTTTTCGTTCATTCCCGTATCAGGGTCAAAAATGATCAAAATCTATAAGTCACAGATATAAATTATAATCTTGTTATAAGTTATAGGCATAAATTATAAGCTAGCCTACAAAAATTGTTATGTATTTAAGTTTAAACAAGGGTCTAGGTAAAATAATAAAATGCACAGGATTGCTATACATTGGTTGTATGATTATTTTTGCAAATCATTTGAAAATTTTGACCTTGTAATCTTTTTCAAGATGCACCGGTGGCGGTGGGATGGCAGAGAGATGGACTACGGCAGAAGGTAGTCTGCTGGACTTAGGGTTGGAAGGTGATGCGATAATAGGAAGGTAGGGAGAGGTTGATGGCCTTTAGATCTCATTCCATCGGCTGAGAATCTGACTGATATCTGTCGAACGATGGATAGACAGATCCGTTAATTAATGCTGTACCGTTGCTCCAATGTGCCCGGGCCTCCTCAGTGTTCTCGTAAAAGTAAAATGCAGTTTAAGTTGGTTTGAATTTTGTAAATTCAACAGGGGTGAGGAGGGGGAGGATACCTGTATAGAAGCACAGGGCCCAGCTTAACATTTCATGCCCCCGCGACGGAGGAGTTGACTCGCGCCGAGCTAGGCCCGCGTCCCAGTTAAGTTCCGGCCTGCCAAATTGTAGAACGCACTAGGTTGTGTTTGGTTTAGGGACAAGGTGGGATGGGATGGTCCTGTCCCTGGTTTTGGGATGGGATGATCCCATTTTTTGTTTGGTTGGGGGGATAGAGTTATCCCTGTTTTTTGTTTGGTTAGAAGGGTAAAGTGGGATGGAATGGTCCCATCCTTTGTTTGGATGGAAGGATGAAGGTGGGACATGTGTGTATGATTACTCTCCTATCAAGCAAGGTGAGGTTACCTACTCCTCCTACCATACTTCCTATTATTGATATATTTGTACACATAAGCCTTTGAGTTTTTTTAAAAAAAATTAAACAAAACAGTACTTATGGAGGCTTCTTGAATTAAACACATAAGCCTTTGAGTTTTCTTTGTACAGACGTCCTTGAGACCCATGTAAGAAATGAAATGGATGCTCTAATGAAATGTCTCTGCAGTGTGATTGATCGATCCTGAGAACAAGTGAATGTGAATGTGAACAAGTGAATGTGAACAAGTGCCGTGCAGATTGATTGGCCGAAATGGATGCTCTTCAAGGCATGGAGCATGAGGAGAGCACAAGTGAATGTGAATAAGGGATGAATACTTCACAGAACAGAGCAGTGCTAATTGACATGTGAAGGACTGAGTCACCTCATAATTTGACATACAAGCAAGTCATGGCTTACATTTTAGCTAATGCCAAGTTCTAGCTTACACACAAAGTTGCATTAAATAGTAGCCTTACACATAATATAAAGTTCAAGGCTAACACAGAGGCATACAAATAGTTAGACCACGCTTAAATTGTTTCATGTGGTGCAATCAAAAGGACCATCCACTACACCCTTTCACCTGTCCCGAAACTTGTTAGCAATAAACATAGCAAGCCAATTTAACTTATGCTCAAAGGAAGCTTGTAAATGCTCTACCCATGCGAGGGTTGGCCACCAAATACGCATAATAAATAGATATGTCAGTGGAATCAAATCCTGGAAGGCTATTCACAATGTCAAATAGATCTTCTGGCAAGTCATCATTGGGAGGGGGTTGAGTAGCAACCTTCTCTATAGCACAAGCAAGTTTGTCACCAACACGATTGATTGCACCAATCAGCCCCTCCTCTTCATCTACACTAGTCTTGGCTTTCTTTGCCTTGCTTGCCGATGATGTAGCCCCATGATTAGTAGGAGATCCAGTGGCATCACTTTCACCATTTCCATTCATCTCACTCACACCATTTCCATTCATCTCACCCCACTTTCATTGTCAACATCTTCGTACCTAATGCGAATTAGAATCCTTAGCAAACTTTCTCTGTAGCCATGCTGTTCCCAAAGATGGTTTGCATCTCAAAGATAGTGGAGAAGAGGCTTGTTCAAAAATTCAGCATCACCTTGTGATCCTATAATGGCACATAAGTTATATAGTGGGCAAAAATGAGAAGACAACATATTACTAAAGTTGTTGCAATTATACTGAACATAGCTATTATAGTGCTCATCATCAAGAGTGATTATGCAATTGTTTTCATCCCAACCAAAGAAGACTCAATCTCCTAAGCCTTGATATCTTTGCAAACCTTCTTTGCCATGTCTTCAAATGATTTTTGACTTGCTCACCAGTTTTCATTGTATTGAACTTTTCATTGATAGCTCTAGCACATGTGTTCAAATGGACTTTCTTAAAGCCGAAGATGTCCTAGTGCCACCACCACTAGATTGGCTAGGTGAGTGAGCATGAAAGCAGATCGTGGTGTTGTCCATGTAGCATGACCATTTGTTCCCCACTATCTCATATGGTTCAGCCATGGCCTACCAAAAAATGAATTTTAGCAACCAATATCTCGATACAACTTAATTTCAACACATTATATGTCCATACAAATTAATTCCAACAACAAACATGTCCATACAAATGAATTTTAGCAACCAATATCTCCATACAACTTAATTTCAGCAACAAACATGTCCATACAAATGAATTTCAGTACATAATATGTCCATACACACTTAATTCCAGCAACATACAAATACATAGAAGTAGTACATATTAATTGGCATAATGGTTTTGACGGTCTACCCACATCTGATCAGCAATTTCTTGTCTAAAACCAACCATTGCAGCATGCTCAATTGCTTGGCCAGTTGACGAGCTAGCATGGTTTTGAATTGGCCAATTAGAATCTTGTATAACGAACTCATCATTCCCATCTTGTATGACAAAATTATGAATTATGCAGCAAGCTACAACAATATCTACTTGAGTCGGGAAAGGGAAGAAAGGAGTGGCATCATCAAGAATTTTGAATCTCCTCTTAAGTGACCCAAATGCACGCTCTACCGTCACACGAAGAGATGAGTGCCTAAGGTTGAATAACTCCTTCTCATTTTGCACCGGATTATTCCCCCACTCATTCAAATGGTACCGTACTCCACGAAAGGGAGGCAAGAATCCCGGTTTGGCTCCATATCCGGCATCAACTAGGTAGAATTTGCCTAACATATTATGGACAAGGTGATCACATTTCAAGATATCAACAATTGCCATGACAAAATTGAGTTAGTGATTATTCTATTTACCTTGTGGCACACGAAGGCCATTTTCACGTTCTAAAGCATCCCGTAAAACTAGAGCATCATGTGCAAGTGCCTTCCCAACCACCAAAACATAAGTAAACCGTAGATCAAAATCTACTACTGCCATTACATTTTGAGTTGGATAGGACTTTCTACCACGAAAGGAATGCTCCATATCCTTAGGAACAGATGCTCTTACATGTGTGCCATCAATAGCTCCAACACAATCCTAATTTATGTTCAGTACAATCATAAAAGATTAGGGACTAAGACAAGGTTACATAATTTAAATGTGAAAAGGTAGGGATGAACCTCACACCTTAAAATAAGGATCCCACCGGGGTTTCTCGCTATTTTGGTGGAGTTTGCAATGACGGGGCCTAATTAGTTCCACTCGTAGCTCACCAATTGCACGAAGTACCTTGTTGAAATAGCGCCATCGTTTCTCCGACCTATCATAATTAGTGCCAACTAACCTATTCCTAAGGTTGTGCCCCACTGTATTTAGAAACATAGCAACTTGTTGCTCAACACACATATGAATGGTATCTTGAAGCAACCCACGATCCTAAAAGGTTACAAAACCGAAAGAAACATGCTCTATTAAGTCTAAGCATGTTCACACAAGTTGTATCATCTCTCCAAATTTTTGTGTTTAGGTATTCTAGTCTTATTCTATCTCTTTCCTCAATTGGCCCATAAGTAATACCGACTCTACTAGCACGTCCTTTTCTTTTCTAGACTCAATAATCATGGCCACCATCGACAAGAACATATTCGTAGCAAAGCACAACAAATGATAACCTTGGTCTTCGATCCATCTATTGACCTTCAATGCAAAAAAGAGAGTCAATGATGCAATATTTATTGTTTGCCTTTGTGTGTCCCCAAAATGATGGGTTGCCCTAATGATAGTGTTACTTTCAAAGACGTAGAGGGTCAAAGCAATATGTATAAGGTCGTATTAGTTCTATTAACAACCAATATAATCGCTTAATAATATAAACCAACATTGTCGAATGGAGTATTAGCATTGAACAAGGCCTTTGGAAGATAAGTGCTTACCTGGGAATTCCTATACTACACACGACAATAGCTTTGACAACAATTTTTCGATCATTTTAGTACTAGTAGCCCTAGCGTTGGTATACACCTCGATTACTCACATTGGACTACAAACAATGCATCCGCATGGTGGGTTGCCTTGAAAAACTGTTCCTATGGTTTAAAATCGTTCCTTCGAACAACCGATCATTACACAAAATGGGCAAATTCACCAATGATGGCCATGGTATCATAACCTCGATATCAATGGCTAGTCAAGTTCTTGAATTAATCTCCGCTAGTGACAATTCAACACAAATCAATCATGCAACATTCAATTATTTGTCGATGGTACTATTGCCGCCATTACGGAAAACCAACAAAGCGTATTGTATCACACACTAGTAACAATTCTTAACACACGAAACTTTTGACAAATTAGCTTTCATCATCAAATAGCCTCAGATTTTGAAATGACCGAACAACTTTATTCTAAAGGATAAGATAGCAAAGACATGTGAGTGCATCTTGATGCATATTATCCAAGGACCTTGTCCTCAACCACATTATTTACTGAACAAAAATCATATCCATGGAGCTAGGGTTTCCTTACCTTGGGCAAACCACAGATCCGAAGGAGGGAGGCGTGAGGATGGATCTGGACCGCCGCCGTGAAGACCCGCCGCTAAGGAGGAGCTAGGGTTTCCTTCCTTACCGTCGGCTTGCCGCGCCGCCCGCCGTGGAACCCGCCGTGAAGACCCGCTGCGCCGCGCAAGGAAGACCCACCGTGAAGACCCGCCGCCGTGAAGACCGCGCGCGCAAGGAAGACCCGCCGTGAAGAGACAGAGCAGCGCAGGCGGCGTGCACCGAGGAGAGGAATCGGGAGAAGAGGAGGAGCCGAGGCGCGCGAGGTGCGGCGCAGGAGGCCGGGGCAGCACCGGGGGGTTGGGAATCGGGAGAAGAGGGAGGAGCCGAGGCGCGGGATTTTTTCGGTGTTGCGCGCGCGAGAGAGGGGAAAAGCAGAGCGAGAGGCGCGCGCGGAGCTGAGAGAGAGGCGAGCGGTGAGAGGAATTGCTCTGGATGGCTCGCTCGCTCGGTGGGATGACTCCGTCCCTTCAAAAAAAGGGGATTATCTGGTCCCAGATCTACAAGGAATATTCCTAGTGGGATGTCCTTGACTCTGCTTGTCTCCCATCCAAACACCTACAAAAACAGGTCCATCCCATCCCATCCCACCTTGTCCTTGCAACCAAACACAACCCTATACAACAGTGATCAGGGATCTAGACCTGAGCCTGCTTATTTGGGCTGGAAAAATATAGGTTATAGTTAAAATTGTACTGTAGCTGGTTGAAATTACAATATAACTGATGATGACTTATTTGACGTAATTAAAAAATTTAAAAATAAAAAATAGATTAGTTTATTATGAACAATGCAAACGAATATGAGAAAAAAATAATCAGAAAAAAGCTTTAAAAATTCAAAAAGTTAGAAAAATTTAAAAACAATGAAGAATAAATTAGAAGTTAAAAGCTAAAGTAGAAATATACGGGGCCTAATTAACCCTCTCCTGTCAAGCTGGGGAGTGAGTACAGCCAAGGCTTGCACTGCAGGGGCTCGGGTGGCCCACCACGACGGCCACGGCACCGCAGCGCGGCGCGGAGGACACAGTACGCGATGGCCCACCCACCCCCACCCAAGGCGCGCACGCGCGGTTCCCGAGGCGTGGGCGGGAGTTTAATGAAAAGCAGCGACGCGTGGGGTGAGCCCCAGCGTCAAATCCGCCGCGCGCAGGGCCCCACCCCTGCTGCCATGCCACCTCCGTCCCCGTCGTCACTCTTCCGTTCTCTCAGTCTCACACCCCCCTTTCTGTAGACTCTCTCTTCCGCCTTCTTCCTCTTCCGCTCTCTCGCTCGTTTCTTCCCAGCCCCTACCCCCCTCTCGCCGGCGAAGCGCTCCGCGGGGAAGCCAAATGGCCGCGGCCTCCGCTGCCGAGCCCTTCTCCATACGGTAAGCACGCGCCTCCGCTTCTACATGTTCTGTCTGTTGCATGTGGTTGGGTTTTCTCTCTCTCTCTCTCTCTGTGTGGAGTGTTTCGTGAGCGGGCGCGGCTGACCTGGTCGACTAAATGGCGCAGGGGGTTCGCCGCGAGGATGCGGGCCGTGGACGCGGCCAAGTGCTGGCCATTCGGCCTTGGCGGGGCCGGGGAGCTGCAGCCGGTCGCGCCGCCGCCGCCGCAGCTCCCGCCTATGGACCCGCCGCGGCGGTCACGGTGGTGGGTGCACGAGCTGGCGGCCCAGCGGTCGCGTCTGGCGGTCGGCGCTGCGGGTGGAGAGGCTGCCGGAGGCTGCGGCGGCGAGGGGGGTGGTTTGGGGAAGGGGGCGAAGAGAAAGGGATGTTGCGGTAGTGGCGGAGCCGAGAGGGCCAAGAAGCGGCGCCTGGCGCTCCAATTTAGCTTCTTTTTGAAGAACAAGGTATGGTGCCTTTTCTTTGCTCCTCCTTCCTCGAGTAAATTTTTATTTTGGTCAGTGTATTAGTAGTACTTGTGTTTCCGGGTTCATGTGTTGTTTGGTTGTTGGGCAAGTTAGTAGGTTTTAAGAGGGCCCCAAGCACATCGGTAATGTATGATATTTGCTTGTGCAAATGTAGAAGTGTGTTTGTGCCGGTCACATGAACAGTGGCTGCAATGCGTTGAACAATGCCCACATCAGATGGCAGTGCGCAAAAAACTGGGGACGTTCTCTGGGCATGGGGCGGTAGCCGTTTAATCTGTAGTAGTTCTGTTCTTGGCCTGTTGATGCTAGAAGAGGGCTGTTGGTGCATTTACTTCTGTGTCTACTTTATTCATTGTAAAAAAGCAGCCGGTTGTGACTTAGCTTCTCTAAGTCAGAGAATACGAGCCGGTAGCACACTAGCCCTGTTGCCAAAAAACAGTAGCATTTTTGTATTGGGCCTATTGATAAGATAATTTACCGAACCATGATTTGAAGCGTTGTTAAGTACATGTTCAAGATTTAGGTTTTCCGAGACAAACTGCTATCTGTTAATCCACATTGCATTTCCATAGCTTTAAACATGTTCTTTATTCTTTTCTCCTTGAAAAAGTTTAGCAAAAAAACATTGAAGGTGTATGGCATATAGTATTCCTTGATGACATTCTGTTGAAGAAGATCATTAATAACTAACCAACTAATTGCATAATATTCGTATTTCCCTCATCTAGTTAGCTTACCTTCTTGTTTTCAGCTAACGGTAAGTAAGATGTGTTCATTAACAGGAGAAAACCTCTAAAGCCCAATCAACATCTCGTTTACTTCAACATGTGTTGCATAAGGGATTGTTGAGAAAACGAAAAAATTCTACTATTCATACACGGAGAGAACTCGCAGTGAGAAAGAAATTGCAAGAGCAAGAGATACAGGATCATTTGTCTACCCATGAAAACAGCTTGAACAGCCTTTTCAGGAGAAAGACAGCAAATTCCTTTGTAAATAAGCGAAGCATAAAAGTCGGTAGGTCAACTAATTATCCTCTAAATCTTGGCTGCGAAGTGGTGAAGCATGTTGCATACCCTCCCAAGGATGATATTTTTGGAGATCTACCTCTTTTGGAAAGCTCCAAGATTATGTTTCAGACAGGAGTTGATGAACTCCGTACTGTTATAGAAGATTCCTTTGTAACGAATCAAAGTGGACCAGATGCTATATCAGAAACTGCACCCTTGAAACTAATGCCTGCTTCTGACTTCACAGCACAGACATCATCTCCCCTTGAAGACTTAGTGAAAAAGGAAGGGAATCCTGACAAAGAGTCAACATGCATTTCTGTCAATGATGCAGGAATGAGTGATCCTTTCTCTGCTGGTTTTGATGGTCCGCTAAATCATAAAAGTATCAACATGGTGAAAACATGTCTTGGTGACATGCAGCTGAAATCTACTGATGTTCCCACTTTAAGTTCTTATTCTAATGGGGGACCAAAATCTGGTTCTAGCAACCCTCCACAGGGTTGTTTCTATACGAACACAAACTGCTGTCAGGAAATAAAAAAGCCCGGTACAAATTATGCTACAAGTTCAGCGGCTGTGAGAACCAGAACTGAAGCAACTAAAAAAGATGGAGATGCAGCAGTCGATGGCAAGAAGAACACTGATTTCTCTGGGCCACTGGTTCCAACCGAGTACCACCTTTCATCTGAAGGCAGTGTATTGTCCTCGGCAATATCACAAGGAACTGTCAACACAGGAACTAACACAGATGGCATGTCTTCCTGCAGGAGTATGCCGGCCCAGGAATATGTTCCTACTTCCGGTCCTATTGGTAACTTTGCAAGTAATGTATGCCATGAAAGAAGAAAATATGTGGATACATGCACATCATTATCAATGGAGGACCAGGGTAACTGGTACTCAAAACTTCACCCAGTTTGCACTCCTGCAAGTATTGGTTTGGCTTTTATGAAGCTACCTGGCCTTGAAAGAATGGAGTTCTCAAGCTGCAATTTGAGGACAGGCGAAAATACACATATGAATGGACGATCAGTGAACACAATAAGATGCCAGAAACAGCAACTGGTGAGTGGCGTGACCAATATTATGCAAGGTCAGAGAAAGATTGGTTTCAGCGATTCTCAAGCTGGGAAAAAAGGTCCGGATGGTTATCTGAGACAAGATGTTTATCATTCCCACCAACCCACAGTGCGCCTAATGGGCAAGACGGTCTCAGTTTGTAAGCATAGCAAGGAGCAGAAGGTATCAACTATGGGGAAGGTGTGGACTGACAATAGCATTATTAAAGAAGACCATCTCTCATCAATTTCATGCCATTTGGCCCAAAAGAGATTGTTCCCTTGTCAGGATTCTGCGATACCAAGAGCTCATGTTAATGGATCTTCAGATATTTTGCCGTGGATTCCCAACAGTACTTTATCAGAGGCAAGGTCTACTATCAGTGATGTTCAAAACCAAAGGCTGCAAAGGATAAATAGTGTTTCTTCAACAGTAAAAGATCGCATTTGGAATTCTGGCAGTCAATTTGTTTGTCAAACTGAGGTAAACAAGGCATCCATGATCGGTGCCAACTCCAGGACCAGGCATCTAGAGCTACATCAACCGCCACAGGTGATCAGCATTCCTCAGAATCAACACTCTCACTTGTGCACTCCTGCATCAAGCATGTATAGGGAAGATCACAATTTTGTGGGTCCAGCAGTAAATCAATCTTCTCCTTCCTTTCCGCAATGGGTGCTAAATACGAGCATGCAGGGGAAGTATCAGAAATCCACTTCAATGTCTTATGATGATTCTAGTTCTGTTCCTATTCGCCAACCCTGCGAAGTACCTGGAGCAAAGCTATCTTCCACATCAATCATATCCTTTCATGACTATGGTACAAATAATGCCGTGTCCAGAAACTCTTATCAGGGAGTGCGCCCTTCTCTCCCAACTAGTTTGGCAAGTGATTCTATTTCAACAACTGGCCCAACTTGTATTGGTAGTCTTTCAAATATAGATGTCAGGAAGGGTGCTGCCATTGTCGATCAAAGAAACAAGAGACCAGCTTATGCAGATAATGTTTCACAGCAACCTGCAAAGAGACAGCTTGTAACAGACAAACAGGATTTAGCGACTTCAGTGGTCCCAAACATGAAAAACCATTCACTTGGCTGGTCACTAAATGATGCAGTGGGTCCTCGGATACTTGATTTTAGTAATAAAATAGCAGGACATGCCACGCAAATATCAAGAAATGAAAGGAATAATTTCAGGGTTAGTTCAGGTCCAGTTTCGGTTGTTGAAACAAGGTCAAGGGCTGTAATGTTGGTTGCAGGAGCTAAAACCATGTTGAAGCCAGGTCAAAACCTGAATGATCATTCTAAGCTGCTGTATTCCTCTAAATTTTCAGTTGACAATGGTATTAATTCAGTTGTATTATAGTGGAATGCAAGAAAGAGACAATCGAGTGTCCCTGTTCCAGTTATAGTTCTGGAGTTTTTGGTATTTGAATAGTCAGCAAGGGGGAAGTTGTAATAGCTTTTCTACATTTCTAAACATATTTGTTTAGCAATTACTGGATTAATTCTATTCTTGTAAACTTTTCCGTCCAAATATGTAAGAACTAGCATGTGACCCGCGCATTTGTGTGGATAGATTTATTTCAAAATTTTTAGTATGAAATAGTATAACTTAAATATGTAAGAACTAGCATGTGACCCGCCCATTTGCGTGGATAGATTTATTTCAAAATTTTTAGTATCAAATAGTATAACTTAAATATGTAAACAAATATTTACGTATCTTGTAGACTATTTAGAAATTTACTACATCATAAACATTAGAGATGATAATAGAAACTTAGAAAAAAAATACAATTTGAAGAATGTAATTGAAGTACAAGCTTCATGGATTGAAGTTCTTAAAAAAACTCGACCTACGGAGGAAAGAATCCCCCCGGGCATTGCTTAAGAAGAAGGTCTTCTCACGCAGATCGAGAAAACCCCCGAACCCCTGCTCCACCCTTACACAGCGGCACCATCGCCCGACCTTGTGAGACTACCGATGGATCCTTTGGATCAACGCCTTGGCGGGCCTTAGACTCGTGCTTTGGTGTGGTAGCAAAGCGAGGATTTTCCCCAAGCCTGAAATTCGCTCCCACTGGGAGTCGAACCCAGGACCTGGGGGGTGCTACTCAAGCCTCTAACCATTGGGTTAGAGACCTTTTCGCATGGATTGAAGTTCTTAAAACCGTAAACACCCTTCATCATGTATTGATCATGTATCTTATGCCCATAACTTTCCTTCATTAGTTAACATTTTTTAAAATGTATGCATACACATGTACCTTAATTTAATCTCAAAGTCATGTGTTGATTATATGTGTGATAATCTTATTAGTTTATACGATATTAGAGTATATTGCTTATGCATACATAGATACATTATGAACGACCTACCTTGAACTTATAATCCTTCAAACGTTGACAGCCCCCACCAAACCGTCTTCTATCTCCTATGGCCATTACAACCTTTTTGCTTCAACCTTCAACAATATGCCTAATTCTTGATCGATCTATCTTAGCTGTTACTTATTCTAATATAATCTCTTAGCTGCTATCAATTCCAATACAATATTCCACCACATAGTTATCTTCTGCTTCTTTCAATTATTGCTTAATGCTGACTGTTGCAACATTAAACATGAATATACATGCAACCGTCACTGATCCCTGCTGGGGATACCAACATGCTCTCTCAAGGTGGCCTTAAGTCTATTCTCTATGACTGCACCATTTCTACTACGAGCTCTTTGCTTCTCTGCTTCTGTACGTCCGTACTTCTATTTGTACAGATGCATACACACACATATGATGTTATACGTGTTCGATGTCCCTCTTCTCTCGTGTTAATCACTCCTCTTCTTCAACATTGGCCATCTCGACGCTATGGCTTCCTCACTAACTACAGTGATCTTGCATTTTCACTAATATCAGTATGTTTGTTTTAGTTGTTGTCTAACAATATGGAGAATCTTCTCGCCATAGTAGGTGACGCTGTGCCTTTTACCAGCGATGGCACGGTCTTAGCTACCTGATGGTCCTATATCGTTATAGCTCATCTTCAATGCAAAGCTCCATCTCCTCTTTGCCAAAACTACCCTAGTGTCGAGCTTATTTGGATACTGATTTCTTCAACAATGCTAACACTCACCACTCGTCATCGTGGCCCTTGGCTTCTATGATTCTGGTCTTTCTCTTCAACAATTTCAGCAAGTAGGATGATATTATCCTTATCGAATGGTTAAGGTGGTCGGCACGACATTGTCCTCATCTCCCGTGCCATCGCCTCGGCTCTTCGCTTTCCAGTGTGTCAATGTCTTCTTGTTAGAAAATCGATATCATTATACTGTTTCGTGGTCTCTTTCAACACCATTCGTATTATCCTTGTTATACCTTTTATTTTTGTTAAATATTTCAGTAGCTTTATTGGAGTTCGTATATAAATCAAATTGCTAATTTTATTTAATTTTAGTTATTTAAGGATTTTACTTTGCAATTGTACGGAAATTAAACTGTAAATGTTATTTTATTTTTACTCCCAAATTCAATTATGTTTTGTTGGAATTTGTATACAAATTTAATGGCTAATTTTGTTTAATATTTATTTGGAATTATAGTTATTTAGGGATTTCTCTTTGGAATTCGTATTGAAATCAAATCGCTAATTTTATTATATTTTTATTGACATTTTAAATTATTTTTTGGTTGGAATTCATGTAATATTTGTTTAATTTTTAGTATGAATTTTATTTATTTTGAGATTTTACTTAGAAATCCATATGAATATCAAGTTGATACTTTTATTTAATTTATTTCAAATTTTAGTTATTTAAGGGTTTTACTTTGGAATTGTATGGAAATCAAATTGTAAAGTTTCTTTTATTTTCTATTTCAATTTTCAATTTATTTGATGGAATTCATACACAAATCCAATAGCTATTTTTGTTTAATTTTTGTTGCGATTTCCAGTTATTTAGAGTATTTACTTTGGAATTTGTATTATAATCAAATTGCTAATTTTGTTTTATAAATTTTATTTTTGAATTCATATGCAAATATAATTGTTATTTTTTGTTTTAATTTTTATTCCAAATTCTTTTTATTTTATTTTACTTAGGAATTCATATGAAAATCAAATTGCTAATTTTATTTTTTATTCCGAATTTCTGTTAATTTTTGGATTGTATTTGGTATGAACTTTTTTTAATCTAAACCATTGTTAAACCCACTATGATCAACGGTGTAGATCTTTTTTCCTGATTAACGTGGGATTTTTTCCTTTGAGAGTGAATGTGGTGTTTTTTTTGCCTTTGCTTTGATAATATAATAGATATTGATTACGAAATACATATAATGCCATATCTCACACAAGCACGAGGACATCTGGAACAGTAAAAAGGTGTCACTCCTTGAGGGCATTCTATTCTAACGGTATGTGTTCCGAACCCCTGATGCATCTCAGTTCAATTCTGTAATCTGCGCATTCTTTTGATCCAGAAAGTAAAGCAATCGGTTGCTACTAGTAACGAGAGCTCAGCTCCAAGATTAATGAAATTCTGTAACACAAATTCTCAGCCGTTGCATACTGCTGCAAAGCTGCCTGTTTCACTTTTAGTAACTGTTTGCCTTTCTTTTCCTGGTCTTCAGATTCTAACACTTTTTTGTTCAGCATTTGCAAACTTCGCTCGAATCCTACCTCTTAGGCCCTTTCCAATTGAAAGTGTGCAAAGCTGCAATGAAAGCGTGTTCCTTTTGTAGATTCATCGGTCTTGATTTGAGCTAGTAAGAAGCTCAGTGAGACAATGACATGCTGGGAAAGTACTACTTATTTCAGAAAGCCGCGACCACTCTAAACTCGAACCGGCTACACTTCTGATGCCTCATCTAGGTAACCCTCTGATTGTGCAACCTTGGAAAAGGTTCCTGGCCATGCACGCAGTTGCTTCAGACCATTCCAACTCCATTGGTTCTTGCTTTCCTTCGACCAAGAGTAAAGAAGACTTTGCATCGTATCTGCAAGGATGCCTTTCTTCTTCTCCTTTAACCCCATTTTAAATGCCCCCTACAGAAGTATAAAACCATCCCGTGTATCGCTTGTCATCTACACCGTCGCATAACGATCGAGAAGGAGATCAAGAAACCTCGGAGGTCGCAACAACGTATCATGGGTGTTCTTGGTGCCCTTGCCAGACATTTGGATGCCCTTGTTGGGTAAGCAATGTACTAGCAACAATTGCTGCTCCATGCATCTTCCTGCTGCCGTTGTTCTTTTCCATACGAAATTTCAGCGTTTCATTCTAAAATTCTTGTTTTTCCTATTTTGCTCACAACAGGCCAGGAATCATGCTGCTTTATCCTCTGTAAGTAGCGCATCACTTCTTCAGATAACAATCACCGGCTTGAAAAAAGAATCAGCACTGTGTTCAAATTTCTAACATGGATTTTCTTGAACGATTAGATATGCATCGATGCGTGCGATAGAGAGCCCTTCTTCCCTGGATGATCAGCAATGGCTCACCTACTGGGTGTTGTACTCCCTGATCACCCTCTTTGAGATCTCATGCTGGAAAGTTCTCCAATGGTAAGCATTAGCCATGACCCTCCGTTGAATTCATTAACAAAATGTGTTAAGTGTCCACATACTGAATTCCCAGGATTTCCCCTGCATGTGTTTCAGGTTCCCTCTGTGGCCGTACATGAAGCTCCTCTTCTGCTGCTGGCTGGTGCTGCCCATCTTCAACGGCGCGGCCTACATCTACGAGACGCACGTCCGACGCTACTTCAAGATCGGCCAGTACGTGAGCCCCAACTACAACGAGAGGCAGAGGAAGGTGCTGCAGATGATGAGCCTCGACGCGCGCAAGGCCGTCGAAAAGTTCATCGAGACGCACGGGCCTGAAGCCCTGGAGAAGATCATTCAAGCGGTGAGTTGTTCTGCTTAATCTGCCTTGTTTTTTCAGATCAGCGAGTACGGTCTCTGGTGTTGGAATGGTTTTTCTGATGCGAAGGTTTTTTGCTTGTGCAGGCTGAAAAGGAAGTGAAGAGAGCCTAGTTTAGCTTGTGGTGAACTGAAGGCATTCTTTCCAACGGGGAGAAAACAAAACGGAATGGCCGTTGTGTATTGTAGTATACTTCACCCGTTGCATTATTTGTGCCTTGTGTGTTTGATCTGTTCGTTGCGCTTGGAAAGATACTTTGCTGTATAACAGAAGTTGCCACGACCACAAGATTGAGGAATACAGCTTCATACATATTTGGTGTACAATCATATGAAATGCTCTTAATCTAAAGAATACATTTGCTCTCAATAGATATATCAAACCAGTCTATGAATGAAACCACACAATTTTAGCTGTCCAATTAATTCTGAACACATTCCTTTCTCTCCTCTGAACACGACTGGAAATGCCTGCTCTCTTTCACCCATCCAGGCACCTTATTAGCGTGAGAACGAGAGAGAAAAAAGAGAGACCATTCCTTTTGGAATCAATTATTGTCTATCCGGTACAGACTGATGTGTTCGTCGCAAAAACGCAGATGAATATATGCGAGTGTACAGAAAGAATGCACGACTAGTTAACTCCGATCCATTTCCACCATTGCCCATTGGCGAACGGACTTATATATGTATGTACTGCTGGTCTGCTGGATCGATCACTCAGATGGATGCCAGCGTGCTGATGTCCATCGGGTAGGCGTCGTTGGGCGACTCGGCGCGGTAGGATCGCCGGCCGACGATGATGTTGGCCGCCTCCGACGGGTGGAACGCGTCCCAGAAGATGTGCTGGTCCCTGTTGGCGCACGGCGCCTGGTACGGCAGGCACGTCACCTGCCCGTTGTTCCTGCCCACCCCGCAGCACCCGGCGTTCGTCACGGTGAAACCTGAGAAAAGAACCAAGTAACAATCGTCACAAACACACGCGGCGATCAATCAGATCAATCGTACGAAAAAGGTGCGGTGCTAGCTAGTACGGGCATCACGCACCGTAGGAGGCGGCGTTGGCGAGGATGTCGTCGAAGATGTTGTAGGCGTTGATGAAGGTGAAGTGCGCGCCGGGGAGGGCGTTCATCTCGTCGACGAGGCCGACGAGGCGCTGGTTGAAGATCTGGATGGCGCTGTCGATGCGGTCGACGCAGGTGACGCCGTCGGAGCTGTAGCGCGACAGCTCGTTGGGGCTGCACCCGACCTGGCCCACGCCGATCATGACCACCTTCCGGGCGCCGTAGTTGTACAGCACCTGGAGGTACCGCCGGTAGTCGGCGATGAGCGCGTCGGCGAACTGCTCCGGGTTGTACCGGCTACCGGTGTTGTAGAAGGCCGGCATGAAGTAGTTGTTGAGGTAGTCGTTGCTGCCCATGCCGACGCTGAAGATGCACCGGCTCAGGTGGTCCGACGCCGTGTCCTGGTCGCCCAGGATGTTGATCAGCGTCTGCACCGCCGTCTGGTAGTTCTGCACCTGCCCCGCGAACGGGATCCGACTGCCCTGCACATGTACGTACGCGCCGAGCAATTCATGAATGACACGCATTATATTGGTTGCTATAATGGGATCACTAGTGACTGATGAATACGTGTATATACGTACCAGCTGCTGGCCGGTCTCGGCACGGATTCCGGCGGCGGCGGAGGCGAAGTTGGCGCCGCCGAGGAGCTGATCCCCGCTCGTGCCGGCGTAGGGTGGGATGAAGCCGTCGAAGCCCAGAAGTTGAGCTGTGCGCGTTTGCGCATTAGCACATATGATTAGAAAACGAGTAAACACACAAGTAATGCAGCACGTATCATAATCGGAGGATCATGGAAGTTTGTTGCTGGCGTCCATGCTTTCCGTCCACACTAATTGCACGTACGTTTGTTTGTTTTTAAGTTGTGCCACACGTACCTGTCACGCGACTTTCGTATATACGCAAGTGATTTAGCACATGTAGGAGTACTATGTCTCGGTAGGAATTCAGGAGTTAGGACTTAGGAGTTGGTATGCTTTGCTTTTCACCTGTGACTCCGGGACAATCCATCGATCTAGCTAGTAGGTGCATGTATCTATGTCCACCCCGGCACATCAAATTCCATGAAACGATCACCGAGCATTGCAGCATATACGCTCGTATATACGTATGCCGTGTTGATACCTCCATTATGTGTTATCGTTTTAAAAAGTACAGATAAGAATCATCGAGACCTATATATCTTATCACCTGGCCCAGATATGCATGCACGCATGTCTCATGACAACCATAAACATCGTATATGAATGAGCTACTCTAGTTCTAGTAGTACGTGGTAAACGAACACGACAACGAGCTACGTACCTATTAGCCCAACCCTGCGAGAGCTTGGCAAGCTCGACATGGCTAGCTAGTCACACGTACGTGCGTACGCACTGACGGGCCGGTTTTGCGTGCTTACCGATGACGTCGACGGTGGTCAGGCCGTTGGTGAACCTCCCCGACGGGCCGCTGGGGAAGTCGATGCCGTAGGGCGGGTAGTTGGCGCGCGCCAGCGAGACGATGTAGTTGTTGTTGCCGTTGTCCACGAGCGAGTCGCCGAAGATGAAGTAGCACGGCACCTGGGGGTCGCACCTCGCCACCATCACCAGCGCCGAGCTCACCGCCGCCACCAAGCACATCAGCCGCGTCAGCTCCATGGCAGCTTCTAAATTATGAGAGGTAGCAGCTTGTTGCTGTGCAGGAGATGGATGAGACAGAGAAAGGAGGAGATCTATGGCCGAATGGTGAGCTGAAGAGCACGAGTCGACCACAGGAGTATATATAGGCGCAGGCAGGGGCAGGGTGTGGTACCGCAGGCTGCAGAGATGTGCGCTGGACTAACTCTTCCATGGTCGCAGTTTACGGTGGTGGCCTGGTGGGGCAAGCACTAGTACAGTACCACTGTGTTGAGCTGGGAAGGGGACATATTTTGGAAGCCGTGCATTGAATTGCAGTAACGTGGCCGTGCTTTTCGCTTGACATTTGCGAGATGCGTGATGTGGTAACTCTCAGCTTACTGGTCAGGAAGCTAGCTGCCGCCGTCAAATTTATATCATAACCGTCTGTGTTAATTTATAAATGATTGATAGATATCATTAACGGTTCGTATTAATAACCGTATATAAAAATTAACAGATGATTATTAATACAAATCGTCTGTGATCGTTTCATATCACAGACGGTTTATAGTTGGAATCTTCTGGATACGCCACGTTATATAAATAGCCCCAGCATGGTATCGACAGATCTGTCTTCATTGCGCTGTATTGAAGGAAGTGGTCGGCTTTGGAGAGTTTGGTGAAAACATACCGCTTGTAGATCGATTTGTTCTTGGTGATTAGAGCTTAGTATTTGCTTCTAATAACTTATATGCCTTATAATAGAGAGAGATGATAGCTAGGTTTAGAAAGATGGTAGTTTGCTCTAATTTAAAAATAGTTCAGTACTCCTAATGTATTTTAATATATTCTTACTTTCATGAATAATTTAGATATGGACAATTTATTATTAGGTGAATGACAATTATGTAAGTAGGTAGGTTGGTTAATTAGCTATAATAGCATTAATAATCTAATTTGATATTAATTTGTTATATGCGTAGTGTAGATAGACCGAAGCTGTATGTACACTGAGAGCCGTGTGAGCGAAGAGTACATTAATGACGTGTCTGCTTTTAGAAAAGTGACCAAGAAGGATATGTTGAAGAAGAGGATGAAGTATATATACTGTTCATACATTGATTGTGATAATCTGAAGATGTTTACCAACTTAACGTAGATCGAAACTCACTTGATTCAAAGAGGTTTCAAAAAGGGGTATACATGTTGGACTAGTCACGATGAAGAGAAGATTATACAGGAAGGTAGTTATAACATCGTTGAGGGAAACATTTGATACAATTGTAACCACTCAATTTTGCTTAATCAAATAATCATTCAAATGTATATCATTTAGTTGAGATCTGTTTAATGATTGTCGTATACTATATATGTGATCTGTTTGCTTGTTTTCGGAGGATATGGCTAGCATTTCCTGACATTAGCTGAAAAATAGGAAATAATATAGGTATTTAAACAGATTAGCCATTTGTGATATATCAAGTATTACAAATGTCTATGTCCAAGAACCGTTTGTGATATATAATATATCACAGACGGGTTTTGGTATGAGCCGTCTGTGATACTTGATCTATATTGTAATTATCATAGACGGTTTAAGAGCCGTCTACTTTGATAACTACCTATTATCATATACATATAATTTAGACGGTTCAGAAACTATCTGTGATGCATTTTCGAATAGTCCATGATAAATCTTTCTATAGTAATGCATGTTGGATCTTAGTTCATTTAATTCTCCCGGCCGTGACCAACGCTCAATGAAAGTACATTTTGTAATCACCGCACCGGCGCCACTACGTGCGCGCATGAGCAGTCGTGCAAGTTGTAACGACTATGCTAAGATTCGCTACTGTGAGTAGAGCGGAGTTGTAACAGTTTGTAGATTCAGTGTGGGTACACGCGTGGCATGGTTCGGCCGCTGAGCTATTGAACAGTTTTTACCGTGCTACACTGCTACTAGCTAGCTTTTCTTTGCAGTGTAGGGCAAACAAAGAGGAGTTATTTTAGTTTGGGCAAAAGGCCATTTCTTTTCTAGTACCATCGAACCTACATTTCATATGCATGCCCTGTGTATCAACGCCTTTGGTTTAGCTTCAATTTTTATGCGATGACTAAGCTCTTCGAACAAAGTAAGCAGCTCCTTGATCAGGGAAAGCTCCTGAACTAATCCCATCCAATTTTGCCACAAGCTAAATCCTCCGAAACATGCCCTAGCTAGTCTGTGCATGTTTACCACGCATATCGAATAATGTTGAGCAACTCGAAAGCAAGAACGCTCGCCATACTGGCGTCCTAAACTCATCAAGAGCGAATAATCACAACAACTTTACTCACTACCTGGTGGCTACCTGCAGCTGTGACCTGTGAGTGGGCATGGACACCGGGCCGTGAGATAATGCATAGTAGTTTCTTCCTTCTTTCCCTTTGCACAAAAAAGAGAGAAAAAGCACGACATTGTGGACATTGAGAGTAACTTCCATTAATGGCGGTAGGAGGGAACGTGAGCGCCTTCAAGTGCCAGCGCAGACAATACATCCCCCAAATCATTTTTTCTTGCCGCGCCTGCGTTGCGGCAGTGTGAAGCACTCCGCTTGCCGAGCTAGCCTGCATTTTGCGCCGCTCAAAGCTACTGGCGCACATGACATCAGGGGGATTCGATCTATTGGAATTAAGCAAGAGCTAGCAAAACCTACCACGGCGGTGCTTTACTCGCGGTTGCAGGTACATGCAAGCGGGTGCTCTGCTCTCCTGCCCTGCTTAGTTGCCATGCAGGAGCTAGCAACCAGAGACTCTTTCTTAACATGTCCATTCAGTGATGTAATGCTTGGTCGTAGATATGGGTGGTCGCAAGGATAGGGTTGACATGGCTCTCCCCAGCCAAAGACTAACCAGGCCAGATTGAACAATAAGGCCCTGTTTGGTCGAGCTCTAGCTCTAACTTCTCGCCGTGGGATAATATGGATTATGACATAAGAACAGAGACAACCTTGTGAGTCGCGGACCTAGCCAACCGTATGATTGATTCCAGCAACAGCACTGCGCGCTGTTGGGCTAAACTCTCTCCACATGGAGAAGAAGCCCAAATGTCAGCCCATAAAATTGAGAGCCTGTGAACCGTTAATTGCTCTCGTGATCAACGGTTCAGATGCCTCCTCCTTGGTAAGGGGAAGAAAACCCTAGTTTCCTCCTTTAGCTGCTGGATAGAGGGGGGCTGTAGCAGAGAACAACACACATACCACACAACAAAGAAAAAGAGAAGAGAGAAAAGAAGAAGAGGAGATCTGTTCCAGCTTGAGTGGTCCTGTGCAGTCTTCATCAAAACATCGATCGGAGTACCAAACATCATCAGATCGAGCTCAAACTTGGTTAGTATGTTCTTGATTTGATACTCTTCGATTTGTACATTTGGATTGAAGATTGGAATAGAGGAACATCAAATTTTAGAGCAGTATTCTCAGTTCGGGTTGCAGCAGATTCAGCACTGTATAGTTTTGATAGATGATCTGTTTGGAGGTCCCAATGATGTCCGATTTGGCTGAAATTTTGATAGCTTGTTAAGGACTCGTGAATCCACGTTTCCACAAATTTTCACATGATTGGATCTGTGGTTTGCAAGATATGAACTAATAACTGAAGGGGACAGAAACTGTATCTTCTCTGCTTGGCTGTTAGTATACCTCTTGTTAATTGTGTGTGGTAGTTGATGATGATGCCAAGATTATATCTTGATGATGTTGTTGTTGCTGTGATGTACCTCTAGATGTTCTAGAGAAGACTCCTTGTACCCATTGCTGATTATAGTGGAAGATTTGGGAGTGGGTTATGCAAGTCCTGTGGTTTTTACTCCTCACATCGAGGAGGTTTTCCACGTAAATCGCTGTGTCACTTGTGCATGTTCCTATTGTTAATTCCGCTGCTTATCTGTTGGTTGAAGTTATCCTCATTGGTTCACTATAAGTAAAGGTGCTGAATTTTTTTGTTAATTGTAAGGTTCAGCCCCCAACAAATGGTATCAGAGTTCGGGTTTACTTTGGTAATTGTCTTGCAGTGAAAGATGGAAGTGAATACCAGCAGAATGATATCTTTGAATGGTACAAATTACCAAGCTTGG
The DNA here is from genome assembly GCA_036346575.1 of Dendrocalamus sinicus. Classification (NCBI taxonomy): domain Eukaryota; kingdom Viridiplantae; phylum Streptophyta; class Magnoliopsida; order Poales; family Poaceae; genus Dendrocalamus; species Dendrocalamus sinicus. The sequence continues at coordinate 44,358,019 of CM070641.1, read as the reverse complement.
AAGGGTAAGATGGAGGATTTGCTCTATGTGAAAGAATATTACAAGCCAGTATTTGCCACCGAGAAACCGGATGACAAAACTGATGATGAGTGGAAGGTACTTCACCGTCAAGCTTGTGGATTCATTCGACAGTGGGTTGATGACAATGTGTTAAACCATATCAGTGATGAGACATATGCACGCACCTTATGGCAAAAATTGGAAGAATTGTATGCCAGGAAGGAAGGCACCAATAAGATGTTCTTGATCAAGCAATTGATGCATCTAAGGTACCGAGATGACACTCCTGTGGTTGATCATGTGAATGCATTTCAAGGCATTATAAATCAACTATCTTCTATGGGCATTTCATTTGATGATGAGGTCAGAGCTTTGCCACTATTTGGTTCTTTGCGGGATACTTGGGAGACTCTCAAAGTCACTTTGTGTAATTCAGCTCCAAATGGTACTGTCTCTTGGAACCTTGTGAAGAACAAAGTGATAAATGAAGAGTCAAGAAGGCTTGCTGAAAGGGAGAGTTCCTCCTCACAACATGAGGTGTTGTTCACCGAGTCACAGGGGAGAAGTAAGAGGCGAGGTCCAAAGAATTCAACTGAAAGTAGAAGCAAGTCAAGAATTTTTTTTTCAGATGTTGAGTGTCATCACTGCCATGAGAAAGGACACATTAAAATATTCTGCCGGAAGCTCAAGCGGGAGAACAAGAAGAAAAAGAAGAAGGCGCAGAAACAAGACAGTGACAGTGATGTTGGTCGTATTACTTCAGCGGTTGAAGACATGATGATAGTCATTGCTGAAAATAATGATGGCAAGATTGGTTCCACTATTGAAGAAAGGATCACTGTTATTTCTGATGATACAACTATCAACCTTGTAGGTGATGATGACATGACTTGGATACCTGATAGTGGTGCTACCATACATGCTACATCTCATAGAAGACTCTTCACAAATTATGTTGCTAGTGATTTTGGCATTGTGAAGATGGGAAACAATGATCGTGCTCAAATCATTGGAAAGGGAGATGTGCATTTGGAGACAACTAATGGCACACTATTAATTCTCAAGTCTGTGAGACATGTTGAAGCATTGCGGCTCAACATAATTTCAGTGGGATTGCTTGATAATGAGAATTACTCTAGCAGATTTGAAAATGGACATTACAAGCTCACCAAGAGCAGCATGGTATTTGCAAGAGGTAAAATGATTTCTCTCTTATATCATGTTTATGCTAAACTCTCTAGTGTTTCTATCAATACATTAGAGCAGAATGATTCTTGTGTTCTATGGCACAAGAGGCTTGGGCATATGGGTGAGAAGGGCATGGCTGTGCTAGTGAAGAAGAACCTCCTGTCAGGGATTTTAAGTGTGTAATTGAAGAGTTGTACAGATTGCCTAGCAGGGAAGCAGCACCAGGTTGCTTTCAAAAGTCAGCCTCCTCACAAGAAACCAAAGTTACTGGATTTGGTGCATTCTGATATGTGCAAGATGTCAGTAATGTCAATTGGTGGTGCTAAGTATTTTGTCACTTTCATTGATGATTTTTCTAGGAAAGTTTGGGCTTATCCCTTAAAGTCCAAAAATCAAGTGTTGAATACATTCAAACAATTTCAAGCCTCAGTTGAGAGAGAAACTGAGAAGAAGATAAAGTGCATTCGGACTGACAATGGAGGAGAATACATTGGGCCATTTGATGCATATTGCAAAGAACAAGGGATTAAGCATCAATTCACACCTCCAAGACACCACAATTGAATGGCGTTGTTGAGAGGATGAATAGGACATTGGTGGAGAGAGTTCGATGCTTGTTGTCACATGCAAGGCTGCCAAAGTCTTATTGGGGTGAGGCTTTGATGACTGCAGTGTATCTTGTTAATCTCTCACCATATTATCCTTTGCAGGGAGATGTTCCTAACAGGGTGTGGTACAATAAGGATGTCTTCTATGATCACCTGAAAGTGTTGGATGTAAGGCTTTTGTTCATATTCCTCAAGATGAAAGGTCTAAACTTGATGCAAAGACACGACAGTGCATATTCCTTGGTTATAGCTTGAATGAGTTTGGCTACAAGCTATTTGATCCTATAGCAAAGAAAATTGTCAGAAGTCGTGATGTTGTGTTTGTTGAAGACCAAACAATTGAGGATATTGTGAAAGCAAAGGTGCAAGTTCCTCAACAGAAAGGCATTGTTGATTTAGACCCAGTTTCTACAGTTCCAGCTTCACAACAGGCTGAAGGCGATGTTGCAGATGATGCACAAGACGATGTGCATGGTACAGGTGGTGAGAATGCTCCCCAACAGCACGAGTTTGATGCTGAATTTGATGATCATGATCAACAGCCACTAATACAAGAAATTCCACTTAGACGATCCACCAGAGTTTGTAGACCTTCTAGCAGGTATTCCTCAGATGATTATGTGGTGTTATTGTCTGATGGTTTAGAACCTGAGTGCTTTGTAGAAGCAATTGAAGATGAGCACAAGAAGGAGTGGATGAAGGCTATGCAAGAGGAGATGGATTCCTTGCATAAGAATCATACATATGAGCTGGTGAAATTGTCAAAGGGCAAGAAAGCATTGAAAAACAAGTGGGTCTATAGAATCAAACAAGAAGAGAACACGTCACATCCAAGATACAAGGCGAGGCTAGTTGTGAAAGGCTTTAGCCAGAGGAAAGGAATTGACTTTGATGAGATCTTTTCTCCGGTGGTGAAGATAACATCCATTCGGGTGGTTCTTGGTATGGCGGCTAGTCACAACTTGGAGGTTGAACGAATAGATGTGAAGACAGCCTTTCTTCATGGAGACTTGGAGGAAGAGATATACATGGAGCAGTCTGAAGGGTTTGTTAAGAAGGGCAAAGAAGACTATGTGTGCAAGCTGAAGAAAAGTCTTTATGGCCTGAAACAAGCACCAAGACAATGGTACATAAAGTTTGAATCTGTTATGGGGGAGCAAGGCTACAAGAGGTGTAGCACAGACCATTGTGTGTTCTTTCAGAGATTCTCAGGTGATGATTTTATCATCTTGTTGTTCTATGTTGATGATATCTTGATTGTTGGCAAGAATGTCTCTAGGATTGCAAAGATGAAGAAAGAGTTGAGCGAGTCCTTTACTATGAAGGACATGGGGCCAGCAAAGCAAATTCTAGGTATAAGAATTGAGAGGGACAGAAAATCCAACAAGTTGTACCTTTCACAAGAGAAGTACATTGAGAAGGTACTTAAGAAGTTTCATTTGGACAATGCAAAAGCCGTGAGCTGTCCACTTGCAGCTCATTTTAAGTTAAGCACCAAGCAATGTCCTACTAATGAGGTGAAGAAGGAAACGCATAATGTTCCATATGCCTCAGCAGTTGGAAGTTTGATGTATGCTATTGTTGGACCGAAATGGCGACAGAGGGGGGTGGGGAATGGCGCTCTCAAAAAATAAAATTCGCCCCTCCAGATACCACACTTAAGCTTCTTCTCCAATAGCTATGGAAGCTATGAAGAAAGAAGAAAGACACTACTGGAAGACACAGCAACAAGGCTAAACCAGATCCAGAAAGAAACAGTCAGGAAAAATAATTTCTGAACAGGTCAGACTGCAAACGGTAGTACCGCTGGGACGAGCGGTAGTACCGCTGAGCCAAGCGGTAGTACCGCTGAGCGGTAGTACCTCTCGAGGAGCGGTAGTACCGCACGAAGAATTTCAGCAAACAGGATTTTCAGAAATCTGAGAAATTTACAAGGATTCTTGGATTCTTGGCTTGGGAAACTTTGAGGACAGCTAGGAAACACTCCCAGAAGAAAAAGCCAGAGCCAATATCGAGAAACCACTCCAAGAAACAAGAATTTCAGATTTGGGTAAAAATATGAAATTTTGCAAGAACCGAGTCAAAATCCAAATTAGTCCTCAACCTTTGATCCTTTGGCTATGAAATTTTAAGGATAGCTAATTAATAGTCTCTGGACTCTCCATGCCAAATTTCAAGCCACCTCGCAAAGGGAAACAAGAACAACACCAAAACCCTAGAAAGGCAAAACATGAATAGGGGAGGCTCAAAAACGAAATTTGAAATAAGAGATGGGTTTTTGGGAGAAACGCAAAAGATCAAGAATCACCCAAAAAGAAGAACGAAGGAAGAACAGAGAGCAGGGGAGAAAACTTCAGATTTCCATTCATTGAACCAAAAGGATACAGAGGAGTCCAGATACGCATGGACATTAGAACCATGGATGATTACATGGATTTACCACTCAATCCTCTCCTTTCCCCCTCAATCCTCAAGATCACCAAGAGCTTCACATGCTTCTTGGGAGGAACACAACACAGAGAAGGAACTACAAAGGAGACATGAGTACAGACACCTCTCTGCCTCTCCTACCAACCCTCAACAACTAAAGCCTAAAGCCAAAACAAACTCTCAAAGCCTCTTTTGACTCTAGCAAACCCTAACTCTCTCCCAAAGCCATGGGGAGGCATGCAGCCCCCTCCACCTATTTATAGCGCTTGGTTAACGGGTCTCCACCCCGTTACGCCCGCTAAATCCAACGGAGCCCGCTCCCGCTTGTGTAGCCTTGCAAATTTACCGATTCGCCCCTCGTGCACCTTCCGGGAAGCTTCCGCGCTCCTTGTTGTCCATGACTCGTAACCACATCGAATCTCCGCCGTCTTCGACACATCCGACCGTTCTGACCACGACACCTCCCTGTGTCTAGTCCGGTCACCTCGTGTCTCACCACGACTCCGCCTCGACGTCCTACAGTCACACAGACAAGAAACACGTTACATAGCACTGCTCGATACATGAAAGCATAAATAGCATAAGCACATCATACTTATTCATGACGAAGTCCAAACCTGTCAAATCATCGGAATATGCAACCTAATCCCATACGACCAAGTTTGACCAAATCCGACCGAGCTCGTTGCACCGCGCAACGACATGGTCCGACCACACAATCCAAACTCGACTATCCTAAACCTTTGTCAATTACTCATCATTCACATGGAGTCACGACCACATGGTCTCTCAATCTCCCCCTTGATGAGTATATTGACAAACGCAGAAAAAACATGAAGTTGAGTTTGAGCAAGAAGTCAAACATGATACAAAGGAAGAAAAAGAAGCTAATGACTATATCGACAAAAGGAGCAAAAGAAAGAACAAGTTTTCCTCAAAGCTCCCAAAATGGCTTTTTCTACCACTCTTCTCCCCCTTTTTGGCAATAAACACATCAAGGATGCAAGGAAGAATATGACATGACATTGGATGAAATGGCTGAAGTTTGTTTATTCTAAGCATTTAGAGCCATGAGAATTATCCAAAATGACCATTAAGAATTACATCAAGCCATAACTCGATAGAATGCTATCTAGATCATGACAGGATATGTATAACCAAAATAGATGACAATATGAAATTTAGTGCAATTTATGAATATGTCAAGTCATCCATGATCAAAGTCTAGCTAGAGGTATCCAAGGATGATGTAAACCATGTCAATAAGCTAAACGGAGCCAAGAAGCTAGTATTGAGCCTAATTAGAGTGCTATAAGCTCAAGAGTGAAACAATTGTTTAAGTACTTGGTTCTTTTTGTGTAATTAAGCAAATTGAGCACATAAAACATTGTCTTTTTTAAAGCTCATGATCGTTTTCAACCTAATTTTTTATTATGTGCTAGATCTCAAGCCTTATGCGACTACTCCAAGCAATAAGCTTAAGAAGATAGTCTAGGTCATCCAAAATTCCCCCTGAGTTCATGCCTAGTGCAATGACAAGCCGTCTCATGAGAAAGAATTGGTGAGATCAGTTTTTTTTCGCACAAAAGATATCTTTTTGCTTTATAAACTTGTTGTACTAACTTATGCATCACCAAGAGACTAAAATAGCTCAATTTAAGGCTCAACAAAGATTCAACGCTCAACTAAGCCTATTTGACATGACATGAATCATAAAAGGATAGCTCAAGAAAGACTAGACTCAAATGCTAGCATGACAAGTTTTAATTCAAATTGAGCAATTTTAAATTAACTTATCATGGCAAAAGCTAGTCTACACATATGAAGTCATGATAAATCTAGCAATTAAACACAAGTCATGGCAAGATGTAAAGTGATGTAAACATGTCATGAAAGGATAATAATCAAGGCTCAATGTAGATATTTACAATGCAGAATGACATGCAAGAAATCCAGCTCCCCCTCAACGTGTGATGCAACTTTTTAGTTTAAATTGAGTTATGTCAAATTTAAGCTCCAGAAGCTCCCAAATGAACTCCCCCTGAACCAAAACAGTAAATCGAGAAGCTGGGAAAGAAATTCGAAAGGACAGTCCTTAAAGCATAGACAAGATATAGAGGATACTATGGCTCAGACTGACTCTCATCTACCCCAAAATGACTTGAGGACTATCAGCTGGTCTACTAACAACCTAGGGAGCAAACACGTACCCTGTCTACCCGAGGGTGGCCCAACCCTCGCTAGAACCCACAAGAAGTGAGTAAGCTCAACCTAGAGAGAAGAGAGACAGCTAACAAGCAGCATCCTAGAGTCACAAGATAAGAGCAAGAAGTCTAAACGCTAGACAAGAAGACCACTCTAACCTACGTTAGAAGGACTATCCCGAATGTACCCAAAATGCAATGCAACAGAAAGGAGCAAGAGCATAGTTAATATAATAAAGCAGTAAAGCACAGAGCTCCCCCTCACAACAGTCCATAAGGACAGACCACCCCAAGCTCTCCCCGTAGAACTGAAAACCTAGAGCTATCCAAAGGCTTAGTGAAGATATCGGCTAACTGGTGGTCACTCTCTACAAACTGGAGCACAATGTCACCCTTCTCCACATGGTCTCGAAGGAAGTGATATGGAATATCAATGTGTTTGGTCCGAGAATACTGCAATGGGTTCTTAGCAATGTTAATCGCAGAAGTGTTATCACAAAAGAGTGGAACACTGTCGATAACTAACCCAAAGTCCCGCAGGGTCGAGACCATCCAAAGCACTGGCTGCGACAGAACGCTCGGCCTCTGCGGTGGGTGTGCAACACTGCATCGCTTTCTTGAAGACCAAGAAACGAGAGAAGTGCCAATGAACTGGCAGGTGCCCGAAGTGCTCTTCCTATCTATCCTACAGCCGGCAAAGTCTGCATCCGAGTAGGCTCTAAGGGAAAGACAGGAAGAGGAAGAGTACCAAATACCATAGTCAATGGTAGCTCGAAAGTACCGAAGAATGCGCTTCACCGCCTGGCGGTGAGATACGCGAGGAGAAGCCTGAAACCGGGCACAAAGACACACAGCGAAGTATATGTCCGGTCTCGAGGCGGTGAGGTACAGGAGGGAGCCGATCATACTACGATACTCCTTCTGATCAACTGGCTCGCCGTCCTTATCTGGGTCAAGTGAGGCAGAAGATGCCATGGGAGTTGACACATGCTTGCCATCACTCATGTCAAAGCGTCTCAGGAGGTCGCGAGTGTACTTGCCTTGATGCAAGAAGGTACCCTCCCGAGTCTGCTTGATTTGGAAGCCAAGGAAGAAGGTCAACTCACCCATAATGCTCATCTCAAACTCAGTGCTCATGACAACCGAGAACTGGGAAACGAGAGCATGGGAAGAGCCGCCAAAGATGTTGTCGTCCACATAAATCTGGACGAGCAGAAGATCAGTGCCATGCCGGCGAATGAACAAGGTCTTATCCACCTTACCCATCTCAAAACCATGACTCAACAGGTAGGACTTAAGCCTCTCATACCAAGCTCTAGGGGCCTGCTTAAGTCCATACAATGCTTTGGAAAACTTGTAGACATGGTTAGGGTATTTGGGGTTCTCGAAACCTGGTGGCTGTCTCACATAGACTTCTTCCTCAATGAAGCCATTTAGGAAGGCACTCTTGACATCCATCTGGTAAAGCTTGAAACCCTTAGAAGCTGCAAAGGCAAGCAGGATTCTAATGGCCTCAAGTCTAGCTACAGGGGCAAAAGTCTCCTCAAAATCTAGACCCTCAACCTGGGAGAACCTCTGAGCTACCAGTCTAGCCTTGTTTCGAATGACAACTCCATCATCACTCTGCTTATTCTTGAACACCCACTTGGTCCTAATAACATTGTGACCTCGAGGGGGCTCAACAAGTGACCAGACCTTGTTTCTCTCGAAGTTCTCTAATTCCTCATGCATGGCATTCACCCAAGACTCATCAGACAGAGCATGACAAATGTCCTTGGGCTCAAAGGAGGCAACAAAGGCAGAATGGAGACAGAATTGAGACACGCCAGATTTTGAACGAGTGACTCGCTCAAGCAGGTCTCCAATAATCTGCTCAGAAGGATGAGCTTTTTGGATATATCTAGGAGGTCCAGGATGAGATGAAGAAGTGGCCTCTACCTTGTGAGCTGACGAGGTAGGAACAGAGCCACTAGCTCCAGAAGAAGCAGAAGGCATGGACTGATCGCCTCGAGGTGCGGTGGAAGAGGGCACTTCAAGGGGTGGATGAGGGACTGGATCGGGTAGACAACCCTCATCTCCATCGTCCTCATCATCCACAAAGATGGGCTCAGACTACTCTAAGGAACCTGAGATATCAGGCCTAGTCCCCGGACTGGCCTCGTCGAAAGTCACTTCACAGGTCTCTACCATTTTGCTAGACTCGTAGTTCCAAACCCGATAAGCCCGTGAAGAAGTCGAGTAACCTAGAAAGATGTCATCACAAGAACGTGATTCGAACTTGTCTAGGTTCCCGGACTTCAAAATAAAGCACTTGCAACCAAATACACAAAAATGAGATACACTGGGCTTTCACCCATATCTCAACTCATAAGAAGTGCGGTGCAAGTGTGCCCGAAGAAAAACTCGATTAGAAACATGGCACGCGGTGGCTATAGCCTCAGCCCAAAACTTCCGCGGTGTAGAGTACTCATCGAACATCATCTTGGCCATCTCGACCAAGGTACGGTTCTTCCTCTCCATGACACCATTCTGCTGTGGGACGTGCGGAGAAGAGAACTGGTGCTCTACACCTGTCTCATCACAGAACCTCTCAAAGTAGGAATTCTTGAACTCCGTGCCATTGTTACTGCGGATCGCTCGTAAGGCACCCGGGAGCTCAACAGAAAGCCTACCGAAAAGACCTCAAAAATGTGTAAACGTCTCATCCTTCGAGGCTAAGAAAAACACCCAAGAGTACCTCGAGAAGTCATCGACCATGACAAGAACATACCACTTCCCTCCTGCTGACTGCACTCAAGCTGGTCCAACTGTGTCCATGTGGAGCAGTTGTCCCGGTGCATCGGTCATAGTAACTGTGACCGGAGGGTAAGAAGCGGCAACCATCTTGCCGTGCCGGCAAGGAGCACAAAGTTGATCTTTGACCATCTTGAGCTTTGGCAGACCGCGAATGAGGTCGTGGCCGCTAACTCGGGTCAAATGGTCAAATCCAATATGACCAAGTCTCCTATGCCAGAAAGAAAGGTCGCAGGACTCAGAAGCAACTAAACACCTGAGAGGATCACCAGAAGACTCAGAAAAATTAGCACGAAAGATCCTCCCAAAACGAGAAATCCCGCAAACCAGACTACCCGAAGAATCAAGAATTTTGCAAGCATTTTTCTTAAAGCTCACCTCGTAACCGTCATCGGTAAGATGAGAGACTGAAAGCAAATTATACTGCAGCTTACTAACCAAGGCAACATCTCTCAAGATAAAAGAGTCATTTACGCGCACTGTACCTTTGGCGATGACGCGCCCAGATGAAGCATCCCCGAAGGTGATCGTCTCATCACCCGGAGCACGGGCTAGGGAAGAAAACCAACGGGAGTCTCCGGTCATGTGACGTGAACACCCGGAGTCTACAAGCCAAACCTTTCCCTTCCCTGCCCGGCGAACCTGAGTCAAACAGAGAGTAAAGTCTCAGTACTGGGGTAAATCAAGAGTGATTTTGGCACCCAATACTGAGTAACACGTCGAGCAGATGAAGTAGTCAAACACGACTGACCTCTATCTACCCTACGCTCTCTGTCACTCAAAGAAGCGAAGTTCGTGAGCGCACTGAAGGCGTTGTTGGGCTTGAGCGCTCTGAAGAGCGAGTCAAGATACCAGCAACATGCTGATCACGCCGCGGGTAGCTATCTCGACGGGGGAAACGAGATCTACCCTCAGGACGACGGAAGTCACGACCAAAGGGAGCATGAGAACGAAAACCAGAAAACTCGAAAAAACCAAGTCCTGGATGCTGCCCAAATCCATCAGCTGAAGCAACCCTAGACCTCGTGTTGGTCTTAGGTGCACTCAAGGTCTGGGGCTGACCCTGAATACGCCTAAGAGACTCAACACGGTCTCTACGCGCGATCTTGGCACGCCTGAAGCATCGATCGATTAGATGTCCATCCTTCTGACAGAAGGTGCAATGATACTTCGCCTTCTGAGGGGCAGAAGTAGCATGAGATGGCTCCGCCTTCTGAGAGGCCGAAGCTGCAGGTGGACTCACCTTGCCGTCAGAAATCCCTTGGACAAAGCCCGCAGACTTGAATTTAACTTCATCAGATCTGGGCTCAACCTCGATCACACCTCCTACTATGGGTCTGAGAATAGCATGTGGATGCTTCCTAATGTCCTCATAGAAATCATATCCTATATCTTGATTAAACTTGCAAATCTTGAACTGATCTAGAATAAGATTCAACTTCTTCTTTGTAACATCCCAAATTTTTGCTAAAATAAAAAATTAAATAAATAATAAAAGTGGAATAAAAAAACTTTAAATTAAAATAAGTATTTTTGTGCTTAAAGTTCAAAGTTGGATTTGCCTTGAATTTCTGTTTTTGAAAAAGCTGGATTTGAAAAGCATTTTAAGAAAAACCTTAAATAAAATGATATTTTGATTTTACATAAAAATCTTATGTCAAACTAAATATTTGGAGTTATTTGGCCTTTATTTGGTTTCCTGGATTTTCTGGAGTTTTAAAATGTATTTTTGAAGTTAAAAAGTATTTTAAAATATGAAAATTAAATACCAACATTAGTTGGAAATATTTTTATTAAGTCCAAAATGTCTCCAGGAGATTCTCTGAATTTTTCTGAGATTTTTGGAATTTATTTCATATTTTTTGAGGCTTATTAGAATTCCTATGCTTTTCTGAAAACCCAAAAATCAGAAAATAAAATAAACCCAGCCCCCTCCCTCCGGCCGCCACGTGGACGGCCGGATCCTCGCCACGCCACCCCGCCAGCCGGCCCATCCGCTCGTCCGCTCCTCCTCTTCCCCGGGCCACCCGATCCCGCCCTTGGCCGCGCGGCCCAATCCCCGCCGCCCGCGCCCTCTCTTCGCCCTCCCTCTCTCTGCGCCTCTGGCCCCACCTGTCGGCGCCCCTCTCCTCTCCCCTGTTTCTCTGCCGACCGGGCCCCACCCGGCAGCCTTCCTCGCCCCTTCTCTCTCTGCAGCCTGAGCCCACCGGTCAGGGCCGTCTCCCCCGCGCCTCTTCTTCCACCTCGCGCCGCCGCCGCCCGCAACCGCCTCTTCCGCCCTTTTCGTGCCAGCGCCGCCCCCACGTCACCTACTCTCGTGCGCCACCCCCTCCCGCACGACCCGCGCCCACGCACCCACCTTCTCCCCGCCTTCTCCGCACCCACTTCCCCCCGAATCGCCCGCAATCGCCGCGCCCACTCCTCCACGCCGGCGAGAAATCCGCGCCAGCTCGCAGCTCCCCGCCCCCTATAAAAGCCACCCCGAGCTTCACCCCTCCTCACCGCATCTCCCTCCGCTCCTCCCATCCTTTCCCGTGCGCCGGAGCTCCCCCGCAGCGTGCGCTTCTGCCTCCGCCGCCGTCGAGAAGTTCGGCGAGCAATCGCCGCCTCCTCGCTCTCCCTCGCGCCCGGCCGACGGCAACTCCAGCTCCACCGCGTCGCCCCGGTCACCCTTCGCCTCTCGGCCGCGCCTCGCCGCCACCGGACCGCTGTTTCCGCCGACGTCCGAGCGCCACCGCCGCCCCTCCTCACCGCGGCCACTCACCGCCTCCGATAACTCCCGCACCCACCGCCGTGCTCCCCGTCGCCCCCTCGTTCCCCTCCGCCCCTCGCCAACGGCCGCCGCTCGCCGGAGCGCCGGCGAGGCTCGTTTCCCCGTGTGCTCCCCGGCCGGCTGCCCATGTGGCCGCCTGGTGGCAGCCACCTCAGCGCCACGCGGCGCCTCCTTGCCCCGTCAGCGCCCCGCGCCATCTTGGCCATCCCCACCCTCCGTGGGCTTGGTCCATGGACCATGGGCCCACTATCAGCCTCTCGGCCGACTTTTCAATTGAAAAATAATTCGGCCGAAATTCAAAATCCCAGGGCTGACGAAATGCTGATGCCATATATCCCTTTTTCAGTAGAAAAATAATTCCAGAAATTCCTCTTTTTCCATTTTCCCTCTTTTCAATCTTCCCGGAGCCTGTTCTCCTTCGTTTTAACTCCGATTTGGCCCATTCAAATTTCTAAATTCATCAAAAATTCCCCTCTACCCATTCCTAGCCTCAATTTGAATATTTGAAGTCAATTTGAATTTATTTTGAATTTATTTGAATTTGGTGGGTTATTTTGACGTGTAGACTTCGACGATTCGGGAGATTTCTTCGACGAAGATTCGAGCCAATTTGAAGAGCAAGGCAAGTCACCCTCCTTGATCATGTTGATCCCAGTTTTCAAAATAAAATTATGTTGATTTAAACTATATTGCATGCATATTTTTATTCAGCGTATTTCAATTCAGTTTTAAATTTAGTTATTGCCTACTTGTTAATCCCTCCATTGAATTTGAATTCCTCAATACCTTGTCACCCTAGATTCAAACTCTAGTTAATACATTAGTGTTGGCTAGAGAGTTTATTCAAATGCTTAGCCCTGCGAAGTTATATTATTTGGTTTTGGGATACCTTTTCACATAAAATGATAACCCTGTTTACGTAAAATGATATGAATTCTTGACTTTAGTGAGTCAAGGAGGTTTATGAAACTATTTTGAAAACAAACATAAAACTGGTTTAGACTTAGGCAATTGGTTAGAATGGTGGGTGCAGGCATGCCCTGTTGGTTGGAGCCGCAGTGGTTGATTGTCGGGCACAGGGGTATGTGGTTGGGCCTGAGCCGAGTTGTAGGTTGAAAGTGAGCGTGGTTGGTGCCATGTGAAGTCTCACTTGGGCGAGCGTGGTGAAGCCATGAGAAGTCTCGTCTAGGCTCAAGAGGGGTCCGTGCAGTGGATTCTTCATCGGGTGAAACCTTAGAGTTGGCTCGACCAGGTTGAAGGCTTTGCATTGTAAAGGCCTTGTCATGACTCCTTGCCGCACACCTAAGGAAGTGTGTAACTCGCGTGGCACAAAAGGATGATCGTGTCTTGTGGGTAAAGCTGTACAACTTCTGCAGAGTGTATAATCTATCCTGGATAGCCGTGCCCACGGTCATGGGCATGCTGAGTAAAAGTTTTTAATGGATTAGGTTTTGATTTTCAAAATGTTTTTGAAAACCTTGCGGATGGATGGAATCCGTGAGAGATTGAAATCTGGTGAATGGATGGAATTCATCAGAGTTGCGCAGTGAAAGCGTGTGGATGGATGGAATCCATACATGAGCTTTTGGAAAAGATGGTCCGGGTGGGATGCCCGTGGATAGGTTGGTGTTTGGTCGGAGCCTGCACTGACGGTATTATTTTCAATTACAAGTAATGTTTTTACTTACTGTATTAAATTCTGCGATTTCAATCTATCTATTGTATTTCTTAAATGCTGTTTTATGCAAAATAACCCTATAAGCCTTCCATTGAAGTCTTTATCATTATGTTGCATTTTCACGGGTGATTTGCGGAGTAAAGTTTGTACTCACCTTGCTTTTTCCACCCAGAGAAGGAAGACGTCAACTACGGTGAAGATCTGGACGAGTAGGCCGCGTCTTACTGTCGTTTGCCTGTGGGCAGGCTGGGGCTTCGCTTTTATCAGTTTGCTTCCGCAGTTATTTCCTTTATTTATTTGCCAATGGGCGTTGATGTAAGACTTGGCCATAAGGCCGTACCTTTTATTTAATATAATCAGTCATTTGTGCTTGGTATATATCTTTGTTGTTACTGTGTGCACTAGCTGATCCTGGACTAGTGCGATTTACACAGAGGATCCAGGAGTCGTTACTCCGGGTTCCGACATTCTTGCCACCTACAAACCTCTCGAGAGTGTTCATAAGATACTGACACTCCCGAAAGAGAGAGGTGCAAGAAGAGTAGGGAGAAGAAGAGACAGCAAAAGGTAAGGAAGCAGAAGAAAAACCAACAGTAGAGGAAAGAATGGCTTGTGCACGCACAGCCGACTCTGAAGGGACAGTCCTACTACTAGCCAGTTGGTTCACGACACTAAGCGTCTCCACCTTACCCTAGGGCTTCTCCCCCTCAGCAGCACACACATCACAAGCAGAAAATGGCTTCTCTAGTAAGTCCTTAGTTAGCTTCACACATTTTTCTTCGAAAGAAATCAAATCAGATTTTAGTTTGTTACAATTAATGCATGGTGAGCTAACAGGGTCCTTAGAAGCATTTTGAGCCAACCTATTGTTGTCATCAACTAAATCTTGAAACTGTTTGGAGACAGCTTCAAGCTCAGCAATAAGCTTGGGACAATTCACACAAGAAATAATAGGCTCAAGAAGAAAATCTTGTAATTCAGCAATTTTATGATCTGCCCGTTTTAGGTTCATCTTCAGATTATTGCAATTTTCACAAGACTCGGGCAGATCCAGAAGCATGGTATAAAGACCTTTAACAGCGTTGTCCTTATCCTCACATGAGGTGCATGCAATAGTCTCGACAGAAGTAGATGAAATAGGCGCTACTCTACTCATCTCAAGCTCAGCAAGAAGACTAATATTCTCCACCTTAACAATATCAAGTTCAGAGGACAGACTATCATGCGAGGTCCTTAATTTCTCCATGTCACCCAACAAAGCACAGCAAGTATCACAATTAGCACTAGAGGGAGCAGGTGTAAGAGCAATAATATCTTGTGATAATTTATCTACTTCCTTCTCTAACTCAGTACACCTAGCCCTAGCTCTAGCATGAAATCCACCTAGCTTAAGAAAAGCATGATTGAGCTGGTCGTAGGTGGGACATACCTCGTCTGAGTCGGAGTACAGCTCGCTGTCGCTCAGTTCGCCCTCAAGGGCCATGAAGCACATGCCGAAGAAGTCATCGCCGCCCTTGGGGTCTTGGTCACCCTCCCGTCGTCGTCGCTCCATCCCTCCACCTCACTGAGGTCAAGGTCGTCGAAGGCGGTGAGGACGCGATGGAACAGCTTCTTGGCTTTGCCAAGGTTGCGGGTTCTTCTTGCCTTGTGTAGGAGCTGGAGGCTTCTTGTTGCGGTTCTTGTCGGTGTAGTCGATCTTGCCCGAACCGCCGTAGTCGTTCTTGCTCTTCTCCAGCTTGGGGCAATTTGCCCGAATGTGGTTGGGGCCACCACACTCGAAGCAAATGACGGGTCCTCCTCTCTTTCTGTCCCTCCTCCCCTTGTAAGCATGGGAGAATCTTGAGCAAGGAGGGCCACCGCTCATCCGCAGTCGCTCTAAGCGATCATCGCTATGTCACAGAGAGCAGCAAGGGAGAATCCGCAAGAGGACTCGGAAGAAGAAAGACCAGAAGCCAACGTGGGATCGGTGACTAACGCCATCGACTGTGACTTCGACTTGCGAGAGACAATGCCAATCTCGTGAGTCTTGAGGCGCGAGTACAGCGCATCAAAATTCAAAGTCGAGAGGTCCATAGT
Source organism: Dendrocalamus sinicus (assembly GCA_036346575.1). Classification (NCBI taxonomy): domain Eukaryota; kingdom Viridiplantae; phylum Streptophyta; class Magnoliopsida; order Poales; family Poaceae; genus Dendrocalamus; species Dendrocalamus sinicus. Next base: position 44,342,269 of record CM070641.1, on the reverse strand, counting down.
GTCCTTGATGGTAGTCACCTTCATCTCCCAAACGCGAAGATCGAGTGCAGCGAGCATCTGTCGAGTATTATCCGAGTCGGGGTATGTGAGACCGACCGCTCGGAGGTTGCTCAGAATCTTGTGAAAATGCGCAAAATACTCATCAAGGGACTCGCCAGCGAGCATTTCAAACTTGTTGTAATCCCGCTTGAACTGGTCCTGTCGCACCGTCTTTATTTGGGTGGCGCCCTCATGGTAAGCATCAAGGGTCTTCCAAATATCGAAGGCGGACGAAAGATGAGATATGCGGTCAAACTCGCTACGACTCAAGCCCTGGATTATGATGTTCCTTGCCTTAGGGTTTGCCTCAACATCATGCATATTTCCAGCATTGATGTTCTCATCGGCAGAAACAACAAACCGGACCTTGACCTTGCGCCAGATGCATGGGCGGATTCAATGGTATTCCTGGGTATTCCCGGGAATACCCAACTTTGGTGTAATCTTTAGTATATATGTATGTATACTTATATATAAATGTATAATGATGTATATTTTCGCTATTCTAGCCCACGGCCCAAAAATAGCCTATTGGCTGGCTCCCATCCTCTCCGAGTGCGGCGGCTGCCTCCCGATTCGAATCCCATTCCCAAACCCTAGCTGCGGGTCGTTCGATTCGCGGCGTTGGCGCTGACCAAGCTGAACGAGCTCCACCACTACCAGCGCCGCCGCGAGGACGCCGTGAACTCTCTCGCCACGAGGCCGATAGGCCGCCAGCCAGGCTCTCTCGCAGTCGCGGTGTGAGTATCCCCGTCGAGGATAACAAATTTGCAAGGTGAGTTGTTGAGTATTGAGTATTGACTTGTACGCACAACGCACTATTGGTTGATGGTTTACTGATTTAGAGTCATGTACAATTACAACGCTATTAGTATTGGTTTGCAAAATGAAGAACAAAACAAATCGGTTGATTTGAGGACTTTGTGGGATAGAGCAAGCAACATTATAGTATTTTGTAAGTTCTCTTTATTACTTATTAGTTTGTTTCATGCATATCTTAGAGCTGAACAATTTGTTATTTGACTATTTTTGTGACTTTAATTATCGATAACGCACTACTCGAACTATATTTTAAATCTATGGATTGGATTTTTTTTATGTGAGAGTGGGAATACCCAAGGTTAAAATCCTGGCTCCGCCACTGGCCAGATGGCGTACACCTGAGCCTGGATGTATGTCTCCATTCGGCTCTTCCAGAAGGGGTAATCGATGCCATTGAAAACGGGCGGCTTGGTGGAGTCTTGTCCGTCGCCATGGCTCTAGAGACTGGTTAAGATCTATTGAAAAGAGCTAACCAGCTCTGATACCAATTGTTGGACCGAAATGGCGACAGAGGGGGTGAATGGCGCTCTCAAAAATAAAATTCGCCCCTCCAGATACCACACTTAAACTTCTTCTCCAATAGCTATGGAAGCTATGAAGAAAGAAGAAAGACACTACTGGAAGACACAGCAACAAGGCTAAACCAGATCCAGAAAGAAATAGACAGGAAAAATAATTTCTGAATAGGTCAGACTGCAAACGGTAGTACCGCTGGGATGAGCGGTAGTACCGCTGGGCGGTAGTACCTCTCGAGGAGCGGTAGTACCGCACGAAGAATTCAGCAAACAGGATTTTCAGAAATCTGAGAAATTCGCAAGGATTCTTGGATTCTTGGCTTGGGAAACTTTGAGGACAGCTAGGAAACACTCCCAGAAGAAAAAGCCAAGTGCCAATATCGAGAAACCACTCCAAGAAACAAGAATTTCAGATTTGGGTAAAAATCTGAAATTTTGCAAGAACCGAGTCAAAAACCAAATTACTCCTCAACCTTTGATCCTTTGGCCATGAGATTTTAAGGATAGCTAATTAATAGCCTCTGGACTCTCCATGCCAAATTTCAAGCCACCTCGCAAAGGGAAACAAGAACGTCACCAAAACCCTAGAAAGGCAAAACATGAACAGGGGAGGCTCAAAAATGAAATCTGAAATAAGAGATGGATTTTTGGGATTTTAACTAATCAAATGATCTTGAGGCACTATCCCAACATAGAGCAACACATTTTGGCACTCCCGAGCAACAACCAACAAGAAACGCAAAAGATCAAGAATCACCCAAAAAGAAGAACGAAGGAAGAACAGAGAGCACGGGAGAAAACTTCAGATTTCCATTCATTGAACCAAAAGGAATACAGAGGAGTCCCGATACACATGGACATTAGAACCATGGATGATTACATGGATTTACCACTCAATCCTCTCCTTTCCCCCTCAATCCTCAAGATCACCAAGAGCTTCACATGCTTCTTGGGAGGAACACAACACAGAGAAGGAACTACGAAGGAGACATGAGTACATACACCTCTCTGCCTCTCCTACCAACCCTCAACAACTAAAGCCTAAAGCCAAAACAAACTCTTAAAGCCTCTTTTGACTCTAGCAAACCCTAACTCTCTCCCAAAGCCATGGGGAGGTATGCAGCCCCTCCACCTATTTATAGCGCTTGGTTAACGGGTCTCCACCCCGTTACGCCCGCTAAATCCAACGGAGCCCACTCCCGCTTGTGCAGCCTTGCAAATTTACCGATTCGCCCCTCGTGCAACTTCCGGGAAGCTTCCACGCTGCTTGTCGTCCACGACTCGCAACCACATCGAATCTCCGCCGTCTTTGACACATCCGACCGTTCTGACCTCGACACCTCCTTGTGTCTAGTCCGGTCACCTCGTGGCTCACCACGACTCCGCCTCGACGTCCTGCAGTCACATAGACAAGAAACACGTTACATAGCACCGCTCGATACATGAAAGCGTAAATAGCATAAGCACATCATACTTATTCATGACGAAGTCCAAACCTGTCGAATCATCGGAATATGCAACCTAATCCCATACGACCAAGTTTGACCAAATCCGACCGAGCTCGTTGCACCGCGCAACGACATGGTCCGACCACACAATCCAAACTCGACTATCCTAAACCTTTGTCAATTACTCATCATTCACATGGAGTCACGACCACATGGTCTCTCAGCTATGGTGTGTACAAGACCAGACATTGCTTATGCAGTTAGTACAGTGAGTAGATTTATATCAAATCCTGGAAAGCTGCATTGGGAAGCCATGAAGTGGATCATGAGATATCTTCGGGGCAGTGCAAAGATATAGCTTTGCTTTGGAAAATGAGATCTCGTGTTAGTTGCATACACGGATGCAAATATGGCTGGAGATGTTGATAGCAGAAAATCTACTTCAGGGTATTTGCTTACATATTCAGGGGGAGCTGTGTCATGGAGAAGTAAGTTACAGAAATGTGTGGCATTGTCTAAAACTGAAGCTGAATCCATTGCAGTGGCTAAGGCGAGCAAGGAGCTATAATGGTTGAAAAGGTTGGTTGGTGAGCTTGGTTTTGATCAAGACAAGTATGTGCTATTTGTGATAACCAAAGTGCCATCCACTTGAGTAAGAATTCAAGTTTCCACTCAAGGTCAAAACATATTGATGTTCGTTACCATTGGATCCGAGATGTATTGAATTCTAAGCAAATGCAGCTTGAGAAAGTCCACACCGACAACAATGGTGCTGATATGTTAACCAAGGTAGTGATGAGGGAGAAGCTCAAGGCATGCCGCCAATTTGCTGGCATGGTTGAAGTAAGTTGGTAAGAACCTCCATGATGTCGGGAGGGGGGGTTTGTTGGGCTAAACTCCCTCCACATGGAGAAGAAGCCCAAATGCCAGCCCATAAAACTGAGAGCCTGTGAATCGTTTATTGCTCTCGTGATCAACGGTTCAGATGCCTCTTCCTTAGTGAGGGGAAGAAAACCCTAATTTTCTCCTTTAGCTGTTGGATAGAGGGGGGCTGTAGTAGAGAACAACACACACACCACACAACAAAGAAAAAGATAAGAGAGAAAAGAAGATGAGGAGATCTGTTCCAGCTCGAGTGGTCCTGTGCAGTCTTCATCAAAACATCAATCAGAGTACTAAACGTCATCGGATCGAGCTCAAACTTAGTCAATATGTTCTTTAATTGATACTCTTCGATTTTTATGTTTGGATTGAAGATTGGAATAGAGGAACATCAGATTTTAGAGTAGTATTCTCAGTTCGGGTTGCAGCAGATTCAGCACTGTGCAGTTTTGATAGATGATATGTTGGAGGTTCAAATGATGTTCGATTTGGCTGAAATTGTGACAGCTTGTTAGAGACTCGTGAATCCACGTTTCCACAAAATTTCATATTAGTTGGATTTGTGGTTTGCAAGATATGAACTAATAACTGAAGGGGACAGAAAGTGTATCTTCTCTGATTGGCTGTTAGTGTACCTTTTGTTAATTGTGTGTAGTAGTTGATGATGATGCCAAGATTATATCTTGGTGATGTTATTATTGCTGTGATGTACCTCTAGATGTTCTAGAGAAGACTCATTGTACCCATTGCTAATTATAGTGGAAGATTTAGGAGTGGGCTATGCAAGCCCTGCGGTTTTTACTTCTCACATCGAGGAGGTTTTCCACGTAAATCGCTGTGTCACTTTGTGCATGTTCTTATTGTTAATTCCGCTGCTTATCTGTTGGTTGAAGCTATCCTCATTGGTTCACTATAAGTAGAGGTGCTGAATTTTTTGTTAATTGTAAGGTTCAGCCCCCAACACGCACTATACCAAATTACGTGTTTGGGGATCATTTGCTGTTAAGTAGCGTGGATAAAGCCACAAATCACCGTATTCGTTGGGCCTGGGAGACAAGTTGACGCCAGGGGCGAACCAAGGTGTGTCAGCCGGGGTTGGCGCCCCCTACTGTCGCCGGTCGTGGGTACCCCCAAACTAGGTCTGGTTGGGGCTCAGGGATGCTGTCACTTGCAAGTTCAATATGATTTGGCTCATCAGGCGGGTTAAGCTGTAGAACATTTTGTGGCAAGTCTTCCTCACTCGGGAAAACATCCGGCAAGTCAGAATTCAAAATATACACTTTCTATCCAAGATCCACTAGCTCCTCCCAAAGTGTTGCCCTTCTTAATAACCAAGTGTCTAGGCATAACATCATTATTAGAGATAAAATTCTAACAGACACCTTGCCCTTAATTTTGTCCTCTCATGCAAGTAAAGCAACTTGCCGAATGTACATACAACATTGGAAAGTAGTCCAATGGGAACCCCAGGAACATAACCCAACCTATTCCAGTTAACTGGGCACTTCTCCAATTTATAGTTAGGAAACATATCCTATGCACATAGGACACTTTGTGCACTCAGGTCTCTCGCAGCCATCCGATCCTAAGTGCACACTCAGGATTGAGGCAGGAGCCCCTCCATGCCCTTAACACAACTTTTGCAAAACTACCCCCACGCCGGGCATAGCAATTTGCAAAGAACCCCTGAGCTCAGCCCCAACCCTAGTCCCCAAATAACTCATCATCCCTAATCTCAAACTCGTGGCACCCATGACGACCTCTCATGAGCGACGAGTGACCTCCCCCATCCCCTATACTACGAGTGGCGATGGATGGTGACCTCCTCCATCACAAATCCGGTGATCACGAGCGCTAACCTCTCGCGAGCAATGAGCCATGATGACGATGAACCCGACGAGTGAAGCCATGGCCCACTTGTATCTTGGTCTGTGCTTGATGCCTCCTCGTCTCCAGACCCAAATTACTAGGATGCAAGCCACTTGTTTGTCGCTCTGGGTGGAAATTGTTCTAGGACTTTTTCTAGCCCTATTGTTGCAGTAGGCATCATGGAAATATATTGGTAGTTGTAGAAATTGAGTAAGCATGAATCACTGATTCAGAAAAATGTGGGTGTTCAAAGCCTCTTCTTGCTATAATGAGAATATGGACAAAAAATTATTACATGTTAAGGAGTTCTCCATTTTTGTGTTGGGGCATTTGTTGTTGAAGGACCATGTGAGAAGGTCCTAATTTATGATGTGATGAACCATTGCAATTTGAAATTTTTGAAATTTTAATTGGCAGTATTGCTGGTCGATCAGGGGAAGGTAGTCTGACCGGCATTGTGCCACTGGTCTGATCGATTGGCGTAAGCTATCAGACTGCTTGGGTGGATCGATCAGACTGGTTGGTGTCATCGGTCTAACCGCCTGAGGGTTTGGTGGTCTGATCAGCTAAGGGATGTCCAGATGGGGACTTTCAGTTAGAATTCATATTTGTGGATTTTGAGTGGAGAAATGGGTTTTGGTCAGTATGGTCAGTGGTTTTATATTGCATGAGCTATGTTACAAGTAACGTGGAAGTTGTGAAGAACATGTGCCTAGAAATAATTTCTTTGTTTTTGGATGTGCAGGGTGGTTTGGAGTCAACTATGGTCAATGACGAGGATCGAGGCTAGGCTCATGGAGGAGCTGAGACCCAGAACGATCGAGAATGCCAGGTGAGACGGTGAGCTCAAGCATGGCACGAGAAAGGCGAGAAATATGGAAGGCGATTTTGAACGGCGGGATGACACCATGTAGTTTGGACGGGCCAAGTGATCCGTGGTTCGGTGGAACTGGGACTGGAGAGACTTGGTGACACGTGGCAAACTAGTGGTGCACCTACAAGTGGCAAGCATGGTGATTGCGTACAATGGATGGTGATGACCAGGTCAACGAAGGGTATTTTGGTAGTTTGTCCAAAATACTGTAAACTATCTTGGATCAAAACCGCGATGCATGAGTGGCGCTTAGGAGAGCAATTTATGTCAAGGTCGAGCTGATTTGATTAAGATGGATCAAGATTAAGGATTTAACAGATTCAAGCTTATGCACTTTGAAAAGCGTGCATAAGTAAACATATGTGTATAAAACCCGTGTGTGTGTGTGGGGGGGGGTTAATGGGTTTTTTTCCATTGTGCTAAGTGGATAGTATCCACTATGGGTTAGAGGTGGCTGGTTAGTCCACCTATAAAAGAGGGTAAGGATGGAGACATGTGGTTAACTATCCAACGCACCTCTCATGTACTTTCTTGTTTTAGGGTTAGGGTCTTGATTGCTTGGTGTACTCTCCATCCTTCATGATAGAGTGGTTGTAAAACTTTTCTTCTCAAGCAGTAATAGAATCATTCTTTGATATTCTCCTTGGTTATCTCTCTATTTGATTGATTTGCTCTTTTTTGTTGGTTTTTTTCTCTCCCCTCACCATTTTCTTGATCTTGATATGCCAAGGATGTATAAAGATAGAGTGAACCTCTAGGAATCATCCTCCACCCATCTAGGTATTTTGGTAGCAAGTTCATCACGAAACTCGGTTTTTTCATATATTTGATCTTCTAAGTGATTTCTTGATCTAAGGATTTTTAGAGTGATTTCTTCAGTGTTCTTACTTGCTGTGACATGTGAGAACATATTCAAACTCATCTTGGCTATCCTCTATCCACAAGTCTTGATCATCGATTTGGGTTTTAGGTCACTTTGGTGCTCTCTTGTTTAAATCTCAAAAAGGTCTCAACTTTGACTCGGTTTTTGTGATCCATGGATATAATAGGTTTCTAAGACCTTAAGCAAGATGTGTACAAAGTTTCACAGCTTTTAGATCATCAAATCAAAAGTTATATTGATTTAAAATCTCACTCTCATGCTGATTTTACTGTCCATAAGCCTGAAAACACTGTTTATAATGGTCAGACTACCCGAATAGAGGTCAGACTGCCCGAATAGAGGTCAGACTACTCGAATAGAGGTCAGACCGCCCCAAGGTTGGCGGTTGGACCACCAAGGAGAGGTTAAACCACCCCCCTAGTTGGTGGTCAGACCTCTAAGGGCTGAGTAATTCAAGATTTGGTGTTCTTGAATGTTTTGCCTTGTTCTTTTGTCCTAGGATTTGATTCTTAGTAACTCTATAATTATTTGAGAAAAAGATCCAGAATACTTATGAGAAAATTTTAATCAGCACTATTCACTCACTCTGTTGCCTTTCCAGTCCTATAAGTGGTATCAGAGTCTGGTTAGCTCTTCTCATAGATCTTAACCGGTCTTAAGAGTCATGACAACAGACAAGTATTCCACCGAACCTCCCATCTTTGATGTGGTTGACTATCCTTTTTAGAAGAGTAGGATAGAGTGTTACATTCAGGCTCAAGGTTATGCGATTTGGAAGAAGGTTAAAACTCGGTTTGTTGTTCCTGCCGATGATAACATCACAGTTATGAATACATCAGATGTTGAGGCAAACGCTAAGGCAAGGAACATCATCATTCATTGTCTTAGCCGAAGTGAGTTTGATCATATCTCTCATTTCACATCGGCATATGACATTTGGGTGACCCTCGATGCATACCATGAGACCACCACCTAGATCAAGACTGTCCAATAGGACTAGTGCAAGGGGAAATACAACAAATTTGATATGCTTGCTGGTGAGTCCTTGGATGAGTGCTTTGGTAGATTTCATAAGATACTAAGCAATCTCTGAGCTGTTGGTCTCACATACGCAGACTCGGATAATGCTTGTCAGATGCTTTCTGCCCTGGACCTCAGAGTTTGGGAGATGAAAGTGACCACCATCAAGGACACGATTGATCTATCAACCTTGAGTCTTGATGCATTGTACTCTCATCTTAAGACTCATGAGGTCAACATCGTCTCTCGCAAGACAAAGTCGCAGTCGATGGCCTTGATCACTAATTCTACATCTACTTTTGGACCATCTTCTGATGGTGTCTTTGAGTTCTCTTTGGTCGCTTTGTGCAAGATGAATGATGACTAGTTTGAGTAGTTTTTATAGAGTGACTTAGCTCTCTTAGTCAGAAAGTTCTCACACACATACAAAAGGGTTAGAGAGAGGAAGAGAGGAGATTCGGTGATATGCTTCGAGTGTGGTGGCTCCAACCACATTTGAGCAAACTGCCCCAAGATGGAGAATGGCAAGATCGACTATGGTGGTGCAAGCAAGAACGACTATACTAACAAGAACCACAACAAGAAGTCGTCAGCTCATGATCAAGGCAAGGAGAAGAAGTACCACAACTTTGGCAAGGTAAAGAAGCTTTTCCATCGTGTCCTCACTGCCTTCAACAACTTTGACTTCAGCGACATGGAGGCCTGGAGTGACGACAATGGCGAGGATGCTCCGTAGAAGAACACCAAGGACAGTGATGACTTTACTGGGACGTGCTTCATGGTCGATGAGAACGACATCAGCGATGACGATCTCTACAGTAACTCCGACGAGGTAGGCCCCTCCTACGACCAGCTCAATGATGCTTTCCTGAAGCTAGAAAAATTCTATGCTAGGTCTAGGGCTAGGTGTGCTAAGTTAGAGAAGGAGGTAGAGAGCTTGTCATGAGAGTTTGCTTCACTTAGATCTATTTCCTCCAGTGACGATTATGATGTTTGTTCTTCCTTGCTTGGAGATATCGAAAAACTAAAGATCTCGCATGATAATGTGATATCTAAGCTTGATTTGCTTGAGGTGGAGAATGTTTATCTGTTAACTGAATTAGAGATGGCTAGTGTTACTCCTTGTCTGTCTGATTCTACTAAGATTACAATTTGCACCTCATGTGACAATAATGACAATGATTTTAGAGATCTGTATACTTTGCTCCTTGGTCTACTTGAAACTTGTGATAGCTATATCAACCTGAAGAATAATTTAAAGAATGCACCTTATGTTGCTTTCTGTGCCAACTATCCTAAATTAACCACTGAACTTGAATCTATATCTAAGCAATTTCAGGACATGTGTGATCATAATAAGAAAATGGCTCAATATGCTTCTAAGGCACCTGTTAGCTCACCATGCAATAATTGTAAAAAATTAACTAAATTGATTATTGGATGAAAATATGTGAAGCTAACTAAGGACCTATTAGAGAAGCCACAAACTGTTTGCTTGTTCTGTGCTGAAGTAGAGGAGAAAATGGAGTATATGCAAGAGACTTTTAGGAAGGGATATGAGGCCCACATGGCTAGGATTAGGACTGCCCCATGTGTGTCATGCAAAGCCCTCAAGGTTGAGGCGGCCGTGCATAGGGAGAGATATGCATATGCATATGCCATGTGTGTCATGCAAAGCCCTCAAGGTTGAGGCGGCCGTGCATAGGGAGAGATATGCATATGCTATTCGATTTTCTCCTTCTAGTTCTTCATCTTCTTCTTCCCCATGTTCTTTATGTGCTTCTATTTTTCACGAGTGTGAGTACCTCATGAACACTCTTAAAAAATTTATCAGAGGTAAGAAAAGGCTTAATCTTATCTTAGACAAATCCAAGATTTGCAAGTTTAATCAAAGTCTAGGATATGATTTTCTAGAGGATATAAGGAAACATCCACTAGTAGTTGTTATAGTTGTAGAAGAAGGTGTGATCGAGGTTGCACCCGAGTCTAAGAAGATAGTATTTAAGTCTGTGGGCTTTGTCCAGGGGATTTCTGATAGCAAGGTTGTGCCTCCTGCTGCTTCGACCTCTCAAAAGGCGAAATATCATTGCACCTTCTGATAGAAGGATGGACACTTAGTTGAGTTCTGTTTTAGGCGTGCCAAAGGTCGTGTGTCGTGACCGTGTTTGTTCTCTTAGGGGTATTCAGAGTTAGCCCTAGACTCTGAGTGCTTCTAAGACCGACACGAAGTCTAGAGTTGTAGGTAGCTCTCCTAACTTTCTTGGTTTTTAGGCGGTGTTGAGAACTTGGTTTTCAGGCTTCTTATGGTTTTGATCCTTGAGTTGCTTCTAGTCAGGGTTCCCACTGTCCTGAGGATAGACCTCATTTTCCCCATCGGGGTATCTATCGGCGGTGTGATGAGTATTTATCAAGCAGAGGTTTGAATTCTCTTTCTAGACCTCTTATTTCTGTGAGAGGTGACTCGCATAGTGTCACTAGAGATCAGTCTTTTGTGTCTTTGATGGGATCTTCTGCTCCTTGTGTGACTCATTACTGGGTTCCGAGATCTGTTCTTATTTACCCTAGTACTGACCCACTGATATTTATTTCTCACTGATTTAGGTTCATCAGGCTGGGAAGGGAGATGTTTGACTTGTTGACTCTGATTGTTCTCGTCACATGACCGGAGATTCACATTGGTTCTCTTCCCTAGTACGAGCTCTAGGTGATGAGACAATCACATTGGAGATGCTTCGTTAGGTCAAGTCATCGCTAAAGGTATTGTGCGCATTAATGATTCTTTTATTCTGAAGGATGTTGCCTTAGTGAGTAAGCTGCGATATGACTTGCTATCTATTTTCTAGCTTACCGATATTGATTTCGAGGTAAGTTTTAAGAAAAATACTTGTAAAACTCTCGATTCTTTGGGAAGTCTAGTTTGCGGGATTTCTAGGTTTGGGTGGATCTTCATGCTGATTTTATCAAGTCTTCTGGTGATTCTTTCTGGTGTTTAGTTGCCTCCGAGGCCCGTGATATTTCCTTTTGGCATAGGAGACATGGTCACATTGATTTTGATCATTTGACCTAAGTTAGCGACCACGACCTCATTTGTCGTCTGCCTAAGCTCAAGATGGTTAAAGACTTAATTTGTGCTCCTTACTGGTATTGCAAGATGGTTGCTGCTTCTTACCCTTCAGTCATTGTGACTATGACTGACACACCATGATAGTTTCTTCATATGGACACTATTGGTCTAGCTAGAGTACAGTCGGCTGGTGGAAAGTGTTACGTTCTTGTTGTGGTTGATGACTTCTCGAGATTCTCTTGGGTGTTTTTCTTAGCTTTGAAGGAAGTGACTTTTAGTCATTTTGGGGTCTATTCAGTAGGTTGTCTGTTGAGCTCTCTGCTGTCTTACGAGCGATTCGTAGTGATAATAGCATGGAGTTCAAGAACTCCTACTTCGAGTGGTTCTGTGATGAGATATGTGTAGAGCATTAGTTTTCGTCTCCATATGTCCCTCATCAAAATGGTATTGTGGAGAGCAAGAACCGTATCTTGGTCGAGATGGCCAGAATGATGCTAGATGAGTATGGTACACCTAGGAAGTTTTGGGCTGAGGCTATAGCTACCGTTTGCCATGTTTCAGATAGAGTTTTTTTAGGGCACACTTGCATCACACTTCTTACGAGTTGAGGTATGGGCGAAAGCCCAGTGTCTCATATTTTTATATCTTTGGCTGCAACTATTTCATTCTGAAGTTTGGGAACCTAGATAAGTTCAAGTCACACTCATCTGATGGTATCTTTCTAGGTTATTCGACTTCTTCATGGGGTTATAGAGTCTGGAACTGCGAGATGAGTAGGATAATAGTGACCTGTGAGGTTACTTTCAATGAGGCTAGTCTGGGACTAGGCCTGATATCTCAGGTCCAGTTATGCAATCTGAGACCATCTTTGTAGATGATGAGGATGATAGAGATGAAGGTTCTTTACCTGATCTAGTCCCATCTATCCCTGAAGTGTTTGCTTCTACCACTGCATCTTAGGGAGATCAGCACTTACCTTCTAGCTCTTCTGGAGCTTGTGGCTCTGCTCCTACCTCCATAGCTCATGAGGTAGAGGCCACTTCTTCATCACATGCAGGACCTCCCCAAAACATTCAGTGTCGTCATCCTTCTGAGTAGATCATAGGTGATCTTTTTGAATGTGTCACACACTCAAAATCTAGCTTATCTCATTTCTGCTTGCACTCTGCCTTTGTGACCACATTTAAGCCCAAAGATGTTTGTCATGCTCTATCTGATAAGTCTTAGGTCAATGCCATGCAAAAGGAGTTAGAGAATTTTGAGAGAAATAAGATTTGGTTGCTTGTTGAGCCCCTAGTGCTCATAATATGATAGTAACCAAGTGGGTCTTTAAGAACAAGCAAAGTGAGGATATGGTAGTCATTCAAAACAAGGCTAGACTGATAACTCAGGGTTATTCCCAGGTTGAGGGTTTAAATTTTGAGGAGACATTTATCCCTATAGCTAGGATATAGGCCATTAGGATTTTGCTTGCTTTCGCAGCATCTAAGGGCTTCAAGTTGTACCAGATGGATGCCAAGAGTATTTTTCTCAATGGGTATATTAAGGAAGAGGTTTATGTTAGACAACCTCTAGGTTTTGAGAACCCCAAATACCCAACCATGTCTTCAAGTTTTCTAAAGCCTTGTATGGACTTAAGCAAGCCCTTAAAGCTTGGTATGAGAGGCTTAAGTCCTATCTTTTGAGTCATAGGTTTAAGATGGATAAAATAGATAAGACCTTATTCATGTTCATTCGTAGGCATGGCAATGACTTTCTGCTCATCCAGATATATGTTGATGACATTATCTTTGGTAGCTCTTCTTATGCTCTTGTTTTGTAGTTTTCTGATGTCATGAGCATAGAGTTTGAGATGAGCATGATGGATGAGTTTAGCTTCTTCCTCGGTTTTCAGATCAAGCAGACTCGGGAGGGTACCTTCTTGCATCAAGACAAGTATACTTGAGACCTCCTGAGACACTTAGACTTGTGTGATGGCAAGCTGGTGTTGACTCCGATGGCGACCTTGACCACACTTGATCTTGACGAGGATGACGAGCCTGTAGATGAGAAGGAGTAACGTAGTATGATTGGCTCCTTCCTATACCTCATTGATTCGAGGCCAGATATATACTTCGCCGTGTGTCTGTGTGCTTGATTTTAGGCTTCTTCTCGTGCCTCTCACCGTCAGGCGATGAAGCGTATTTTCAGGTACCTTCGAGCTACTCTAGATTATGATATTTGGTACTCTTCTACTTTCTGTCTTTCTCTTAGAGCCTATTCTGACGCAGGCTTTTCTGGCTACAGGATAGATTGGAGGAGCACTTTTGACACTTGCCAATTCATTGGCACTTCTCTTGTTTCATGGTCTTCTAGGAAGCAGTCGAGTGTTGCATAATCCACCGTAGATGCCGAGTATGTTGCAGCCTCTAGTTGTTGTAGTCAGGTGCTTTGGATGATCTCGACCTTGCGGGACTTTGGGTTAGTCATAGATAGTGTTTCACTTTTCTGCAATAATACTTTTGCTATTAACATTGCCAAGAACCCAGTGCAACACTCTAGTACCAAGCAAATAGATATTCGGTATCATTTCCTTAGGGACCATGTGGAGAAGGGTGACATAGTGCTTCAGTTCGTTCAGAGTGACTACTAGTTAGCTGATATCTTTACCAAGCCTTTAGATAGCTCGAGGTTCATGGTTTTGTAGGGAGAGCTTGGGGTGGTTTGTCCTTATGGCATTTAGGGGGAGTATCGTGTACTTTCTGTATCATATGCTTATTTACCTTCTTTTGCACCATGCTTATGAGTGCTTTTGGGGTTAGTCTTTCTAGCATAACTAGAGCTGGTATTATACTATGCTGCTTAGTTTTTCTTTTTCTCATCCTGTGGCTAGTTTTTCTTTTTCTCATCCTGTGGCTTTAGGATGCTACTTATTAGTTGTTCCTCTTCTCGCTAGGTTGAGTTCACTCACTTCTTTCAGGTCTAGTAGGGTTGGGCCCCCTGGGTAGACAGAGAATGTGTTTACTCCCTTGTGTTTAGATCAACTAATAGTCTTAGTCATATGGGGTAGATGAGAGTGAGTCTGAGCCAAAGTGATCTCACTATCTTGTCTATGCTTTAAGGACCACAATTCTTCACTTTCCTAAGGTTCTTCCCTCTTGCTTTAGTTCATAAGGAGTTCATTTGATATTTTCTTGAATTAATGTTAACATAACTCAACTTGAACCAAAATACTTCTAAAATTAACTCACTTGCTGAGGGGGATCTGGGATCTTTATTGCATCATCTTACATTTTAAATTCAACAATGTGCATTGTAATATAAATACATGGAGTCTTCATTATTATCCTTGTATGACATGATATCTTGCTTTACATTTTGCCATGTCTTGTGATAGCTTGCTAGATTTATCATGTGTTTATATGTGTAGCTTAGCTTTTGCCATGCTAGCTCTATTAAAAGTGAAAAACTTGAATTAAATCATGTTTTATTAGATCTTGTAACTAGTTTTGCTCTAGTGATCCTCTTATGATTCATGGCATGTCAAATAGGCTAAGTTGAGTCTTGAACCTAAATTGAGCTATGCTAGTTCTTTATTGAAGTATGAGTTAGTGTTATCTCTTTGTTCTTGAGCTAAGCTAAGAAAATGAAAATGATCTCTTTTGTGTGAAAAACTGATCTCACCAATTCTTTCTCATGTGACTGCTTGCCATTTCATTAGGCATGAACTTAGAGGGAGTTTTGGATGACCAAGGCCATTTTCTTATACTTCTTGTTTGGGGGTGGTCGCATAAGGCTTGAGATCTAACACATGGCTAGGAAAATAAAAATTATAAAAAAATAGTTGAAACTTAGGAGGTAGTTGTGGGTGGCTCCTAGTCCAGAATTTGCATTGCTAAGTTAAAACAACAAATGAATTTTAGAAAATGCCAAATGTGCTAAATTTGATCAATTACAAATAGTATTATGTGCTTGAATAAAGTGTTTCAATCTTAAACTTGTAGCACTCTAACTTGACTCTACTGTAGCTTCTTGGTTTCATTTAGCATATTGACATAGCTTTACTCATTTTTGGATACTTTTGGCTAAACTGTGATCTTGAGCAACTTGACATACTAAAAATCCATTTAATTTCATATTATTGCTCATTTGGCTTTAGCTTTGCTACATATGGTTTGCCATGATCTAGATAGCTCTTTCACATAATATGATTTGGTGTAATAGAGTCACTTTGGATAATTTTCATAGCTTCTAAGTTCTAAAAATAAATAAAATACAACCACTTCATTTTATTCTTGCTCTTTCTTCCATGCATATTGATGACACCATTGTCAAAGCAGGGGAAAGATCGATAAAAATACTGATCTATAGCATGATTTGGAGCTTTTATACAAAATTTGCTTAGTTGGAGCCTTTTGATCTCTTCTCACTATGACCAAATGTCAAATAAAATAATTGTTCTTTCATATTGACCTAGAGTGAGATTTTCCAACTCATTTGGTGGATTTGAAGCTTTTTGTGAAATTCCTGTAATTTTTAGTAGTTTCTATCCATATCTGCCTCAAATGGTTATTTTCAGCTCATTGCACTCTTCATTTGATCATTTAGAGCTTTATTTGCAAATTCCTCTCTCTTTGTCTAAATTTAACTCCTAATTTCATTTTTAAGAAACTGCCAATGGGTTCATCAAGAGGGAGATTGAAGTACCATGTGAGAAGGTCCTAATTTATGATATGATGAACCATTGCAATGGGTTGGAAATTTGATTGGCAGTTTTGTTAGTTGGTCAGGAGAAGGTCAGTCAGATCGACATTGTGCCACCAGTCTGACCGGTTGGTGTCAGCAGTCTGACCACCCAAGGGTTGACGATTTGACCGACTGAGGGATGTCCAGATGGGGACTTTCAGCCAGAATTCACATTTGTGGATTTTGAGTTGAGAAATGGGTTTGGTGAGTATGGTCAGTGGTTTTATGTTGCATGAGCTATGTTACAGCTAACATGGGTTAAGTTATGAAGAATTTATGCCTGAAAATGATTCATTTGTCTTGGATGTGTAGGGTCGCTTGGAGTCAAGTGTAGTCAATGGCAAGGATGGGGGATAGGCTCATGGAGAAGCTGAGGCTTAAAATAATCGAGGATGTTGGGTAAGATGGTGAGTTCAAGCATGGTACGAGAAAGGCGAGAAATGTGGAAGGTGAGTTCGAACGGTGGGATGGAACTATATAGCTTGGATAGGCTAAGTGAACCGTGGTTCGGTGGAACTGAGACAGAAGAAACTTGGCAACACGTGGCAAGCTAGTGATGCACCTACACATGGTAAGCATGGCGATTGCTTGTAATGGATGGTGATGACTGGGTCAACGAAGGGTATTTTGGTATTGGCCAAAATATCGAAAACTACGTTGAATAAAAAATACGGTGCATGAGTGGTGCTTGGAAGAGCGATTTAGGTCAAGGTGGAGTCGGTTTAATCAAGATTGATCAAGGCTAAGGATTTAACGGATTTGGGTTTATGCGCTTTGAAAAGTATATATAAGTGAATATGTGTGTATAAAACACATGTGTGTGGGGGGGGGTTAACAGATTTTCTCCATTATGCTAAGTGGATAATTTCCACTAAGAGTTAGAGGTGGCTAGTTAGTCCACCTATAAAAAGGGTTGAGATGGAGACATATGGTTAACCATCCAACCCACCTCTCACGTGCTCTCTTGTTTTAGAGTTAGGGTTTTGAGTGCTTGGTGTGCTCTTTGTCCTTCAAGGTGGAGTGGCTGTAAAACTTTCCTCCTTAAGTAGTAATAGAATCAATCTTTGATGTTCTCCATGGCTATCTCTATATTTGATTGATTTGCTCTTGTTTTCGTTGGTTTTCCTCTCACCTCACCCTTTTCTTGATCTTGTTATGCCAAGAATTTGTAAAAGATGGAGAGAATCTCTGGGAATCATTCTTGACCTATCTAGGTACTTTTATAGCAAATTCATCAAGAAACTCGGGTTTTGCATATTTTGATCTTCCAAGTGATTTCTTTATCTAAGTGATTTTTTGGTGTTCTTGCTTGCTGTGGCATGTGAGAATATATCCAAAGCCATCTTGGGTATACTCTACCCATGAGTAAGTCTTGATCATCGATTTTGGTTTTAGGTCACTTTTGGTGCACTCTTACTTAAATCTCAAAAAGGTCTCAACTTTGACATCCTGAGACTTTAAGCAAGATGTGTGTAAAGTTTCACGGCTTTTGGATCATCCAATAAAAAATTACGTGGATTTGAAATCTCATTCCCGTGCTGATTTTACTATTTATAAGCCTGAAAACACTGTTCATAGCAGTTAGACCACCTGAGTAGAGGTCAGACTGCCTCAACATTGGTAGTCAGACTACCAAGGAGAGGTCAGACCGCCCCTGGTTGGTGGTCAGACCTCTAGGGGCTGAGTAATTCTAGATTTGGTGTTTTTGAGTCTTTTGCTGTTCTTTTAGCCTAGGATTTGATTCTCAGTAACTCTGTATTGATAAAAGGATCCAGAATATTTGGGAGAAAATTTTAATCGGCGCCATTCATCCTTCTCTGTTGCCTTTCCGGTCTTACAGTTGTGAAGGATTGGAAATGGCAACAGGGGGGTGAATGGTGCCTTTAAAAATCACCCCAAGTATCCACATACTTCTTCTCCGATAGCTATAGAAGCTATGAAGCAAGAACTAAATGCTCACTGGAAACTCAGACACACAGAAGAGATCGCAAACGAAAACGAACCAAAAATCATAAATCAGAACAGAGAGATGTAGGCACACTGTCATGAGGGCCGGTCAGACCGTTGAAGAGCTACCGGTCTGACCGCAGTTATGCTGCCGGTCTGACCTCCATTTGGCCGCCGGTCTGACCGCTCGGGGCACGGCCGGTCTGACCGCTAGGGTTAGCGGTCTAACCGCCATAGGAGATGCGGTCTGACCGGGCACACCTTCAACGAAAGGGCAAAGAACAGCAGAAAACTGCGCAGACTGAAAACTGAACAGAGAATACTGAAACCACTGAAAAACACAGAAATTGCTGCAAGCTAGCTATTCTACTTTGCTCAAAAGGACAGAACTTCAAACTAAATAGCAGAGAGACCTCAGGGAGAAGAGAATGCGGACCAAAAGTGATTGAAAACATTAACTTCTGCATTTGTCAAGAAGAACCAGCAGGATGAGACAAAAATAAATTTTACTCAAGATTCAGAGATCCTTTGCTTATGAGACTTTGAATTACAGCAGGAATTAGGTCTCAGATCACAAGAACCCACAGCTCAAACAGCTATTAGTTGGCACACATTTGATTACATGACTCCCCTGACTTCAAACCCTAGGAACTTGAGAATAGAGGAAGTTAAACCGCTCAGCTCAGAAAAGAGAATATCCATTGAATCTAGCTTTTGCTCTTGGGAATGAACTGGTCAAGTGACCTTGAGGCAGATTCCCAACACAGAGCAGCAAACAGAAACTACTCATCACAAGAACTCAACTCAAAAACAGGAAAAATCAAGAAAACAGCCATAGAGCTAGAACAAACAGAAATCCATCACAGAGAGAAAAGTAGCTAAAACAGCTCAACCCCAGTCCATTTCATATTGATTCAGAGACATGGGCGATTACAAATGGTTCTTCTATAACCCTCTCACTACATGATTCTCAACAAAGAAGAACACACCCTGGGCAAACTCCTGCAGGAGAAAGAACACAACACTGTCTCTGATCCATCCACTGCCAACTCCCACTCTCTATATAGGAGAGAGCTCACATACTCAGCCACCAGGCTTAAACACAAAAAAAAATTCAAGAAGTGGCAGCCAACACCCACTCCATGACTTCACACACACAAGAGGCAAAGAGTCAAACCTCTTTCAACACAGGAAATGGAGGGAACTAGGATTCCATCTCCAAACCCTAACCTCCTCCATTTAGCCTCCACTACCGGGTTCACAACCCATTTGCTACGGCACTTTACCCATTATCTTCAACAAGATCCGCTTTCATTTTGCAGCCTTGCGTATTTTACCGAAATGTCCCTGCTGCACCTTCCTGGAAGCTTCCTCTTGTCTTGCTGTTAGCGCTTTGCAACTACTTCGAGTCCTCGCCGTCTTCGGCATCTCCCGACCGCTTTGACCTCAGCACCGCTCGTGCCTAGTCCGGTCACCCATGCCTCGCCACGACTCCACCTCAAAGTCTTGCAGCCATCACAGACAAGAAAACATCGCATAGCACCGCTCGAAACAATATAATCAACATTAGCATCAAAAGAAGGTACTCAAGCATGAAATACCCAAATCGACCAATCGAGAAAAAGAACAAGCGTCCTAAGCACGTCCGACCGCGTTTGACCAAGTCCAACCGTACTAGACCGTGCCATGCACCGACTTGGCGCAAACCAACCAAATCAAACTCAAGCTTTCC
Source organism: Dendrocalamus sinicus (assembly GCA_036346575.1). NCBI lineage: Eukaryota > Viridiplantae > Streptophyta > Magnoliopsida > Poales > Poaceae > Dendrocalamus > Dendrocalamus sinicus. The sequence goes on along the minus strand of CM070641.1, from coordinate 44,322,449 downwards.
AGAACACGAGTCAATTACTCATCACAAACATGGGGACACCTCCACATGATCTCTCAAGTTGCTATGCTGAGAATGCATACATGAAGCAGCCGCTACAGATTGGCCTTCATCTTGTAGATATCAGAGAGTCAGACCATGTTGTGCAAGAAGTTGGTCTTGAAAGTTGCCAAGGATCATGCTAAATTAAGGGGAAAGATTGGCAAGCGAATTGATGGATGTAGCTTGTAGTTTCCTTTTCAGTTTTTTGAAATAGTAATGAAATTATAATTTTGAATTAGTGGCACTTTGATGTACCAGCTTGTGTAGATTTGTGAGCTTGAACTTAGGGCAATGTCAACTCCAATTTTGTGTGACGTACAATCTGTTGAATGCATGTTATATTGTCTGAATGCAAATTTTTTTAATGAACATTGTATCTAAATTAAGTAGTGTACGATTATAGTACAAAAATGATACTATTATTATGCACTACAAAGCAAGTACATGTTAGGCCACCAGCAAGCAAGTAAAAAAATCAAAACCTGGCAAACAAGCACCAGGCAAACAACTACAAAACTATGAATTCATCATAGCAAGCAGTATTGATAACAAATCTAATACACTCAATTGTGATGATAGGTGTTGCTAGCTAATCGAGCTTAATGAATTTTGACAGAAGCACACAATGCCAAAGAAGTTTTGACAGAAATTCATGGTTCAATACGTGACATAAATTTTTTACAGCATATCCTCTCAATGAGGACATCACAAAAGGAGATTCAAGCTACTATAATAGGTCACATCAGACTACTTAATACTATTCATATTATGGCCACCAGCGAGCAAAACATTTTAAGGCAATTTTTTTACATGACCATAGCAACACTAATAGCATTCCATTGGGTATATTGAAAGGATTCATGAGCACTGAATAAACTTAGCACAAAGCCACAAACACATAAAAGTAGAAGTTGAACACAAGTCTGGATAGTATCATTCAAATTAGCTGAAATTTAAATTTGAAATCTAAAACATGTTTACATAGAGGAACATTAATTGTTGCTACAATTACATTAAACTATAACTAGCATCTCCTGAATTAGGTACACCCCAATGAGCTCTGCATGTGCTAGTATTTAAAACTGCTTGTCCTAGTAGCTAAAAACTATTGTTACTAGCAGCTAAAATTCCATTCGGACATGACCACCTACTGCACTTGGAAGACAAGTTGGTAAAGGAATTAGTAACAACAATGTCAAACTAAAATTTTCATAACTTAAATTTAGCAAGTCATTTACAGATATGTACACAAGACTTCAGCAAAAACCTGAACCCATGTCTTGGAGGATGAGGCTGCGCCAGCCACGATGCTATCCTTGCGCGATGGGATAGGGAAGGGAGGCGAGATGGGAACAAATGTGAGGGGGCTCTCCACCGCTATTGCACAGGGATGGAGACGCCGACCCCATCACACGGAGATGGAGCTACCACCGCTGCACAAATAGGGATCCATTACCACCGCACCGGTGTAGCGGTTGCTTGGCGGTTACTGACTTGCCGTCACTTGTGGTGGTTGTCGCTTATGACCATCGTGCATAGATTGGGGATGGGTTGGGGGCAGGGAGGCATGCTAGAGGAAGGAGTCGAGGGGGGGCGATGGGGGACTTTTCATGAAAACAGAAGCAAGTGGTAGGCTTTTTTTGCAAAAAAAAGCAGCACTATGACATTGTCTGTTAGATCACGATCGAAGGGGCGAGGTTTCTTGAGTGCATGAGTGCACAAAGGGGGCTGTATGCATAGGATACATTGCCTTTATGGCTTGATCATGCTTGAAAAATCTATGCTCATAGTTGGGATCAATGGTATCAGGGTTTCTGAAGACCAGAATGTCTCGATGCAAAGTAAACTGAACTGAAAGAGGCCTACTCCAAGACGATGAGGAGGACATCTAATGGCATGAACCTCAGGATCATTCTCCAGGATGTTGCTGATCCCCACCAATGCATGATACAGCTGCACAGTAGGCAACGTCGGCTTAATAACCGCAACGTCAAATTTCTCATGTTCCCTTGGAGGACTGGCTGAGAAGACCAAATCTGCATGCCCTCCTGGCCGACACCTTGTTCCAAGTGATCGCCGCCCAGTTCTATCTAGACCACGTGGCGTGATGGCCACCGTCTTCTCCCGCACCGGGGAGTGGGCGCCGCTGCCCTCCTTCAACAAAACACGGCGTATATCATAGCTTCCAAGATAACCCGTTATAGCCACAATAGCGTTTTACTCTTTCACCGGTAGTGCGGCAGCCTACTGCAGGCCGGCAACTCAACATTCGGTAAACCAGTAAGCAAGTCCTATTAGGTCCCCTCCTAAAATTTTTTTTTATCATAGGTCCGCCACTAGGCAACGCTAGATACTTCAACAATGTTGTGCAGACATGACCTATATGGGTGGATTCTTTTTTGCTAGTACTGATAGCGTACTGGATTTACCGATGAGTATATACATGCTCCGTCGAGGGCGTATTTTCTGGGAGAGGTTCTAATTCTAAACCGGCATGGAGCGAAGCAGATGAATCTAGTGATGGTTGGTTTGAGTAACCGACGAACTGGGCTTGTTGGCCTCATGGTAAGTGCGCCAGTCAATAATTAGAACACGAGCCGTGTGAGGTTGCCGCATTGTTCATGCACAAGAATGGAAGATTGTGCAACTCTTTCGTCGGTTTTCTCGGCGACCTAACATCATTTAGATCCTACCTGTTCAGCATTTACCAAATCTTGCTTCACGAATAATTCATAGCTAGCTGCCTAGCTCCGCTGGCCTAGCTAGCACATAGATGAGCGACAATTCCACATGTTCAGTAATGAAAGAAAAATCTAGCAGACTCTTGTTTGATTGGGTGGGCATGTCTAGAGGGGATCAAATCCAACAATAAATACACTAAGTTGGTGAGCACCTTGGCCTCAAATGTAGGTAAAGATCTGATGTCGCATAGTCCTGTTTTGGGATAATGACACGCCACGACAGTCCTCTCAAGCCGTTTTTAACGCCGGATCAAGCTGCATTAATGATTAAATGCATGAAACATATAACATGGTTGGGTGCTGTTTTGCCTTAATTTCTCCGTTCGTATTGCCACATCCCAGCATTGGAGACTTTGCTTGAGGCTCAAGAACTTGCAACTTGCACGCATAATGAAGAATGTCATCATGATGGGCACAGTGACGTACTAGTATTCTTTCCCCTCCACCTATCAGTTGCCTAATGTACATCAACAGTGCCTGGCTGCTAATTGAAGAAATGTCTGGCCTAGTAGTTACAAAACATTTGGACTCAATATAAAGCAGTTTCAGACGTAAATGCGCATGAAATATATGGTATGCAGCCAAACACCATCCCTAACTTTCACATAGCAAAAATCTATACTAGTGTGGGCTGAACTAATAAACGGCCACGTTGCATCAGCTAAACAACCACCACCAATGCATGCCTCCCAAGCAACTACTAATTCCAACAAGCACTAATTAATGCCTGCTAAGACAGAACAGGATAACATTTTCCAGAGAGGAGACCTTTTAATGTACAGCAGTACCTCTGTTGCTTGTGTACACAGGGGGAGGCTGCTTGTCCTTACATTGACAGTGAGTCAGTGACGAATAAGATGACTTACCAGCAGGCCCACATGTCAGTATGGATACCAGTCACCAGAACCTCCAGTCAGATAGTTACATGGCCGGAATTTCACGCGTAATCTAGTGTTTACTGTTGTCATTGATATAGGATCGGACCATAAATTTATAGGTTTCTCTAGTCAGATTCGCAGACCGTTGGGATGCAAAGCGACCCAACGAGAATCACATCAAAATGATTGAACAAATGTATTGTATATGGATATCAACTATTACAAGTGGCCTCCTCCATTTACAAGGGTTCTATTTATAGAGTGAGGGGAGACGAATGAAGTTACAAGTTCGCCCCTGAGCCTATTTCACTTCTAAGGATACTTCCACTCCTCTCTGCAACGATTAGAAAACTAGCTATTGCAAACAAATTCGGTAGTTCCGACAGCTAAAGTCCGATACTACCGATTATCAAAAGTACCGCAGCACTCGTGCAGAACTACCGATTTCCTCGGGGACAAGAAGACTCCACACATGTGTCTCTCTGGAAAAAATGTGCCACTACACAAGCCGGTTGTTTTGCAAATCGGAAGTACCACTCACACAGAGCCAGTAGTTCCACACCTTGGAAGTACCGCTCACACAGAGCTGGTTGTACCGCTCATTGTTCGGACCGCTTACATAGAGCCAGTCGGAAGTTCCGATTGTCGACTACACTGGTCCTTGACCACGTTGGATGGTTTGACCACTCAGGTCTCCGACCACGTTGTCCGGTTTGACCACACAAGTCTTCGACTACACTAGTCTCCAACCACGTTGGTTGCGACCACTCAGATCTCGACCAAGTTGACCATGTTGATCTTCGACTATGTCAATCATTGATACACAGATCTCCAACCACGTTGTATCAATCACGTCTGTTTGACCACGTCAGCTCGACCATGCTAGTTTCGATCACAAAGATCTCGATCACGTTAGTTTCAACCATGTCGATTCGACCACGCTAGTCTCGATCACACAGATCTCGACCATGCTAGTCTCGATCACACTGATCTCGACCATGTCGGTTCCAACCACACTGGTTTGACCATGCTGGTCTTCGACCACAGAGGTCTTCGACCACCTTAGTTCCACCACTCTGGTTTTCGACCACTTTGGTTCGACCACTCTGATGTTCGACCACACAAGTCTTCGATCACCTTAGTTTGACCACGTTGGTTCTCGACCATATAGATCTTCCGACCACCAACACACGAGGTAGTTTTGTGATTACAACGCCGATACTTTCGTTAGGCGGTAGTATCGTAGGTCACATTGCGGTAGTTCCAATTGCCCTGAAAGTTGCAGATACTTCAACAGATTTTGCAAAACACATTTGCAAACTTTACTATCATGGACACAAGGATCAAACATAATTCCCAACAAGTTGCAAAACACATTTGCACACTTTTAGAATCATGACACAATGATTGAATATGAGTTTCAACCATTTGCAAATATAAGCCTCATACTATAAGGAGTAGAAAATATAGACTTCAAACACTTGTAAAACACATTTGTAATGTATAATCCCATGTTGCATGGATTCAACACATGAACTGCAACTATTTGCAAAAACACATTCGCAAATACAGATCTCATGCTAAGGAGAGCTAGAAGAGATGATGTTAAGCTATTAACATATGATGAGACTCAAGCTACTAGATATAACCCCTCTTAATTGTATGGCAACCTATAATAGCAATCCGGTCTTCCAACCAAACTCCAAGACCGGTAAATGACTAGAAATACATCATTAGCCCTAACTAGTCATATTTTTGCCTTAGGTTATTGTCTTGATATGCATCAACCCATAATGCATCCTTTAATTCAACTCCATTAACACATGATAGGTCTTCACTTGACTTGATAATCAACACATGATCATCTTCTTTTGGACATATATCAACTCATTATGCATCTTCTTTTTATGACCTTCAACTCATGAAGCCATCTTCTTCTCACATCTTAACTTGTTGATCTTCAACACATAAAGTTATCACAAGTCATTCTCATTTGTAGAACATAACCTATTCATCCAACTCATGAAAAATGTTAGTCCACAGATCAATTTTTATCAATTACCAAACTTCACCATTAACTCATAATGGAGAGGTTAGATTCTATAATCTTCCCCTTTTGGTAATTCATGACAATCTCAATAAATAATAAGATATAGATTGATTTTCGAGTATACAACATATACATAACAATTGTATACTCTATGATAAGTTTTTAAAGCAAAGCTTACTTATCCGGTTATCATTAATCATCCAACTATTAACACGTAATGGAGGAACTAGATGACAACTCGATTATGAGTGTATATGAACTACACAAGCTATATATACTCAAGGGATATGTTTCAAAGTAATGATCCTTAATATGTGGAAAGATGAACATGGGTCAATACTAATAAAACATAAAACATAGAGTGAACCCCCCTAAATTTGTGCATACAAGAGTGTATAATGAAGACATATGCACATATTCAAGTTAGACTATTGGTGAGATTCAATCTATATTTTGAATCCAAGGAATGTATTAAAGCATAAAAATATGATGTAGAATGCATACCTCTATGGTTTTCATTTCTTCATCCAAGTGAGATTAAGTAATATAATAATCAATAAATATGTTTGCCTCACAATTGCATTTGTTATTTTATCCAAAACCATTTATCATTATCACATCCAAATAAGACTAGGCAATACCATAAATGATAAACAAGTTAGCCTCACAAATGTACTTATCATTATTACCAAAACTAACTTAATGGAATTTGAACTTATATGTCTTCCTTCGGCCCATGCCCTTTCAAGCTGCGCCCAAAGCTCCCCAACTCGGCAAGCCTCGACCGCGGGTCATAGAGCTTCAATTTGTGATCCCCTTAATTGCCTTCGAAGGTCCTCCAACTCCCACTCGACCACCTCACGAGCGCTTGAAGGGCCGACCTCCCTAGAGGCCATGGTTTTGCTGGTGAGCCATGCCTCCATGGAGAGGTCCGGCAAAACCTCTGGGCCCCAAGTGGTGCGAGTTGTGATCTGGCTTGACTTTAGCCTCGAAGGGGCTTTGCACCTCCCACTTTGGCGATGTTCCATGCTTTCTCTTTCTTAGGCGGCATAACTTCTCACTCGAGTTCCCACAAATGGCGCCAACTGTCATCGATATGAGATCAAATAGTAAACTTATAGGCACCCCTAGTCGGATTCACAGACCATTGAGGATGCAAAAGGACCCAACGAGAATCACATGCAACTGACTGAACAAATGTATTGATATGGATGTCAAGTGTTCAAGTGTTACAAATGACCTCTTCTCTCTATTTATAAGGGGTCCTATTTATATAGAGAAAGGGAGTGAAATTACAAGTCCACCCTTAGGGCCTAGTTCACCCCTAAGGGTACTTTTGTCCATTACATCAGGTCGGCCCCTGGGCCTGGGTTAAACTGCCCCCCCAACTCCTGCTCGATGCAACCGACACCTAAAGTATCACGTCTCGCGGGGTTGGTCTCCGTACTTTATCTTGGGTTGGCTCCCAGACCTAAGTTGGCCCGCAGACCTCGTCCGGGGTAGATTCCCTGATATGTGACACCACGCCGAAGTTGTCGTGACACACTTTGGTGTTTTATTGTAGACTAATCAAGAGTCGTTCTGAACTGTACAAGCACACATTTAAGTTTCACTTGGGTGCATTGCCAGCAAATGTTGGGAAAACATGACGGAGACTGTTATTTAGAATATGAATATTCAGCGCGCCAATCTTGTAACTACCTTTTGTGTTAAAAGTCTGCTTATAAAATTCCCAGAATTCCAATTGTAAGATTAAAATGCAATCAGAGTATGAAAGAGGTAATGTACAGTATATTGTAATACTTAAACGCCGCAGCTTTGAATATACTAATCACCAAAGTTATTAGGAATAGATGGAACAGAGGCAACTTGACCCCAGGTAGAAGAAAAAATAAATCCTAGCTCATTAATTCGTCACAGCGCTACTTATTAGGGAAGTGACACCAGGAAATGATGTCTAGTACTAGTAACTAGACTTTAGAGGGTCTAAACAGAAGAAAATCAAGAGAAAGGACTAGTTTGCAATATCGCAGACTTTAGAGGACTAAATAGCAAAATGTCAACCGTGCGCTCAACAAACCCCACCCACCGATCGCCCGACCCGGCCTAATCAAAGTAAAAGAGGTAATAATCCGTCGGCGTGAGGAGTTTTTAAAAAATCGAGCGGATCACATCGTATTTTGAAAAAGTTAAAGGTTTTTGGAAAAATCGAGGACCATCGATCGGCGGCGTAAACAAATGAGCTAACGAGACTGTGCCTGACCCCGCGATGCGCAATTTAGCTCACCATTTTGGGGGCTATCCTGCAAAGTGGAGGGCTAGAAAAACTAATAGGGACCTTTTCACGCAGATCGAGAAAACCAAGGACCTTTACGTAATTTTGGAGAAAATGATCTCTAGACCAAGGGCTGGCGCGACCAACGACTGGCGAGCTTTAGACCGTGCTTTGGCTTATGGGGCAAGCGAGGATTTTTTTCCTCACCAAATTCGCTCCCACTAGGAGTCGAACCCAGGACCTGAGAGGTGCTACTAGAGCGCTCTAACCGCTACGCTAGAGGTCCGTTCGCAAACGCCGCAGCTTTGAATATACTAATCACCAAAGTTATTAGGAATAGATGGAACAGAGGCAACTTGACCCCAGGTAGAAGAAAAAATAAATCCTAGCTCATTAATTCGTCACAGCACTACTTATTAGGGAAGTGACACCAGGAAATGATGTCTAGTACTAGTAATATGGTAGAAGTGTACAAAAAGCAACATTTATTGTCTGGGGAGTGGTTAACAAATCTTAACTAACCGCTTGACATCCTGGCTAACCAGGTTAGGAATGCCGGAGCTTAAAACAAAGAGCAGAAGAAACCCTCATGGTTTACGAGTTAAAATAACACTTGTCAAGAGCAGGCTATGTTTGGAAGGGGGAAAAAGGGAACAAAACATACTGTGTTCAGCAAGCAGTTATCAGTGGCTGATGTCGGAGATGACCTAGTCCTTAAACCTTGTAGAATTCTTTCCTATGGATGAAGCACCTGCACCGTAGATAGGGAATATCACAATTTATTGGAGCAGAAAATCCAATGTGCAATGAGGTTGTCTTTAACTGCACAACATTTACATGTATTTGGACCCTACACTGGCAAAGGCACTAGTAACCAAAAAAAAAAACAATCATCTAGAAATTCTCTTGGAAGCTAAGCCAGATGGGCACCCAAGCAACACAGTGTTATTATACTCGCAGTTAAAGTTGCAATATCTCTAGACGGCAGGGGCAATTTTTCTGTTTGTAAATGCTACTGTATCGAAGACCATAAGATAGCTAAACCGACAGACTGTTCTGTTGTATGCAGGATCACCAAACTGGAGGGGCTTTCAATGTGTGGGTCAGGTGAACGGTTGGATCTGAAGCATTCTTCACCGGTGGAGATGGAACTTCTGTACTTTCTTTTTCAGGACTCCATGCTTGGATACGGTGCTATGATTAGTAATTACTCATATAGATATAGTACAGCTCATAGCTGAGAATAGTTTCAGATACTACAAGATGGCTCATATAATACTATTCTCAACTACACAGTGATTACTCATATTTGTATCCAAGACAGAATCATTCTTCTTTAAAACTACAAATATAATAGTCTACAAAACATTTTCTGCAATTACTGTTACTTTCAGTACTTGCTTTATATAACCGTAATGTTTCATAAAAGAGTCCTCCTGGATTTCTTGTAGCTGTGTAGTAATGTACTTCAATTGGTGTTACCACTATTAAATTCAAAAGAAGTAACAAAAGTGACAAGTACTGCACTATTCACATATATTGATTGTCCTTTTTCTTCGTTGGTTCTCGATGGTACAGATGGACTGGACTTTGATATTTTGCATGGGTGCATAATATTACATTACTATATCCATGAATATTTTGGGATTTTATTGGAATAGTGTATCATGCATTTATCGTAAATGGAGGTTTGGTCTTTGGTGGCAATAGGGCACCAAATTAGCACCCTTCAAACACATATCTAAATATTGTCACTTTCATTTCAATAAAATGATTTGCATTATAATATAACAACTAATAAATAATAATTGTGCAAACAAGTTACGTAAATATTTAAGTAGCATACATAGGCAATGTTGTCTACTTTTCATGAAGTTATAATTGACAAACAAACATCTCAAGCATTCTCTTTTTTATGTTTACTAGTGGCATATATATACAAATTATATTTAATATTCTATTCATTATTGCATTACATAGCACTTATGTAACGTCTATACATTTAAATGACTAGCCACATGCATACCAAAAGCAAGTTCATCGCTATACAAATGCTACTAAAAAGTATAACATGATTTAATATGTTAAACTTATTTTACTAGTAAAATTTAACTTTTAATTGAAATAAGTCTTTTTAAAAAAGTAACAAAAGAAGTTGACACAATCAGTCTCCGTGGCCTGTGGGAGCATGGAGGACTGTATTATGTAAGTTGCAGATAGGTTTTGTGGTGCTGCATGGGTGGTCTGTTTGAAATCTTAACTACATAATCATCTTTCGCATATGGTTTCCTTTTTCCATTTCTTAGACAAGTACGTCTATCACCTATTGTAAGCGAAAGAACGCGTATTTTGTTTGATGTTGATGTGCATGATTGATTTAAGTATAGCCTCATTCTTTCTAAATTTCAAATGCCAAAAGTCCGATTTCTATCTCACTAGCTCTTGTTAAATTACCAAGGAAGTGTTGCTCTATCAGCAACTAGCTAACTGAAGAATAACTGCCCCTTTATATGTCATGTTATCCTCACGCAAGTTTACAGATGGCAATTTGTGTGTTTCATATCCTACTACATTGATAGAGTTAACAATAGCATATGAATGTAAAATGTCTCTTTTCCCTAAAATATATTAGACGATTATGAATAATCTATTAGATCACCAGTCACCACCAAATCAACTAATCAAGTCAGCCATGAATGCTTACCAAGAGTTATCATTCACTAACAACTGGAAGACCTGTATGGACAATGCATCTCATATTCTTCGCACATCAACTTTCTCAAGTTGGAAATGGTGAGTATGCATTTCCCACACCAAAATTAAATGCATATTAGTAACAGGATTCTAATCCAAGATTCCATCATAGGATGTATATCTGTTATAAGATAGGATGCTGATCCAAGATTCCAGAATTCTAAATTAAAGTAAAGTAAGCAAGAATGCATTAGTTCAAAGTAAAGATCAGCAAAACACAAGGCGTGACCAAACCTCAGAGTTCGCTGTGGCGTGAAGAAACCCTTGAAGCGCCAAATATGAGATCTTTGGCAATGACTGTTGGAACACAACACCAAGATCACATATACCAGGTTGCCCATAAACATACACTACACGGAGAAGTTGAACAAACACGAGAACACAGAGAGAAATTTTTTCCGACACGAACTCAACTTGCGTCGCTTTTCCTTTTCTTTCTCTTTTCTCTTATTCGACTTACTCTTCTTCTCAACAGATTACATGGTATATATAAACAACTGAGTCGCACAGGCCACTCATCCACTGCAACTCTGACAATGACTATCGGCCCATACCGAGCAGTTCGCCAACTCACTGAAGCACCACGTCATTCTACGACCTCTCGTGCTATCGATTGCTATAATAACTGGCCGCATACGACTGCTACAGTGACCGGCCGCATAATGTCTTCGGCTGCACACGAACGCTTCAGTGACCCGCACATGTCTGCTACAGTATACTGCTATTTCGACCATGGCGCCATGACCATGCACACTGTCGACCACGGTGCCCCGACTAGGCACACTAGCGACCACGATGCCATGACCATATATACTGTCGACCACGGTGCCACAACCATGCACACTGTCGACCATGGCACCATGACTATGCACACTGTTGACCACGGTGCCACAACTATGCATACTGTTGACCATGGTGCCGCGACCACACACACTGCAGCTATGACCATTGTAGTTTCGACCGCTGTAGCACTCGGATACACCGACTGCTACGGTAACACCGATTGCACTTGGCGCCACGACCACAGCGCCAACGACCACACACACACTCGGCGCCTACAACTACACAGACTAGTCGTATACGACCACACAAGGAGACCAGTCGTAACGACTACATAGATACCGGTCGTAATGACCACAAAGTGTCTGGTTGTAGTGACCACACACTGGTCGTAACGACCACACTCACAAACCCCAGTCGTACACAACCACACAGTGGTCGTAACGACCACACACAATCCGGTCGTAACAACCACAAAGAGACTAGTCGTACACGACCACACAGACACCGATCGTAACAACCACACAAATTATCAAGATTAATTCTAACATCCCCCCCTAATCTTGATACTTTGACTCTCAAGACAAAGTTTGATCTCCTAACGCATCTCCAAAGAGTTTTGCCTTCTTCTTGTTGACTATTCTATTGGTGACACAACTTGCTGGCTTCTTTACCATCTTTACCACCAATGACACACCTCACTGACGTCTTCGACCACAACCTCAGCTCCAATTGTCTTTCGCCGGTGACACAACTTGACGGTGACGGAGACTCTCATCAGATCTTGCACACTCCTAATTACTCACGTTTTCTCGTGAACACAGCTAACACAAGAACACACACGAGTACTCTGGACACACGATTACAAAAACTCACATGCATCATGCATTGACTCACTTACATGCATGACCATGACACAAGAAATGCACATGTATGTAACACACCTACATGCTCAAAACAGGTAAATGCACATGCAATACTCCTATTGTGCCCAACAACTCAAAATGCAATCGTGTGCTCATACTTGTACATGGACTCAACTACATGCAAGACGGAAAAGTAAATGATGAGACTCCTTATTGGCTTTACATCAACACTAGCTCGTATTCCGTATCCACTGCAGCAAGAAGAGCCACCTCTTTCTTTGGCTCGTGACACTCCTTAGCAAAGTGCCCGTACTCTTGGCAGTTGTAGTAGCGCACCTTGGTTTTGTCGAACTTTCTTTGACCACCACCACTGCTAGAGCTACCAGAGGAGCCCTTTCCTTCTCGCTTCGATGACCTAGTCTCTCACTCCGCCTTGGTGAGAAGTCCTCGTCCCCCTTCTCGTGCTTGCATATGCGCTCCTCATACGCTTTGAGGTGGCCAATCGTCTCCTCGAATGACATGGTATCTACATCCGAAAATTGCTTAATTGCAGTAACAACCTGCAAAAATTTGTCAGGAACCAAATCGAGCAACTTCTTGACAAGCGCGGTTTCCTCCAGGGTGGTGCCAAGACCACTGAACATGCTCGCTAGCCCACTGATCTTGCCAGCAAACTCATCGATGGAGTCGCTTTCCCTCATGTGCAGGGCCTCAAATTCACTTTTCAAGGTCTACAGCCGCACCTTCTTTACTCAGTCAGCCCCGAGATACCTAAACTCTCCAACGTATCCTTGGTTGTCTTCTTCTTGGCAACCTGGTGGAGCACATCTTTAGGAATAGCCTGAAAGATGCACGCAAGTGCCATCTTGTCCTTCCTCCTTCCCACGACCACTCCGACCGTGGGTTCGGCCGCCTCCCAGATGTCCTGCACCTCCATACAAGCATCCATCTTGATTGCTCGGGTGTAGTAGTTAGAGGAGGTGAGTATCGGGTACTCCCTCATCGATCATGCCACTGGTTGCTCGGCGATGGACGTCTTGTTGAAGCAAAGGAACTTGGGCATACACCAAGCTCTGATAGCAAATGTTGGAACACAACACTAGGATCACACACACCAGGTTACCCGTGGACACACACTACACGAGAAAGTCGAACAAACACAGAGATACGGAGATAAATTTTCCCAATGCGAACTCAACTTGCGTTGCTTTTCCTTTTCCTTTTCTTTCTCTTCTCTCTTATTCGACTTACTCTTCTTCTCAACAAATTACATGGTATATATAGATAACCGAGCCTCACAGGCCACTCACCCACTATGACTCTGACTCTGACAACGACTACCGGCCCATACCGAGCATTTCGCCAACTGACTAAAGCACCACGTCATTCTATGACCTCTCATGCTGACGACTGCTATAGTGGCTGGCCGCACACGATTGCCACGGTGATCAGTCGCACAATGTCTTTCAGCCGCACATCAACGCTAGTGACCAGCCGCACACGTTTGCTGCAGTGACCAACCGCACACGTCTACTACAATACACTGCTGCTTCGACCATGACGCCACGACCATGCACACCGTCAACCATGGTGCCACAACTATGCACACTGTCGACCACGGTACCACGACCACGCACATTGTCGACCACGGTGCCATGACTATGCACACTGTCGACCATGGTGTCACGACTCATGACCACGCACACTGCAGTTACGACCACTGTAGCACTCAGACACACCGACTACTACAGCAACACCGATTGCACTTGGCGCCACGACCATGACGCCAATGACCACACGCACACTCAGCGCCTACAACCACACAGACCGATCGTATACGAACACACAAGGGGACCAGTCGTAACGACCACAAAGTGATTGGTCGTAATGACCACACTCACAAACCGGTCGTACACGATCATGCAGTGATCGTAACGACCACACATAAACCGGTCATAACGACCACAAAGACTGGTCGTAACGACTACACACGGACTAGTCGTACACGACCACACAAGTACCGATCGTAACGACTACATAAATTATCAAGATTAATTCTAACAATGACAAGCAACCCCTCCAAGTTCTTCGCTCCCACCTCAAGGCAATCCTTCAGCAACTCCCCTTCCTCCACCTCCACTTCACATCCATCACCACCTCTCTTCAAGGCCCCTAAACCCCAACACAAATCTTAGGGCCTGTTTTTTGTGGCTTTTGGCTTCAGTTTTTAATTTTTCTATAGTAAGTAGCTTTTAAACGAAGTGTCTTTTCAATATTGGGTCTATTAGTTAATTGTAGTACATACTGTACTGACTTCATTTATATTGGCAAAAGCCACACATGAATTTTAGTTACTCTGTAATTTCTCACGCGAACAGCCAAAAGCCATAAGCCACAGCTACAAAAGAACATACCCTTAATTGACTGAGCATTGCTGCAATTTGGTTACCATGACAGTCGTGTACCTACTCGGAGAAGGCGACGAGGAGGCCGTTGAGCAGCTGAGCGGCGGCGGCACGGACGTCCCCATAATTACGGTGCAGCCACTGGGCGGCATCGGCGGCGGACTGTAGGCGCGAGGCCTCCGCCGCAGCGGCGAGGCGGCGCGCGGAGGCGGTGGCGCAGGAGAGGCCGCACCCGGCGGCCGAGGAGAAGGCGTAGTGGAGGAGGTAGTCCCAGGCGAGGGCCCACGCGCCGCGCGAGGAGAGGAGCGAGAGGTTATATGCGATTCGGCGTGCGCCGACTGTCGCAGCGGCGTCGCCCCGGGCGGCGGCGACGCGGGCGAGGAGGGAGTGGGACGGAGAGGAGAGCGACGACCTCGCGCAGTGGGACGCGGAGAGCGGAAGCGCGTGGAAGCGGAGGACATACGAGCAGGAGGACGGTGACAATGAGAGGGAGATGGGAATGGGAGAGGGGTGCTCGCCGGCGGCGAGAGGCTCCGGCTTGGGTCATCGGAGGAGGCGGGAGGGGAGGAGGTTTTGGGTTGGGTTGGACTGAAGCGGTGCAGAAGTATAACACAGTTAATCCACTGGCCCAGTTATTTATGGGCCTTTTTCTCAGTTATTTAGCGGATTAGCAGAACAACCTTATCGGCCTTACTAGGTGACAGCCCATTAACTACTAGTCGGAGCATGTACAAACTGTGCATCTCTGGCCTATTTGGTATGGCTGAAGCTTTTTCAGAAACAGATTCTGGCTAGGCTTTTTGAAAAAAAGCTGCTTTCCAACTGGTCCACTGATCTGAAGAAGTTTTTGTGTTTTGTGGTCTGTTTTTTAGGTTGATTGGTTGTTCTTAGTTGAAAAATATCTGAATCAAATACCCTTAATTTAAATGATGATTTATTTTATGCTAATCTGATACTTTTTCAAGTTCACATACTAAACAGAGAACTTTTTGAACTTTTTAATTTCACTTGGACTTAATTAAATTGATCATACAAAGTACTTACTATACGCTATTAATCAATTATAGGTGAATGATGATCAGCCAGCACAAAGATTAATTCTACTAGATTAGTATTGAAGTATAAGTGAATTATCTATCTTTTCTCATAAATTTAAGTTTGGATGAATTGGTTGGTGTATGCAACTCAATAATTAAGACTCCTACTCCTATTTAGATTAAGATTTATATTCTAAATTAGAGAAGAGTTAGGAGAGATTATATAAACCATAGGAGGATGACCAGAGAGAACTCAAGCCACAAGAAGAAGCAACTAAACAAAAAAACAATATAAGTCTACTCATCCAAAGCAGAGGGCACACGAGAGAATTAGAGTTTAGGATGTTCTCTCGTATAGGACAAGGATCCGATGGTCCTAAAAGATTTGAGAGAGTTGTGAGTGAGTGACAATTCCTTATACTCTTTTGAGATTGTACTTAAGAAATTTACAGTCAGTTTTGCCAAAATTTTCTCTCTCGTCATGGTTGCTTTAATGTCATTATTTTGATTCTCTCTGCGAGATTCATCCCCTTCATTCTTGATACTGTGCACGCTCGTACCGTATCTCATAAACTTTAATTCTATCCAAAGGTTGTTGCGTATAAAATGAGGTATACATTGGTTGACAGTGAATCTTGCTAGTATGTACCATATCCTTTTGTGTGGCCTCTGTTGCAAATTATCACCAGCAACTAAGGTCTCGTTTCAAACAGATTATGGCTTCAAAAGCTAAAAATCGTTTAGAACATGATTTTTTTTCTTTGCATTATCCATAATGATATAACGGTGTTATTTATTTATTTATTTTTCAATTAAATATCTTAGAAAAACTAATAACCATTATGGTCTAACTTTAGTCAAAATTAAAAATCATAGCTAAAAGTTAAAAACCATGTCACTTTTGTACGGGAACGTTATTTACGAACCGGAGAGGATGAAGCATATTCAGTAAGCTCTGAATAAGGCGTGCTTGTCCTTGCTTTATTCGCAATACTTCAACTAGACTAGATAGGAGCACTCCTTATCAAAGGCGATATTGTTAGGTGTTAAAAGAGGGACCAATAGCCGTATCTCTCTAAGCTTTCAGCTGCTGAATAATGCACAAGTAACCTTCATTTGGGTCAACTACATACGCACTGCACACCACAAGTCGGCGTGCGGTCCAGTTTCGACGCACCGGTCGGGTAGCATCCAATCATATAGCTTTGCCGGCGTGCTTGACGCAGGACAAATGGGTGATAGCAATGCAGACGTTGATGTCCAAAGAAAAATGTGCAATAGGAGACGTGCTCGGGCTCGAGCCGTACTATTCCTATGTGCATGCAATGCAGGTCGATGCATTCTCGCAACGTCGATCAGTTCCCCTTCCATTAACGTTTGAATTAGTGTGACTCATATTTAATTTTTTTAGATTTTATTCTAAAAAGATTAAATTTTACTATGATTAGTACTCTAATTCTATTTAGATTAAGATTCCTACACTAAATTAGAAAGAGCTAGGAGGAGACTATATAAACTATAGAGTGACCATAGAGAAGCCACAAGACTAAGCAATCAAATCTATTCATCTAAAGCAGAGGATGCACGAGAGTATAAGAGGTTAGGATATTTTTTAGCACTAGATTCTTGTATAGGTCAAGGATCTAAGGGTTCTAAAAGATTCGAGATAGTTGTGAGTGAGCGGCACTCCTTTATACTCTTTTGAGGTTATGCTAAAGAAATTTACGGTCGGCTTCACCAAATCTTTTCTCACTCATCATGGTTGTTTCAACGTCGTTATTTTGGTTCTCTCTATGAAATTCATCTTCTTCATTTTTGCTATCATGCATGCTCATACCATATCTTACAAACTCTAATCCGATCTAGAGGTTGCTATGAATAACAAGGGGTATCAGAATGTAACAAGTGGTATCAGAGCTAAGGTCAAATTAATCTGATTTGTGAGAAGGTCGATAAAGCTTCAAGTGGTACAAAATCAATATCAATATCAATAATGTGGAATCAAGTAGAGAAATTTAACGGTGGAGATAATTTCAGCATGTGGCAATGCGTGGTGAAGGATATCCTTATTCAGCAGGGGCTAATCGATGCTCTTGAAAGGGACAAATTGGAAAAAAAACGTCCACTGAAGACTGCAAGGTGATGGAGCGGAAGGTTGTCGGTACAATCCGTCTATATGTCTTTAATGAGATAAAGCACTCGGTGACAAAGGATAATTCGTGGAAGAAATTATAGAAAGATTTAGAATAATTATATACGGAAAATTCACTGACAAACCGGTGAGTGCTGAAGCGACAACTGTACAGGTTGTGTATGAAGGAAGGTACATGATTCGTTGACCATCTCAATATCTTCAACAAGATTACCACGCAACTAACTATTGTGAATGAGAAAATTAAGGAGAACAGCAAAACCGTTATACTGGTATCATCTCTACCACCATCATAGGAGCAATTGGTGATGAATATTCTCATCGAAAAAACCACTTTCAACTTCAATGAGACAGTTGTATATCTATTGAAGGCTAAATTTTTGAAAAAGACATCGTAATCTTTATCCTCGGGTGATCAAGTATTGGTTGCAGTAGGTGTTGTAGACATAAGCAAATATCATAAGAACAAAAAGAGTAAGAACAAGAGCACACATGTATGCTATCTATGTGACGAGAAATGTCACATGATAAAAGATTGTCCGAGTTTGAAGCAAATGAAGGGTGTATGCTCAATAGCAGTAACAAAGGATGATTTGAACGTATTAGTCATCAGTCAATCAAATACTTCTCATGGATGAATATTAAATTTAGTTTGTTTCTTCTATATATGTTTGGCAAGAGTGATGTTTGACGAAGGATCTTTATACTCGGCACATAGAACTGTTTACTTAGTGAATTGCGAGGAGTATGTAATTAATAAGGTGGAAATGGTTACATTAGAGATGTATGATGGAACACATTGCATATTAACAGGAGTTCAATATGTTTTTAGTTTAAAGAAGAATCTCATATCTGCAATGTCGCTTGAACTTGAAGATTGTGAGGTATCACTTTGAGATGGAGTCATTTAAGTTACTTGTAAAAGGCAAGTAATCATGAAAATATTTGGAGCAATGAAGGATATCTTAGAGTTATCTTAAAGGTGGATCAATCAATGTGAGATCTGATAAAAATCCTGATTAGGAGAAGAAAACCGTATCATCAATAATAGGTAGTTAGATCTCATCTGCGGTTATGTGCGGAACTACAAAGACGGTTGCAAAATCTAGCAGACACAAAGGCGAAGGTGTGACCTTTTAGAAGAAAGAAGACATGATGGGACCAACCATACGGTACCGGTGAGTAGGTGGAGCTCGGAGGCGATACAAATATATGGCATGGAAGGCTGTAGGAACAGAAGGTGTGGTTAACCAAACTATACAGTGAATGATCTCTCAAGTGGAGGGTTCGGGCAGGCTAGCTCGGATACTGACACACACATTGTGGTGATATGTATGAGTCCCTGTGATGGGGGCACTCTGAAAGGTGAGAGGAAAAACAAAAAAAATGTAGAGCCGACTTGGAACAAGTTCTTAGAGTACCATAGTGACTTCAACGGATAAGAATCCAAATGGAGCTTGTTGAGTTAGTGTGACTTGTATATAGTCTTTAAGATTTAAAAAGATGTGCTATAAAGAGTAATAGATGAATCTTAATAGGATTAGCGCTCCTACTTTAAATTGGAGGACTAGAAAGAGGCTTTATAAACCATTGAGGGTGACCATTAATAAGCCATAAAACCAAGCAATCTCTACTCATCCAAAAGATAGAGGATTAGAGGCTATGATATTCTTTGGCACTTTATTCGTATATATGGCAAGGATCTAATGGTTCTAAAAGATTCGAGAGGATTATGAGTAAGCGATAATCCCTTATACTCTTTTGAGGTTGTGCTTAAGAAATTTACGATCAACTTCGTCAAACCTTTTCTCTCTCGTCATGGTTGCTTTAACATTGGTATTTTGGTTCTATGAAATTTATCTTCTTCGTTCTTGATATTATGTACACTTATGTTATATCTCATAAACTCTGATCTAATTTATAAACGGTCATGTATAAGGAATATTGGAGTATAAGAGCAACTCCAACAGATTAGGTAAATCGTTTTGTAAATGTAAATATGGCTATTATTAGGGAAAAATCGTCTCCAACAGACTCTGTAGATGACTCTCCAAATTTAGTAGCTCGCCATCCCTGAAGTTCCGGTCTCTATTCTTGGATTGCCTGTGCCGCTCGCCATCCGGCCTCTTCGCACGCCAGGCGGCTCCTTCCCGCGCGCTGCCCCCTTCTCCCGCGCGAACGCGACCCGCCGTGCACCCTCTTCAGCTTCCTCCGCCCACTCATAGCCCTTTTGTGCCCGCTCCCCCTGCAATCACCGGTGGCGCCATGTCCTTGCCGCCGCGTCCCCGTGTTCCGGCCGCTGCACGCGGGGGTATGGCAGTCTGGCCGCCCGGTCATCTTCTCCGATGGCCCAGTTCGCCGGCGGTTCCATGGGTCAAGGAAGCTAGGACTCCGTTGATCGCGAGGGCCTTGTGGATTTGGAATGGATGGAGAATGGAGGGGTCGTACACGGCGCTGAAAGCCTCTCCGATCCGGAAAATCCTGTTGACATGGCACTTTTGAATATGGAGAGTCCAAATTTTACAGAGTCTGTTGGAGTAGTCTAGTCTTTTTTTTGTGAGATCTATTTTAGAAAGTAGCTAAATCAGTAAATTTATTTAATTCTTTTGGTTAATCTGTTGAAGTTGCTCTAATAATCCAGGCATCGGATGATGTCAAATTGTGGATCGAGCCATGCTCCATGCGCACACATCCAGTTCGTACCAACGTTTTTTGTCCTCTGGTGATGGACCTCAAAACGCTTGTGCATCAATAAAAAGTAAACTTTACCTGACATGAGCTGCAGGACACTAGTGGATGATAAAGGGCTGTTTTTTTCTTATGGTTAAGGTTTATGGTTAAGGTTTATGATTTTTGGTTGAGAATTTTGAATTTTAGATTGTTCATAATAAGAATACGGAAAGAGATACTAACTTGTGATTTTGGCTGGTACAGATGTTAGGTTTTTAACATGTATTACAACTAATTTGTAGATCCCGTCTTGAGAAAATACATTGTTTGAAAGTTAGACACTGTAGCAAAAACCAAAAGCCGTTTTTAGAAGACACTCCACTGTGTCCACACGTCTGTTCCCTACCCATCAACCATCACCACGCCGGCAGCACTTGTGCTTGTATATATAAACAGCCTCCAAGCCGTCAAATTACAGAACAGGATACGGCCTTCGGAGTTCAGACGAAGACGAAGACGATGAGAGGAGCATCAGCCATATCGAGCCTTCTCGTCTTCCTCGCCCTCTCTTCCTTCTCCATTGCCTCTGCCTCCACCAAGCAAGGCCAGGTCATCATTAGTTCATTCCCTGCAGTTAATCAAGAGATTACCCACAGTTTTCGTTTGATCAGTTATATTCATGCATGGACAATGCTATCATTCATAATGCTATGGGTTCGTTTCGTTTCCCTCCTACTTTCCATGAACTCTGTCAGCGTGACTCTATGCCAGGTTCATTAATTTTGCAACACTGCGTATAAATTAGGGAGTGTATATATAAAAACTCAAGCTAAATTGTCAAGGATATGTTTTGTTGACTGTTTTGCAAATTAAAGAAGGGACGTAACAGACAAGCTTTCGTATCGCCGCTGTGAATAGGTCTACATAGTGTATCTGGGCGAGCACGCCGGAGCGAAGGCGAAGGAAGCAATCCTGGAGGATCACCATGCGCTCCTACTCTCCGTCAAGGGCAGGTACAGCCATTGATATGCATGGCGTGCACTACTCGCACACCTCTCCTGCCGTCTGCTGTGCGATGTTCACTGATATCGATGGGCTAGACTTGCCTCATATATATAAATCGCAGCTAATCATCCATACGCTCTCTGTCGATCACCAGTGAGGAGGAGGTACGGGCGTCGCTGCTGTACAGCTACAAGCACAGCCTGAATGGCTTCGCGGCTCTTCTCTCCGAGGAAGAGGCCACAAAGCTATCAGGTAAGGTGCATGTACACACACAGTGACACTGCAGAGAGAAAGAACAATCCAAACACGGTCTGTATGTATAATAAAAGAACAATCCAAACACGGACTGTATGTATAATAAATGTTTTGTGTTTTATCCATTAGCTAGCTAGTTATATTATGTGGTCTCTATAGGATTGTATCTTTGTGCTTGTTGGCTCATGTATGAGTACCTGCAGCGAGGACAGAGGTGGTGTCTACCTTTCCGGGCGAGGGGAGATGGTCCCCGCACACCACGAGGTCTTGGGAGTTTCTGGGCTTCGAGGAAGGGCTGAGAGGCCTCGCTGGTAGCGACTGGCTGCCGTCCGGCGCCAAAGCCGACGAGGATGTCATCGTAGGCGTGCTGGACTCCGGTGAGCGGGCTTATCTATATGTCACCATGTGTATTCTATAATAAGATCACCATAAACTAATCCGCATGCATGAATCCGCCCAGTTAACTAATTCGATATCACGATCACCTTCACGTGCCGATGTTAGCTCTTGTGTTGTTTCGTTTGAGCATGTCGTCGCAAGCTCAAGAGAAGGAAGCTTTGAGGGTGCCGTTAATATATATGTATGTGAAAGTGTTGCTCGTTTGTTTGATAGGGATTTGGCCGGAGTCGAGGAGCTTCGGCGACGAAGGGTTAGGGCCGGTGCCGGCACGGTGGAAGGGGGCGTGCCAAGGAGGAGATTCCTTCAATCCATCGTCTTGCAATAGGTCAGCTATCTAGCACACACACTTGCTGATCACTATCTTCCCGCTCACGTCATCCATCGCCGTACTTGTAGCAACCATCTTTTTAACGTTTACGCTTTGGTTTAGTCTAGCTAGTGTTTAAGTAGGCGTGTATTGCCTATTTTTTTCAATACATGTTTAAGTTTTGTGCGAACTATAAAACTCGATAGCTAACATGGGAAGTGGACTAAATGTCAGTCTATGAATCTGAAAAGCCACAGCTGTACCAAAAGGATTTTTATTGTCACTGTACGAAAGTTGATAACAATTAGAGCAAGTACAATAGTATAGTTAATTAGTGGCTATAACACTTGTCCATTTCATCTATAGCCTTCAAAAAATAGTTTATACAATAAGGTAGTTATTACAATAACTATTTGGCCCCATATGTAAGAAAGTGAAATACATATTTTTACGTGCTATAGCTAGCTGTAATTTAGTAGCCAGCTTCCTTCTCTCTCTTTCTCTCTCTGCCATATAAGATTTTGTTGATATTATATTTGCTATAGATGCTAACTAAGCCTTATTGTACTGCTCAACTAGCAAACTTACGAGCTAAACAAGAGGGCAGACATGCAGTGCATCAACCAATCAACGAGATGACAAGACAGTGACGACCAGTTCCACACACTCCAAAAGTCCAAACTAGAATCTCCATAGTTGAATCATCGGGTACTGGAGTCACTGGATAGTGGTAGTGGCTGGGTTTTTTTGGCTTTTAATTTATATTATAGTAATTAGTTTTTAACTAGTGTATTTTTTTAACGTGAAGTATATATTAATTATAGTAGACACTGCATCTAATTTATCTTTTTTATTTTAAATAAAAATTACGGCTAAAAAAACTCATCTCAAAAAATGTTGGCGTTGCATCTGCAACCTGGGAGTCTGGGACCACAGGGTACAAATCCAAACAAAACCCCAAGTGTGTGGGCCAGATCAGGAGGAAGACTCCAGCTTGGCATCTTCTCGAGTCACTGCACTGCATATTTATAAATCCCGATCTGCGTGGCTGCTACCATGCATGGGACAGAACAAACAATGGGCGATATCGAGACATGACCTTAGCATACGTACAAACTCTTTTGATTTAGAGTAGGTTTATCTCTGAAGCAACTGCTGCAGTAGAGTAGGTAAGGCAACCCCGTGACATCTTCCTTGCAACGCATCCCAAACGAGATGCTTGTCAGATGTTTTCTCCCTCGAGAGCTGTGAGTTAGTTATGCATAAGGAAATTGGCATAAGATAATACACACTTGGTTTAATCAGATGTACCGGTGGCAGTAATAACTAATCCACAGTTTATATTGGGCATGTTTTTTTTTGACTTCGACTTATACTTTATACATGTGGTTTATAACTTTTGAACTGTTCGTAAGAGAGTACGGAATAACAGAAATTAGTATGTGATTTTGATCGATATAAATGAAATTGTTATATATATAATATAATATAATTATCTTGTAGATTCTATCTTAAAATATTATATTTAAAAGTTAGTTATTATAGAAAAACAAAAATAGCTTTTAGAAGCGCGCAATCCGTTTAATAATCTTGATTGGCGCGCCGATGTTTGCACTTTGCACGCAGGAAGATCATAGGCGCGCGGTACTACCTCAAGGCCTACGAGGCCGCCTACGGCTGGGTCAACGCCACGTACGCGTACCGCTCACCGCGCGACCACGATGGCCACGGCACGCACACCGCGTCCACCGTCGCGGGCCGCACCGTGCCGGGCGTGGCCGCGCTCGGCGGGTTCGCGCCCGGCACGGCCTCCGGCGGGGCGCCGCTCGCGCGCTTGGCCATCTACAAGGTGTGCTGGCCCATCCCGGGACCCAACCCAAACATCGAGAACACCTGCTTCGAGGCCGACATGCTCGCGGCCATCGACGACGCGGTCGGCGACGGCGTCGACGTGATGAGCGTCTCCATCGGCTCCATCGGCAAGCCGCTGCGGTTCGCGGACGACGGCATCGCGGTCGGCGCGCTGCACGCCGCGAGGCGCGGCGTGGTGGTCGTGTGCAGCGGCGGGAACTCTGGCCCCGCGCCGGCCACCGTGTCGAACCTCGCGCCGTGGATTCTCACGGTCGGCGCGAGCAGCATCGACCGCGCTTTCAACTCGCCGATCAAGCTTGGCAATGGCTTGGTGATCATGGTAATTAAGCAGACTAAGAATTTGCATGCCGGCCGAACATGCACGCATGGCACGTTGGTCCGTTTGTCTTGTTCTTCTCTAAACTGAACTAACATGTCAGAGTTATTTTTGTACCAGGGTCAAACTGTAACGCCATATCAACTGTCGGGCAACGAGGCGTATCCGTTGGTTTATGCAGCAAACGCCGTTGTTCATGGCACTCCTGCTAACGTTTCCAAGTAATTAACAACTAACTGCACTGCAATAAACTCTCTTACTACTAATCATTACCACTAAACAGTACAAAATCCAAAACATAACACGGTTCAACTTTTTGTGTGGATCGACGCAGCCAATGCCTGCCGAATTCACTCGCGGCAGAGAAGGTGCGAGGCAAGATCGTCGTGTGCTTGAGGGGGACCGGCCTGAGGGTGGCCAAGGGCCAGGAGGTGAAGCGCGCGGGCGGCGCGGCCATTGTCCTCGGCAACCCACCGGCGTACGGAAGCGAGGTCCCCGTCGACGCGCACGTGCTCCCGGGAACGGCAGTCTCCATGGCCGACGCCAACACCATCCTCAACTACATCAATTCCAGTGCGAACCCGACTGCAATTCTGGACCGCTCAAGGACCGTCGTGGACGTTAGGCCGTCGCCGGTGATGGCGCAGTTCTCGTCGCGTGGCCCCAACGTCGTCGAGCCCAACATTCTCAAGGTACTGTTACGTACGCATGCATCCTTTCGAATTAAGCACCGGTCGTTCTCGTGTACCATCTATGACAACTTGACAAGCATCCGTGCGCGCTAACTGCGTGCAGCCTGACGTTACAGCGCCAGGACTGAACATCTTGGCGGCGTGGAGCGAGGCGTCGTCGCCGACGAAGCTCGACGGCGACAACCGCGTGGTGAAGTACAACATCGTCTCGGGGACGTCCATGTCGTGCCCGCACGTCTCCGCCACCGCCGTCCTCCTCAAGTCCGCCCACCCCGACTGGAGCTCCGCCGCAATTCGATCAGCCATCATGACCACCGGTAATGTCTCAGGCCCTCAGCACAACACAGGCCGACTTTTTCCTCATGTGCACGCGGAAACAAATTTGTACGTATCGTTTACAGCTGCAGTTAACAACGCGGAAGACGGCCCAATAATGGACGCGGACGGATCGGTTGCGGGGCCCATGGAGTACGGCTCGGGCCACATCAGGCCCAAGCACGCGCTGGACCCTGGCCTCGTGTACGACGCGTCGTACCAGGACTACCTCCTCTTCGCGTGCGCAAGCGGCGGCGCGCAGCTCGACCACTCGCACCCGTGCCCGGCGAGCCCGCCGCCGCCGTACGAGCTCAACCACCCCTCGCTGGCCGTCCACGGCCTCAACGGCTCGGTCACCGTGCACCGGACTGTGACCAACGTCGGCCAAGGTGAGGCCCGCTACAGCGTCGCCGTGGCCGAGCCCATGGGCGTCTCGGTGAAGGTCTCGCCGGAAAACCTCAACTTCGCTCGAACGGGCGAGAAGAAGACCTTCGAGATAAAGATCGAAGCGAAAGGGACAGACAGTGCGCGTGTGAACGGGCAGTATCTGGCAGGGTCGTATACGTGGAGCGATGGAGTCCATGTTGTGAGGAGCCCTATTGTCATTCTTGTCGCTTGATCATTCTTACTCTTAGTAGCCAGTAGCTAGGTGCCGAAAATTGAAGAATCTCTAGATGAAGCTGTGTACTGCTTGGTAATTGGGATGCATTGCTTGAAAGAAGTGAAAGGCAACCAACCTTGAACTATGTTGTGACTGCAAGTTTCACTCTTATGATTTTGCGAAAAAGAAAGCCAATATCACTTCATTCTTGGATCGGATCAGCAGTTGTCTGCAAAGCTCAATTGGTACTGAACACATCACACCTTAAGTGATGTTTGGAATGTAAAATTCCTACAGGAAAATTCTCCCCTTTCCTTACAAAATTCTTGTGAAACTGTTGCGCATCGAAAGAACCTTGCTGTGCATGTGCTATCTATCTATCTATCTATCTATCTATCTATTATATACTAAAAGTTGATAATAGGTCTTTTAGGGTATCTAAAAAAAGATAAATATGTTAGAAATTCTCACAAAAAGTAAACATCTTTTCCTTAATTTGGTGGGACATAATTTTAAAGGCTTATATTTGATAGTTGATTTAGAAATATAAGAACTTATCTATATCTATACTAATTATACACTTATTGAAAGGTCTAGCCATCAATCTAGCTTACCCAATTTATAATGGTTTAGATTATAAGAAAGAGTCAATGTCAAGCACAATCCATGTTAAGATAATTAGGAATTAAAAATAAATAAATTATAGAGATTTGATTTCCATACGACCTTCAAAGTAACATCCATAAATAACTAAAATTCATGATAATAATTAAATGAAAATTAGCAAATTAAAATAAAGAGTTCATATCAAGTACAATCCAAATTAACTAAAATTCAAAACAAAAAATAAAATAAAATTAGCAATTTGATTTCTATATGAATTTCAAAGTAAACCCCTAAAAATAAATTTGGAATAATAACAAAAGAAAACAGAAATTAGTTTTTATACGAATTTTAACCTAAAACTAACAAGAAAGCTAGGGCAAACATGATCCAAAAACATGCAAATTCAAAATAAAAATTAAAGGATGATTAGATATTTAATTTGTAAATGAATTTGAAATCTAAATTCCAAAACTATTAAAATATGTAAACTTTTACTCATTAGGCACTCCAAGGAAGCTTTCATATTAACTAGAAAGATCTAGTCATCTACCTCACAGACCCATGTTAGAATAGCTCAGATTAAAAGAAAGAGGATGATATGAGTTTTACATTTGCTAAGAAAAAAGAGAAATAAGCTGAAAATTCTCAGCAAAAAGGAAAAACACTCGTCCCTCGATTCAGTAGACCCTTATTATAGTCGATAAATGATTACCAGTGGATGCCCTAGATAAAATAAGAAATCTTATAAGACAAGGTTATCCATTATAGATTCTAGATGAACCCGATAAACAAAATGAATCTTAGATGGCCCACACTAAAAACCATGTACAAGAGGAAAAGAAAGACGTGGATGTGCAAAATAAATGAGTAAAAGCCATGCATAAGAAGAAAAAAAAAAGTGGCACACGGCGAGAAAAAGGAGAAACGAAAAAAAGATAAGACCTATTCTACCTACACATTTTCCAATAATGTGTGTTTTACAGCTTTTACTTTTTGCTAGAATTGCTATTGACGTGGTGGATTCTAGTTAAAATTAAACTACATCAATTGTTAGATATTATGTATCGTACAATAAAAACTTAGGAGGTTGATTACATCAGCTAAGAAAATAAGAAAAATATTATGGAAATTCTCTAAAAAAACATATGGCTCTTAATTTGATGGATCATAATTATGTTTAGCTATTCAAAACTGATGAATATTACCTGATAAATGAGAATAATTACCAAAAATTCTCACAAAAGAATCATCTAGATCTTAATTAGGTGGACCCTTCTTATGATTAACAAAATATAATCAATAATTTTTTTTGATCTATATAAGTGTGCATGAAGTTGATTTTTCTTGATCTATATAGGTGTGCATGAAGTTGATTTGCACCGTAATATACATGCATGTATAGTTTTGGAACTCTTATATAAAATTAAGACGCGAGATGCTAGAGATAGAATTGAACTCAAGTGATCCACACAGACACATACTTGCCTACAATATCCATTATAATTTGTTTTTAATTGTATTAAAATGGATACAACTATTGTCTCTATTATTGGAGATGCCAATTAAAAATTATAAAGAACAAGTATTTCCTCCTAAAGATAATTATATTATTTGTTTTAAAAGATATTGCTATAAATTAATATCACTAATGAAACCAATTCTACAAATATAGAAATTAAATCAAATTAATAACATTCTAAAACATTCTAATATTTGAATTCTTCATGTGATCTGTAACCCTTTTTTCATATGTAGTTCATTTATTATACATCACGTATGTACTACTAAACCAATTAAATATATTTAAAAAATGATATGCGGTTGTCATGATAGTTCCTAAAAAAATGACGGATTTGTGGCGCATTTTGGAGGCTTGAACAATCATTTGACGTGTTTGACGCGAGAAATCGCTCATGGATTTCTTGCCCGAGGTATAAGATGCAGGCAGGCCAGTGTACTAAAGTACACAAAAATAAATAAACACAACAAAAGTAGGGAAAATATGTATTCATTCATTTATTTGAGAAGAAGAAAATTAAAGTTCCCTTTATATATATGCGCTTCGTAGGCTGCTTTGGGTAGCAGATTTGATATAGATGATGTGGTGTCCTGATTCCTGGGGCCTCGAAAGGCCTTGAGTTAATTACATCCGTAGGGTAAAGCTACAGAATACTTCCGATTAAGCTGTGCATTGGTCATCGTCTTCAATCTTGGATTTAATGTTGGGTCATGATTTTTACATTGGCCTGTGGATTCCCGATGGGTTGAATGGCTTCGAGCTTACCGGGTAGAAATTAGAACAAAAAGAGCAGTGAAACAACTTTGTTGTTTAACCTCAGTCGCACACTATCATATTGTGTGTTTACAGCTTGATATTATGAGTTTGAGATATCTTGTGGGTAAAGTTAGGCAACTTTACAGAGTATAATAAATGGTATTCGAATATGCCATACTTCTGGTCAATGGAGTTGTGTTTATTAGGTGATTCTAATAACAAGACATAAGTAGAGTTGGGATAATTTTAATGTGAAAATTGAGGATGACAAACCCCCTTGTTCATTAAATATTTTTTTACTATTTCAAGTGCAGATTTATTTACCAATAAACTTGCATCTATTCTTATCATATTACAACATATAAATATATCCAGTTGAACACCTTGCATGGTAATTAAATAGCCTTTTCATGTGACTTGCGAGTACCTATTATACTCAATTTTTCTTATTTTCATTAGAACATACAACAGAAGAGGGAAGGATGCATTTGCTATCGTGTTAGGGTTATGACCGTACTGAAGTGTTACTGTGGGATTTCACCAGTTCTTCTGTATGTAAGTTAAGTTTTGGATTTGGATGCCCATAAAGCTGTTATAGTTTAATTGTTAGGTCATATTTTAATCAAGCTAACTCTTTTTTTAATACTCTTAAGAAGACATGATACTCTTTGTCCGCAACTAAACTCCTATTCCTAGTTTGTTGCGGGAATCACGACGATCCTATTCTTTAAAATGTGTCGTTACACAAATACTCCAGGTAATTCATATGCAATGAGGTTAGCATGTTGAGGCCTAGATCTTTCGAGGAGCCATTTGCAAGTTCATTGAACCTAGTCCTCCATCTTAATTCATTGAACCTAGTCCTCCCATCTTCTTTTCTACCGTTTCCCTTATGAGGATCGTAGCTGGAGTACTAAATAGTAACAAACTAGCAGTAGGATCTATTTTGGTGTAAATTCCTCGATATGCCAGGACTGAATAGGCATGTGCTACTGTCAACCAAAGAAGAGTTTCCCGGTATGGCGACCCATAGCTTTGGCATTTTGGGTCGGGAGCTACATAACGTTGTCAGTGTGTGCCATATGTGCAAATCCTTCTCCAGACGTCAGTGTCATCTACAAACGTGCACGTGCACGCTGATATATACACATGGGGGTCCCGCATGAGCAACGTTTAATCAAGAAACGACTCAAATCAAAAGGCAATGGAGTAAGTAATCTTGGTGTACGTTTCGACAAGCACGTTCGTACGGGCTCCTAAAAAAGCACATCCTCATTTCAGCCATAGCTTCTAACTTCTACTTTTAAATCACTATTCCTTCCTTTCGACTTTTTCTAGGTTTTTAATTTTTTTAGGCTTTTTTTACTTTTCTTTTTTCTCATATTCCTTCGTATTGTCCGTGATGGACTAACATATTTTTTATTTTAAATTTAATTACGCCAAATAAATTACCTTAATTACAATGAAAAATAAACCAACTACAATAAAAAAAGAGTATTGCTATACAACATTCGACTGTTTTTGAGGACAAAAACAGTCAGATTGATCTGGGACGTTAGATCTCCATCCAACGGATCCACCCATACAAGCCCCCCTCCAAAAAAATGATCTAGGACGTTGGATCTTCATCTAACGGCTCAAAATCTGACTGTTTTTGTCTTTAAAAACAGTCGAATGTTGTATAGATACTCCCTAAAAAAAAGTCATAAGCCATCGTGAAACTGAACACCCTAGGCATCTCGCGCAGCGGCGCAGATCACTAACTTGCGCGGTTGTACAACCAGACGATCGACGAAGCAAATCAATTAGAGAGCGTTGAACCTGAGAGGCAACCGGCCGGCCGCATCTCAATTAAACACACAGGAATATAGTTGCCTTAGTTGCCTAGCGCAAGGCATTTGCGCTGAATCGCCAACAGAATTATGGAATTATGCCTTCCC
This sequence comes from Dendrocalamus sinicus, assembly GCA_036346575.1. Lineage (NCBI taxonomy): Eukaryota > Viridiplantae > Streptophyta > Magnoliopsida > Poales > Poaceae > Dendrocalamus > Dendrocalamus sinicus. Next base: position 44,291,219 of record CM070641.1, on the reverse strand, counting down.
TTCCCGTCAAAGCTCAAAACAGCATACTTATCTGTCACACAAAGCGGTGCAGCTCCACACGGAACCTGCCTGCCTAGTTAGGTAGCCGCCGGGCCAGCTCGTCTCGCCCTATAAATCTCGCGCCACGCCGAGCTGCGGACGGAAAGTTTTGGGCAAATAGTTGGTCAAATTTCACATCTCACAGCTCCTAGCTAGTTGTTCACAGGTGATCAGTGATGTCGCAGAACGTGGCGTTGTCGGCGAAATGCGAGCCGTGGGCGCAGGAGCGGCGGCCGTTCACGGACCCGATCGAGATCCCGGCGGTCTCGAGCGAGCGGGACGAGCGGGGAGTGAGGCGCCGGGAGGAGGAGGAGGAGGCCGATCATGAGGGGGGCGAGGTGGTGCCGCCGCACCTGCTGCTGGCGCGGCGCAGGGCGGCGTTCTCGGTGTGTTCGGGGCAGGGGCGGACGCTCAAGGGCCGGGAGCTCAGGCGCGTGCGCGACTCCGTCCTGCGTATGACCGGCTTCATCGAGAGCTAACCGGTGGCCATGCTGCGTCTGGCTAGGGCTAGTTGCCACCTCTAGCTCATTGGTTAGCTAAGCGTCAAGTGAATGCAATGGCCAGCGTCAGTCACGACCTGATTAAGTAAATTGGTTAATTCGTTCTGTGCATTCAGATAAGAATGGCGGGACAGTTTCTTCTCTCATTTGTAAATTGGTTCGACACGTGAGGTGAATTCAGTCTTCTTGGTGTAAATGTGTTGTGTACGTGCATGCAATACACGTTGCTTGGCCTCATGAATCATGGTCAAAATGCAAATGTGGTTTCTTGCTATTTTCCATACGTATACACGCTGCTGCTGATTCAGTAATTGTGACCTGCATGCATCAGTGCTTCTTGACTCGTTCAAACAAACGGTATCTGTAGACCAAAACAAGAGTGGTAACTTCTGGCAATTCCCAACTAAAATTAAATTAAGACAGGCAAAATGACTGGATGGCCCCTCAGCTTAGATAGCCTAGATATCAATCCACTATCTAGTACTTAAATACGAACTGATCCTCTCGTAAACACAACCCAAGCAAGTCAAGCAAGAAGATGCTACGCACAGAGCCGCAAGAGGAGGAAGAGTTCCAAGAAGCAGACATCCTATGGCCAGATGCAGCACAAGACCCGGAGTTACCCCAGATGTACTACTCTCACGTCGACGGTGACGACGACGACGAGCACTCCGACGAGCACCGAGCAACGAAGCCGCACAACCGGCAGAAATCTTCTTCCCCCATCGACATCCCCCGGAAGACCAGTGCCACTGGTGCAAAAGGTACAAAAGCACAGTCCGGATTCAGCAAGCTCGGCGCCGGTGGCAGCAGCGTCATCATCGGCAGCCAAGTCTTCATGCCGCCGCATGTTATCGTTGATCGGAGGGTCAAGAGGGATACGGCGATGATGATTGATATTGATGTTCGTCGTGCACTCGTGCCCAATGGGAGGGTGAGGGCGATGATGATGCGCGAGTACTACTGAAAATTTTGTGGGAAATGTTCATTTCACTTGGATTATTTTTTAGTTCTGTTTGTGTGAATAGACGTGAATGCAACTGAAAGTAGAGTGAGTTCATGTAATTTTGAGTTAATTCTTGCGGCGATGCATGTATCTCTGGTCACATTTTTTTTTCAAAGACCATTGCGGAGGAAGAACAGACCATGCAGGTATGATAGTAAATCTACTCTTATTTTGTTTGTTGTGCGCATCCTTTTCGGCCACGTACTTAATTCCCAAATTCTTGAAGCAATTTGCGAGCATCCACCCATTGCTCCACTACTAGAATTATTGCTTTAGTGCACAATTTTTGTGTTTCTTTTTGCGAGGTTGTACAATTTATTTTTTGAGAGGGCATAAAAGCATTACTTGTAAGTGTAACTGCATGTTCGTACATGGGTTATTTGAGCTCATTTTATTTTCACACACGTGTGGGCGCAAATAAAAGAGAAAACTAATGCTCATGTTTATTCAAGTCATTTGTTTGAAGTCAGACGGTTCCTAATACCATCCTAAGTACTTTCAGACTAATTTCAGTGAAAAGTTTGTATCAAATTATCCACTGCATCCATTCAAGTTTAACTGTGAGATATGGACATGAAAAAAATACTGAAAATAAAACTATTTTCTCAAGAAAATGGCATATCCTTCTTCCTACTTCGTTCCCTAGGAAAACCTTGGACGGGCCCAGATTAGAGCAGTATTCTTGGACGCAAAACGAAAGAAATCTCCCCGATTAAGTAGGGTAGAAACTTATCCTTCAAGAAGGGCTATATATATCCGAGTTGAAAATCTCAAATGAAACCTCTTGATAAGATCTACAGCTATTAGACGACAAGTATATGCCTCAGCACAAGTAGCTGAAGAAGATTATTAATTCCCTAACACACAATTGGACCGTTGTATATATAACCTTATCTCCTTCTCCCTCGATTATGTGTAGGAATTTCTCTCCTACTTCCATCGTGAAGGTTACCTCACGTCCTCACCCTGTTCAGTGTCCTACCCATCCAGATGTACATCAGTACAGGTGTCTGCATGTAATTGATGTAGTACAGGTGTCTTCTTTTGTTGGCCGGCAGCTTGTGAGCATGAGACGCACTAATCTGTGGCTGACTTTCTAGTACCATGAGAGAGGAGTATGTGGGTCCAACAAGATAAAATAGTTTTCCATTCCATTGGAGATGGCCTAATCTGTGGCTGACTTTCTAGTACCGAGTTTTCCATTCCATTGGTTGTTTGGGCCCAATCAAAATGTGAGCATTCTGATTGGGGCTTCTTGCTTACAATGGCAAGTGTGGGAAATTCTACATTATGGAGTATTTCTTTCAGCTTGCAGGCCACCTCTTCATTCTCCTAGCCTCATGTTCTTTGCAGTAGCACTACTGTACAGTACTAAACAATTCAGTTGTTAACCATTGACTTACCAGAAGCGCCTATTGTTTCGTTTTTTTAAAAAAATATATAGAGAGCCTAAGCTCCGGTTCCAGATTTTTATAATTCATAGAAAATAAGAAACCAGCAAACACTGTGCGTTACAAGCTCAGATTGAACCTCCTCGACTTTTACCCATGAGACTACTACTACTGCCTATTACATTTTAGATTTTGATTATGTTAGAAATGTTGGATTATGTGGGCCAAGCCCATATAATAAGAATAATTCATATTAAATCTCAAAGGCCCACTCATGCAAAGGAGGCATGCATGTGACCTTTAGTACCATATTGCTAGTTCTAGGAGAGGAAGACCACCTTAAAAGGGATGGTGCACTCCTAGCCACTTGAGGCATGTGTGGGAGAGAACTAGAGGATAACACGCGCGCGCTCGCTCGCCTCGCGGGGCGGGGCGGGGGGCGCGGGCGCACGGCACCTGCGTGAATAGTCCGCCAAAATTGGCTCCAGGTGGTTTTCTATAAATACGGAGTCGCCGCCTCCATACAGCATATGCGAAAATCAATCTAGGGTTTTGCCTCCTCCATCCTTTGTGCTGCGTCGTCCCACGTAGTCTACTCCGTCCCGTCCGCCGGCGTGCATGCATCGTTCGGGAGAGCGGTCTCGGAACCATCGCCTTCAAGTCTGCGGAGAGGCGAATAAGGTTTTGGAAGCGCTCTGCGCGATCGCTCTGTAGCTCGCTCGTCTTCCTCGCGTCGTTCGGCCGGCGAATCGTCATCGTCATCGACTGCGCGTCATCGCTCACCGTCGAAGTCTGCGGAGAGGCGTTTTGGAAGCGCTCTACATCGTAGCTCGGCTCGTCTTCCTCGTCGTTAACGGCGAATCATCGACCGTGTCATCTCTCACCGTACTGCGGCGTCTACATCATGTTCTCGAGCAGAATCATAGATCTGTCATCGTATAGCGTTCATATGCGATTTCTGGTTTACATGTCTAGATCTTTTATATATGCGTGATTCTGTTATTTTGCTTGCATGATGTCATGATTTATTTATGGAATAAATTGAACCTACATGTGCTTATATTTTCAACAATCCAAAAACCTTATTGTAAACCTTTGTGGTTTTACTATGGCTGGATTTGCCGATGCACCGAGGCGGATAAGTTCTCGGTGTGCACTTTAAGAGATGATGAGATCAAGGTCACTCGTGGCTTCTTGCTATGAATGTATTCAGGTTAGTAATGGCAAGCTGAAGGTGTTCTTGATGCTGGCGAGAAAGAATTCGAGACCGCCACTACTCTCTTTGATGGATGCATTCTTAGTGTTCTTCTTGACCGTCTGTGCGAGGTGTATATGCACATGACAGACGCGAAGGAGTTGTGGGATGCATGAATTCCAAATACGGTGCTATCGATGCAGCAATGACATGTATGTCATGGAGCAATTTCATGACTACAAGATGGTTGATAACCGTTACAGTAGTAGATCGGGCTCATGAGATACGAGGCCATTGCCAAGGAACTCGAACTCTGAAGTGTGCCTTACAGACAAGTTTGTGGTGGATGTATTATTGCGAAATTACCTTCTTCATGGAGGAATTTGAACAAGACTCAAACACAAGAGACAAGAGTACTCTGTTGAGAATCTGATTGGGTCTCTTGAAATTGAGGAGAAAGCTCGGAAAAGGACCTTTGTGTCTAAGGGTGATGGAGGCGATCTAGTGCCAATGTGGTACAGAAACCCTCAAGCAAGAACAAAAGAAATTTGTCAAAGCCCAACAGACAACCAATTTCAAGAAGAAGAAGAAGAAGAACAATCGGGATGATAGAACTTGCTTTGTGTGCGGTGAGCACGGTCACATGGCCAAGAAGTGCCCACAACGCAAAGGAAAGAAGGCACTGTGGGGGACAGACTTCTAAGTCATCAACGTGACCATTGGCAAGGCGGAGATGGGACTGGTATGGTAATTTACCTCTGTTCTTTCAGTTAGTCAATCTACCAATTGGTGGATTGATACAGAGCTAATGTACATGTGTGTGCTGATATTTCGTTGTTTTCTTCTTATCAGTCGCTTGAGATTCCTCCGTCCTAATGGGGAATGGGTCACATGCTCTGTTCATGGTGTTGGTACGGTAGATCTGAAGTTTACTGGAAAGATCGTGCGGTGAAGAACGTGCAGCATGTCCCTTCTATAGACAAGAATCTCGTTAGTGGCTCCGTTTATGTAGAGACGGGCTTAAGTTGGTATTTGAGTCTAATAAAGTAGTTGTGTCTAAACATGGATATTTTATTGGTAAAGGCTATGAGTGCGGAGGCTTGTTCCGTTTTCCCTTTCAGATTTTTGCAATAAGGCTGTGAACCATATTTGTGGTAGTGTGGATGATGAGGCTAATGTTTGGCACTCACGTCTATGTCATATTAATTTTGGTTTGATGTCTCGGCTTTCAGTATGAATTTAATTCCAAGCGTTTCCATCACCAAAGGTTCTAAATGCCATAGCGTGTGCAATCAAAGCAACCTCGTAAGCCTCACAAGGTTCTGAGAGAGAAACTTGGCACCACTAGAACTCTGCATTCAGATCTTTCGAGATGAATGGCGTGTTGACGAAGGGTGGAAAGCGATATTTCATGACATTGATTGATGATGCAACTAGGTTACATTATGTGTATTTATTGAAAGCGAAAGATGAGGCTTTAGACTATTTTAAAATCTATAAGGCGAAGTTGAAAACCAGTTAAATAGAAAGATAAAAAGACTTAGGTCGGATCGTGGTGGAAGTATTTCTCAAGCGAATTTGACTTATTTTGTGAGGAACATGGCATTATACATGAGAGGACGCCTCCTTATTCTCCCGAGTCAAATGGGATTGCGAAAGGAAAAATCGCACGTTGGTGACTTGGTGAATGTCATGTTAGATCTGCGGGCTTACCTAAGGCATGGTGGGGAGGCTTTGCTAACGTCTAATCATGTATTAAATAGAGTTCCTAATGAAATAAGGACAAAACACCATACGAGGTATGGATTGGGAGAAAACCATCATTTTCTTACTTGCGTACATGGGGTGCTTGGCGAAAGTTAATATGCCAATAACTAAGAAAGCAAGCTTGGACCTAAAGCGTGGTGTGTCTTTACGGGATATGTTAATCATAGCATTGCCTATAGATTTTTGATAGTTAAAGCGAGGTACCGACATGCATGTTGGTACAATTATGGAGTCTCGAGATGCAATATTCTTTGAGAATATTTTTCCAATGAAGGATACACATAACACTACTAGTCAACCTTCTGAAATAATTCCCAGTTCAATCACACCACCGAACCTTTTGAACATACACATGAACTTGTCAATGAGGAGGATGACGGTGGAGCTTCTAGAAGGAGCAAGAGACAAAGGATATCCAAATCCTTTGGTGATGATTTCACTTTGTGTACCTTGTGGACGACACTCCCAAGTCTATTTCGAAGCGTATGCATCTCCGATGCAGACTCTTTGGAAGGAGGTGTCAGTAGTGAAATGGATTCCATTATCGCTAATGGAACACAGGAACCGACAGATAGACCTTATGAGTGCAAACTGTAGGGTGCAAGTGGGTGTTCAAAAGAAGCTTAGGCCTGATGGTACTATTGAAAAGTACAAGGCTCGACTTGTTGCGAAGGGCTATACTCGAGAAAGAAGGCGAAGATTTCTTTGACACTTACTCACTGTTGCTAGACCGACCACAATTCGAGTACTACTTGCTTTGGCTGCCTCACATGGTCTTCGTTCACCAAATGGGCGTTAAGACGACTTTTCTTAACGGAGAGCTGGATGAGAAATTTACATGGAACGACTGATGGATTTGTAGTAGAAGGTCAAAAGGCAAGGTGTTAAAGCTGTTGAAATCTTTGTATGGTGCAAACAAGCCCCTAAGCGATGGCATAAGAAGTTCGATAGAACAACGACATCTGAGCTTTCTTTGTCAATGAGGAGATAAATGTGTATACTATCGCTATGGTGGGGGTGAGGAGTTATTCTATGCTTGTATGTGGATGACATCCTGATTTTTGGGACAAACATCAATGTGATAAATGAGGTCAAATCATTCTTGTCTCAAAATTTTGATATGAAAGATCCGGGAGTGGTGATGTTATTCTAAACATTAAATTGGTTAGAGGTGAGGATGGGATTACACTTTTGCAATCTCATTATGTGGAAAAGGTCTTGAGTCGTTTTGGCTTTTACGTGACAAGCCTTCTCCAACACCTTATGATCCTAGCGTGTTACTTCGTAAGAATAAGAAAATTGCTAGGAATCATTGGAATATTCTCGGATAATTGGCTCACTTATGTACCTAGCTAGTGCAACAAGGCCGGACATCTCCTTTCTTTGTGAGCAAGTTAAGCGGTTTACATCTAACCGGGAGATGATCACTGGAAGGCGCTTGAGCGAGTGTTGCGCTATCGAAAGGTACCTCGAACTTTGGACTTCACTATCTGGGTACCGTCGGTCTTTGGAGGGTTATAGTGATTCCAAGCTGGATCTCGATCTTGATGAGATCAAAGCCACTAGTGGATATGTTTTCACTATTGGTGGTGGTCTTTGTTTCATGGAGGTCTTGCAAGCAGACCATTTTGACAAGGTCAACCATGGAAGCGAGCTTGCGGCGCTAGACACTGCTATTGTTGAGGCGAGAATGGCTACGAGATCTATTGATGGATCTACCTACGATGGAAAAGCCGATGCGGCTATCCTTATGAACTGTGATAATCAAACCGTTATCGCTAAAGTGAGCAGTTCTAAGGATAATATGAAATCGTCTAGGCATGTCAAGAGGCGATTGAAGTCTGTCAGAAATTGAGAAACTCGGAGTTATAACCTTGGATTATATCCAAGCAGATAAAAACACGCAGATCCCTTTACAAAGGGACTATCACGAATGTGATAGATAGTGCATCGAAGGAGATGGGTATGAGACCCATGTGAGTTATCTATGGTAGTAACCCAACCTATGTGATCGGAGATCCCGTGAATTAGGATCTGGGAAAAACAAGCCATTAGTTAATTGGAGGAGAGTAATTTCAACCCTCTCTATGTGAAGATGCAATACTCTCAGAAACTGCAAGGCAGGTTGGTTAAGGCCTTAATGTGTTCCATTGGCTTTCAAAAGCGAAGACGTTATCCTGCAGAACGTTCTTGAAAGAACACACCTATATGAGTCCTACTAAGCTCATGAAGAGACCAAGGAGTATGACTTATACGCTCCAACCGAGGGGTAGCCTATTGGCGGCCTAGTATCAGTTAAGTCTTTAAGTGAAGCTTGCTTGCACCAAACTTGCAATTCAAGGCATAGTCCATTGTTCAAGTTGTGAGTAAGTGTAGCTTGGAGTTCTAGGTGGATGTTCAACCTTAATCGGTCTCCATCGAAATCTTGATATATAAGCAGTACATTGGAATTGAGCAAATCTCTGTGGGACTTTGAGATCGGTGGGGATTGTTGGATTATGTGGGCCAAGCCCATATAATAAGAATAATTCTTATTAAATCTCAAAGGCCCACTCATGCAAAGGAGGCATGCATGTGACCTTTAGTACCATATTGCTAGTTCTAGGAGAGGAAGATCACCTTAAAAGGGATGGTGCACTCCTAGCCACTTGAGGCATGTGTGGAGAGAACTAGAGATAACACGCGCGCGCTCGCTCGCTCGCCTCGCCTCGGCCGGGCGGGCGGCAGGCGCGGAAGCGCGCGCACGGCACTGCGTGAATGGTCGCCAAAATTGGCTCCAGTGCTTGCTTGTGACGCGGCTTCCTTTGCGATTTTATTTTGCTGTTTTGAGTGGCGGTGAATCCGGATCGATTCTGCGCGACTAATCCGTTTGATTCTGAGTTATGGAGAACGTGCGGCGTCTTGATCACGCGTCTGGTTTTCTATAAATATGGAGTCGCCGCCTCCATACGGCATATGCGAAAATCAATCTAGGTTTTGCCTCCTCCATCCTTTGTGCTGCGCGATCCCACGTAGTCTACTCCGTCCGTCCGGCGTGCGTGCATCGTTCGGAGAGCGGTCTCGAACCGTCGCCTTGAAGTCTGCACCGGAGAGGCGAATAAGGTTTTGGGAAGCGCTCGCGCGGCGCTCGCTGTAGCTCGGCTCGTCTTCCTCGTCGTTCGGCCGGCGAATCGTCATCGACCGTGTCATCCTCACCGTGCTGCGGCGTCTACATCGGCAAACCGATCGAGCAGAATCATCGGTACATATGGTCATGTTCTCCGTATTAGATCTGTTCATATACGATTTCTGGTTTACATGTCTAGATCTTTTATGTCTGTGATTCTGTTATTTTGCGTGCATGATGTCATGATTTATTTATGGAATAAATTGAACCTACATGTGCTTATATTTTCAACAAGAAATAATCTTGATTTAGAGCTCAAGACGTAGTAGAGTCTGTCTCCGTGTATAACTCAAGTTGAAGTTGTGTCCAACTTAAAGTTCGAATATGTATGCTAGTAGAAGATTATTAGCCTATATATTAAGGAGACTTATAGCCAGTTTTGTATGAGAAAATGAAAGCAAGAAAAAAGGCGAGCAAGTAAGAGAATAGAAAAAATTCTCCTGTGTTCTTTCAGTTTATTTGTGATGTGTACGTTTTCTCCTGGATCAAAGTTTTAACAAGTAGTATCAGAGCCTAGGCGAGAACCGAGTGGCCGAAAAAATCGTCTCGGTGATTCCGTTTCACGCTCGTCTCGCACGGCGCTCCTGAGGCCCACGTCGCTCGTCTTCGCGCAGCTCTCCTAGGAAAAATATGTGTGCGGCACGTCCTTCCATTCCTTCGGTCCAAGAGCCACTTCAAAGTAGCCCGAGATCTTAATCCGTGCTCAAGATCATGTCATGTTCTCCGGGAAGTGGTGTCACCGATGACGAGGCATCATCCAGTATAATGGCGAATGAGAGGTTCGTTGTCTCGCTGCATTATCTGATGCTCACAACGAGCAATTATGCAGCATGGGCAATCAAGATGAAGGTGTACATGAAGGCTCAAGGAGTGTGGGACACAATCGAGAACGTCCAAACTCAAGCAAGGTGAAAAGGAATCAGAATGTTGAGGAGATGTGTCGCCGTTCTGTATTAAGTATGAGTTTAGTAAGTCGTAGTTGAGACCGATAGCCTCAATGTTTTAGAATTTTTTGCATCTGGATGGACCCATACCAGTTGAGTTAAGTTCCTACATATAGTTTGCATATAGAACGCTTCATGTGGAGGCGTGGCTGGTAGTTCATAATACATTGAGACTAAAACTAGAGTATGTCAAGTCAAGATTAAGAGGGAGATTGTTAGAAATAATCTTGACTTAGAGCTCAAGACGTAGTAGAGTCCGTCTCCGTGTGTAACTCAAGTTGAAGTTGTGTCCAACTTGAAATCCGAATACATATACTAATAGGAGATTATTAGCCTATATATTGAGGAGACTTGTAGCCAGTTTTGTAAGAAAAGGAAAGAAAAGTAAGAAAAAAGGGAGAGCAAATAAGATAATAGTGAAATTCTCCTATGTTCTTTCAGTTTATTTGTGATGTGTGCGTTTTCTTCTGGATTAAAGTTTTAACAGATTACATGGCAGCATTGTGTCTCACATCGGCTGGCATAATGACATCTTACTTCTGCTTGCTATACATACAAGATTCAACATTCGTTTGCTTCTCCCCTCCATTCTGCCACTGTTATCTCAGCACCTATGCTTCCTTCCATGCCAGTTCAGCACCTATGCTTCCTTCCATGCCAGTCTTCATTTTCTATAGTACAATCCTATCATCAGTGGGGAGGATGCCATCATCTCTGAAGTCCCAATACAATGCTCCATATTTTGCAACTGAGTCCTAGCACAACGGCTTCAAATTCCTTAGCGTTCGGCAGATCTTGCGCCAAACCTCCTGTATTGACGACCATCTCATTCTCTGAAAATGCAAATAATTCCTTAGTTTCCAAATCACCAAACAAGATGCTGCACAAACAAAGTTACTAGTCTTGTTTCTGTTATTACTAATCCATCATCTCGCAATCCAGGGGCGGAGCTACACCTCGGGCAGGGTAGGCTTCAGCCCGGGGTGTGGAAAAATATTTAGGGTGTGTTTGGTTGCCCGAACATGGACGGTCGGATCCCAGCTGCACCGTATATTGCAAAAAAATCTGGTGTTTGGTTGAATAAATTCACTGTAGCAGACTGGATCCGCTCGTTCCGCATACGGTCTCGATCCCGGACCAACAGAGAAGGCCATTTCGGCCGAACGTGGCAATCCAGGACCGAGGGAGTCCAGAGAAGGGCGGGCTAGGGTTACCTCTCGCGTGCTCTCCTCTGCGTCCTCAGCGTCGGCAGCAGGTGATCTCCCTCTCCTCCCTCCTCCGGATCCGGCGAAGGCCTGCGGGTGGTGGGGCGCGGCGGCACCAGCGGCAAGCGGCGGACGCGGGCGAGGCGCGTGGAGGAGCCACGGCCGTTGCCCGACCGCGGCCCGTGGGCGCCACGCGGTTCCCCTCGGCCGGATCGGGCTCGGCGGCCTCGGCGGTGGAGTCGCCGCCGCTCCGCGGGTTGGAATCGCCGCCGCCTCCGCGAGTGGAGTCGCCGCCGCTCCGCGGTTGGAGTCGCCGCCGCCTCGCGCGGTTGGAGCGCGCCCGGCCGTTGCCCGGCCGCTGCCGCCACCCGCGGCGCCACCGCCGCCACCGCGGTGCCTCCTTTCCTCGCCGCTGAGATGCGGCGGTGGCTGCGCGCGCGCGCCGCCGCCGCCCGCGGCAGCGCTGCCGCCCTCTCTCTCCCTGGCTGCTCTCCTCCTCGCCGGCCACGCCGCGCGCCCGTCTCTCTCTCCCCCCGCTTTTTCTTCCTCTCGACGCACGCCTCTGTCTCTCCGCTTGCTCTCAGCTACCCGGTTTTTATTCTTTGCGTGCGCACGCCTGCCTCTCTCGGCTTCCTGTCGGATGGAGCACAAATCTCGGCCGGCGATTTCTATGGCAGATTTATTTCATCTTTTTTTTCTTATGTACAATATAATGTGGCTTGAACATATTTCTTTCATTGTAGGAATTTAATCTACTGCTTGCAAGAACCACAGTAGCCCTCGATCTTTGCTTCAAAAACGGTAAATCGTACCCATCCTCCATTACGTTGCCAAGTATAATATTGTGATTAACCAAAACATACCTTCTAGTCAAATAATTAGTAATGCAATTTACTGTTTGTGTGCATTTTTAGATGGACGATTTTTCTGTCAAGCGCCGTAAAAGCATTAGTAATGCAGCTGGACTAGTTGCTACCATGTGTGCGTACACCTTATTTGTGTATAGGCGTACTGGACGTACACCACCCATCACATATGGTCCCTTAGCTGAAAGAGACAAAATCAGGATGGCAAACCTTAGGTTCATTTTTCATAATGATGATAGGCACTGTGTAGAACAACTTCGAATGAGAAGAGCCCCCTTTTTCCACTTGTGCACATTGCTTAGAACAAGAAGGTTGCTTAAAGACACAATTAATTCCTCAATTGAGGAACAAGTTGCCATGTTCCTACAAGTGGTTGGGCACAATTGTAGGTTTAGGTTGATAGAACTTAATTTTAGAAGGGGTTTGGAAACTATTAGTCGTTATTTCCAAGAAGTGTTGTATGCTATTGGAGAGCTGCGTGGGCAGATGATTCGGCCACCGTCCCATGACATCCACCAAAAATTGCAACCAACCGCCGATTCAACCCATACTTCAAGGTACTAGTTTGACCTTGCAATGAAAAATTTTTTGGCCATTGCAGCCCTTAACTAATTGGTTTTTCATATTTATTAGGATTGCATTGGCGCTATAGATGGCACTCATGTGCTAGCTAGAGTCCCCGCATCTATGGCAGCCGCCTTTCGGGGTAGGAAGGGTGTAACCACACAAAATGTCATGGTTGCTGTGGACTTCGACCTGAAGTTCACATATGTCTTAGCTGGGTGGGAGGGGTCTGCTCATGATGCCACTATTCTAGCAGATGCATTGGAGAGGGATGATGGTTTAAGGGTGCCACCGGGTAAGTGCAATTAGTTGCGCATTTAGTAAGTGCAATTAGATGGAAAAAACTTACTTGACCAGTATTTGTCGCTTGTAGGTAAATTCTTCCTCGTAGACGCGGGCTATGCTGTTCGGCCAGGGTTTCTCCCACCATATCGTGGTTGTCGGTACCACTTGAATGAGTATAGTGGAAGGAATCATCCTCGTGACCAAAGAGAGTTGTTCAATCTAAGGCACTCTCTCTCGAGGGTCACGATGGAGCGAGCATTCGGTGCATTGAAGAATCGTTTCAGAATTTTGTATAATAAACCATTCCACCCATACAAGACTCAAGTAAAGTTAGTGCTTGCCTGCTGCATTTTGCACAATTGGATACTAATGCACGGGGAAGATGAGTGTGTCCCTGGAGAACAACAATGGACTCCAAACCCTGTAGATCCTGAACAGCACCATGACATTGAGTATGACAACAACACTTGGGCAGCGAAGAGGAATGAGTGGGCACTAGCTATGTGGAACAATAGGGGAAACATGCGTGTGTGAATGACTTTGTTCAAGACTTTGTAATAATTAGTACTGATACTTGTTGTAATGATTTGACTTGAGGCATGTAATAATAACCTGTCATGCTTATTTATTTTTTTCATTTCCCATTTGTACTCTTATGGCAGGATATGGCTGAACATAGGGCCAACATGAAGTGGACATCTCACATGTCCAGCATAATGCTACGCCGTTTAACTGAGCTGGTGGAAAGTGGGGTGCGGCCAGAGAAAGGCTTCAAGGAGGTGCACTTGAACACCGTTGGCAGACAAGTGGTGAGCAAATCGGTGTTGAGGTCACTGGGAGTCAGGTGAGTAACCACCTCCGGAAGTGGAAGAAAGTATGGGCAAAGATATACAAGTTGAGGGACCTTAGTGGCGCTCTATGGGATGACACCACCAACACCATATTACTTGAGGATGAGCACTACAAAGGCCACATCAAGGTACTAAATTTGTGTGAAGTTTATGCTTGCTCCATAACATCATGACCTTGTTGTTCACATGTAGGACCACCCCGAGGATGCTCCATACCTGCAAGTTCCTATTGAGAACTATGATCAGATGGCTGCCATATTCTCTGCTGGACAAGCCACTGGGAGGTATGCCATGGGCTCAAATGAGCCTTTGGGAGAACCTTCTGATGTTGTGGAAAGTGACCCTATTGCCACCCCCATTTCTCAGCTTGCGAATGAGGCTTTAGGCTTTGATAAGGTCCTTGGGGAGAATGCAGCTGCTAGAGGCACCGACACCAATGGTCCTCCACCAACTTGGACTCCACCAAATGAGGATGGTTCAGTAGGGGCAGCTCAAGACAAGGGTAAGGACTCATGCAGTGGGTCTGGTTCAAAGAGGAAGAGAGGCCTGATTAGTGATGAGGAAGTAGTTGTCTTCAATGGCATGATTGCTGCAGTGAAGGACTTGGGAGCTGCTATCAGGGAGTCTGCACATGCTAAGGCACACCCAGGGGTCTACAATGCTGTGATGACACTCCCTGGGTTCACTCCAAATGCCCTACTGTCTGCTCTTGGTTGGCTCTATGAACACAAGGCACAAAGCATTGGTTTTGTGCAGATGAGTGACGAACATCGTCGTATGTGGATGAATCATTGGATTGAGAAGCACTACTTCAATGAGTAGGCTATTTCTCACTGACCACTAATATTTTGCCTAATTAGTTGGTGGTTAATGGAGAATCCTCCCCACTACAGGCCCTAACTATTTATGTAAGATGAAACTATGGATATCTGTTGTGTGATGTGTGCATGGTGCATACCTTTTGTAATTATGTAGAGCTTAATTACAGCATGTGGACTGATGTGCTAATGGTGTCTACAAGGCACACCTTTTGTAATTATGTAGGGGCTACTTGCTTGAAGTGTAAGCTAAGATATATGACTATGCTTATGCTTCTTTATTATGAGAAATACATATCTTTATGTACTCTGTCTTTGGAGTGTTCATTTTATTAATGTCTTGTGATTTAGAGTAAAGTTGCAAATATTTAGTCAAAATATGTGTTCATACCAAATAATTGCATGTTGTATTTTTCCCCTGATATACATCATCATATTGTCAAATACGTTCTTTTCAGAAGTTAAAAAAATTAATATCTCATACTGTAAATAAATTACTATTAGGAATAACTTAGTTTGTGCAAAAAAACTGAAAAAAAACATGTGAAGGGGGTAACCACACCACCTCTCCCATTCGAGTGTCACTCTACCCCACTATACAGCCAACCAAACACCTTCTCAGTCTACTGTATCCGCTCATACAGCCTCATATACAGCCTACCAATCACAGACTCATTCAGCCTGTATCCACAGATACATCGAACCAAACACTCTTCTTTTTCAAAATACGGCCCTCCTCATCCAGGATATACGATCCCACTACCCAAAAGCAACCAAACACACCCTTAGTGTACAGCCCGGGTAAATTCAGTCCAGCCTGGGTAACATTTTTATGATCCAACCTATATAACCTAGATCATTCTTTCACTGAGCCTGGGACGTAACCAAATCTTGGCTCCGCCACTGTCGCAATTGATTCTTAATGAAACCCACCTGTCTTCCAAGGATTTCTGAAATTCCCTTCCACACACATAGCAACTACCTAGTCAAAAAAAAGATGAGGAATTGATTCTTTGTCAGAACAAAACAAGCAAGTTAAGTCATGAATAGATTGTCTCTTACTCAGATTGTCTCTTGTAAGTAGTTTATTATTTGAAAGCAGCTAAAGAAATACCTGAATCCTTGGAGGAACAATAAGCCTCCACACTGCAGTTATACATGCCCCCCCCTCTGTAATTAATAGCTGCATATAAGGACTGAACACTATACACCATACTTGTCAATTCTAATCCGGAGGTCATTCCGGTTTTCCTCTTAGAATAGATCACGCTGGTACTAGCCCACTCTAGCGTACCGTTCGAGACTTTAATGTAATAATATAAATATTCATAAATATATATATGTTTAATTACATGCGCACAGATTGTCAATTGGAACCTCACTTCAAATACATAAATATATGATCAAATATCACACATAGTTCAATGCGTACACAAGCATAAAACTCAAACTTAGTTAAATTATACTACAACGTGAGTTTATAACTTCATGCATTTCATCATACTAGTCCCCTACATCACTGACATGCAAAAGGGACCTTGGTGTGGTGGAGGCTCATACACTAGAAATAGAAATGAGCTGCCCATGTGTAGCATCTTAAATGACGCGAACAAGCAAATAAGAAACTAGTACTACTTATGAAGCAAACAAGCAACTGGTAAAGTAAATGGGGATGAGGTGACGAGCTGTTGTGCAAGTCGTGAGCTTCCATCGATGCCGAGTGATGCCGCTGATGCTCGAGGAAGATGCTTGGATGGACGGGACAGCTGCCATCAGTGGGGAAAATAGATCTACAGCGTCGCTACAATGGCCGCATGATGCATTCGGGAGGATTTTTTGTCAATAGTGGCTAGGATTCCATGGCATTGCCACTTGAGGCATTGTTATCTTAGAGCTTCACCAATGGACTAGTCTTTTTGGGCTGAATTGAATGAGTTGTTACTTGCATTGTCAACGGTTGTGGAATTCATGGTAAGCCTAATTCCAGTCGGCATGCCCGGAATGGGCCAGAATAACCGGTATTAGCCGGTACAGGATTTAGCTTGTTGTGTACTGTTTTGGGTGCTGATATGGCATGTTTCGGCCATTCCGGCTGGTACCGGAATGAGATTGACAAGATTGCTATACACCCCAGAAGAAGTAAGTTCCCAAACTAAAGAGTCTTCATCATCATCATTAAACACTATGGATTCTGCAATATTAACTACCTCTAACCACTTCTGCATAATTCTCTCATCTACACACCTTGTAAAAGTAAACTTAAGATTTTCAACATCCCACACATCAGCAATTCCTGCTTGCTTCTCATTGATGAGAATGTAAATCAAATATCCCAGTATTGAATAACAAGGCTCAGGTTACCAAAATTATCTTCTGAGAATTTGATTTTATTCCCTTTCTCCACTTTCCACATATACCCAAACTTAGCAGCATGCCCAGCCCACAAAACTGCGTTCCAGAAAGGAGAAACAGGACTATAAGAGTAGTTGAAAATATTAGGATTATTAGTATCATATTTGAAGTCTATTACTGTAAGACCATGGGATGGTATCCTCATAAGAGTGATAAGTATTTGATATTGCTTGTGCCTTGTTTTTATTGTTTGAGTTTGATTTCAAGAATTTGTATTTTGAGTTGTTGTTGTCTGATGCTAACGGTCATACCAACAGGTGTGCCGCGGTATGACTGGCCAAAGCAGTAGTATTGGTCTGTGGTTGCTGGTAGATATTTTCCAGAGGAGATCTTTTTAGAGTTTTTGGGCTGAGACCTAGTGCAGAAGTACCGACTTTAGAGTTGCGGTATGATTGGAGTGTAGCGGTTTGATCAACCTTAGCAAGGCGATATGACCAGTGTGGAGTTGGCGGTCAGACCGACACGGGTGCCACGGTCAGACCGGTCCCTGTGGCAGGTTGGTCTTGAGTATTGGTTTTGGTGGCATTAGTCATAACGAGAGTCTGTACAAGTGTTAGTCATAGAGTGTCCATGTATGTGTGTCATGGTGTATCCATGCATATATTTTGCTAATTGAGAGTCAAGTGCATATCATTTGTGCTTTGATTGATTGCTTTGTTCTTTGGTGTGCAAGTGCTTTGATGATTGTTGGGGCCAATGGCAAGACCGAGGCTATGGAAGGGGTGTTGAGGCCATGGCGTATTGTGCAAGTCTGGGTGGAGTAACATCTCAAGCTGAGAAGTATGTGAGAAAACAAGAGTCGTGCAGAGGTGATGTATGCATGTGGTATGCCAATTGAACTTATGCGTTTCAAATGGTGACATTTCTCAGAGTAGGCGTATGATCTTAGCAACAAGTATTGGGCATCACAAACTGTGGTGTAATGTTGGTGTTCCATGAGACTTGGGCGTTTCAAGTAGTGACAGCCTAGGTGCAGACGTACGATCTTGGTGACAAGCCATAGGCATAGCATCATTCGTGAAGATCGGTGGGTGGCAATTTGGGAAATTATCTATTATTGGTTGGAGTGCCAGTTTGCAAAACCATACACTGGTCTGAGTGGTTTAGGTCATGTCTTTATGGATGGAATGTCTTATTGGGCTATTAGAGTCTTTGGAAAGTCATGCTTTAAAAAGCATGCAAGTGTGTGTGAGTGTAAAACCCGTTTGTATGTGGTTATCAGATTTTCCCATATGTAAGAGGTGTGATCTACTAAAGAGTGACTGGTTGTTAGGGTTAAGTGAGAGGTGAGAAGGCTTCATTATATAAGCCTTGTGTTGAGTTGAATCAAGTGACTTTGTAACTTGATATTTGAGAGATTAGAGTTAGTGCTTTCTTATGTTGGAGATTTTTGTGTGTTCTAAGCCTAGAGCTTTACTATCCTGAGAGATTGGTTATAAAATATTTCTCTTTAAGTGAAATGAGCATCCAAAGTTTGACCAAGTGAGCTATACCATAGATCCCCTCTTGTGTTTTTTATTTTCTTAGTTTTTTGTTTGGATTTCTCTTTTCTTGATCTTTCTTAGTGCCAAGAACGTATAAAAGGTAGAGATATCTCTTTGAGATTAGATCCCACCCATCTAGGAACTTTCTATGAAAAGTTCTTGAGTTTGCCTAGTTTTGCTCAAGAAATGGTTGATTTGGAGTTTTAGTTCTTATAGGTGTTTTAGATTGAATTCATGTCGTGATTTAGCTTACTATAATATGTGAGAACTCATCTAAGATTATCTAGATTATATAGGACTCACGACCAAAAACAGATCGAAATTTCCCATTTTTACCTGGTTTTGTTGCACCCTTCACCCAAATAGAAAATTGTTATAACTTTGGCAACGATTCTTTCAATCGTTGATTGGAACAGATTCTTGACATCCTAATAAAGATATATGCAAAGTTTCAAGTTATTTAGACCAACAAATCAAAAGTTCCATCAGTTTTTGATTTTAAAATCGTGCTGATTTATTGTTTTTGCGCTGATTTCGTTGTAGTAGTACTACCGATTTTACTGTAGTAGTAATATCGATTTTGCACAGTTTCATTTGGATCTTTTTGTGTGGGTGATTGATCTCTAAACTTTATAACTTCTCATAATTATTGGAGTGAAGAATTTAGAGTCATGCTTCCGCTTTGAAAAAAAGATTTAAAGAGTCTTACAATCTTGCACCATGCGCATAAACTAGGGAAAACTGAGCAATCCGTCGCGCACGCACCACCAAAACTGCAGCTTCATGTGAGCAGTCCAAAAACTCTACATTTCTCACGTCCAAAATAACGGATTTTTCTGTTTAGAAAATTCCAAAATAACGGTTTTTAAACATATATGTACGTTAAGTACAATAGAGGTCTGCCGAGCGACAAGTCACGTTATTTTCTGGGGACCAGTTGACCAGTCTTTTATTGACCCAACACCGTAAGCCCGTGACCTAACTCCACCCGATAAAAATCGTAATGGCTCTGTTTTTTTTATATTATGATTGATGATTTTTAACCGTAACTATTAGATTTAATAAATAACATCGATGATAAAAGAGAAAGCCAAAAACTAATTAAAAAGCCAAAAAAACAGATAACACCAAACACAAATCGCAACCCTTTTCACTCTCCTTCGCGTAGCTGCCCGCTAGGGCTGAAAACGAAAACGGTAATTCTCGGCTACCGAAAATCGTTTTCGAGAAATTATCGATTTTTCCCTAAGCGAAGCGGTGTGATGGCGATAAAGCGGAAGCGAGCGGTAAAAATATCCGATAACGAAAACGAAACGATTTAGCTCTCTTCCGATCGTTTTGAAAATACAGTATTTAATTGGTAATTACCGTCGGTAATTACCGATCAACACCAGCCCAGCGGCCGGCCCATTAGTCTCCCATTGGCCCATTCCGTCTCGGGCTCTCGCGTCTCGTGAGACCGGCGGCCGTGACTCCGTCTCCCACACCCCACCTCCTCCGCGGCCTTGGCGGCGAGGCTACGGGCAGCGCTGGGCGAGCGGACTCGAGGGTGGCGGCGGCGAGACGCGAGCCCGTGGAAAGACGCCAAGCCTTTCTTGGTGAAGGCCACGCGGCTACTCCGGCACACAGAGTGTGTCGGCGACATTCTCGATT
The DNA here is from genome assembly GCA_036346575.1 of Dendrocalamus sinicus. NCBI lineage: Eukaryota > Viridiplantae > Streptophyta > Magnoliopsida > Poales > Poaceae > Dendrocalamus > Dendrocalamus sinicus. The sequence continues at coordinate 44,271,073 of CM070641.1, read as the reverse complement.
GCTCATTGAGCGAGTATCTGCGAATTGATCTGAGCAAAGCAACAACTTGCTCAAAATTGGGCAAAAACAAGCTGAATAATCGATCGGAATCCATAGCCCTACCTCAATCTGAGCAGAAAGACAAGAAATCGCAGAAATTTGAAACAAAGAGGTGGCAAATTTGTCAGATTGAGCGAGGGCAAAAAGAATGCACATCAACCACTCTCCAACCACGGGTAGGACAAGCCTCAGCTCCACTCGATTCGCGCAAACATGCAATCCGGTCAAATTAAAACTGCAAGAGTACCAAATCCCACCCAAATCTACACACCACGCCACAAAACAAGCCAAACAAAAGAAACCAAATAGGAGAAACAACCAACCAGATTGCGGCTACCAAACTAACCCCAAAATCACTCGATGAATCCACCAAATCCAACACCCAGCAGGCGGGAATCGACCAGCAGTTACGAGTGGCTACCTTCGAAGTGGTTCGACCGCCTCCGCTTCGGAATCCGACTGCCGTCCGCGAGAAGAGAGCAGGAGAAGAGCAGCGGCTAAAGTGCTAAAGCAGAGAACCACCACTTTATCCCCAAACGCTGAGCTTCTGCTGCCCCGCGGCCGCGGGTCTAGGGGTGGAAAACGATAATGGATAATTCGTTTTATCCAATATTTATATTTAACAAAATACGAATGTGGTAAGTAAAATTTGTATTCGAAAATATTCGTATTTGTATTCGAGAATATTCGTATCCGTATTTGAGAGTATTCGTATTCGCATTTGTATTCGAGAATATTCATATCCGTATTCGTATTCAAGACTATTCGATTCGTTAGATGTGGAGAATATCGTATTTTAGCATTGATTATGGTTGCATATTTTGGCTTCCTTAGATGTGGAGAATATCGTATTTTAGCTATCGCTTTCATGATTTTCGATCGTTATCGATGCACTTTTGATCGAATAGTTTCGTTTCCGAATTTACCGGAATATCGATGTCGTTCTCGTTTTCGACAATATCGTATCGATTTCGTTTTCGAAAAAATAACGTGAAACTGAAAGTGATTTGACCTCCTACCGATCGTTTCCGACCGTTTTCAGCCCTACTGCCCGCCATGCGTGGGAAGCTACACGTAAGCGTTTGGATTCTTTTGGGTTGTTGTTTTTTTGCTTTTGATTTAAAATTTTAAATTCTGTCTATTGACGAAAGAGAGTACGGATAGACACTCTTATGTGATTTTATCTGATATAGATAAAATTGATATAATATTTACTATAATCGATTTATAATTTCTATACTAAAAAGATATACAAAGCTATAAACGCGCGCGCTCCAGTCGTAGCACAGAAATCTAGCTACTCCACCACAGGACAAAACGCTAAACCACAGATCGAAGCTTCCAGATTCCGGGCTACACGCGAGTGCAACCGCACGATATGGCAACGGAAGAGGAGCTGTACCTGTACGAGTCCGAGGTGCTGTGGCCGGAGGCGCCCCACGACGTTCCGGCGAGCGCTCCGGTCTCCAGCTCGTCCGTGGCGCCGTCGTCCGAAACACCGGCCCTGTGAATCTCCTCCAGGAAACACCAGCCGTGTTCGGCGACTTCTCGGCCGGTGGACATCCCCAGGGCCGCGCGCTTGACCCGCGGGCGTGTTGACAGGGCCGACGACAACGAGGATGGTGGCTGCGGCACGACGATGGTGCCGCCGCGCGTGATGGTGTCACGGAGGCGGTCGGTGGGGGAGAGGGCGGTGGCGTTCTCGCTGCGGTCGGGGCCCGCCTGGGTGCGCCGCGACCTCAGCCACCTGCGCTGCTCCGTGCTGCGGATGACCGGATTCATCGAAGGATGACAAGGCTGACCCGTCGTTTGTGCATATACGCAAAGATTAGACTAGCATCACTCGTCTTCTCCGCGGCATTGGTTACTCAATTTTGTTCGTTCCATTCTTCCTGTGGTGTTCCTGATCGAATTGCATCTCCTTTAATTAAAGCAAACGTCTTCGTTTGTGCTTCTTGAAATTAGTCACTGATATTCACCGATTCAAAAATAAATAAATCAATCACTGAGTTTGGAATTTTGATGATGGATTAGTTAAACAATGTTTGTATGTGCTTCCTGAAATGTAACTTCTGCTCTTTTCTCCGTCCGTGTGCGGAGAAGCTTCTGTTGCTATTGTCACGGCTTTTCTAACCATTTTAGTGGTAAAAATGTGTTTTTTGTTTTTACCAAACAGGGCTAGTCTGGTCGTTTGAACTCGGGCAAAACGTGTGCACAGATCGAATGAAAAATATCGAATACTAGTAGTAGTTCATGGGTACTGTTTTCTTTCCTGAGACCAAGAGCTTCAAACTTTATTAATTAGCAGGAATACAATCGTGTTGTACGCACTGCATTAAGAAATCCGGCACCTGGTTCAACCAAGTGTACAACCCGGAATCGAGGGTGATGCATGCTTAGCCAAAAGATGAGCCTTTAAATTAGCATCACGCCTACAAAATCAAATCTAAAAGAAGATAAATTCCTGCTTAGCTCTTGGATTTCCATCTAGATGGGAAGAATAGCCGCCCGACACTCAGAAGTGATTTCTACAAACTTATGAGGTCTTGTGAATCCGTTTCAACCACAATATGCGCAGAACCCCAGCCGGAAATTAGCTGCACTCCATCTCTACATGCAATTGCCTCCGCCATTAGCGCATCCGACATTGACATCCAAGTGATTTCCGTCGAAAACACCATCGTCCGTCGATGTTAACCTTGATTACGCCCAGTTGTGGAGGCTGCCATTTCACATCACGTCGCACAAACTCCTGTCTCACCATCTCTTGTCCCAACCCGCCACATACTATTTCGCGCCGGTTGACGCAGAATGAACATAAATGGGTCAGGAACTAGCAAGAAAAGCAATCTGTGCAGATGGGCCAGCCCGTCTAAACGACAGATGTCACATTTGCTATTCATTTCACTCAAAAACTAAAATAAAATTCATTATTAATCGGCGCTGAACCGTGCACCCTTCCAATCTTCCATGGTCACTGTACTGATATAAACTGGAACGTTCCATGCATGTAAAGTTGATACAGGACTTGACAATCTGTAGCATGGTTAATGGTTCTCTTGGTTCCCGATGGCATTCAAGTGTTGTCACAGGACAATAGATGCACCGAGGAATGTGATTTCTTTTGTAAAGGAGCTGGTACAGAAACTAGAACGAAGAGTCAACGTGAAATTCCAAGCCCTGAAAAATCCTACAAATAGACTGCATCGTGGAGATTACAGTGTCCTCAGTGCTTTGATCCAATCAACCTCTAATCTGAAGTTGCCTGGCCCAGTCTTAGCACCAGGAACACCGCCTTCTGCATTTACAGAGAGAGACATTCCCACGATGCGAGCAGGGTTCATTTCCAACTTTGCTTCGATTACATTTCCTCTCCATGTAGGTAAATATCGATCAAGAGGGATCTGAAAGAAAGGACAAGTGCTGTTTCATCATGAAAAATAAAATATTTCCACTTTTGAATAGAAATTACCTTCATGATTTGCCAACTGTCCTGGGGTATGTACACAAAAGCCTGCCACGAGTTATCTTCCTGTTGTCCAGGTGAATTCACCCAGTTCTCTGTGTATATCTGTGTTGAAAATTCAGATTTCGCATCATGATATTGACTGGAACATCAAACATTCAACAGTGCCGTATAGTGGATACTTACCGTAGATATGTAGCATCTTCCATCCCCTTTGAGCTTCATTGCTACTGTATCATATGCATCAAGATCGATGAAACCATCAAACTGAAACAGGGAATAGCAAGAAGGATTTTGTCAGCAGAATAGCTTCTAATATCAAGCATGGATCCACTTAAGCAAATTAGATATCTTTAATTCTTTATTATTTCATAGACTTCAAAGGAAATCTTAACTGAGCATCATCACCAACCTCTAAAGAACAATACAAGGTGAGCTTAAGGTAGTCCTCCTGAGGATATGCTTAGCATAGTATTTTTCTATTTTTGGTTAAATTACTGACAACCTCTTTTACGAGCTTTAACAGCAATCATTTACTAAATTTGGTAAAGGCTCTCTTTAACTAACCAAATCCCTCAGTGCAGTGAAGCATAGCACGGCAAAGCCAAACTGGCCCAAGCCGTGATGGAATTGAACTATGAACCAGATTAAAACCCTAATATCGCCCTAAAACAGAGCACTATACCTTCTTTGATCTCATTCCACAGAAACCACTACGCCTGATTCTCCATGTTGATCCCTCAGACATATCCAAAGAAAGGTTACCAGAGAAGACACCTTTCATGATGCACATGTTAGAAAAATAGTAGCAAAAACTGTCAAAGCTTAAAATTTATCCGAGTGAATCAGGAATGCAAGTCTTAAGGAAATCATGAGCAAATAAATTGTATATTTTCTATTCAATTATTAAAGCAAAGACAGCAGCTGATATTCCCTAGTAACCATGGTTCATGAGGTTTATTTATACTCGTAAGCTCTATATGACTGCAGTTACAAATAAAACATTTTTTCTCTTTTCTACTGACAAATTAACCACACTACAAAATCAACTTCAAAAGGTTGGACCAAGCTAGAAAAAATAAGAATGTCAAAGACATAGTACCAATAGATGAAGTATCTCCACCAGCAGCACCATCAGTTATCTCCAATGATGCAGATGATAAACCTGGATAACCACTATGTTTGATCATATTATTTCATAGATGCAAATACGAAGCTTTATATTAGTTGCAGAAGGTTTCAAGAAAATAGAAATAGTATAGAAGTTTAATAGACATGCAAACACAAGAAGTTGGTAGACTCCCATTTGGCTCACTATGTGTATAATGTGCCCAGAGGCAGTGACAATGTGGAGCAAAAAAACTTCCATTCCTTGCTAATAACAGACAGTAAGCTATAATATAGTGGTATTAGATATCATTCTTTGATGATCATTCATGACGATGCAGAAGCAAGGAACAAAAGTAGGCAACAAAGGGAGAACTCCTCATGAACGGATAAACTGTAATATTTCAACTGTAGTATGTATCCTTTGAAAGGAATATACATTAGGAAGACTCTTGGCTAGAACGATATTAGGAGCCTACCAGAATTAAACTGTAATTCATTTTTCCGCTGTTCTCCGAAAGGGGAGAACTTTCCTTGATTTTATCCATTTTCGTTTGAAGCATAGAAGCAACATGAAAGCTTAAAACAATAACATGATCATCAAGAAAATAAAGCTATCAAAAACTCTAACAGGAAATATTCTTCATATATTCTGAGAACAAAAAACAAGGGAGCAATTTTGATGCCAGGCAAAAGTCTTAAGAACATGAATCTTGCATGAGTATCTCACAATCACAAAAACACAATAAATGATATATTCTATCGTTTCGGTTACTCAGAGAAACTGTAACAAGTTATATCTATACAAACAAAATTTCGAAGTGGGGCATTACCTCCATACTCTGAATCTGAGTACAAATGCCACCTTTTCAGCTCATCTTTTGAATTGAAATTGAATATGTATCTTTCAGGAGGAGGAAACAGATCTTCTGAATTCCAGACGACAGCTGCCGATTTGGTACGTAAATAAAGCATAGGCCAAAAAAATAAGTTTATTGTGCTGTACTGCAGTTAGAAAAATTCATAAAAAAATGAGTTTATTGTGCTGTACTGCAGTTAGAAAAATTCATAGGATGTGATAGGGGTTATCGATGCCCCAAAAGTGTCAGCCAGATTACTTAAAACAGGAAAGTTTAAAAGTTCGCAGGATACAGGTTGCCCATCAGAGGAGGAAAAGGATGCAATATTTTCCCTTCATAATTCATATAGAAATGTCATGAATTTCAATATACCATACATCTACCTAAATGTATGGGTAACATCAATTTTGAAAACAACCATAAAGGCTACTATCCAGCAGTGCATATTTGGAATGAAATTGAAATGCTGAAAATTTACTCCATTTAACATTGACCAGCACCAAGCGGGTTTCGTCGAGGAAATGAACCAAACAGCTAGCAACAAGACCGGGGTTTGTGGCAGGGAGCTACCTCGCTTGGTGGCGTTAACGGAAGCTTGCCACAGCGCTCGCAGCCTCGACATGGAGATATCGTCGACAGCGGCGGCGGCGGGGGACTCGGAGCCGGCGACGGCAAAGGGCTAGCTAGGGCTACACGAACGAAGGGATTGTGGGAAATTCGGCCTGTCTAGCGGTGGAGTGGGACTATGCCTCTTTTAACCGGAAGGTGGATGGCCCAATAGTTTTAAGGGGTCCGCCCATAGTGTAGTTGGCCCATGCAAGAGGCAACCACTTTTTTTGGCTTTTCAGTCGGCATTTTATTTTGATTTCTATTGGCTGATATTAGATGAGTTCTTTTTGACTTTTAGTTAGCTTATACTTATACTGTCTATAATAATTAGTTTTTAAACGGTGTGTTTTTTCAAAACGAGATCAACAGAAAGATTATACTGAAAAGTGTACTGAGTTCAACTATATCGACTAAAATCACATACGACTATTTTTGTGAGTATTATCTCTTACAAACAGCTAAAATTCAAATATTTAAGCTATAAGCTATCAGTCCAAAATAACTCACCTATTATTTATAAAACTTACCAACTACAAACAAAATATATCAGCCCAGTCTAAAAGAATTATGCCAAAATCAGATGAGGACTGAGCATAGCTCAGTCGGCTAAGGTTTGCCGCCGTGCACCTCGCGCTAAGGTTTCGCCTTCCACACTAGCGATGGGAAAGGTTCCATAAAACCCCCCATGAAGCTCAAACTACAACTTTGACCTCCTCTCCAGCCATTCAGAATTCTGGGAACAGTCGGACGCCACGCCACTCCTTCGAAGCAGAATGGATCTCAGACACCACTTGTTCGAGTAGCTTGGCCCCCCTCCCGCAGAGTTCTCTGCTTGGTTCCTTCGTCTGAAACAGCACCCACTGGTTAATCCAATAGCAAGAAGTAAATATCACAGACGTGGGATCAGCCGTCGATTCATTTTGCGGCGCGACGTGGCATGGAGACGGCGGAGACCGGCTGCAAGCCTGCATATGTCAAGACGTATGCAGAGCGCACCCATGGCGTCCGCATGGGCATGTAACCAGAGTACATAGATCGCGACCTAGTATTCTTTCAACTCGAGTTTCACGCATTAATTCATCCATAAGTTTAAGTTGTTGAGATAAAGTGGACCGTTTACTCGAACACTCTCCTCATGTCTTGATTCCATCGTGGCTACGACGTGTATTCAATATGATCAGGAACTAGTCCCCGTAGGATGCTCTTAGTTTCACCACCGGACGCCAAAATAAAAACCTAAGCTATCGAGGAAAGACATATAATCTTCTCATACTTCAACACAAATTTAACACACTGTGGCCAAAATTTTGCTAAAAGCCTAGGCCCCACATAGGACAAGCATCGCATAAATGACATATCACTTGAGCTTTTCCCGCTTCGCCCAAAAGAGTTTATCTAGAAGTACTACTATTTAGACCAATAGGTATTATATATTAATGTAACTCAATGTAAACTGCCAATATAGTACTAAAGGTGCAGATGTTACAAGTAAGTTTAAGGTAAACAAAATAACCAATGCAGCTATCCTCTCTCCCTCGCTCTTGTTTTGGCAATTCCCGCAATTATCCGTTAATATATAAGATTAATGCCATTGATTTACAGTTACCAGTTACAAGTATACAGTGTTAAATCAACAACAGTTCATACAGTGAGTTCTTTCATGCAGAGCCAAGAAAAGTTACCTCGTGGCCACAAATTTTTTATTTTCGTCCTGTAACTAACGAATTAACATCCCCTTCAATCCTCATATATACACCACGAGTAGTTCTACTCTGTGGCACAAACCAGCGTAGATGTCATCATGTCGCAGAGCCAGCGCGAGGAGAGACTGAAGGCAGCACCTACTTCCCTCTCCTCAGAAACCTCTGCACGACTGCATCCATATCTTCTTGAACCAAATTGCCGTACTTCTCCCCCTTCCCAGCTCGATTGTGTACTGTTCCATCACTGCTATTCGACTACACCACATCCTCGTAGGAAGCTGTCTGACATGTTCAAGTGTCCGAGCCACAGCTCCCGCAGCTCCGGGAAGGCGACCTCCAGCCACGGCTTCCGCGGCCCGCTGAAATGTAGGACGGCGAACTGCAGCAGCTCGGCGTCCGGCATCTGCGAGCCGAGGCCCGGCAGATGCCACAACGGCTCCATTGCCTGCACCCTGCCGTCGAACGCTATCAGAGCCGGCGGCAGCGAGGCCATCTTCCACAGCCTGAAGTCCGACTCCCGGTTCTGCATGCACGCGACACAAGAAATGTCATCGGTACGACCAAGAGATGCTCGCGGTACGCAAAAATGTACAGAGTTCAGGACAAGAACTTGCCTTTTGCAGCCAGAACTGGTACGTCCCGGTAACATTTGTTCTTCGCCACGCGTCGAGGTCAACGATGTTGACCCCCCACGACCACGCGCATTGAGAACTGTGGAGGCCTAGTGATGGCATTGACACTGCAGGGTCCGAGAAATTCAGGTGATCGCCGAACGTCTTGTCGACGCAGATGGCACCGTCTGCGCCCGGAGGGTGTGCGCCAACCGCGCCAATGATCTTCCCTTCCAGGTCCAGCTCCCAAAGCCCGGCCAAGTCCTTGCGCACCACGACGTCGTCGTCGAGTAGTATCACCCTCCCAAGCTCCGGGAAGAACTGCTCAACCAGATGCGTCACATGTCAAATGCTATCACACACCACCATTTCGTTCATCAAAGCTGACCAGCTAAACCATGCATCCTAGCTAATACTACATTCCTCCTGTAATTTACCTCTGGGAGATGGATCTTGATGTAGTTCAGAAGAGAGAACGTGCTTGGATTGGAGGCTTCAAGTCTTCTGTACTCCCCCTCAACCGACCCATCATACTGGTGATAATCCAACGAGCTCTTCTGGACCACTTCGATTGTCCTCATGACAGAGGCGATGACATCACCGTCGCGCCAGTCGAACTGGTGAAGGCCCTTGACCTCGACGACCGCCGGGGAAACCGGGTGCAGCGCGAACCACGAGTGCATCGGAACGTAGCTCTTCTTGTCAGTGACGACGTGGAACACCAGCCTCGCCGGGTCGGCCGAGCTCGTAACGGTGGAAGCCACGGTGACAGCAGCCGCAAGAACGTTGTCGGTCACGAGGGCGATGTGGAGGTACGAGGCGTCGGTCAGGCGAGGGGCGTACTCCGGCAGCGGCACGGGGGAGCGGGCCGCGGAGTTCACCGCGAATTCCTCGGCTAACCTCAGTGAGAGGCAGTGCATGCTCTTGGGAATGCCCAGCGAGGCCAGGTGCCGGTTGAACAGAGCTCGGATTCTTGACGACTTAACCTTCCTATCCATCTTCAACAGCTGGTTCAAAGTAACCATTCCCAAAGTTAAAATCAACCAATACAGTTGTTGCAACTTGTATGCAACGATCAGTGGATCAAATTATGATCTTTCGTCTATGGAGTCTAGTGTTAACAATTTTCAGAGTATTCAGAAACACGGCCAATAATCCAACAAAAATACTTCAGGATCTAAGCGTTTCAGTAGCACACATGTCTCAATGATTACCGGATTGCATGTTTGACAAATCGAGGGAGCATGCATGATCATGATGAGTAATGCACACGTACACCATATGTTCTACTTCTTTAATCTCTAGAGAATGCGCGAACAGGGTCAAAATAGGGACCATATGATGTGGTCTTTTGGCGTGGAAAGCACTTACTTCAGCTAAGGTGCTAGTAACATGCAAGCATGATGCAAGATTATTAAATTTTAATAAAGATTATATAGAGAAAGTGCGTGAGAATATGAGTTGATAAATTTATACCATGGCCGTGATCTTGAGCACCACGGCTTCCATGTCAAGCCGATCATAGGACGCCAGCATTTTTTCCATCTCCGCCATGAGGCCGTCCAAAGAATCCGGTGCTGCCTCCACCACCACGGGATCTAACAGGCTGGCTTCCCTGTGGCTTCTCTTCCACTCTTTCATGAATTCCTGATCATTCCATGCATCAGCGTAACAGTCATTAATTCCTCCTCTTTACACACTGGTGACAGAGAAACAAGTCTTACTGTTTTGCTAAACATTGCAGCCACACACACACAACAAGGTTATTGCTATTGGTACGTTCATCACTGATTGGGACCTTATGTATTTTAATTCAGTAGGGACATATCCTTGCATCCGGTCCATGTACACATTGTACAGTATATGACCATCCTCTCAATATGCTGTACATGTCCAGTGTCGGCTTGGCTCATGCCCTCCTATACTATCTGCAACTTCAAGCTCAGCTAATCACAATCAATGCCATTTACTAGTGTTCCTAAAAAAATGTCGATTACTAGTACAAAAGAACACTCCAAATGTATGGGCCATTATCCCAAGATTAACAAGCACTTGGTAGTGTACTAGTAAGAAGCATTGAGTGGGTTTTGCACATGAAAGCGAAGATTGATGAGCACGATCGAGAGCACTAAAAATCACAAGGGGTATGTATGCATGGCATGAATGAATGGCTCACGGACCACAAAGCCGGCAACCACTTGAAAAATCCACGTAGCTCCAAACGCAGAGGGGCCATCTTATGAGCGTATCCGAGCTGGAGTGGCAGACCGCTAGTGCGCGTCCTAGAGAGAATCCTAGCGAACAAGTCACAAGGGTTGGGCTTCCATAGCGGCTGGCAACACAACAAGCCACCAACTGGTAGACCCGCGAGGAATAATTGGCTCTTTTGTTTTAGACTTATATAGTTTGGCTTTTTATAATAACTAATTTTTAAATAAAATATATTTTTAATATAGTCTACTTAATTATAGTTGACACTGTCGTAACTTTATCTATATCGATCAAAATTATACGTAAGTATCTCTCTTCGTACTCTCTCTCACGAACAGACAGAATTCAAAATTTTAAATTAAAAACCACGGGCATGTTCTTTTCAGCTTCTAGAAGCTGCTTTTTGGCTTTTGTACAGTAATTAGTTTTTAAACGGAGTATCTTTTCAAGATAGGGTCTACTAGTTAATTGTAGTACATACTGTGCTGACTACATTTATATCGGCAAAAACCGCACATGAGTTTTTGTTACTCTGTAATCTCTCATACAAATAACCCAAAAAGCCGCAAGCCATAACCAAAAACCATAAGCTTTAGCAAAAAAGAATAGACCCACATCTCTAAAAACCCACCCACTAATGCAGGTCGCTCAAATCTAATACTGTGCCGACTACATTTATATCGGCAAAAACCACACATGAGTTTTTGTTACTCTGTAATCTCTCGTACAAATAGCCCAAAAGTCACAAATCATAACCAAAAACTATAAGCTTTAGCAAACATATAGGCCCACATCTCTAAAAACCCACCCACTAATACAAGTCGCTCAAATCTAACCAGTGCATACAATTCGTAGTAGTCGTCAAATTAGGCACGTACAAGTTGACTAAAAAAGTACTAGTTCACGACTATTTTTACGGAGCTGGATCAACTTTTGAATTAAGTGAACAGTGCGCTTTTAGCTAAGTGATGCGTATTTGAATTCAGTTTGTTCGCGAGAGATAGTACACATAAGAAAATAGTTGCATATAATTTTGATCGATACAGCTGAATTCAGTATACTTTTTACTACAATCTTTCTGTTAACTCTTGCTTTGAAAAAAACGCACCGTTTAAAAGCTAGTTATTGTAGACAGTACAAGTATAGCCAGCTGAAAGTCGAAAAGAACTCAGACATAATAGTTTATCTTTTAAGGTTATTTCTAAATCTTTTATCTTATATAAAGATAATATTACAGGTAATATCTTCAATAACAAATTATTTCTCTAACTATTTTTATCATAACTTTCTACCTCATCCTCTCACTATTTACGTTAGTTTACAGACTTAAATCATCTCTTATATAAAAAACAATATATTATCTCTTCTTATCTTCTTTCTACTCTATATAAAATTTTATTTATTTAATATAGCTAAATAACAGCAGAAATGATATTATTGGGATACCCCTAACGCTACTACATCAGAGGCTCAGACGGGTGCCAATCGTCAGAGTCTGCGCGTGCAAGTACAGTGCCCGGTCCAGAACGAACGACCGGCACGGCCCACCTGTCAGCAGGACGGCCAAGGCCACGTGGTAGGAGCCCCCCTATGGAACGCAGCGACGTGTTGCCGACCCGGCCGTAACATTCCATTCCCGTGAATGGCGCTTGCTGCCAACGAGCCGAACCGCGCGCATGGAAATCCCCCAACCGCGTGCGGAACTCCGTGCCGGCCGGCCGGCCATTTCGTCGCCGCACGCTTTGCCCGCCAAGCGCAGGTGTAAAAAATGTCAAATAACCCGGCCCGACGCCTAACGCATTTTGACCCGCGCGGTCGAACACGGGCCTAACACTAGAAGCCAGCTCGATGGGACGTACTCACCTGCATGGCGTCGCCGCCGCCGTAGAGCCAGTCCCCCAGCCCCGCCCTCCAGTCCAAGCACCCTGAAGCACCATCAATTAGCCGCATCAAGATTACACGCGAAAATGGGCGATTAAGCAGTGCGCGCGCGGGACGTGCTCGGTACAATCACCGTGAACGAGCTTAATTACTCACCGGTGGCGGAAGGGCAGAGGGAGGCGCCGGCCTCGATGGCGAGGAGCGCGGCGCGGAAGAGGAGCACGCCGGCAAGGAGCCCCGTGACGGCAACCGAACGGTAGCCGCGCCGCGCCGCCTGCTGCTGCGGCGGCGGCGGCGCCTTCGGCTTCGTCACGTCGTCAGCGGCCGCCGCCGTGATGTACACCCTCATTGCTAGTCAGTTCCCTCCGAATGAGCCCTCCGATCGGCTCGCTCCGCTAGCTAGCTGCTCATGAACGAACGAAGCTAGCCAAGCCCAGCAAGCTCCGGTCGTTCGAGCAGAGGATGGGAGCGTGCGGTGTGGGCGTGGGAACGCGGGGAGGGAGAAAAGAGAGGGGCGTGGTGCGGGGAGGCACAGGCATCAGCGAGACGAGAGTAGTGAGTGCAAGTGGGGAATGGGGTGTGGCAAAAGGGAGCGGCGAAGCGAGCGGCACACGCGAATCTGGAACTGGAACGAGTTCCAGCTTTAGCTGCGGAGGAAGCACCGGGCGCGGGGCGGGGCGAACGGATGGGCGATGGACTTTGCCAGATTTGACCCCGCAAAGCGAACTGAATTGCGGATGAGACCACCGACAGAGCCTGACGGTGACGCGCGGGCCCCCAGAAGCTTTACACCGGCCCGTGGGGGCGACGCCTATCCGGGGCTGCAGTGCTGCGTCGCACTCGCATCGTTAGGTTTAGCGCTCGTGTTATGTGATTTGTCTGGTTTGAGAGTACGTGTATTTCCATCCTCCCTTTGACTGTGGTCTCGTCACTGTGATCTCTGCCCGACAGCTTTTGACTTATGAACATCGGGCTCTAAAAAGTTAGAAACCGTTTTAAATGTTTTGATTTTTTTAAGGTAGTTTTTTTATTTCTATTATTTGTAAAGATATATTTATTTTTTTTATTTTTTTAATTGAATGTATTAACAAGAAAAAACTATAGGCTACCATAATATTATTTTAGCCGAAAGGCAAAAGTATCAACTGTAGCCAAATTAAACGGGCCTATTGAGAAGTGAATTGGTTAACTCATGCCATCTTGCAGCATGGAGGCAGGGAGCCAGCGACAAGTCCAAGTTAACCAATCGTAGTAGTAGTACTTGCGAAGAGAGAGAGAGCTCAGTTGCAGTAAGGGGTAATTCATGATATACAACTTAAAAGAATGGCATAGCTCGAAATGCCATTTCGAAGAATGATTTTTATTATATGCTACTCTAAAAAAAGTTTAAATTCAACACATATCATTTCCTCTATTTTTTGCAAATTAAAGTCTTTTCACCATTTTTAGCTATTTTACCCATGTGTGCTATATTTTTATGATTTTAGGGAGTACAACTTAAACCATTTCGACCGTGGTGCGACCGATTATGAGATCTATGGAGGACATGCTGAGGGATCGATCTAAAGGCATGGCATAGTTTTGCCTTTTTGAACACGACAAGAGATCCACAACACTCACCAAACCAAAGTTTTGCCTTTCTGAAACAAAAAATATGCCATTCTCAATAAATGAATTTGCAGCTCTCCTAGTTTTTTGTAAAAAAATATAATATGTTGCTCCTCATCACAAAATATAATTACGTGTACATATTCAGATCTAAGTTGCATTATAATGCTTTGTCCAAAAAATGCTAATAGAGCTGGCACCAGTTGGGTATGGAGAAACTCAATTGCACCACAACAGAAAGGCTAGTTCGATTGTATGGCTTATGTGATATTTTTTGGAATCATGAAAACATGGCATATATATAGACAAAATAGTCCTTTCTTATGGCAAAAAGTGTGAAAAGGCTTTAATTTGTAATAAAATAGAGAAAATGGTATAGGCTAAATCTAAGAATTTTTTAAATAATCATTTTTATTTGGAATTATAAAAATATATCTGTTATTTTTTTCAGTTTTGGCCTCACGTCGCCTAACCATTGGGCGATTTCGGCTAGTCGCCTAACCGTTGGGTGGCATGTGGCCAAGTCACCTGGGTTGAGCAACTAGTCTATGTCGCCCAATGGTTGAGTGACCTTGCTCTAGTTGTCGAACCGTTGGGCGACCTTGCCCCTAATCGCCCAATCGTTGGGCAACTAGGGGGCCGTGGCTGGCATCTCCCCTATTCGGTCAAGAGCAAGAAAGAAGAAAGAAGGGGGAGAAAGAGAGAAGAGAGAGGGGAGAAGGAAAGAAAAGAAAACAAAAGAAAGAGGGGAGGAGTTAGAGAAGGAAGAGGAGGTAGAGGAGGAAGAGGGAAGAGAGGAGGAGAAATCTATGCATCGACAATGGTGAGCTTTCTGTATTTTTTGTATAATTATTTTTGAAACATAGTAGGATAACAATTGAAATCATTGAATTTTTAATTTAGAAACTAACGGTAATGTAGTTGATAATAATGTATTGCCATTTAGATCGCTCTATTGTGCATTTGAAGGCGTAGTTAATTTTATCAATCACTTATAAATTGTAGAAATCTTGTAATTAGTATTCTTAATAAGCATCAAAAGATTTAAAATTGTTCGTGACAATTAGAATAGGACGTGCCGATTTTAAACAGTACACAATGATTTAAGATTACGTGTAGTGACTAAAACTGTAGATGATGATTTAAATAGCATTTGAGTTATAAAATCCAGAAATGACTAAAATAAAATTTTGTCAGTTGCTTATAAATTGTACAAATCCCATAATTAGTATTCTTAATAGGCATTGAAAGATTTGAAACTTTTCATGATGATTAGAATAAGATGAGCTGATTTAAAATAGTACGCGACAATTTAAATAGCATTTTAGTTGTAAAAATTCACAAATGACTAAAATAAAATTTTGTCAGTCGCTTATAAATTGTAGAAACCCCTTAAAATTTAGTATAATTCATTTAATTATTATATTTAAGATTTACTTTTTTGCTATATCTATAAGTAATTGTGTCATAATTGCTTACTTAAAATCGATTTGTAGATATGGCTCGCAATCTGGCGATTTGGACTGGTCTTTCAGCTTGTTGGACCAGTACATCGACGCGCAGCACCACGCAAAGATGTCATGTCATGCATACTGAGGGCAGGGGTGGGGAGACCGAGTTAGGGGTGGTCCGTACGCGGACACTCGACGGGTTGGAGACTAGACCCGCGCTGGAGAAACAGGTTTGTGTACAAACTATGGCACATCTTTTTACGATATTTGAACTATGTGCTACTTCTTCATGCTTTGCAGGTTGAGTGATACTAGTCTTCTACCTCTCGCACGGATGGTGAAAGCCATCGACGAGGACGTCGCGCTAGTCAAGGAGGCCGAGGAGGTCCAGGAGTTGTCACGACGGTTCCCGTTAAACCGATCGTTGCTGACAGCTGGAGATCAGCCGTACTTGCCATGACATACTACGGCCTGTGCGACACTGTCCTGATAGGCTACCCCCTCCTACTATAGCTGTAGTCATTCGAACGTTTCCCTCTCAGACGAGCGATGCTGCTAGACAGCGGTCCGTACTACGTGGATATGTACCATAGGGGCGCTGTGGACCGGCCTATCATAGGGTCCCTTTGGTGCCGTAGACGGGTACGTGCTCTTCTGAGTCTTTACTATACGTACATTATAGGTCATCTTTTGTAACCACTATTCTGGCTTGCGGATACAGTTTGCACACCTCCAAGTCACTTGTGCGTATGACCACTTCGTCAAGCACCTCAACCGCTTGACCGCTGAAGACGTGTGATGGGAGCCGTACTTTGCTTAGGAGATGGTGGACCGCGCACCGATGGCTTCTCGTCACTGTGTTTGCGCGACCAGGTATACTGGCTCATGCGAAAAAAGCTCGTTTTTGGTGTGTTCATCAAGGACTACGTGGAGCACAGGGTGATGTGCCAGTTCGGCCTTCGCTAGGCTATTCCAGTCCCCGTCGGGTGTCGGGTGCCTAAGTCGGTCCACGCATGAGTTATACACAAACACATGTCCCTATAATTTTTCTCAGTTCTGTTACAAAATTGTAGTTGTACGTTTTGCAGGCGCAATAGGAGGGCTAGTAGCGAGACGGTCTTGGCCGCGAAGATGGCGCAGTGGGTGGATGAGTGGGGGGAAGCACTCCAGGACTTCGTGCATGAGCGTATGACCCCAGCTTGTACACCAAGTACCTGCGCCGGTATGGTCTGCAGACACGCACTAGGCTGTTGTATGTCATTGACCCTCCCTCTACTCACGTACCAGCACCAACCGACACGTACCCCGTACATTTAGCGTAGAACTTGGTGCTCGCGGTACGTACTCTCGTGTTTCAAAATTTTAGGGTACGGTTACTACATTACTCTTTTGATGCTTTTATGTACTTCTTGCAGATGGACATCGCCATCGACATTGTGGGGGACACCGGGTCGGTCATGGATAGAGTCGCCCGTGGTTTGGAGGTGACGCGCTGTCAGACCCAGATTTTATAATCCGGAATCTACTGTGTTTGATTGCACTATTCCCTGGATCAGTAGATAGTGCACACGATTCTGATTCTGAATATCAAAGTACATATCATGCAGCGTAATTAAAATAATAAACTTACACATGGGCGATCAGGCGAAATCGATAAATGGTAGCGGCGGAAGAACGAAGCACACGGTGGGACCTTCAGGACATGCCCACAGCGACCAAGCGGAGGTTCGCGGCCTAGTTCTTGACATCTTCATCTTCTCGCCATCTTGTCCAACCTTGTTCTTTGAGGCGCGGTGAGGTGACTCTTGATTCTGAATTTTTGTCGCAAAAGCGAGCATGAGCACTCCGACCCCGTGCTCCGCGAGCCAACACACAGAATGCAGTATATAACATGTATGGCTAATCAAAGGATGGCTCAGGTTTATTTTCTTTTGCGAAGAGTGCTTTTGAATACAATTATATAAAAATTCCTTAAGACCTAGCATTTTGAACACACGTATATGTTGAATGCAGTAATAATAGTGATTCAGATTCCATCCACCATTACATGGCATCTGCACCATATAGCCATTTCTTCAGCGTTATAGCCGCTTAACTTACCACTGGGACGACACCGGGACAATTCCAAACCAGGGCTTCCCATCGCCTTCCACTTTTCCATTCCCAACCACAAGAGTTTTGAAATAGAACTATATCGGTTAAGTTCCTATGCGCCCTTGACCGTGGGCACGGCTATTCGAATAGTTTTAGACTCTGCGAGTTTGTACACTTTCACCACAAGAGACGATCAACCCGTTGCCCCACGATTCCTTAGTCATGTGGTTGAGCGGACCATCACAAGTAACTTTTCAAAATACCTCGCCCCTTCCATCATTTCACCCTATGGGTCGTTCCCACTGCGATGGGTCCCATCGTTGTGCGGGATGTTCTCCTTCGAGCGTCTAGCGGTGGCTCCCTACCCCGCTAGCCCGCCACGTGAGAACTTCACCTTCCACCGGTGTCCCATTCAAGCCGTCACCGCACTGCCGCTTGCACATCCTCACACCGCCTCTGGAAGGATGACTTTCGTGGTCCGGTAATTCTACTAAGCCAAGTTGTAATTTACAGACTTGTGGTTGTCTTGTGTACACGGGTTGGCATGACAAGATTCAGTCCTTAGTGGTATCCGGGCGGTCTATCACTAACCACTTTGTGCTTCCTTTGCACCACACTGTGCTTCCTTGCACCACACTCTCACACCATCGAACCAATCCGCCGGATATTAAAGCATGTTGGGGTTTTGGAAACATAAGGTAATCATATCCAACATTTATCAGTCATTACCACCATGATTGCCGAACAAATTTTCTCATGAATAAATGTGATGCTCGGGACAATTTCTTGCCCGATTCCTATTCAATGCTAAGCATGGCATATGGTTACGGACTTATTTTGAAATGTTACTATTATATTTTTGCTAGGCGACAAGGTTCACACATTCAAATACTCAAGGAGGGTAATAATATTCAAGGTAAACAACGGTATATAACTAGAATATCAAATTTAGCATGCATTTTCATAAAATTAACAGCAATGCAATTTGTTAATTTAAAACAAAGTAATTTGTAGAAATGTAGGTTCAACATGATCAAAGTATTGACTCGCCTGAGTTACAGTGATCGGGTCCTTGATTATCCGGGTCTTCTAGTGCTGCAGCCTCGATCTCTTCCTCTTGAGTCTCGTAAGCTATTTTAGCGTGCGCCAAATTTGTATAAAAGAAAGCGACAAATCAAACCAAATAACACCAGAAATTCAAATGAACTCTAAAAATTACAATTTTAGTTCCATTGGATAGATCTTGATTTTAGATGAATTTAGAAATTTGTCCCATTCAATTTGGAGTTAAAATGAATAAGTTATGATTATTTGAAGTTCTCAGTTTGAATTAATTCTGGAAAATATGAAATCTCGATGGTGGGACCCCCTGGTTATTTTAATACTTTTATCTTTTTATTATTTTGCTTAATCCTGAGTCTCGACCAGTGGAGTCCACATGTCGTGACGTTATACTCTGACGGGTGGGGTCAGGTGCCGAGATGCATTTAAAGAAATCGCTCGGCCGCGAGCACGGGCGGGGGGGCTCGAGCGCGCGCGAGCGCGGGGAGGAGGAGTTGGCGCTGGAAGCCACTCGGCCGAGCCGAGCGATGCTTACCCTATAGGGGTAAGTAATCCCCTTGAAGTAGCTCCGGGAGGGGCTGGGCAGAAGAAGAAGAAGACGGCGGCGCCGGCGGCGAGGGGTGGCCGGAGAGGCTCGGGACGTTCGTGATATACAACCTCCCAGTGGCGGTGATGCTTCTGGTGAAGTCGGCGAGGGTGAGGAGGCACGGTGGCGGGCCGGCGGCGTGCGGCAGCGGAGGTTCGGGAGGGCTGTCGTCGCCGGCGAAGCTCAGGCGACGGGAGACCCGGTGGAGCAAGGGGTTAGCTTCGCCTGGCTCTGTAGATGGTTCATGAGCAAGGGATTGAGCTCTGGTGGCTTGGTGTGGTGGGTGGGCATTCGCCGGAGTTCGGGAAGACGAGGGGAGCCGACGGCTATCGAAGCTCGGTTCAATTGCTTTATGGGGCGGGGAAGGAAAGCGATGCGGTGCGTTTGGGGCTCCCAGCGCGGCTTTATAGCCGGAGAAGGCGCGCGGCGAGGTTGACATGTGGAGCTCCGCTGTTCACGCCGGCGAGGTGAGGCGAACCAAATCCGCGGGATTTTGTAGGAGAGAGAGGCGGGAGAAGTGCTTCCCCCTCCCGTAGATTCTCGATATTTTTCCGTGAGGTGAGAGAACAGGCGGCGGATTTGCTGCGCAGAGGAGCGAACGCGAGCGAGAAGCGGCGCGGCGCGTGGAGAAGAGAGGAGGAGGAGACGACCCTGGCGGCGGGTCCACCGGCCGAGAGAAAGCGGGGCGGGGCCACCGCACGAGAGGAGGAACGCGAGGCGGGGCCACTCGGCGGCGTGCACGCGCGCGCGAGAAGCGGGCGCGGCGCTGCCCACCTGTGGCGTGCTGGCCATGAGCGGAGAGAGGTGGGCCGAGGTGATGGCCGGCGGCCGGTTTTCCTTTTCTTTTCTTTTCCATTTTCATTTCTTTGATTTTCTTTTGGGTTTTCTTGTGTGTATATATAGGCATACATATACATATATTCACTTCCTTTAATTTGTTTGCCCTAATAATTTTGGAATGATATGTTATGCTTACTTACAATTCTCTTTTAGCACTTTATGGATCATCTTTTCAGATTCTTTATTTGATGCTCATATTTTATTGTTTTATATGCTCTTTTCATTTTTGGAACTCCTTTATTTTTACAAAAAACCAATAAACTCCATATTCAAATAGAAAACAAATAAAATAATTCCAAAAACTCCATAATATACTATTTATACTTTTCAGGCTGTTACAAATCTACCCCCCTTAAAAAGAATCTCGACCCCGAGATTTCGGTAGAGCAGAAAGAATGGAGATGAGTTATATTAGCTAATAATGGGTTTTCGGGTGCTGTTCGACGTGTAGTTCCTGAGCTTCACAGGGAGATGAAGATCTGCACATTAGGGGTTAACACTTGAAGAAGTCGAAAGGGAAGAGAAAAACCTTGTTCTCCTGGATAGGTCGTAGGCTTCCAGATGCTTCTTTTTGACATCATCGTCTTCACATCATCGTAGAATGGAGTAGTTGCATCATCTATTGGACATACGGTTGTAGAATTTCATATTAATAGGTGGGTAGCAATTATCTGTGTCTTAGGAGTAGAGGACCTTAGGGGTGCAAAGGCGACTATGGACATATTTATATGGTGGCCTTTTATCCTTATCACTGTAAGGCTCCTGATCTTGTAAGTCTTCTGGTACTGGTTCACTTAACTCTGAGCCTAGGTTGTCGCACCTCCAACACCTACATCATGGCAGTTCTTCAATATTTTGTCTCTTAGTGCTACCCCCCTTAAAATGGGCATTACTAATTTATCTCTTCTAACTCCAAGTATGATGGGTCTTATGGCAACGTGGAAACTCCTCCGTGGCACTTCAGCTGCTTGGTCAGTCATAGGTCTTAGAAGCAATCTTCAGGTTGGTGGTCTTGTCTTTCACAGAGAGAATATGTGGCCTTGCTCATAGGATATTCACCAGGTTGATGGTCGTCTTCGTAATTGGAGTAGTTCACGGAGTATTGGTATGCGTAATGTCTTTTCTCTTCACGTTGTCGACGCGCTCCTTGTTATGGTGTTTAGTTAGTGGCGATTTGATCTATGGTTCCTCGGGGTGGTAAAGAGAGAGGTTTAGTAGGGCAGAGTCTCGAGTCTTGGTCCAAGTGTCAATTAAGTCTTCTAGTTGGAAAGTTGTGAATGCTTCACTCATCTTGGATTGTCTTGATTTGGCTATATAACTCCTTGCTTCCGATGGGGTTTTTAGCAAGAGGTGAGAGGGAACGACATGAGGTGAGGATTGAGTCGTGGGGATAAGGTAATCCAAACCCATCCTAAATTTTAAAAGAGCACACCCGAGAAGCTGGGGTGGCACACAAATCTTGCAAGTTCTTTTAAAACAATCTTTTCCTGTGACTGCGAAAGATAACGCCCGAGGGCAAGAAGGCAGTGCACAGGGCCAAAGTGAAAGCTCGCGACAAGACAACGTCTATTCGTGGGAACACATATGTGGGGCACAAGGTTTATAGTCCGTTTAGAACGAGACTACCTTATCTTCATGACCATCTTCAACGTTCTTAACCTAAATTTTTGATGTAAAGGTACGAGAAGAGGATTGAAATTTTCTTTTGAATCAATAGACAGAGGAGGGAAGATTTGGGGTAATTTGATTGTTATCAACACTCACTTTTATATTATCATTTTGAATTCGGGGTAAGAGAGCCTCAGAAGTATAAATGGTCAGGGCAGCATATAGATGAGAGGGAATCGTCTAAGAGAGATGAGAATGAGCAATACTACTTATATTCTTGGAAGTAGTATTTTAATGAAATATTTCTAGTCATGAAACAAACGGCCCGAGCTAACTAGGTCACGACTGCGATCGATATGCTCGATACCACGCCGTATCGGACCCGCATTTTATAATCCGAATCATCGTGTTTGATTGCACTATTCCTGGATCGTAGATAGTGCACACGATTCTGATTCTGAATATCAAAGTACATATCATGCAGCGTAATTAAAATAATAAACTTACACATGGGCGATCGGCGAAATCGATAAATGGTAGCGGCGGAAGAACGAAGCACAGGTGGGACCTTCAGACATGCCCACAGCGACCAACCGGAGGTTCGCGGCCTAGTTCTTGACATCTTCATCTTCTCTGCCATCTTGTCCAACCTTGTTGCTGAGGCGCGGTGAGGTGACTCTTGATTCTGAATTTTTGTCGCAAAAGCGAGCATGAGCACTCCGACCCCGTGCTCCGCGAGCCAACACACAGAATGCAGTATATAACATGTATGGCTAATCAAAGGATGGCTCAGGTTTATTTTCTTTTGCGAAGAGTGCTTTTGAATACAATTATATAAAAATTCCTTAAGACCTAGCATTTTGAACACACGTATATGTTGAATGCAGTAATAATAGTGATTCAGATTCCATCCACCATTACATGGCATCTGCACCATATAGCCATTTCTTCAGCGTTATAGCCGCTTAACTTACCACTGGGACGACACCCAGGACAATTCCAAACCAGGGCTTCCCACTGCCCTTCCACTTTTCCATTCCCAACCACAAGAGTTTTGAAATAGAACTATATCTGGTTAAGTTCCCCTGTCTGCCCTTGACCGTGGGCACGGCTATTCGAATAGTTTTAGACTCTGCAGAGTTTGTACACTTTCACCACAAGAGACGATCAACCCGTTGCCCCACACGATTCCTTAGTCATGTGGTTGAGCAGACCATCACAGTAACTTTTCAAAATACCTCGCCCCTTCCATCATTTCACCCTATGGGTCGTTCCCACTTGCGATGGGTCCCATCGTTGTGCGGGATGTTCTCCTTCGAGCGTCTAGCGGTGGCTCCCTACCCCGCTAGCCCGCCCGCAGAACTTCACCTTCCACGGTGTCCCATTCAAGCCGTCACTGCATCGCCGCTTGCACATCCTCACACCGCCTCTGGAAGGATGACTTTCGTGGTCCTGTAATTCTACTAAGCCAAGTTGTAATTTCAGACTTGTGGTTGTCTTGTTGTACAGGTTGGCATGACAAGATTCAGTCCTTAGTGGTATCTCGGCGGTCTATCACTAACCACTTTGTGCTTCCATCGCACCACACCGTGCTTCCACCGCACCACACTCTCACACCATCGAACCAATCCGCCGGATATTAAAGCATGTTGGGGTTTTTGGAAACATAAGATAATCATATCCAACATTTATCAGTCATTACCACCATGACTGCCCGAACAAATTTTCTCATGAATAAATGTGATGCTCGGGACAATTTCTTGCCCCGGATTCCTATTCAATGCTAAGCATGGCATATGGTTACGGACTTATTTTCGAAATGTTACTATTATATTTTTGCTAGGGCGACAAGGTTCACACATTCAAATACTCAAGGAGGGGGTAATAATATTCAAGGTAAACAACGGTATATAACTAGAATATCAAATTTAGCATGCATTTTCATAAAACTAACAGCAATGCAATTTGTTAATTTAAAACAAAGTAATTTGTAGAAATGTAGGTTCAACATGATCAAAGTATTGACTCGCCTGAGTTACAGTGATCGGGTCCTTGATTATCCGGGTCTTCTAGTGCTGCAGCCTCGATCTCTTCCTCTTGAGTCTCGTAAGCTATTTTAGCGTGCGCCAAATTTGTATAAAAAGAAAACAGCAAATCAAACCAAATAACACCAGAAATTCAAATGAACTTTAAAAATTACAATTTTAGTTCCATTGGATAGATCTTGATTTTAGATGAATTTAGAAATTTGTCCCATTCAATTTGGAGTTAAAATGAATAAGTTATGATTATTTGAAGTTCTCAGTTTGAATTAATTCTGGAAAATATGAAATCTCTGACAGGTGGGACCCCCTGGTTATTTTAATACTTTTATCTTTTTATTATTTTGCTTAATCCTGAGTCTCTGACCAGTGGAGTCCACATGTCAGCGACGTTATACTCTGACGGGTGGGGTCCGGCTGTCAGAGATGCATTTAAAAGAAATCGCTCGACCGCAGGCGCGGAGCAGGGACTCGAACGCGCGCCGCGGGAGCGAGGGGGAGGAGGAGTTGGCGCTGGAAGCCACTCGGCCGAGCCGAGCGATGCTTACCCTATAGGGGTAAGTAATCCCCTTGAAGTAGCTCCGGGAGGGGCTGGGCAGAAGAAGAAGAAGACGGCGGCGCCGGCGGCGAGGGGTGGCCGGAGAGGCTCGGGACGTTCGTGATATACAACCTCCCAGTGGCGGTGATGCTTCTGGTGAAGTCGGCGAGGGTGAGGAGGCACGGTGGCGGGCCGGCGGCGTGCGGCAGCGGAGGTTCGGGAGGGCTGTCGTCGCCGCGGCTTCGAGCGACGGAGACCCGGTGGAGCAAGGGGTTAGCTTCGCCTGGCTCTGTAGATGGTTCATGAGCAAGGGATTGAGCTCTGGTGGCTTGGTGTGGTGGGTGGGCATTCGCCGGAGTTCGGGAAGACGAGGGGAGCCGACGGCTATCGAAGGCTCTCGGTTCAATTGCTTACTGGGGCGGGGGAAGGAAAGCAGTGCGGTGCGTTTGGGGCTCCCAGGCGCGGCTTTTATAGCCGGGAGAAGGCGCGCGGCGAGGTTGACATGTGGAGCTCCGCTGTTCACGCCGGCGAGGTGAGGCGAACCAAATCCCGCCGGGATTTTGTAGGAGAGAGAGGGCGGGAGAAGTGCTTCCCCCCTCCTGTAGATTCTCAGATATTTTTCCCGTGAGGTGAGAGAACGGGCGACGGATTTGCTGCGCAGAGGAGCGAACGCGAGCGAGAGAGCGGCGCGGGCGCGTGGAGAAGAGAGGGAGGAGGGAGACGACCACGCGGCGGGTCCACCGGCCGAGAGAAAGCGCGCGGGGCCACCGCCTGCAGGGAGGAACGCGAGGCGGGGCCACTCGGCGGCGGCACGGCGAGCGCGAGAAGTGGGCATGGCTGGGCCCACGCGCGGCGGCTTGGCCATGACGGAGAGAGGTGGGCCGAGGTGATGGCCGGCCTGGGTTTTCCTTTTCTTTTCTTTTCCATTTTCATTTCTTTGATTTTTCTTTTGGGTTTTCTTGTGTGTATATATAGGCATACATATACATATATTCACTTCCTTTAATTTGTTTGCCCTAATAATTTTGGAATGATATCTTATGCTTACTTACAATTCTCTTTTAGCACTTTATGGATCATCTTTTCAGATTCTTTATTTGATGCTCATATTTTATTGTTTTATATGCTCTTTTCATTTTTGGAACTCCTTTATTTTTACAAAAAACCAATAAACTCCATATTCAAATAGAAAACAAATAAAATAATTCCAAAAACTCCATAATATACTATTTATACTTTTCAGGCTGTTACACGCGCGATGAGCTACTGGTCCTTGCCTATCGGGTCTACGAGAGGATGAAGCGTGCCCTCACCCTCACATCATGCAGAACGCTCCTGAAGGTGGCCACGTCGACGTGCACAACGAGGCTACCATGTCCTGCAGCTCAGGTAGGAGGTTTCGAAGGGTGACGTGCACGGGCCTCGCTGGTGCCTGACTAGGCTGGAGGGTCGGCGTGGCCATGTGCCTACCCGCAGGCACCGACACCGCTGCAGTCGGGTCAGGCCAGAGGGTTAGGGTGGGCATGTGCCTACACACCGCCGCCGTCCTCCTCCATGGACCCCTACCTGGCATCGGCAGGGCATCCCACGTTGTACGGCCAGGGCAAGTTCGGTGGGCATGGCAGTTGGCTGGAGGCTATGACCCACTTGGAAGGTATGTTTTGTCTCTTAAGGTTTTTGCACATCAATATATTGCACGAATGAACAATACCTGTCCTGCAAGAATGATGCACCAGTCAGGAGTTTACCTATCCCTATAAGGATCTCCTGGGGGAAGTGAGCGAGTTCTTCACAGAGGACCAGGCGGAGGTCCTTTCCATGTCGCAGCTTAGCAGTCCCCCAATTCCCAAGCAGCCACAGGTGCAGTCAACCCCCAAAGCATTGGGAACACAGGTCAGCAGACCTCCTGACAGCTTCACCCCGTCGGGCCCCAAACCCTAACACCCCATGCTGATGAAGCCCAAACAAGGTCGTACGGGTGGCCATGGAAGGTGGGGGGACGTGGCAATGATGAAGAAGGTGCTACGGGTGGTGTAGCTAGTGGCGAGTAGTGGATTTTCCTCCTACTATGTGTATTTTTTGTTGTGTACGTATTTTGCTTTGTGTTCCTCCATGTACGAATTATCTGTTGCATCGTAATATCACTTACCTTCATACTTACGAATCGTTGCTATCTCAATTGTTTTCATAAAATTCTTCAGAAATTTCTCGTACTATAATAACGTGTTATTGCGACTCTAACATGTTTTAGACCATTCACAATGTACGCAAATCACAAATGCATCAAACAATATTGTCTATCCTTTTATTTAAAAAACTACAAATAGGATTTCTTAAATGTATTACCTACAAAAAAATTTATTTACTCCCCCACAATTATTTACATCGGAATAAACAATAATTATATTATTATTTAAAATCGTCCGACCGTTGGGCGGCTAGGGGCAAAGTCGCCCAACGGTTGAGTAATATGTGGACTGGTCGCTCAACCGTTAGGCGACATGAACTAGTCGCCCCACCGTTGGGCAACTTGGTCATGTGTCGCCCAACGGTTGAGCGACTAGCTGAAATCGTCTAACGGTTGGGCGACATAAGGCCAAAAGTAAAAAAAATCGCAGGTATATTTTTATAATTCTAAATAAATAAAAATGATTATGAAAAAAAAATTGAAATTTATTGTTTGAAGTGTCATTCTGGGTTACATTTTTCTTTCGAGTGGTATAACACGAATGATCCCAATTAAAGGGCTCCGAGACAAGCACTACAGCGGGTATCAACCGATTTGGCATCGTTTCACTCCCTCACCGTTCGCGGCATAACCGAGCATTAAACCAAACGAATACTATCCATTCCGGTGCCTGCTTACTCGCGCACAGTACGTGACGTACGAAGAATCAATGCGAATTTAGCGCACAGGACGAGCTACTCGCAACACCAACTTGTTCCTGCCTTGCTAGTGTTAGTAAACTCTAATGGACGTATACTGTGTGGTACTACTGCTATAAGATCTACTAGTCGGTCCGTGTGTATGTGTTGACCTTGTTGCGTGCTCGGGGATCTACTTGAGATTGAACCTGCCTTTTACCGTACCGGGAACCATGTGCATGCTGCCATGCAAGTTGTGACCAAACCCCACTGATATCACTGGATAATGGTGACGAGCTGAGGACGTCACCGTCGATCGGGGCCAGTCAAGAATGGATCAACAACTGATGGGAAGATCGATCGTCGTGATGTTCAAGCCGGTACAGCCTTGCCCCGTAGAGCTTCTACTCCTGCTGTTTGCCTTCTAGCTTTTAGTTTGTTACTCTCGTCTCTTTTGGTGATGCAGTTGTTTTTTACCCTTTTTTTTTCTTTTTTTCATTGTTCGTGATAATATAACTATTTTTTATTTTTTTAAATTAATTATATTGAAAAAGTTGTCCCCAACTACAATATATTTTCAGTCGCTACAGTGCAAAATAAACCATAAGCCAGGACTTTTAAACCCAAATAGCTCACTTTTTTTCACTTATGGCTTATGGTTTATGCAATGGCGGATCCAGAACCATTTTTTGGGGAGGGGGTAGTTAGACATGACCAACCAAAAATAAACACATGAAATATAAATCGAACCATCTTTTGCAATCTAAACTCATACATAATTAGAACAGAGACATGGTAAAAACACAAAATATAATGAAGATTGTATCTCGGTAATAGATAGTTGCCTCCTAAAACCCATAAATATATGTACGTAGCCATTTGCGCAGTAGAATTAGCAAAATTAGTGATAAAATAAAAATTGATATTATCAATTGTTATATAGATGAAAAAGGTATACAACATACCACTAGCTAGGATTGAGTAGTAGTAGAAGTACGAGGCAATAGCATTCTACGAGATTTCAGATTTTGAAAATATTTCTAATTCTATTATCATCAAGACTTCTAGAAATATTTCTCTCAGTGTAGCATATCATCAAGTCACTGAATCACTCATCTGCTACTCTATTACGCAAATATGTCTTGATAATAATTATTGCTAAAAAGACTCTCAACCAATGCCTTTACTACTGAAAGGATCAATGTTATTTACTACTGAAAGGATCAATGTTAGCTTAATGAGCCGATAGACCAATGGAAAAGTCCTGTTTTTTCCCTATTTGAACCATTTTTTGAACTAGCTTTGTAATATCATCACATCCATGGACCTTTCAACAAATACGCTCTCCTCGTTTGATCTCTAATTTCATTGTGATACTCACTAATAGATATGCAATTCGTTGGATTAGCGATGATTTCATCGAGACTAAAATCCATCCAAGACTTCTTTACTTGACTCTCATTAGTATGAGGAGTACTACTTGTGTTGCATGAAAAATATTTATGAAATGTTCGTTTCTCCATTTCTTGCAATTCTACGAATCGATACATGACAACAGAGGAAACTAAAATACCATGTCAATCACAATTGCACAAATTGAAAGTAGATTTATGCATTATACCTTATGGTCGCTGCCTCTGATCCCCCGTTATCTCTTAATCTTGAGCCTCAACCCGCAATCACCAGTCCCCCTCAGCAGGTACTTGAAATGTAGTTAAAAAGGACTTCATTCAAACCATGACATTGCCATTGATTTCACTAAAAAGGATTAGGTACAAATACAATACTACAATTGCTAAATCCCTTCACAGTTCCCTAAATCCTCTCTTGACCAGTTGTCCCTCCCAAATCCTCTAATCCCTAAATACCCACCCGGTCGACCGGCCTTCCCAAATCTGGAGTCCCCCAATCCCTAAATACCCTCCCGGCCGGTAGGCCTTTTGCCCTTCCCTAATCCCCCCAATCCCCTCCCAGCTCATGGCTGGCCTTCCCCATTTCCCCAATCCCCTCCCCGGCGGGCAATGGCTCCCTCAGTCCCTTCTTCTCCTCTCCTAGGTGAGCTCTGGCCTTCAGGTGACCGTCTCCGCCTCCTCTCCTACCTGCTCGGCTCCCTAGATCGGTAGATCTGGCGATAGGCACTGTCGCGACTGGCGCCTACTGGCTGCGCCATTGCAGGTTGCCGGTCGCCCGCCGCTGCCTGCTCAGGAAGCTCCACGCCAGGCACCCCACCAGACATTTGACCTACTTAGGATTCACTCACCTCCAAGGCTCCAAGCTGGGCCTACCGCTGTTCACTCGCTGCCATTGGCCAAGACGCCACGGCCATCACCCATCCTTAGCCAAGACGCCAACCACAGCCACAAGAGCTTAGGTATCAAAATTTTGTGGCTTGCTATTGTGCTGTGCTGCCAAAAACCTCAAAGCGAATGGATTGATTCCGTTCATTGGATGGGCCTCAACTTCGGACGTTCGGTATTTGCTTTTGGACTTTGGTGGGCTTGCTGTTGTGTGCTGATAGTGGGCATAACTTATTATTGACTGGGCTCGCTGGGCATTGGGGCTTGGCCAATATTTGTGATGTGTCTTCTTCTCTTCCTTCCTGACTCCCTCCATGCAAGTCGACGAGACAAGTGACGACAACTACCGGCCGGCTGGCCATGGTGCAGTGGTGCCCTAGCCGAAGGTAGGGGGGCTAGGGGTACCCACTCTCCGACCGGAGGTAGGGTGGGCGCCAGCCCCCCTTGACCCCCTGTTGCGTCCGCCACTGGACTTATCGCTTATGCTACAGTAATTAGCTTTCAAATTGTGTGTTTTTGAAGTCAGGGTCAATAGGAAGATTGTAGTAAAAAGTGTACTGAATTCACCTGTACCGACTAAAATTGTATACAACTATTTTTTCTTTGCGTATTGCCTCTCGCGAATAGTTAGAATTCAAAAATTTATGCCATAAGTCTCAGCCCAAAAGTAAAACGACTGAGAGATTTGTGGAAGCCGACTCTGAATCGATGCACGGGTTCAGTTTATTGCTTTGCCAGACTGGCTGCAGTACATCGACAACAAAAAAATATCAGGGAGATTACAAAGTAGTTAGGCTATATCTATAGGACTATACATCGAGTGAACACAAGGTATATTATACCGCCAGTAAGCTCCTAACAGATATTTCAACAATACTCGCTGTACATAGGTTGGTTCCGCTTGGAAGCTCAACGACACAAGCCGGTGCATGGTATATTGTCCGCATTTTCTCACAGTTTAAGCATTTGGATGAATTTATTAGTGAAATTTAATATGACAACAGAGTTAAGTTCAAGATATGGCCGACACGATTTATAAAAATACAACTCATTTTAAGCCCATGTCATAGCGTGGAGAAGCTTAGACATAAGGAGTTTGTTGACGTCCGAGGATATTGTCTGTCTTTTAAATAACTTCAACTTTTGGGGTGAGTTGATTGGTGCATAAAAGTCAATAGTTTCGAACCATAGAGCACATGTTTTTGTTGGGAGCTGGGACTGTGACTACTGACTTTTTAATTTGTGCGCTGCTTATATCGAATATACCGTAGAAGAAGTTGGTCCTACATATTTCAGTGACATGACAGCTAGGGCCAGAGCTTGTGAGCAGCGCTTGTTCAATTCAGAATTCTAGATGATCTGATGATGTCAAACCATTAATTTGTGGTGACCAAAATTGTTAACTTCGGATCATCAGGGGCCTCCTTTTACTGGAGACTGTCTGGAAAAGTATATACGGTACTTGACACCATTCCGTAAATTCATCCCATAATTTAAGGAAGGTGGTCGAGTAGATGTACATGAACTAATTTATGATAAGGCTATCGAAGCGGAACTCAAATTATTTTATATCTGAGAAGATGATGACTAGTTAACTCAAGTACTCAAGCCCTGATCAGGTCGGATTTGGGGCAATGAAAGTCAGTTAAGGTGGTATTTTGTTGAATTGTTCCTTGCAGCACTGCGTTTGTTGCATCAGAGCATGTGTACTTAGTGATGTGTTTGCTCAGAGCACTTGCCTGATATGCTAGCTGCACAAACCTGGTTGCCGTGGCCCATAAAAAGGGAGGTGGCAATGAATGCGCGCAATACAGATGGAGTGCAACAAAAGATAACCACAGTTTGATATTTTGGTGAAAGTCAATTTGTCAAAACAATTAAAGTATAATTGTATAAACCCATGCATATATGATTGATGGCTACCTTTTCGACGATGGCAAATATGATTGCGTGCACAACAAATTACCATATTGATTTATGAATTACTGACGGCATGCTACCTTCTGCATTTCTTTTGAAAGGAGAAAAGGCTATTCAACTGATCATCTGGTAAGCTGTACCTGACTATCTGTAACAGCATGGGGTACTTGCTTTTCCATGTCTGAACTCTGAAGTGTTTAGGAGGGGCTGCAGGGCCCCATTCCCGTAATTGTCCTGAGCTGTGAAAAGCGGAACTTTTGTCGAAGCTTGTCAAAGCTAGTGGGAATGCAAACCAAACGATCGATCAGCAAAAAGGAATGCTAGTATCTTACATCCATTTAAAGGATCCTTTCATTCAAGATCGTAAATCTACCGAATGTAAAACCAGGAGACGCACAAGCGTTCATACAATTCATTTAGTTGCAGATGAATAAATGCAGAGATGATACGGTTGTTGCGCGAGAGCTTTCACACCGGCTTATTGAATTACCACCGCACCCCAACTACAACACCTCAAAGTTCTTGGC
The DNA here is from genome assembly GCA_036346575.1 of Dendrocalamus sinicus. Classification (NCBI taxonomy): domain Eukaryota; kingdom Viridiplantae; phylum Streptophyta; class Magnoliopsida; order Poales; family Poaceae; genus Dendrocalamus; species Dendrocalamus sinicus. The sequence continues at coordinate 44,239,148 of CM070641.1, read as the reverse complement.
AAATGGGGACTAGCTGGCTCGATCGTTGCTCACTTGCTCGTTGCAGTTGCAGTGCAGTAGTGACGGCCGGCTGGCAACGCTCACCCACAAACACCCCCTTTGACGATGTTGATGCACATGCTTGGCGATCTGAAAAAAAGAACAGAGAAAATGTTGCTTAGTTTTCAGTTCTCGCCTCTGGAAGTTGCTTACGTGCATTACATACTTGATAGGCCGGAAATTGGTCCAACGCTCTCTCTCTGTCCGACGAACTGAAGAAACATGGAAGGCTTATATTAAGAATGCGAGATTTAACTGAAGTGAAATGGATATGATGATTTCCCTACTCACTGAAGGTGCGGCAATAGCTTTCCAGGAAACAAGGGGAAGAACAGTACCTTTGCATGGTGTAGAACCAGCAACAGCCGCCCAAACCGCGGGTGCTACCTCGCACCTTTTTAGCCGATTGATCGACAGCGAGAGCGCACACTACTACTGTCCTCAGAGGATTGTTAATTTAAGGCTTGTGCTTCTGCACTACCAGCAACAAAATCCCAGTTTCTATATGCGTAAATGATGGCCTAGTGCGTTAATTATTGGCTGTGATCGATTCGTCTTGGCGTAGTTAACTTTCTCCCGTGGACATTTCATGTACTACTAGAACAATGAAGCCGGAAACTTGCTGGTGGCCAGATGGCTAGATGAGCCGGTGTACATCTAGCTCACCAAGATTCAAGTCTTTAAACTTAGCACTGGTGTCTATCAATTTTTAAAAGTGCACATACGATGTGCGCCTTTTCCTTGTACTTAAAAAGGAGCAGTGAAGCCAAGTTCCTCTAGAAAAAACACTGAGGCGAACGGCAACACGCCAAATTGGGCCCAATGCGGCCCAAAGCAAGGAACTAATTGGGCTTCGGCTACTAGGCCGTAACACAGATGCAAATTAGAATACGCGCGAGACTGGAAGTTCCAATCCGGTCCAACTGATACATAGCACAGGGCTCTAGACTTCGGTTGTTTGACAGACCTACTCCGCGAAAAAATTCTACGCGGACGATCCCCACCTGTCAGACCATGGTCAGTCTCACACGCCTAAAACGACAGTTCTCACGTGGAGCTCGTCCCACGCAAGTCGGGGTTTACTTCAGCATACCTCTTTTTAAAAGAATTTACGAATTTTAAAATATAATAGTTAATATTGGGTGGAACCAATATACATAACCTAAAAAATAAATCAAATTAAAATGTTACCCTTACCTAATATTCAAGCATTTATCTATATCTCATCTTCAATTTAATTTATCATATATGTGTGTGTTGGTATATATTTATTATTACCTAATATTAACTATTTTGTTTTAAGATTTATAAACTTTTTAAAAAGAGTTGTACCGAAGATTGTAAACTTTTAAAAAGATGTGTACCAAGCACACCCATAAAAGTTTTCTCCTAGACTCTAGTAACAGGTGAGTTCTTTTAGGCTGTAACTTATGGCTTTTGAATTTTGACTGTTGCGCGAGAGAATATGAAGAGAGAGAGAGAGAGTTGTATACGATTTTGGTCGATATAGTTGAAGTCGGTACAATATCTACTACAATCGATATATAGTCCTTATCTTGAAAAGATATACCGTTTGAAAGATAGTGATTGTAACAAAAACCACAAGCAGCAAACCCAAAGGAAACTAGCTAGCCATATAGTCATCTTAAGCCATCCAATAAGATAGATAGTCTAAACTTTATATTTTGCATAATAAAATCAGTGTTATGCTCCATTCCAACTTGCTTTGGTTGATGTTTTTAGTTTTTAGCTGTTGGTTTTTGACTGAAATTGTATATAGTGGCTATTAGTTTTATCTGAGTCATTTCATTAAAGAAAAATATGAAAGAAACACTGTTATATCTGCACAAATAATACAAAAGAAAAAACCAAAACCTAAAAACTAAAAAGTTGAAATTAAAAAATTAACACGTTCATTTCAACTAAGCCAGAAACGTTTATTCTAACTAAGCCAGAAGCCCAAATCGGTTGGAACGGGCACTTATTCTTTTGCTCCTTATATTGAAGTACGCATTATGCATTCACATGCAAAACATTGCTCTGAATAGTCTCTAGGGAGAGCGAGGCGTAAATGCTCTGAATAGTTCTCTGTTTGGAATTCAATGGAGCAGCGTTAATGATCACGCTGCATGGTCCGACAACAATGGCGCTTGATTAATCTCTGTACGAACACTGGATTCTAAGATGGTGATGGTCTAGGGAGTTCTCGAGTGTATTTAGATTAAAAATACTTAGATTTTTAAATATTTGATTTTTACCTAACGTCTTAGATTTAGAGTATTTATACTTTTTCGAAGAGTGGTATAGAAGATTTGTTGGATCGCTATCAACAATTCAGATTCATTTTTTTTAAGGAGAGGATATAGAGAATCTGTTGGATAAAAATCAACGCTCTAAAATCTAAGTGCTTTAAATCTTAAAGAATACTCAACTATTTCTTAGCACTTCCTTCAAAGATTATATATAGAACAAGAAACGCAGGTGAACCATTAAACCGCGCTTACGTACACCAAATTAAAAGATCGCAACTTCACAAAGTCACATAAACTCCCATATCCGTTCTCAAAAAAGAAAAGAAAACACACTGCCATCCGTACTAAGACCACTTGCACACCTAATGCAAAGCGCCAGATACTCCCAACTTCATTCCCATGATCAAACACACGTGAACAAGAGATCCTGGCAAAGCCTGCAGCATGCATGCATGCTCGCGTTCCATCGCATGCAATCTGGAGATGTGCAAGCTCATCACCGCCAACACCACCTAATGCTTGACGTGGCCCTCGTTGGCCTTCTTGAAGAGCTGCGCCTGCGCGGCGGCGGCGCCGTCGTCGCCCGAGCTCAGCGCGGCGCCGAACGCGTCCTTCACCTGCTGCGTAGTGAAGGGGAACCTTGTGTTCACCATGGAGTTGAGCAGCGACGCCGTGCCTTCGCGGTAGAGCGCGCCCACACCGTCCTCGCGCGTGTTCGCCAGCGCCTCTGGCACGGTCAGGTCGTGCCCGAACGGCACCGCGGCGCTCGGGCCGAACAGCCGCACCAGCGGGCACCAGAACCCGAACAGCCCCCATACCACGCCCGGATGCGTCATCCAGTAGCTGCAAGCCAAAACACGCATGACACGTACGTTGGGTTAGTAGTAGCAGCTTACGCATGCAGTGTGACTATGTGATCATGTCTTAAGGTTTAAGAAGCTACGTACGTGCAAGGGCCAGTGAAGGAGGGTGGGGTGTTTGGGTCGAACGGCGTGGGGGTGGTGGTCGACGGCGGCGTTGGCGCCAGCGGGGAGAAGGGTGTCGGTGGGGTGCCGCTAATCGGAGGCAACGGCACGTCCGGAGTCGGTGGCGTGGTGCCAATGGAAGGCGTCGGCGGGTAGTACCCGCCGCCAGGCGTGGTCGGGGAGGAGCCGATGGACGGCGAGGGCGGGTAGTACCCGCCACCACCTCCTTGTGGCGGCGTCGGCGAGCAGGGCGGAGCCCCGTGCGAATCTGCAAGGACACAGGTCAAAACGTTACGTACGTCCGAGTTCATGTAGCTGATGAGCTCATGTAGAAGACGGGGCTATGTAATGCGCGCACGCCTGGGACTGGGAGAATGGTGCGGGTCGGTGGGGCCAGGAGGGTGGTAGTCCTTGCGGCCACCGAATGCCTCCTCGTCGTCGGTGAGACCACGCGCTGCCGCGGCGGACGCCACGAGCAGACAGCAGCAAGACACGAACGCAAGAGCCTTAGCCATCCAGTCCACCCTTTGCAAAGAGCAACCAAGTTGAAGTGATGGGGTTGCTGCTTGGAGCTCCGAAGTGGTAAATTGCTAGTGGCCTATATGTAGAAGCTCCCCTCGCGTGATGTGTTCTAGTTAGCTTGCATATGTCTGCAGGATGATGCACGTGTTGCAGCAACTGCAGTATCGCACTAGCAACGCGTAAATGCGCTGGGATGAAAAGGGGTCGGGGTTTGTTGGGGACCCTGTATCGATGCCTGCGCAGGTCATTACAATGGGCCGTAGCGTCGTCTCACACTGGGCTTGCACAGTGGAACCTTTCACGATTGCCAGCCGCGTGTCTAGTAGCGAACTTGCGCGCACACCGCTCAGACGCCTACCAATTGCATGACATTCTGTTAGGCCATGTGAACAATTGTAAATAAAGAAATAATGAATAATTGATATTTGATTTGCTTAGAGTTTTGTGTTTGTGAAATACTTAGTCGTTTACAGTCGAAGACTTCGCTTTTGAGTGATTTTGCTCAGTTACGAGTGATTTAAGACCACAGACTCCAGACTTCGATCACGGCATGAACACTACAACTATGACAGACTTCAACCATGGCATGAACACGACTACGACTATGGCAGACTTCGACCACGGTATGAACACGACTACGACTACGGCTGGCTTCGACCACGGCAACTTTTGACCACATTTGGCTTACGACCACGACAGCTTTCAACCACGTCTGGCTTCGACCACGGCATTATGACTTCGACTTTACGACCATGACAGCTTTCGATCACGTCTGTCTTACGACCACGACAGCTTCCGACCATGTTTGGCTTCGACCACGGTAGTACGACTTCGACCTTACGACCACGACAATTTTTGACCACGTCTGGCTTACAACCATTGCAGCTTTTGACCACGGTAGTACGACTTCGACCTTACGACCACGGCAGGTGATTATAGCTACAATACATTTTCATGGTTGTAGCTACAGTACTCGATAGTCGTAGACTTTACTGGTCGTACTCAATAGTCGAAGGTTTTACTGGTCGATAGTCGAGAGCTTTGCGGTCATTGGTCGTAGGTTTTGCGGACTACTTTCATGGTTGTAGATTTGGCAGTCTTGTCGATACCCGTAGACTTCACAGCCTGCTATTCTGTCTTCGGTAGTCGAAGGCTTAGCGATCGGTTGCCGTAGAGTTCACGGTCAGTACTCATAGACTTTCTTGGTCGGTACGAGTGCTTCACTCTTGGGTTCTTCGAGTACGTTGAGTACTCGTGTTGGGCTAGTGGTTGACTGGTCAGTGTGTGATGGTCGATGATGAATGGTTATTGCTGCAGTACCAGGTGGGTACTCGAGGATTAAGGTACTCGTAGTCAGAGGACTCAGTACTTGATAGAAGTGGTTTCACAATCGTGGTAAGCGGTCGGGTGTCGGAATGTTGTCTGTACTCATAGGCTTCGAGTACGTGTTGCGGCTGTGATTTCTAATTGATACTCGGTAGTCGGTACTCGATAGTCAGTCAGTAGCGGTGCACGCAGTTTTCGAGTACTTGTGGGTACAAGTACTCTGAGTTAGCGGTCGTGTTAGGTGGTCTGAAGGTTTGATTCAATTAGCGATAGACTGTGCGGTCGTAAATGATCTGGAGGATAGTCGTAGATGGTTTGGTTCTTGTCTGGGGATAGACAAGAGTGTGTTTTGCTAATGTGTGTTGATCATGGTCAAGTTATGAAGAACTTGTACCTGAAGAGAGTTTCTTTGGTCTTTGCATGTGCAGGTGGGCATGGAGGCGACCAGCGGTAACGAGGAGGACCGGGACTAGGAGGGGGTAATCTGAGGTCCAGGTAGTCAGGATGTCACGCAAGCTGGTTGAGCTCATGCTAGAGCACGTGGAGGTCAAAAGTGGATGCTGCGTGGAGGCGTAGAGACAGTTACGGTCGATGACGAGGAAGACCGGGACTAGGAGGGAGTAATTTGAGGTCCAGGCGGTCAGGTGGTCACGCTAGGTAATCGGGCTTACGCGAGAGCACATGGTGATGGTGCACGATGGAGATATAGAAGGGGATATCCTGGAGGCTTCGTCGTGTGTGAAGTATGGAGTTGTGCATATAGTCCATGACTTGTACGAGGTGGTTAAAACCCATGTTAGGAAGAGTTTCGGATCCCTTGATTTGAGGAAGAGATAGGATTGTGTATTCAGGTGGATAAGGACACGGTTTGAGGTGTTCGAGTGGAACACGCTTTGTGCGTTGGCCTATAAAAGCAGGGGATGCTGTAGGTTAGCGTATGGAGTTTTAGGGCTTTCATGAAGAAGGTTTTAGGGGTGTCGTAAGGGCGCTTTGTAATCAAGAACGTGGTGAAGAAATAATAGATCAGATTCTTTCCAGAAAAAGTTCTTCGATAACTTCCAGAGTATCATTCTTTTTCCTCTGTTTTACGTACTCTGAGTTGTCTTCGGTTTGTATTCGTTTGATCGGTGGTTGAACAGTTGGGGACTTCAGGCGGAAGGAGGTTATGACTACGTGTGTTTTTATCGTGCTGGGTGATCGGAACAAGCGGGTGATCGATTCAAGCAATCGGGAGCGAGCGGTCGGATCAAGCGTTCGCGAAGAGCAGTCATAACGAGCGATCGAGACGAGCAATCAGACAACAGTGGCTCTTCGAGTACGTACGAGCGAGTAGCTGCGGTTGTTATCTCCACTCGGTAATCCATATTATTTGTCTTTTATTCATCTGCATTGTGTTTTAATTTTAAATGATAAAAATATAAAATTATTTATCTATCTCTAATTATGCCATACGGTCCCACACATTGATGCGCACCGAGCGAGGGTCCAGTCTCTTGAACTCGATCTCGTCGTCTTGAGGCGTGTCACGATTGACATGATGAGGCAGGTCGTGTCGTGTCGTCGTGGTCGCCCGGTGCTGGGTTCTCACCACCCAGGACATGCATACGGTGATGGGCTTAATTTTGCCCTGCAATATGTGCAGGTGGTGTTTCAATGGTGCCTCCTCTCCTCCTCTTTAATTGAACACTGCTCCTCTAGCGATGCTGGCAGGTCAAGGGCCTCTTCGATGTGCTGTTTCCGTTCTGATCTTTAACCCTCTTTGAGTGTATTCCTACTTTCCTACCTGCCAGTAGTTCACGAATTTATTTTCACCTACCATGGACCATGGTTAATTGTGCGTACATAGTATGTAGATCGGCCAAGCGTCATTGAGGAGTATAGCCATGTTGTCATGTGTGCACGTTGGCCTGACACTTGTATGGCACGTTCTGGTCATTATTCAAGTTTTCGACATCTGGCTCACTTGCTGGTGTAGAAATTTATGGTCTCTGCGCAGAAGTTGTTTCATGAACGACTCCTCTGGCTCTATTGCCTATCCGAAAATAAACTGGAGTATCTACTCCCGCTCGCCTGCATGGATTGGTGAAATACTATTAGGGGTGTGTTTGGTTGCCTGAATCTCCTTCGTCCTGGATGGGTGGATCCGTATAATCTGAGAAAGAGTCTGTTTGGTTGCATGTATGAGCGGATACAGCCTGTATGAGCGGATGCAAAAATACGACCTCATCCTGGATGGGTGGATACGCTCAAAATGAGCTTCACTAGCCATCCTGGATGAGTGGATGCAGTGTATCTTATGCGGTCCCACGTGTCGCCTCTCGAGTTTGGTAGATCGCATCCGCTCATACAGCAACCAAACAAAGATCTCGCTTTTTGTATCCGCTCATACAGCATCACCAAACATCTTCTTTTTCTGAAATACGATTCCACTCAGCCTGCATCCACTCATCCAGGATATACGATGCAACCTCCATCCACGAACCAAACACACCCCTAGATATCCAGCTGCTACGATGCCATGCAATCACTCAAAAGGACCAAGTATAAAACTTTTCTTTGTAATATCCCTAAAATTCTAGTTATAAATTAATTAAATACTTGATGCTATTTAGATCTAATTGGATATTAGTAGTCTAATTATTTATAACCTTAAACAATTTGAAAGTAAATGTCCTAAATCTATGATAAATACGACTACAAGGTGATGATGATGATGATAATAATAATAATAATAATAGAAAAATTGACACTAATAATTAATTTGTGGGTGTGACAGCTGGATGGGTTAGCACATAGCTCTGCCCTATAAAAAAGAGTTATATTCGGATTTCCCTAGGGCTGCACCTCTCTCCCTAAAGGACAGTCGTCATCTTCCCTAGGGGGCACACCTCTTTAGGACTTCTTTTTTCCCTACGCCTTTACCATGGCTGCTCCACGAGATAGACGAGGAGGCATTGAGAAGGAGAAGAAGAATTCATGTGTTTTCTTTGTTAGATCTTCGATGTGTAGGTAATCCTCTAATACCTTTCACCATGTCCAGGGACGGAGCCAGGATTTGAGTATAGGGGGGCAATGAACAAAGCAAAGTAGAACTGATAGCCATGCCAGCTGGTTTTAGTCACATATAATAGTAGCATGTTTCACAAGTCTTAACTAAAACAAAATTACATATCTATCAGCTTAAATTTAGCTCTACGACTAGAAGCAAGATCATAGGCTTTAATAATATAATCAGTACTAATTGATGCAACCAATTCCTTCTCAATATAAATTACCAAACAATCTCGCAGAAATCCATCTCCCATTGTACATCTAAGACGTGTCTTTGCAAGTTTCATAGCTTAAAAGCATCTTTCGGTGGTTGCGGTTGATCTCGGAAATTTAGATAAGGATTATTGATTAGATAAGATGACAAGGAGTAGCACCTTACCTCCCGTGCGATGCAGAGTGCGATAATCGATCCGATTAATGATCAATAGACGACAATCGGTAGGTCGGCTGCGCGCGGCGCGCCGCCTCGCGACAGCGCCAGAGTCGCGCCCGCCGCCGGCAATCTCTGTCCGCCGTCTCGGCGAGTGGACAGAGCAGGCGTGGAGCCGCGAGGGCGGCCAAAAGTCGAAGAAGACGAGCAGACGAGCGAGACGAGGTGGGCACGCGACGCTGGCATTCCCTTCGTGAGACCTGAAGCAGCCGAACAGACAGGAAAGGGCTAAATCTAAATGGGTTGTACGTACTAGCCAACTGGGCCTCAAATACAGTCAATACTTGATTGCTTGGGCTGGATTAGGAGGGGCTAAATACCTTTTGAATACATATATTAAGTATCTAATAGAGGGACTAGTAGAGCATTAGGGGGTGCCAGGCCCCCCCAGCCCCCCCTCCCTCCGCCTCTGACCATGTCTTGTAGACAAACTTTTGGGTGAATTAACTTGGTAATTAGGGTGTGATTAGCCCCGCAGATAGTGCTAATTCCCATTTAGGATTGCTAGGTTTTTTTTGTTTTGTGCAGTTGAGGCCAATGGTACCGAAACAAGGGGATTGAAAAGCACGTAGTCAAGCTCCCAAATCACCTCTATAAACTCATAGTAGGAGTTCCTCAATTCATTGCTACTGAACGTATCTATGTGGACATCGCTGTTCTGGTTAGTACTCTTTACATTCTGAGTCTTCGTATAGAATGTGTACCCATTTATGTCATATCCTTGCCATGTCACAACTGTAAATGTTAGCTCTTTTACCAACCATGTTAGCATATCACTTAACGAGCTCCTAGAGAGTCGCTCCTTCAATCATTAATTGAACCAACTGTTGTGTTGTCTCGTGATCCAAACATCTGGCCACTCTAGATTCTGTTGCAGAAGCACGTCCTTGTGCTAGTCGCTATACGGGGACACTTCAGTCATGTGTTGCAGGACCGTGAAATGGGCTTGAGCATATGCATCTATATCTGGAGTGATTGTTTTCCTTCTGATGGTCCCGATACCCTTGAGCCTCCCCTCATGGCAAGATCGAGGCACACCTATCAGTTTGACCTGAGCCATGTAATCAACATAGAACTCAATGACATCTTCGGTTGCATAACCTTCGATGATGCAGCCCTCCGGTCGAGATCAATTCCGTACATAGGACTTGAGAATTCCCACGAACCTCTTGAATGGGTACATGCTACGTAGCAACATGGGCCCGCATATTTTTTATATCTCATATAATGTGAACAATGAGATAGACCATGATATCAAAAAATGATAGAGGAAAATACATCTTAAGGTGACATAGAGTCGTCACCACCTTGTCATGCAGAGCTTCTAGTCCTTTAGGATTGATGACTTTCTGAGTAATTATGTTAAAGAAATAACACAGCCTCATGATTGTCTCTCGGACCTTGAAAAGTAAAATACTTCTAATTATAAAAGGAGGCATCTATGTCATCAGCACATGATAATCATGAGATTTTAAGCCAATTAATTTCAAATCTTCTATCAAAACAAGTTTCTTCATGTTGGTAGATTAACCAGATGGACTTTAACACCATACAAGCACTAGCACAGTTCAGTTCTCTCGGCCTTGGACAGAGTGTAACAAAGCGGGGGTAGGTAAGTTCATCCTTTATCGGTCTTTGTCGGTGCTAACTTAGGCTTGATGTTTATATCAACCAAGTCAATCCATGTGTTGCACCATCCTTTGTTTTGTCACGAATATTTAGTAAGAGACCAATCAAGCTATCACATACATTCTTCTCTATGTGCATGACGTCGATGCAGTGGTGAACTTCTAGGTGCTCCCAATAAGATAAGTCCTAAAATATTGATCTATTCTTCCAGACATTCTTCTCATGGTCATTGATTTATGTCCCTTTTCGAGCATAACATCTAAATCCTTAACCATATCATATATCTCTTTTCCGCTTAAATGTCTTGGAGCTAAACTGTCCTTCTTCTCTCTATCGAATTGTTTCTTCATCTTATGATATAGATGAGCCCTCCAAAGGAACCTACGGTAACGCATATACACGATTTTGTGTGAGTGCTTCAGCCACACACTCTTGATATTATCTAAGTAGTGAGTATAGACTCTGGCCCCTTTTCTACTCTAGCCTAACAGGTTAGTAAGGACAGGATAATCATTTATGGTGTAGAATAACAAGAAGCGTAAAGTGAAGTTCTCTTATTTGTATGCATCCTATACCTGTACCCCTTCGGTCCACAGTATTTTTAGATCTTCCACCAACGATGCTATGTACATATCAATATCATTTCTAGGTTGCTTCAATCCTTGGATAAGTATCGATAGCAAAATATAATTTCGCTTCATACACAACCAAGGAGGAAGATTGTAGATGCAGAGAGTCACGAGCCAAGTGATATGTTGGCTGCTCATGTTACTAAAAGAATTTATTTCATCTGTACTCAATACAAACATTATCTTCCTCGGTTCTGCACCGAAGTCTGCAAACCTCGTATCAATGTTTCTTCACTGGGGGGAATCAGTAAGATGTCTTAGCATTCCATCCTTCTTATGCTCATTCAAATGCCGATGCAGCAGTTTTGCCTCCTTTGGGTTCGCAAAAATCCGCTTCAAATAGGGAATTACAAAAAGATACCATACCACCTTAGTAGAAGGTCATTTCTTCACCTTTATCCCCTAACCGTCATCTGATTGATTCTTACACTTGTATCAAAATACGTTGCACATCAGACATATATGCATATTTGCATACTATTTACGATAGAGGATATAGTCGTTCGGACATGCATTTATTCTTTTTACTTCCATTCCCAATGAACAAAGAATTTTTTTTTAACTTTGTAGGTGGCTTTAAACAACTCATTTCTCTTCAGAAGCATGTCTACGAAAAAATAAATTCAGTTTGCAACAAGAATTGACTTAAGAGAACCTACCCAGTTGAGGTCCAAGCCATTGCTTAGCAAGGTGGATCCACCTTCCACGTCTTTGAGAGTCTGAGCATGAGCAAGCTGTGGACAAATTACAGGAACAGAAGTAACTTAGATACTGAATGACTGTGATGAAAAAGAAAATATTGATCAACTCAAGATTCTCGATAAAGACTGAAGAAACAAGTAGCCAAAAGTTAAGTTCAAAAAAGCTAAAGTTGTTGATCACTTAAGTTAGGTCTAGTGACGAAGTTAGGATAAAAATAAAGGATGAATTCAAAAGGCTAAGTTAAATCGAGACAAACATAATATTTACTTTTGTGTAATTTACACTAGCTATAAGAAAGAGGCAACAGTTATACGACAATATATCTATGCTAATAACCCGCAAGCAAAGCATCGCCAAAAGACAAATTCAGTTTGCAACAAGAACTTGGAAATGCATAGTGTGGTTTGGACACCCAGAATGCGCTGAATCGGATCGAATCGAAGCGTTGAGGCCTCAAGCTTGGCAAAGGCTCTTCCCTTCCGAAGAACGCCCCCAGCGAAAAGGTCATGAGAAGGATATGAGAATTTTTGGTCTAATCCACAGCAGTGAAAAGAACTGAGGGGGTTTGGATTAAGCCAGGAACAAATCTGCACATCAACCACTAAAAGTCGTCTGCGACCTTATCATGTCAAAATCATCCATCCTAAACCACACTTCCGCCAAATACTATACTAGACATGTAATTTGATCATTTGAACTAAGAACAAGCAATTCAAACACCAACCCCACCGAAAGGAGCAATCTTTTCATTCAAGGATCCATCACGTCAAAAACAAAATGGAAGTAGACTACTAGCAAAACGATTAAATAATTTATGTATAACTACTTAATTATAAAAGGGTTTACTAAATTTAAAATGAATAAAATAATTTAAGTAGATTTATTTACAATTTTATTTATTTATGGCATATGTTTTAAACTTTTCTGAAAAGGGAAAATAAATATTGGAAAAGAAAAGAAAATAGAAACTAACTCAGCTGGGTTAGCCCACTGGGCCTAGCTCTCACACACACTCACACAACACACATGTCCCACTGGTCCAACACACATAACGCAACACGCACGCACGCACACACACTGCCTCTCTCGTGGTCATCTCTGTATGTGTGACTTGCCATCGTCGCATAGCTCCACAGACCTCGCCGCACTCGCCGTGCTCTCTTGCGTGGTTCTCAACCGGCGACCCGTGTCATCGGTGCTTGTCCCATGGCTCCTCTGTGCCCTAGCCCAAGTGCTGCCTCTGTTGACTGTCACTGATGAGGCCACCGCCTCCTCAACAGCCTCTCCGCTTCAGCGCCACCAGCTTTCTTGATGGATCCTACAGTCTTTGAAAGGGTGACGGCTTCGACCACCGAAAGATAGGTTAGAGTATGATGAAACCGTGGCTCCGCCTTTGGATCAACAAGAACTGGCCATTTGGCCATGCGGGAGTATGCAGTATGATTCAATTCAATTGCAGGCTGTACATCACAGCGGTGATTTTTTTAATATATATAATGCATTTTCCACTTACCAGCGTATCGTCGGTATCTCCGAAAGAGTAGAAATCGCATTCAAATTGGAGAAGGGCAGGGTCGATGACGCAGTGGCGTACTCTAGCAAGAAAACTTCACTCAATTAACCTACGCAGCATGCAGGGCTAGCTAGGCAGCCATGTCTACAGTGCATGGCAGACTGGCAGTACGTACCATCACTCCATGAAGCTAAGCTACCTTTTTCTTAAAAGAAAGAAAAGAAAAGAAAAAAAAGCTGGCTAGTCGACCTGTCCAACGCTATGGGTCGCCTGATGAGGCGATGAGGTCGAGCCGTCCACAAGATACAGGGTAGATGGGTCGTGTCAGGTGCAGTTCTCGCGTCGCATCAGTCAGAGGCTCCCAGGAGTCCGAGACGGAGTGGATGCCAGTGGTATCCAGAAGATTGGATGAATGAACGGTTGGAATGGTAATACTGGTCAGTTCGGTACTGGTTAATTGTTCAGGCCCGCTCTTTTGGGTTATACAATGTGCCTTTTAGTTGCAATTGATTAGTCTAAATTATAGTGATTATTAAGAAAAATTAAAAATAAAAATAAAAACCCTTCAAAACTAAAAAGATCAGGGCCTTGATACTTGCTGACTTGTTCTGCTTTTGGGGTCGTTTATTTTTAGTTATGACAAATACTTTATAACTTAAAATTTTAAATTATGTATGTTCGTGAAAAAGAGTATGGAGAGACACATGCGTGCAATTTTACTCGATATAGCTAAAGTCGGTATAATATCTACTATAATCAATTTATAGATTCTACTTTAAAAAGACACTTCATTTGAAAGCTAATTATGATAGTATAAGTTAGAAACTAGAAGCCAAAAAGATGGCCCTTGTTTCGTTGTATGAAGTGATAATGTGGTACGTGCAAGAACATGCTATGAAAAGTACCATCAGGCTAGAGATGGCAATAGGTACCCGATACCCAAATACCCGACGGGTTTTACCTGATAAAGAGACGGGTATGGAAAATTTTATGTACCCATGGGTATGTTATTGGGCGAAATCCTCTACCCGCCGGGTAGGCGGGTGCGGGTGTGTGTATATACTACCTATACCCGCCTACCCGCGGGTAATGAATACCCGCATTAGACAACTAGACATCTCACTCAAATGTTGATTTTATTATCTACTTTGTTGTTGATTGTTTATTTGTTTGTCATATGTTGATATGGTCATGTCAAGTATGTTTATGTGATGTACTAATTTTGATCATTAGACGCTTTTGTGCTTGGCATGTATGATTAATGAATGTCTAAATTGATGATATTCTTATGTGTTGAACCGGGTATGCTTATGGTACGGGTTACCCGTCGGTAGTAATACCCGCACGGTACTGGTATGAGTAAATTTTCTACCGCGCATGGATACGGGTAACCCGACGGGTAAATTTACACCTAGCGGGTACGGGTATGGAATGGCAATACCCGATGGGTATTTACCAGTTGCCATCTCTACATCAGGCATATCAAAGGAGCTGGCATATATGTTCATCGATAAATCCTGCTGAAACTTGCACGGTTTGCTTACTCTTTTGGCAGAACAAACTATGCAAAAACAAAAATACAAGACAACAAACTTGCCAATGGGATACGAACAAGGGACTAGCCTCTGAAAATGTCTACTTGGTGGGTGTCGTAGCTACAGACTAGACAGGAAGAGAGGGGGATTGGTAGAAGAGGAAGAGGGCTAGATCTGGAGAGGAAGTGAGAATGAGGAGATCTCCCCTCCCTTTGCCCCTCCTGGGGGTTTATATATATGAGTGGAGTAGAATGGGAAATCCCCATTCTACCCCTTAGTGCTTACAAGGGATGAGGGTACATTGGTATATTTACACTGTTATATTCCTCTACACTATTGGGCCTATTACATGTTGAACTAGTTGCGCGGCCCAGTCACGGGGGGTTGGGCCACCCCTACAACAGTACTCCCTCGACAGCAAGCGCTGAGGTCCCGATGGACGAGCTGACGCGATCAACTACCCCGGCCCCCCGTTCCCTGACAGCAAGCACGAGGGTGCCGATGCAACTGATAGCTCGCAGACCTAGAGGCAATGCTTATGAAGGAACCGGTGAAGCGGCGGAGACGTCGTCGAGCGCCGAAGACGTGTCGTCCCGCCGAGGCGATGCCTACAAGGCGGACGGCGGAGTCGAGGCCGAAGGCGTGCCGTCACACCGAGGCGATGCCTACGAGGCGGACGGTGGAGTTGAGCACCGAAGACGTGTCGTCGAACGCCGAAGACATGCCGTCCCGCCGAGGCGATGCCTACGAGGCGGACGGCGGAGTCGAGCGCCGAAGACGTGCCGTCCCGCCGAGGCGATGCCTACAAGGCGGACGGCGGAGTCGAGTGCCGAAGACGTGCTGTCCCGCCGAGGCGATGCCTACGAGGCGGACGGCGGAGTCGAGCGCCGAAGACGCGCCGACCCTGTTGTTCTTCTACCTTCGAAAAGAGTGCCCGCTGAGGGCGGGCGCTTGGAGCGTAGGCCGAAGGCACTACGCACGCCGAGGTAGGGAGGCGAGACCGCCGTTCCCCTACCTTCAAAAAGGAGTGCCCGCCGAGGGCGGCGCTGGAGCGTAGGCCGAAGGCACCACGCACGCCGAGGTAGGGAGGCGAGACCGCCGTTCCCCTACCTTCAAAAAGGAGTGCCCGCTGAGGGCGGGCGCTTGGAGTGTAGGCCGAAGGCACTACGCACGCCGAGGTAGGGAGGCGAGACCGCCGTTCTCCTACCTTCAAAAAGGAGTGCCCGCTGAGGGCGGGCGCTTGGAGCGTAGGCCGAAGGCACTACGCACGCCGAGGTAGGGAGGCGAGACCGCCGTTCCCCTACCTTCAAAAAGGGTGCCCGCTGAGGGCGGGCGCTTGGAGCGTAGGCCGAAGGCACTACGCACGCCGAGGTAGGGAGGCGAGACCGCCGTTCCCCTACCTTCAAAAAGGAGGGCCCGCGGAGAGCGGGCGCTTGGAGCGTAGGCCGAAGGCACTACGCGCGCCGAGGTAGGGAGGCGAGACCGCCGTTCCCCTACCTTCAAAAAGGAGGGACCGCGGAGAGCGGGCGCTTGGAGCGTAGGCCGAAGGAGTGTATGGTTACGTGACAATCAATGGACATCGTAGGAGTGGGGTGCATATGCCCCATTTATACAGCACCCTGGCTGCCATGTCGAAGGTTCTTGCCTATTGTGTTAGTCTTCGGAGCTCCTATGGATCATCTGGTTCCTCGGTCCCCTTGAGGAAAGTGACGGTGGGCTGCCTTTAGTCATCTTCCTGGCTGATGTGTAACACGTGGAGGGGGTCCACATGGTCCTACGGTACAACGACGGAGGGTGGCTTGTGTCCTTGGCTAGCCACTTTTGTCAAGGCATCCACATCCATATTGTTGGCTTTTGGTATTGATTTGATGGTGACGCATAAGAAATGACGTTCCTTTGCCCTGATCATGGCCAGGTATTTACTGAGATTGGAGTATTTGGCCTGATAAGATTTGTCGACATACCCGTGAGTAAGCGAGAGTCACTATTGATAAGGACATCCTGAAGACACCAACTGGATGGGCTTGGTCTTAGGGGACTCGGGGATGGGCTTGATCTTAGGGGTAGGCCTCGCAACATCGGCCTCATGCCACATCACGTCCTCCTCTACTCTCGCATATTCCTCCACTTTATTGAAGATCTTGGCCACTATTCTCACGGGCTTTCAAGCGTTATATTCCGTGAGCAACCTCTTTCGAAGGTTGTGGATAGTGGTGTTGATGATGCTCATCTTATTGACGTCCTTCACTGGCAAAGGACCTTCGTGATGTGCCTGAAATACTGTTGTAGCTTCTTCCCCGAAGCCTACTTTATTGCGAAGAGGTGATAGGCGTCAACCCGCTACGCGTAATTACCTTGGAAGTTGTTGTGAAGAATCAAGACAGCATGACCCCCTGTAGGGTAAGCAATATTTCGTTTTGCCTTCGTTGAGTTGTCTCCTCCCGCAGCTTCGATGACCATCTCATAGACGTGTAAAAGCTTGTGGGGACTCGGAGTCCACCTATCGGGGGGCCACTACGGACGGCGGTGGTGGCATCCCGACTCTTTGCCCTTTCTATGGCCACCTCTGTTACTCTCGCGGCAAGGGTCTATTGGCTTCAGATCTCCCATATCTCGCGCATGGCCCTCCGCATGTCCACCAGCTCCTACTGCAGCGTTTCACAAATCGCCTCTAGGGCACCTTCACTCGGGCCTAACATAGGGACCAGGCCGCCCTCCGTTCGCTGCGCAGTGAGGGCAAGGGTGTTGGGGTCAGTGGAGGTCGTCATGCTAATGGTGGGGCACTAATGTTGCCAGGGGCACCGAGGCCGGGTCCTCCATTTTGTGATGCCGCTCGCTCCGTAGCCGGCGCTGCTATTGGAGAGCCGTCTTCATTACCCGTCGTGGCCACCCCGGTGCGTTGTTACCACATGGGGGCCCTCGACCACCGGCTCCCTCGTTCTCACCACGGCGGTCTTGGCCGTGGTACTCCTTTTTCACTTGGGGGCTAACGTTGTCGTTTTCTTTGGCGCCATCTTGCCTAAGCGTCATTGCTTCAACTTGTAACTTCTACGCCGCTCCCCACGGATGACGCTAATTGTTGTGGTTGCGTGTCAAATAGTGGATAAGTAAAGGAGAGGAGTAGAGTGCGTGTATATGAGCCTATTCTTACAGAAAATCCTTTCTCTCCTTTGTGATGCCATAGGAGCTATATTTATACCTATGAGAGAGATTATTTACACAAATACTCTCTTTTGTGTCAATAACAATGAGATCAACTATGTCTTTTTTTTACGTAGTCATATTAAACGTACAACATAAATACACAGGAGCTATTATCTTGTTGTGCCCATGAGCCAGGTAGCGCCTCTCCCTAAACACTGGACATATAGATGGGAGCACCCGCAAAATTTAGGGGGTGCTTATTTGGGTTTATACTTTTGATTTTTTGGGTTTATTTGGTACTGTTGGACACTGTTTGAGATTTTTTTTCATTGTAGCTACTGTAAATTTTTTCAACGTAATTAAATGAAAAAAAATTTAAAAATAGTAAAATAAGTTCCCTCGTCACAGAAAATACAAAGAATATAAAAAAATCGTAAAACTAAAAAACTAAAAAAAGATAAAATTACAAAATTAAAAGCCAAAAAGCATAAACCAACTTTGCCAGAGCTAAAAGCGCCACATGGATGTACAGGAAACATTTCCGTACGTGCATGTAGAGCCAAAAAAAAGGTACCGAGGTCGTCATGTCACGCGACTGCAACTGGCGACGCGCGTGGTACGTACGTACGTAAAGCCACTAGCAGCCTACAGGAGTGCAACAGGTTTGCAGGAGCAGAGTCCTGGCCGCATCGATCCACCGCCCTCGACACGTCTCCTCCGGCGTCTCACACACGCCACCGACCATTTCGGTCGTGCCGTCCCTCCAGCAAGCAAGCGAGCGAGCACACAAACCACGGCCGCGCACACCTCACAGCGCCTGACACAGGGCTAGGGCAGGCTATCTTGTCTTATCTTGAAAGCAGTAAATAAACCCCAGCTCGATACTCGCATCTCTTCCCAACTGTTCTGCTACATCCCGTGGAGCTAGCGGCAGCGCTGGGTCCAACCTTTCCTTACTCTTGCAACGTCTCGGTAACGGAAAGGGCTGCCTCCGCCGCGCGTTTGCGAGTTTGGGAAGGGAGGAGATCGGATGGGGAGGGGGCGGAGCGAGATAAAGCGGATAGAGAACCCCACGCAGCGGCAGTCCACCTTCTACAAGCGCCGGGACGGCCTCTTCAAGAAGGCCAGGGAGCTCGCCGTCCTCTGCGACGCCGACCTCCTCCTCCTCCTCTTCTCCGCCTCCGGCAAGCTCTACCACTACCTCGCGCCCACCGTCCCCTCGTAAGCGACCTCATCTCGAGTTGCTATCTATTTATCGCATACACGTGGTACTACTTTGGCACTACGTGCTGATCCATGTGTTCGTTTCGTGAGCTCTGTATATGTGAGCGCGTCCTTTTTCTTTTTTGGCAGTGTTAAGGAGTTTGTCGAGAGGTACGAGGCTGCGACGCACACCAAAGTCTGGGCAGATATCCGGCAGGTACGTGATACTCGTGGAAATCGCGCGAACATGTGACAGCGTGGTGTTCGTTTCATAGGTTTTGTCACTAGTACTTAACGTGCCGTACGTCGCTTTGGCATCGCAGGAGAGGCGCGCCGAGCTGGAGAAGGTGGGCAAGATGTGCGAGCTCTTGGAGAAGGAGCTGAGGTACGTACACGCAGCGCGGCTCCGGCTGGTTCCGCGTTTCGTTTTGGCAGCGTTGTGCGACGCCGCCGGCGCGTGGTGTGCTCCGTGCGTAAATTTACGGGCTAGACGCACGTTTTTTGGTAGGTTCATGACGGTGGACGACGGCGAGCCGTACACGGTGCCGTCCCTGGAGGCGCTGGCGCACAACCTGGAGGCGGCCATGCACAAGGTGCGCTCCGAGAAGGACCGCAAGATCGGAGGCGAGATTAGCTACCTCGAGAGCATTGTACGCACCTCAGCTGCTTGTGTACATACACACTACGCGACGTCGCTAATTGTGTGTTCGATTCTCTGCATGCAGATCCGGGGAAGACAAGAGGAGCGGTACGGATTGTGCGACAAGGTGAGGACTGAGGAATAATCTTTCGGGCTACTGTGGTTTTCAGTTAATTAGTCCCGTGTTGTTTGTCATCCTCGTCATGTTTTCGTCCCTAGCAAATGCTAAAGAAATCGAACTACATACTAGTGTTTCTGCGTACGCATCCTATGAACCGTATCCTTTTTCCAAAAAAAACAAATATACCATAACAAGATTTCTGTTTGAATATTTTCCTTTTCCTTTTTTTCTTTGCTGGGCCTTTGTTTGAACATGTTCAAGAGAATAGGATTTGCGTAGAGGCCTGGATGCAGATTGTAACAAGAGTAGTCGTTTCTTTCTCCGATCTCAAGAAATAGGATTCCGTATAATGTAGTCCAAAAATTATGAGTTCGTCCAGAGGAAGCGTGCATGCCCTACTCATGGTAGCGTTACTGTTGATGGACATGAGTGCTGCTCCATTACAAGGCACAGTGTGACACAGTCTGCCAACCTAGACCCAATAATACACCTTCTTTATCCAGGAGGTGGAGTAACACCTCATGCTGGCAACTGCGTCAGGTGTGGGAGCCTAGCTACGTGGTGACCTAACTGAAGAGATGAACGACTTTTGCTTTTCTGAACTTTACTTTTGGCTACTTGTTTCTTCAGTCTTTCTTTCAGTATCTAAGTTTCTTTTTTTTTTCACGATCATTCAGTATCTAAGTTATGTTCCTGTAATTTGTCCACAGCTTGCTCATGCTCAGACACTGAAAGACGTGGAAGGTGGATCCACCTCGCTAAGCAATGGCTTGGACCTCAAACTGGGTAGGTCCTGTTAAGTCAATTCGGCAACTAATTAGGAATTGGGTAATCTGACATTTCTGACGTCTGTCTTGCGCAATATTTGCAAACTTATGCAGGCTTCAACTAGGAATGGATGGAAACGTGAGGCTGAAAGATTCTGCTCTAGTGTGGTTTGAGCTCTTAGAGTCATGTCAGGTTGGAAGATTCTGCTAGGCCTTTCGGGGTTCTAAGATTGCACTATCTTAAAAGTGTCTACGGAATTTATTTTCAAAAAAAGAAAGTGTCTATGGAAGAACCCCTCCCCTTTTGTTCTCCGGATCCGAAGCAACTCTCTGCGTGGCGTCATGTATTAGGCGTGCATATTGGGCAATGTTATTTGAACTATTCCCTTTATTTTGTTTGCGCATGAAACAAAAACGTTGCATGATTGATTGAAGAAAAACAAGAGAAAAATGGGTCTCACCAACAGCAGAAGTGATACTGAGAACAAAAGTTTTCGTTTCCAACAGCTCAGGTAAATGTAAAAAGAAACGACAGTCCGGCGAGGAAAGATTAAACAAGCAAAACAGCAAGGGCGCAACGAAAGGAGCTCAGTAAGAACGTAGCGATTAAGCGATATAGAGATCGACAATCACATCTCAGGGATCATATTCATTGAATTGTCTCATCATTGCTCCAATCTTGAGAAATCAAAGCGCAGGAGTATATCAAAGACGAAGAGATAAAATCACAATAAGGAGGAAAAAAAAGCAAACGAGACGCAAGCAAAAATCATCACAACACAGAAAGAAACGGGAGGAGAGCAGGGATGAAAAATGTCGAGGCCGCAACTACGATGCCTTCGCCGGGTCAGTTAGTCGGCCCCCGGCTTTTAACAGCTGCAGCGGAGGAAAAACCCTAGGACTTGTGAAACGGTGACCGTGTGATCAACTGTTAACGGACAAGATTTTCGATCCAGCAACAACGCCGTAACTGGGCCAAGCCCATCGTCATTCACGAGTAGCCCAAGTTGGACGCTGGCACATGCACACTACCGATGGGCTGATTCGTGAGAAAATGCTTCCTATCGAAAGTTCGGGCTTATAATGGCCCTCGGCCCGCAGCCCTTTTGCTCCACTAGGTCCAGCGTTGCATACCATGTGAATTGTTGGACAATGGGCTATAGGGCCTATTCTTTTCCTCCGAAGCCGGCAGCTTTTAGCTTTTGCTACAGTACCTAATTTTCAAACGGAGTATTATCTCAAGACGGGGTCTACAAGTTAAACGATCTACACGTTAAAAGCCAACATCTGTATCAGCCCAAATCACAAGTGAGTATCTGTTTCTCCGTAGTCAGGAGGAGGAAGGCGACAAAGCACTGGAGACTGTTCATGTCTCTACAGTCTCCTCGGAGTTAGCCTTCAGTCTATCTGGAAGAATAATCGAGGAGCGATGAACAAGTCTCTCGAACAAGATGGTCGAAGTCCTTCTGATTGTCAAAGACTGGGAAGAAGCTGAATCAAGATTCCAACATACTGCAGATAATAGAGATTTAAAAAAATCTTTTGAGAAATTTATATCTAGATAGCAATGAATAGGATTTTCAATATTTTTCTTCACATGTAGTCACTAATGAGCTTTATAGGCTGTACTCTTTTTTCTTTACCAAGGTTTTCTCAAGTTGAGTTTTTATTTGGTAAAGTTTTTAATGAGGTAGCCATCCTATGTAATTTAATAAGTTAATAAAGCTCATTATGTCATTGAAAATAATTATTTTCATGATTAATAATCTCTGTAATTTTTCTTAAATTTCTACAATTTCTTACAGTTTTTCTTAAATTTCTACATTTTTTATATTTTTTTCTCCTTTTTTTAAAAACGGTCGACCAGTAAACACGGCCCGTTAAGCCGAATCGCGTTCGCGTCTTGCACGCAAGACGGCCGCAGCCATGCCTAGACTTCTGACGATGGCCCGCGGGCACGCATGGCCCGCTTATTAGCGGGCCTTAACGGCCGTCGCGTCGCCGGGCTCGTCTTGCGTCTTTGGCGGCATGGCCCATTGGACACCACTACCGCCACCGTCACATTGACTCTTTTCTTCCTTGTGGGTCAATGTCTTCTTGCAAAGACAAATCGACACCATTGTACTCTTTCATTTTTCTTTAATATTTATTTTGAATTATAGTTATTTAGGCATTTTACTTTAGAGTTTGTATAGACACTCTTTTGCTTCTCTTCAATTTTTATTTTGAATTATAGTTATTTAGATATTTTACTTTGGAATTTATATCAAAATTAAATTGCTAATTTAATTTTATTCCTAATTTTAGTTATTTTTTTATAGGAATTCATATACAAATCCAGTTACTAATTTTAGAATTTTTATTTTGAATTGCAATTATTTAGGGATTTTACTTTGAATTCCAAAAAAAATCGCTCATTTTATTTTATTCTGAGTTTTAGTTTTTTTGTTGAAATTCGTATACAAATACAATTGTTAATTTTTATTTAATTTTTTCTAAGCTACATTTATGTAGGTATTTTAATTCTAATTTTTAGTTATTTTTATATTGTACTTGATATGAACTCTTTCTTCCAATCTAAACCGTTATAATTTAGATCCACCACAATCGATGGTATAGATTATTTTCTTTTTTTTTACGATTAACTTGAGAATTTCTAATCCTTGAGAACAAACGTGGTAATTTCATTTTGCTATCGCTTTAATAATATAATAGATTTTAAATTTTGAGTGGGGTGTATGTGCCCCACACCTCTCTATGTAGGTCCACCCATCCTTCAGTTCTGGTCAACTGAGAAATGAAATGTGCGACAAACTGGATGGCAGAGTATGTACTCGCAATTTTGAAGCTGAAAATAACGCCAGGGCGGGGAGGCCTGAGAGCGACGGCGCGGCACGCAAACGAATTGATAAAGCGGAAAAACGGCCGGGGAAACGCAAGCTGCTATGCGTCGGCGCTTAACCCATCACCCGCGCTCACGTCGGCGCGGAAGCACCCGAGCTCCGTCTGCTGCAGTTGCATCCTGCGCACAGCGTTTTTTCGCGAGTGCTAGCTGCCTTCTCCTGATCCTTCGCTTCTCGTTTCCGATCAAACCGCACGTGAGATTAACGAACGAAGCATACCGCATCTTCTTCCATGTTTAATTAGGTAAAGGGAGAAGAGAGAGGCTGGTTTTTGCGAAAGTATCCGGGCTCTTTTTTTCCCCCGAAAACAAAGTAGCCGGACTGATCAGATGACACTATTTGTTCAGCTAATCTGAAGGGTTATGTACTCTCTACAATCGCCGGTTCCTTGCAAGTTGCAATGTCTATAAGTTTGACGGGGGCAACCGGGCAAGGAGCAAGCGAAACGCCATTGACTAAAGAGGTGCAAGCAAAGCAGTGACGAAAGCAGCATCCATTCTGCTGGACGGATGCAAGCAAAGCACTGACGAAAACAGCATTCATTAGGCTAAGTCAAAGGGGCGGAATTGCCCAAAATGAAGTCTAGTTACGGCCTAAAAGATAAGGGAAAATTTGTTCAGTAGCACTGAAAGCCCACCTCTTTCGGAAAATACCACTAAAAAAACGGGGTACCGGATATTGCCACCGAAAAATTCATTTTTCTTCGGGATTTACCATTCTGGACAAAAATACCCCTCTCCTCCTCACCTCTCTCTCTCCGCCGCCGCTGCTTTGCATCTCCCGCATCTCCCCGCCCTCCCCGCCTCCTCCTCCGACCGCCTCCTCCTCCGCCCGCCGCTCGCCGCCTCCTCCCTCTCCGCGCGCAGCAAAACCGCCACCGCCAGCGCCACCTCTTGGCGGACGCGGGAGGGGAAAGGAGAGGAGGAGGAGGAGGAGGAGGAGGAGGAGGCGGAGGAGGAGGCGGGAGGAGGAGGCGAGAGGAGGAGGAGGAGGCGGGAGGAGGCGCGCGGAGAGGAGGAGGCGAGGCGGCGAGGAGGAGGAGGCGGAGGCGGCGGAGGAGGAGGCGAGGCGCGATCGGAGGAGGAGAGGAGGAGGGCCAGCGGCGGCGGGAGGCGCGCGAGAGGAGGAGGCGAGCGGCGGGCGGAGGAGGAGGCGGGGAGGCGAGCGGCGGGCGGAGGAGGAGGCGGGGAGGCCGGCGGTGGGGGAGATGCAGGCGGACGGGCGGCGCAGAGGAGAGAAGGTGAGGGAGGGGGAGGGAGAGGGGTATTTTTGTCCAGAATGGTAAATCCCGAAGAAAAATGCATTTTTCGGTGGCAATATCCGGTACCCCGTTTTTTAGTGGTATTTTTGAAAGAGGTGAGCTTTCAGTGCTACTGAACAAATTTTCCCAAAAGATAATGGAAGCACCAGCCATTTTCAGGCAATATCATGCATCCTCGATTGCTTTAGCACCATGCACTGGTGCCTATGCAAACCAACTAACTATCAAAGTGATGCAAGCGCAGCACTGACGAGAGGAGCATGCCTACGGCTGTGCTGAAGGGATGCGGTTACAATTACTCGAGAAAACTACTGCAATTTATGCAATAAAAGTCTAGTACTGTTTGCTTTCTTTTTTGAAGGGAATAAAAGAAATATTAGTTATTGCAATCTTTAGCATTAGCTGTTTTCATATAACATCAGCACTGTCCATCGATCCTGACATACAGAAGCTCAAGAGTGATGACAGCATAACAACTTGTTGCTGGAAATACGGGTAATATTTTAATTCTAAATTTCACTAGAAGATAAATACAGTAAAATACTAGTGATGTAAAATTCATAACTAACCGCTGACAACTCATTGTACATCAGAAAATACACAAGAAAAGAATTATAATAGGGTCGATCTATGCAAGAATGACTTACAATAGGGATTGATGAAGGACAAAAAGCAGTGCATGTTTGATGTAGTGCAGAACGTAAATAAAGCAACAAAACGAGCGGTTGCATATATGCGCTGTCCAGAAATCTTATTGACGCCCGTACAGGTATTCTCTACAGTAATGGCTAGGAGATACCGCTCACCCTCCTTATCGGTGCACGCTGAGGAGGAAAGTCGGTGTGGTTTAGCTGCTCAACACTACAGTACAACTCTTCAGAGGAGGAAGAAGAATGGAGACGCAATTTGATCGTACTAAGGCCTGGACATCTCCAAGTCCTTATAAAGATGTACGACAATTACTCACTAGCAACTGATGGCATTAACTCAACTTAAACCGATTAACTCACTAATAATTGATGTTTAAATTATATTTAAATAGAATAAATGAGAGAGATAATGCATCATTTAGAAAAATAAATGGTGGATTTAATGTGCCAAGAGACACACTACGAGAACGCAAGTGGTTTCACGCGAAAATACATGAATACACACATGTGTGTTTAGCCAAAACCCTATCACATGTTTTAAGGAGTGTTAAGAACTCCGCCTTATAAATTAACTTTCCTCCATTTAGTTAGATAATATAATACTAAACTATGCATACTTTAAAATTTATAAAGGAAATGGATCTCAATTTATAGGCCAATTTTCAACACTCACCCCCAACCATTTCTAGTTAATTCACCTGCCGATGCTTCCATTCAACATCTGCTCTGATCGGAACAGAGTTCAATCAACGACACGCTCAAAATCGTTTTAGATCGAAGCAAAAGCCATGTTTCCTTTCTTCTCCCTGGAAAGAGCCAGGCAGCCAGCTCTGGCGGTTGCCAGGAGCATCAAGTTGCCAATAACTGCGAGGCAGGGCGTGTGAACACACAAAGATCCCCTTCCAATCACCCACATAAACCGTGTGCTACTGGTGTACAACCATGCGCGATAGACAATAGGAAGACTAAGTCAACGCGGCAAAAAGATTTACTTCAACCCTAAAATGAAGAACTGTTGTGACATAAATTGGAAATGTATCAGTCTGGCCAGACAGAGAGCTGTTACTGTGATAGTTTTTCTGAAACAGAACATGTGCGTCTTGTAGAGTTTACCTAACCCCCGTGATATGGCTAGGGGTGAAAACGGGTCGGGTTAATCCCGACCGATCTGGCACCGAATCCGATTGGTACCGAATCCGACTAATACCGAATCCGGAGAAAAAAATATGGGTTAGGATATGGTGACAACAATATCCGTCCGAATCCGAATATCCGTCCGAATCCGATACATCTTCAAGTTTGATTTCAGGTTAGTGCTACTATTTGACGTTTCATTTTCTTTTGCAATGGTAAAATAAAATCTTCCACATCAGCTATTAAATAGTAACATCAAGTCGGTCGTCCTACTCCATTTCTTGCCTTGTATGCATTCCTTACAAACAAGTAGGTGCAAACGAAATGGGTTAATCCCGACCGATCCGACACCGAATCCGATTGGTACCGAATCCGGAGAAAAAATATGGGTTAGGATATGGTAACAGCAATATCCGTCCGAATCCGACCCGTTTTCACCCCTAGATATGGCCATACAACTGGTCCAATAATATAAAGAAATATATCAATATATCCTTACCTTTTATAACTATTCCTCACTCATCGCCACGATGGCGACCACCCCGTGGTAGTAAAAGCCCGTCCTATGGACGAACTGCACGCGTTAAGTCTTCGTCCCACCGCCGACTTCATTGATGCTCATCCGAAGGTCGGGGGATGGAGCGCCCACGCTTCAAGTCTTTGACCCGTCGCCGATCTCATCGATGCTCACAACCATTTCGGGGTCGGGACTAGACTTCGTCGACACGTCCAATCGCTTTGGGGTCAGGACTAGACTTCGTCGATGCTCGACCACTTCATGGTCGCAACTTCGTTGATGATAGTCCAACCACCTCGTTGTCATGATTTCGTCGATGCTCGTCCGACCACTTTGTGGTCGTGACTTCCTTGGCATCTAGGACCAAGTCGCGGTTAAGCTCCGTCAGGCTTCGCGTGGACTCCACGGGGACATCGCCTCTATTGGACTTCGCACGGCCTCTACCGGACTCCGCATGGACGCCACCTCTGCTGGACTCCGCGTGGTCTTCATTGGACTTCGCATGGACTCTGCGCAGATGTCACCTCTGCCGAACTTCACATGGTCTTCACCGAACTTCATGTGGACTTCGCCAAACTCTACCAGACTCCGCATGGTCTTCATGTGGACTTCGCGCAACCTCCACCGGACTTCGTGTGGACTTCACCAGACTCCGCCGGACTCTGCATGATCTCGCTGGACTTTGCACGGCCATCGCCAGACTCCGCAGGAACTTCGTGTGGACTTCACTGAACTCTGTGTGGTCTTCGCTGGACTTCGCGTGGACTTCGTGTGGCCTCCACTAGATCCCACGTTGTCTTCACTAGACTCTGCATGGACGTCGCCTCCGCCAGACTTTGCGCGGCATCCATCTGACTCCGCAGGACTCAGTGCGGGCGTTGCCAGAGCTTCGTCTCGCCGCTGCCTTCATCGACGCCAAGTCTGAAGGGTGCGGGATGAATCGCGCACGCTAGAGCTTTGTCTCATCACCGCCTTCGTCGACTCCAAGTCCGAAGGGTACAGAATGAACTGCGTGTGTCAGAGTTTTGTCGTGCTGCAGCCTGCGTCGATACTTTGTCCGACTGCTTTACGGTCGTGACTTCGTCCGACCACCTCGTGGTCATAGACGCTTTATCCAACCGCCTCGCAGTGGTGGCTTCGTCTAATCGCCTCGCGGTCCTGACTTCATCCGACCACCTCGCAATCGTACACACTTTGTCCGATCGCATCGTGGTCATCACTTCATCCAACCACATCGCACTTGAGACTTTGTCACACCGCCTCGCGGCCAAGACTTCATCCGACCACTTTGTGACCGAGACTCCGACGACTCCACCTCGACGGAGCGCCTTCGGCCGCTTCATGGAACTCTGCCGCCCTCCTCGTAGGCATCGCCTCAGAGGGGTGGCTCGCCCCATGACTCCGCCTCAAAAGCTTGACCTCGATGGGGCGCCTTCGGCTGCGTCGCAGGACTTTGTGGCCCTCCTTATAAGTATCGCCTCGGAGGGACAGCCTAACCCATGTCGGAATATGGCATCGGCGACACGGCCGCAGCCTCGGCATCGGAGAAGCTGGAGTTACCAATGGTACCAGCTCGCTCATCGGGATGTTCATGCTTGCTGACGGAGAATGGGTGGCTAGAATAGTTTGTCACGTCAACTCGTTTATCGAAATTTCCGCGTTTGCTGTCTAGATGACTACAACAGTGCGGATGTTTTTGTTTACCATATAGCTGCTACGTGTGATCTGTTCTCGCGGATGCTACATTGAGATTTCGGTGTTCTCCCGGTATATCAGTGGTGCTTAAAAAGAAAAGGACAGAGCTGAAAACGTCTTGAGAGAGACGCCGGTTCAGAAGATTATTTGGAAGTGCAGAAATACGTTGGTGCTCAGGGGTCTCGGCGCCCCCTGCGTCTTTGGAATTATTTGATATGGGCATATCTGACTGCAAGGAGCAAGCCTACGAACTAGCAGCAACTTTGTCCTCAAACTATTTACGCGCATATAGGAGGCTCCAAAGAGGCCAAATTGAGTAATGAGTACCATTTCATTCCACAATAACTTCGCAAAATTACAGAGTGAACTTTCAGTCCATGTGCCCGGAGACGAGCACGACGATGTACAGTACGGTTCACCTTCACCTCCCCGGAGGCAGAGCTTACAGCCAATAGAGGCAAACACAACAATATCACCACTGGTACGACTAGTAGTTACCAGTTCACAACTCGAAAGAAGACATAAGCATTAGTACTACAGGCTACAGATCAAGACAGTAGCATTACACCTTGTCCGGCTCAAATGGTGTAGTCCGACCACTGCTGTATGAAGGAGGTATGGTCCATGGACTCGCCCGGTATGTCCTCCCCCTTCTTCCCGCCGATCAGCCTTGCGGGGTTCCCCACCGCCGTGGTCCTGGGCGGCACGTCGATGAGCACCACCGACCCGGCGCCGATCTTGGCGCCGGCGCCAATCCTCACGTTGCCAAGGATCGTCGCGCCTGCGCCAATGAGCACGCCGTCGCCGATCTTGGGGTGCCGGTCGCCCACCGCCTTGCCGGTCCCGCCCAGCGTGACGTGGTGGAGGATGGAGACGTTGTCGCCGACGACGGCCGTCTCGCCCATGACGACGCCGGTGGCGTGGTCGAGGAGGATGCCCTTGCCGATGGCGGCGGCCGGGTGGATGTCGACGGCGAAGACCTCGGCGACGCGGGACTGGAGCGCGAGAGCGAGGGCGCGGCGGTGCTGAGCCCAGAGGACGTGTGCGACGCGGTGGGCCTGGATGGCGAGGAAGCCCTTGTAGTTGAGGAGGCAGTGGGAGAAGCCCGCGCAGGCGGGGTCCCGGGAGCGGACTGCGAGGAGGTCGGCGGCGACGGCGGTGCGGAGGGTGGGGTGCGCGGAAAGGGAGGCGACGAAGAGGTCGTAGAGGAGCGTGGAGAGGAGGGTGGACGAGCAGAGCTTGTTGGCGAGGTGGAAGGAGAGGGAGCGGTCCAGAGAGGGGTGGGACAGCACGGTGGCGTAGAGGAAGGACGCGAGCGCCGGCTCGGCGTCGGCGTCGCGGCGCGCCTCGGCCTTGATCTGGGACCAGACCCAAGACTCGTCGTCGTCCGACTCCGGGGGCGGGTACGCCGGCACGACGGCCGGGTGGAGGGCCGGCGGGCTTTGGCGGCGGTGCTGGGGTTCCGCGCCGCGGAGGAGCTGGCCGGCCGTCATCGTCGTCGCGTCGTGGGTGTCTGGCCGTGAGCGTGTTAGGGCGCCGTGGCCCGGTGCAGCCGCGGAACGAATATATAGAAGGCGCGGGCCAAGTGGAGCCACATGGACCAGCCAATCGAAGCTTATCTCCGACCTGGGCCCAAGACCCAAGTTAAGGTGGTACACACGATGAGCACGAGCCCGAGCTGCCGAGGGCAAGCGGAGTCCACAGGCCTGGCCGTCTTTCGTGTCGTCGGCGCACACGATAAGCACGAGCCCGACCAAGCTGCTAAAAAAAAAGGGAATCGAGTTTGCGCACCTCCTTCTCTTGGCATCTCTCCGTTGAGAAACTGATCACGCAAATAATACTGTATCAATCTTTTTTTCAAATTAATTCTAAACACTTATTTTTATAAATCTAACCTTCTCTATAAATTTATCAAGCTCGACAATCATCCACTGAGTCAGAAGTGCTTGAGCTCCCCTGACTCAGACAAGTTGCTAGCACCGGTTGTGCAGCAGGCTAACATACATGTAATTAGTGATTTGCTAATTGAGTAATTGGTGGCTAGCTAATCACATTTGCTAATTAAAGCCAGCTAACTATGGCACATGCCGCACTTTGGTTGCTCGCATGGGTATTCTGCCGAGCCAGAGTAGCTCGACAGATGTTTCATACTCGATAGGTTTATAGATAAATTAGATTTATAAAAATAGACATATAAAGACTAGTTTTAAGAAATAAAAAGTCTATAGTATCGTGTACGTGAAAAGTAGATGCGCATTATTTGGTCACGCAAAATGACACGTCATTGGTCATCGTTGATGATCATGAGACAGCATCAACACGGAACATTCGCCTCCGATGGACAGACATTACACGTGCTTGCTGCCAGCCTCGTCGAATCGAGTAAGCCAAGGAGGCTGCGTACTCGCACTGCTGTGATGTTTGAAATCTCTGTAGTCCTTCTGGAAGCTCCCCTGCATACACTGGCTGACATTGTAACATTGGCCTTCTTGATCCATGGAAGTGCTGCAACGACCTTGTTTGCTGGAAAGGATCATGCAATATTGTAAAAATAACAATCAAGTCACCTGTATAGCACAGTGCTTTTAACTGACAGATGTAATGAAAATCAAATTCAAGTCCACCCATCCATCCCAACGTAAACATAACCGATGTAAGTGTTCTTTAATATATCTTTAGCATTCTCCTTTTGTGCCATAAAACGAACAGTGAGTGAATAATTCTACTGAGAGAAGTGGATACAAGAACTGTGCTCACCATGTCTTGGACGGGACAGGCGGGGGTCGGCAGCTCCAGACGACATGAGACCTGAAACATAGTCCAATGTAAACCAAAATAAGCGACCGAATGAATAAATGCCAATTAACCCTCATTTCATCAAGAAGTGACCTTCTTTACCTCTTCCAAGGCCTCATTGATCTCCAAATCCTTGACAAACCCACACGAGACAATGTCCGTCCCGAAATCAGGGTCGATAATCTGGGAGAGAGCTATGAGAACATCCATCGTCCACCGACGCCACTGTCGCACCAGATGGGGAATTAAACAGGCAGCAAAACACATACACACAATTTTCTTTTGAACGGAAAGCAAAACACATGCATAAATTTGCGGTTAGGACGACAGTAAATAAGCCCCCGCAATAAGCACACGCTGTGCATAAATTAGGGCTCTTTTACGGTGCTTTAAAATAAATGTGAGCCATTTATTCTTTTAATTTAATAGATCAGATTAGTTAAAGTTTGGTTATACTACCACTGACAGTAATAGTAGTAGAATCCTGATATGAATAAAATTATAAAGGGAACATATAGCGTAAGAGTAATTTCGGTAAGTATCGTGGTAGTACGCGTACGAGAGACAACGGTGGTGATGCAGGGAACGGGTGTTTAGAGTAAAAGTTCATAATATCTATACAAAAAAGTATATTTTACTCTCATAAATCAATGATCAAATTTAATTTTTACTATCATTCTCTCACTATACAGTAAAAGTTTCCTAAATTTAAAGTTTTTAGGATTTCTGCCATTGCTAGTGCTAAAACTATGACCGAAAATGTAAGAGCGGGACGAGTTGAAATTTACCACCGGACGACGCAGCTCGCGCGCAACGCCGGCGCCGGCCCACGGCCGGGACAAGGGGAGCTAGGAATGCGACTGGATAGTCGCCGCCGCGGCAGGAGGAGCCTTCGCTGACAGAGCACTTGCAAGAACCATGAACGCGAAAAAGTGTTAGTTGCCCATGACTCCATGAGAGCTCGGGCGAGGCTGTGGACGTTTCGCAGAAAACGAAGATATCATCCGCGTGCGTTAGAGGAGCAAGGGGAAGTACCTCACTTTTAAGACTATATTAGTGTAGATTAAATTTTCTATCATGTAAATCAGGAAGCTATACGAGTAAACAGTGGCGGAACTATGGTTTCACTAAACCCTGGGCTGAATTATAATGATAAAAACTTACGCTAGATATACCCATAAAAGACATAACAAAAAGATATTGTGCAAATACATACCAAGCTGTTCTCTGATTTTCCTCTCTCACAGATCATGCCTGAACATGCCATAGTCCATCGCATGCCTAAAGAAACGATAGCTGTTATGTCAGCAAAATTCAAAGATGACATCTGAAGGAACTGCTATGGCCTTATGAAGCCACTACAATTACTAAAATTTTGCACGGTTCTTAGCAGGAGTATAGAACACAATTTGAGCAGGAACACCATACTCTCCATCGGAGTCGAGGTTTTCAAAGAAAGAGCCAGTTCCGGGCCAATCTCTCTCATGATTACCACTACAGAAATGCAACTTGTTTAGCTATTAGACAATAATACATGAGCAAAACATAAGGAAATTCTGAAATGAAAAACTAAACTGACCTGCCAATCATGTATAGAACAATCGAAACAATTGGTTCGATCTATGCAATGAACTAATCCCACTGCGACAAGTAGCCATCCGCGTAGCAAATGTCCCCGATGTGAACCACCATGTAGATTTCTGAAGAAAGCTAGCCTGGATAGGTGCATGTTATCTCTCTAGATTCAATGTTAAATTGAGAACATAATAAATACGATGTTCTTGTAAAAAAACACGTCACACTATCTGAACGGTCATCTCAATGGTAGATTGATAGACAAGCTTACTTCATTCCAAGACTTTCCTTGCGCCAAACGTGGGTACACAGGTGCCTTTGGATTTGCAAATGTGACCTTGTTTGAGATAGTAATCAACTTTGGTTGTTACAGGAGTGAGATTTTTTCAGACTTGAGAATACAAAGAAATGTATTTTCAGAATGGTGAAGGCATCAAATCATCGATCAATTTATACAACTATACAAGATTACAAGTCAACCAAACAGCACAGCATAGATCAGTCTATCTGTAATCTCACAAAGTCACAAGTCACAACCTTTATTCTCCATGATTCATCATTTGGTTAATTTCATCAAACAACATAAAAGTTGAAATGGAGCATAGGGGATCGAGGAGACTGGGGATTGGGGAGAATGGGTGTAGGATCGAATATCGCACAATCAGAGGAAGTGAATGATTATCTCCACTTTTTGGAATCTCTCAGTGCTCGATGAAGGTTTCGACCGCTTGGCGTTCGACCGCTCTATACGTAGTCATAATCTCCGTCCGCTCAAATGCTTTGACACCGACGTTGTTGGCGACGATCGAGTGGATGACTCGGCGAGCGATCTAAGTCGATGGAGGAATAATATACGCCACACCCTACATACTTGTAATGAGAACAAGATGAAGACGACTCCCAGAAAACAACGCCATCGGCGTCGACTAACTTTTCATAAATACATCTGATCTTTTATTTCTAAAACATGTTCTGTGGCTACAAAGTGCCCTCATGGCACTCCTCAAACTCAAGCACAAAAACTTTCTCTCCAAAGTTGTCTCAAAAACCACCATTAACTTCTTAACCATTCCTCTCTATTTATATGTTAGAGCCTCAAACCATGTCCTCATCAAACTGGACACGCAATCATAACTGCCTCCGAAAATCAAAGGACCTAAAACCCTTCCAAATACGGGTTTTCCATTATCTCTAATCATTCCAGTTATGTACACCTTCTATAACTCCTTCCAACTCATCATTTGTCGAAGTCTCCAAGACCGCATCACCCATAGTTTCTTCACGTATCATCCACCTTTGATTTCCACATGCTCCAGCATAAACCTGATCACCTCGTGACATCCTCCACTGCCTGGACCTTAGATTTTCCCCTCCTAGTCCTAGTCCTCCTCGTCACCGACCATAACCGTCTCTATGCCCAACTTACACATGCAAAAACCAAAGAACGTTTTTCTCGGCATACGTTCTTTCCAACATAACCGACATTAGTCCACACATGTAAACTATACTCTTAACCATCAATAAATACAAATAAAATCATCCACGGTCTCAATTTTCACATTCTCCAAAAATCAACTTAAGATCGCTCAGAAAAGCTAGTCTGACCGCCATGCTCAGGCTAGTCATACCATTGGTCCAACAAACATGAGTAATCGAGGTACATAAAGATTACAAGAATTGAAACACTCGAAGCCTACGAGTACTGATCGTGAAGTCTATGGCAACCGGTCACAAAGCCTATGACTACTGATCGTGAGATCTACGACAACCGATCGCAAAGCCTACGACTACCGATCACAAAGTCAACGACAATAGATCGTGAAGCCTACGACTACGAATCACAAAGTCTATAGCTACTGATCACCGATCGGTTATTGTAGCAGACGAGCTTACGACCTCCGACCGTTTCACTATTGCTTACGACAAGTTCACTGTTGCTTACAACCAATTCACTATGGCTTATGATCGGTTCGCTGTAGACCGGTTCATTGTAGCTCTGACCGTCCGTGGTCGTTCTACCATGGTTGTTCAGCTGTGGTCATTCTGCCGTGCTCGACCTGCCGTAGTCGATCCGCTATGGTTGACCTGCTATGGTCAACCTATCTTGGTTATTCTGCCGTGGTCGACATACCGTGGTCGATTTGCCGTGCTCATAAACTCTCATACTTTCAACTGTAGTAGAAGTCTGCTGATCGGACCTACCGATCGAACCATCTATCATGAGGTTGATCGGACTACCAACTACCATCCGTGGTCGAAGCCTGCTGGTCAGACCACCCAATACAAGCAGACCACTTAACATGAATATTCTAGAAATTCCAATTTTTCAAAAGCGCATCAACTAAAACCATTATGAACGCAAATATCAAAGCAACCCAAATATTAATTATTCTTCGTCACTAAATTTATGACCTATCTATATGGTCTAACAATGGGGATTGGGGAACAAACCAAGTCAACAAACCGATTGGGATTGGGGAACTGTCGAACGGGGCTCGGTGTCTCGCAGGCTCACCGACGTAGGGAGGCAGTGCTAGCGCGAGAGGGAGCTGGACCAGGTGGCGGCCTTAGAGTCCGGGAGCCGCGCTGGCAGGAGGTAGTGGCGTTGATGCTGACCATTGGAGAACCTTGGAGGCATGTCCACATGGGGTGTGGATCCGTCGAGGGAGGCCGGAGCCTAGAGGTGTTGCCGCATGGGGCGTGGATTCGTCAAGGGAGGTCGGAGCCTAGAGCGAAGCTTGGCCAACTACTCAACAAGGGTTTGCATGGGAGATAGTGAAGCGAAGTAGTGAATGGGCGCAGTGCTTGTGCTGGGTCATTGTGTGAAGTTGTGAATCGTGAATGAGGCTTTGGGCTAGGCTTGATGCCTTGAATGATTTTCCTTGGTGGGCTGGGCTGTGAAGCCTTGGGCTGGGTTGTGAAGCCTCAGGCTGGATTGTGGGTAGTCATAGCAACATCTCTACCGAAGTCTACACGTCTAGATATTAAACACTGTGCATCGGTGTGCTAGCACCAGCACACGCGGCAAGGGTTTTGATAGTTGGTGGCTAGATATTCAATGGGTGTGTCTCGAGATACCTCTCTCATTACATCTCACTTAATATATATATATATATATATATATATATATATATATATATATATATATATATATATATATATATATATATATATATATATATATATATATATATATATATATATATATATATATATATATATATATATATATCCTCCAATCAAATCCATATACAATACGAGTAGTGGTTGTATCCCACTTGGAGAGCATCCAATCGAATCCTTATCCAATACGAGTAGAGACCGTATTCCACTCGGAGTCTATCATCTAGACCCTTATTGCTCTAACCTGTTAAGTATGTGACCCTATAGGTTCATGTATATTTGGCCATAGTCCGAAAACTCATTTTCGATCTATAAGTCAGTAGCAGTCTTTAGTAGGACATATCAACTCCCAAATATACCCAAAGATCATATCGAATGAATCTATATAATACTTACACTGATCCCTTTACGTCACGACATTAATCGAACTCAAGGCGAGGAGCATACTATCCTCTAATAGCTCTATCCTTCATTTGAACCTGTAGTGGATTATGATTGACCTCTCAACTACATTCAATATGGCCGTGAACTTACTTAATCCAACTAAATCGAGGACCCAGAGGTGCACTTACTTAATCCAACCAAATCGAGGGACCCAGAGATACCTTTTTCGTTATATAAGAGGGGCAAATTTCATTTTAATCGCTCATATTCCTCCATATGTTTCATAGTAAACTTGAAAACTGCCTTTATGATCACCCAGTTATGGAGTAGTGTTTGGTAACCCATAAGTAACTATTACAATGTAAAAAAAACTTTGGCGATATCATGTTTAAGGATCTTACATAAACTATGTATGATACTAATTGATGACACTTAAGAATATAACAATTTTCACAGTATCTAATGGTAGGTCAATTTAATACCATGTTCCCTAACATGTGTCCATATTATTGATTTAATATACACATATCCATGATCTGTAAAACATAATCATTAATTAATACATATGCTGATCTATAAATCATAATTGTCCAATATAATGATATAAGATCAGAAATAATTTAGAATAACATCAAATCATAAATAAAGAGTTTCATGAATAAGTCACATCCTTGTTGATTAATATGGAAGACATTTATTTAAAGGATAAAATAATATATTATTTAAAAGATCATAAGCATATAAGTAATATAATCATCGGTACATTCATGTCTAAGGCATATTACTAACACTGATATCTTGGGGTGCAGTTGGAGAGAGAGAAGATGAGGAGCAGGCACGGCGTGGAGGGTCTTGCATTTAAGGTTGTAAAAATGCTCAAGGTTCGTGAGCTACTCGAGCTCGGCTCGAACTTTAAACAAGTTGAACTCGAGCTTGATCTCGAGCTCGCTAGCTTCATCGAGCCGAGCTCGAATAATTCACGAGCCTCGATTCGAACTTAAATAGTTATACATATTAACTCTTATCGAGTTTACTCGAGCCAAATTCGAGCTCGAGTTTTTCTTATTATTGAAAATTTCGTATATGTTTGAATTATTTTGATCATTATCGAGTTTACTTGAGCCGAACTCGAATTTGAACTTTTCTTATTATTGAAAATTAGTGCATAATAAATTATTTTAATTGTTGTCGAGCTTCAACAAGCCGAGCTCGAGCCTAGATCTAAGTTCGGATCCTAACTCAAGCTCAGCTCAAATTTGATTTAAACTTTTACCAAGCTTGAATCTGAAAGATAAGGCTCCCTCGAACTCTCGCCGTTCACCGTCCTACTTGCATTGCCGCCTTGTCTGCTGGCGAGGGCGCGGTGAGGGGGGAGTTGGTGCGTGTGTGGGTGGGAGTGGCCGTTTTTGGGCCGCTGGTTGTGTGGATCTGGTTGCCTCCTCGCTTAAAGATCAGTACATGCAAGAAGCTACTAGACACCGGCGAGTAGGCCCCGAAATTCATCGCCGTTAATGGCTACGTTACACATGGAAGCATTTTTTCCCCCTCACTATTTGCTAAGCACTTCAGAGCATTTGAATTTCTTACGGTTTGATGTGCCCTAAAATTCATGCTTACAGTGGCTCTGACAGTTTAACACCGAGACTCGATTGAGTTAGACGGTGGCGAGGAGGTGATGGCTGCCGGCTGCAACTTCAGACACGAAGGAGACCGATGGGCAGCGGCTTAGCGTTGCCTAGCGCGTGATACGGCAAGGATTTCAGATGTGTACTGTTTAGGGGTAACGATGAGTTTACATAGTTAGGAGTGATATGATATGTTCGTGGTAACCGCGAGATGGCAACCTCGTCTTCTCCGTCGTGGGTTGTACGGTGGGTTCAAGGTCGACGCCTCCGTCTGACACTGGTGGTTGCACGATGGACACCGTGTCTACGCCTCTTCGCAGCGTTGTTGGTCCGACGGCGGGTTCCTTGTCAACGCCTCCCTTTGGTGCCGTCTGGTGCACGGCGGACACTGCGCCAACCGCCAACGCCTCCTTTCGGTGTCGGTGGCCACACGGAGGGCCTACTATGCCTCCCACTGTCGTCACTTGGTGCCTAGCAAGCAAGAATATCCACGAATTTTTTTACGTAACCATTTTTAATTAGGAATTACAAAAATACATATGTGATTTTTGCACTTTTAGCATTATCATTCAACCGTATAAGATTTTGGCTAGTCATCTAACCGTTATGCGATATAAAACTAAGTCGCCCAACAGTTATGCGAGTAGTTCATATCGCTCAACGGTTGTGCGACTTGACCACGTGTCACCTCAGACGACTAGGGGCAAAGTCGCACAATCGTTATGCGACATGAACTACTCATACTAGTATAGTGCCCGTGCTAACGCCACGGCGGTATTTCGGGGATGCACATGAAAACAACCAAATGAGGATATTTTTTTCATAGTTTAAGTTTCACGCAATTGTATATCACCATGTATATAATCTCGAAAACACTCATGTATATCACCAGCAAGTTCAGGTCATGAAAAAAAAATCAGATTTAACCACTAAATCACCATGTAAAAAGTGTTTAGCTTGAATCATAACATACACCCACCTGGCCTGAGGTTATATTCACAATGTGCACGGAATTATCCTTTGAGCCACTAACAATTAATTGTGAGTCCGGAGTAATAGATAAACATGTCAATCCATCAGTATGATAGCCATGGCCTAGAATGGGAAAAGATCAAATATCGAGTCCATGGTTGATAGTGTACGCATACAAAAACAACCATATGATGATTAGAACATAGATAATAATTTACACGGAACAACATGTCGCTTTGTGCATTTCTTGGGTCCCATATCCTCAACGATGCATCATCTGATCCGGTACATATAAGCTTACCTTAAAAAGGAAGCATGTGGATTAGCTAACAATTAATATGCTATATCTGAGATCTAAAGTAAACGGGTGAAAAAATCCAGATTATTAAAAAATCAGCAAGTGCATGTAATATTAAAAGCACCTATACAATTATACTGTTATGTAATATTTTATGATCATTGTTTCTAGATTCACAGAAATTAAACTTAGAATACAATTTAGTGGCAGGGCCCTTATTGAAAATAGAAATGTAAATACACCACAATCCATATTTTCTCTGAAAACTGAACTGACGCGAAGAATCTCTGTGTAGTCAACTAAACAAAGATGGTCACACCACACAGGTGAAAATTTTCATGCTCAAGCATTTCAAGCAACAAAGTTCAGACTGAGGTGATCGATTTTACACCATATTCAGAGGCAACTTAACCAAGTTAACATAAATAAATAATTATGTAACACTCAAGGAAAAGGCTTGGTACCATCAGGTAAAATCGCCACAAGTCACCGTACTCTCGTGGCAGCAAATGTATTCGAATGGCATTATGGTCGCGTTCCACATCCATACATTGCGATCTTACGATCCTGCAATTATCAAATGCCCACGTGGATGCCATTTAAGCCACTACAACAAAAAATGCATAATTACGCCATGTAATTAATCGCCGAGTACTGATAAATAGTTTAATAGGGAAGGAAAGGGTTTGGCAATGGAAATAAGTTAAGCTAAATGGATGAAAGAGACCGAATCATCTCACCTCAAAGCTGATCCAGAACCCTCAAGGGTTCCTGAAGAGTTCGTGTAGTCAGTATTCCATACATTTAGTCGCCCATCAAAACTTCCACAAGCCACCAAATTCCCATCTCAGCGCAAGCTCACATGCAGAGACAGTATCTCCATGTCCTGTATCAGCCACAACTATTATGTAAGTTCCATCAACACAGTTCTAGGTATGCATCAACACATTAAGGTACATTAAATAGATGCAAAGGGAAGGAAAACATACAGCTTTGCAAAACAACCAAATGTACATGTGAGACAACGAGCTCCCAACGCACATGTCCCTGTCCAGCCCAGACCGCACTACATATGCATGGACCTGCCACCCCGGAGACAACATCTGTGAGCCCAGCACAGCACCGGAACACGCTCCCAAGAATTTCATGATACACGCTCCCAAGGCCAAACTCATCAGTATACAAAAACCCAAGATTCAAGTACATAGGCGATTCCATGTCAAATTATCAGTATACATGAAATAAAAGAATTTCAAGTGATGCAGCATTGCCCTGAAAGCTACCAAAAACTTCAGCTCCCTCAAAACTCAATTAAGGTTTAAGGAATTCTTCAGGCAAGCTAACCGCTCTGTTCTCCGAGACCAACTTAAAGCAGCAGTTAGGCCCAGTGGTCGAGTTTCCTAAACACCACTTGAATGCATGCAAGTTGAGCAACATTGCCCACAACTATACCAAACAAATCTACAGAGCAAGTACGTACGATATCTGCAATCTATTCAAAAAAATCAAGCATCCAACTTGATTAAAATCATACACCATTATTCAGATCAGCGGCGCACATACGACAACTATTCCCAGCAGCATAAGCGCTACCAACAAGGCGCCCATATGATAAGGTGCACCTGCTTTATTTGACCAATCATTGTAAAGCATGGATGAGGTTAGCCTAGCTGCTAATTAGTCATTACTTTTTATTATGCTACCATTGCTATATGTACAAACACTTAGAGACAATGTCTGATTGTTTCATGTGAGGCACCACCTACCTGTTCGACTATATGGACTGGATATCAAATTATCAGGTCTCTGGAATATATTTCCAAACCAATGCTCAGTCTAACTTGGTGCTTGCTTACAACTCTAGAGTCAGTGACTCGGTATGGGCCAAAATTCTCAAAAGGAAACTATTTTCCCAAGAAATTCTTTTGGATTTGTCGATCGAAGGATGTCCCTATATTTGGATCTCTACTTGCCATCCAACCATGACACGATGAGTTAAGCATGTTCACTGGAACATTCATCAAGTAAATACCCCAATCAAGAACAAGTTACTCGCTCTGAACAATGAATTATCACCAACCAAAAGAAAAGAAAAGATCCCATGAATTGGTTGGCAAAGAGACCTTCGCATACTACGATATGGTAGCGAACAATGATATGTCAATTAAAATCTCCCACCCAATATTGTTA
Organism: Dendrocalamus sinicus; assembly: GCA_036346575.1. Taxonomy (NCBI): domain Eukaryota; kingdom Viridiplantae; phylum Streptophyta; class Magnoliopsida; order Poales; family Poaceae; genus Dendrocalamus; species Dendrocalamus sinicus. The sequence continues at coordinate 44,197,557 of CM070641.1, read as the reverse complement.
GTTCTCAATAAAAATATACTCCTTATTCCACGTTGCGGGATCACGTAAATGGAAATACCATCATTCAAGGTTCTTGCTATCTGCTATATTAATAAAGCTTATAGAGCTCTTAGATGACATAACTTTTTATTTTTTTAAATTTAGTAACACTGAAAAATCGACAACACTACATGATTGCCAAAATAAGCTCTAAACGATTGCAAGATAGTGTGCAGCTGAAATAAGCTAAAAGCAAAAGCCCACTTGAGCGGGGTTGTTAGACCTAAGATTCACAACACAGACAATCACACATATACTGCTGCAGAGCTCGTTTTCAAAGTTTAGAACAACAAAACCAACATGAATGATAAGAAGCTTTCATGGAAGAAAATGTGATCCAGTCACACTAAACATTCAGCTCCTGAATTATTATGGGCTGGAGCCAGAATTCCAAAGGAAACTATTTCCCAAGAAATCCTTTTGGACTGCCTAACGCTACGGTAAAATACAAAAGAAGATAAAATTTGTAAAAAAATAACATAAACAATCAGATTCATTAAGAAACCTTGCCATGACAAGTGAGTGTGCCCGTATTCATCTAAACTACGTTGAATTGGGGGGTGTGATCCAAAATGGCAGTGTACTGACTAATGGACGCATAACGAAGTATGCGGCCATGAATTCATGCAGAGGTCCAAGCAATGTCCATAACAAGGTACTATGTACGAAGCTACTATGTACAGCGATCGGGAGATCCGAGCGGAAAAGATGTAATTTCAGATGAAAATTGCAGAGGTCCAAGCGATGTCCATAACAAGGTTGCCAATTCAAATTTGCCTGTGCTTGTTCAACGGAAAATTGCAGTGTGTGGTAATATTTGCAAAAAAAATATTACAGTATTTTGTTCAACGGAAGGAATTACACGAAGAATGATTCAGTAATTTAAAGATACAAACCTCTTCAAATTCAATGTTGCCAGTGCCTCTCTGGTCAAAGTCTAAATGCAACTGCAAGAAGGAATTTCTTTAGATGTCAATCAGAGAGGCGGCATATGAACAAACAAAAAAGAGATTATAAGCAAGGTATTTTGTGAATAAGCCCATCTTTAAATATGGAATGGCTAATCTTGAACAATTCATACAGGGCATCATAGGCTACCTCAGTCATATGTGGGTTAAAGCCATAGGATTATACAGCAAACACAAGTACAAGTCACGTAGGCTACTTCAGTCATATGTGGATTGCCATCACTAATTAAAAGGCACAGCTGGAGTATAACCTTGATTGAACCAATCATGTGCCCTTATTCCATCCATATCTAAGCGAGCAATTGGGTAAGGATCCAAGATTTTTCGTAGTATATCCTGGGCACATGGCAAAAGCAATTTAGGAATATGAGCACCCCCTTCAGAATCTACTAATAATATCAGTGTGAGATATGGCTGCAGCAAATAGCTAAATTTTGCTAACGTAAGACTTGATTCCTTGCCCTATACCTTCTGATAAAGGACAATCATATTTTGGTCATCAAATGGAAGATTGCTTGTAAGAATTACTATAGGATAACACCGCAAGACCATATGTCGAACATGGACCCATCATAACCTCTGTTGAGAAGGACCTACATATATCACTGTTAGAAATTCCATCCTCCATATGCAGTAAGTACAAGAACCATGAAGCAATAGTAGGTTCAGAGCCAGGGAAAAGAATGTTTAGTCCTTACCTTAGGGGCTATGTAGTTAGGGCTGCCACATGTGGTATGCAGTAATCCATCTTTCTGGAAAAGGGACGTCATTTTAGAGACCAGAGAAATGACTAAGCTTGATTTGACGTAAGAGAAAATGTCATACCCGTTGATGTTGTGGAAGGGCACTTAGTCCAAAATCAGAAACCTTTATGTTTCCTTTTGCATCAACAAGGACATTCCCTAGCTACAAAAGATGCAGAAGAATAACAGGTCTTAAATCGTGTATTCCACTTGGATCATTCCTCTCATTGTTTGGTATCAAAAGGGGGCAACTCTCAAAAGATGAGTAGTGATTACCTTAAGGTCCCTATGATATAATTTGTCTTGATTGTCCAATGGACCATACCCAATGGCCAAAGTATTTCCTGGCTTCATATTAAATATGCTTTCATGCTTTGGTGACACGTATAATGCACAATAGAACGTTTCATCAAATGCACAATAGAATGTTTCCTGGAAGGCCCACCTGTACATAAAGAACTACATTAGTGTAACAAACACAATAGTCAAGCGAATGTAACTATATCAGTACTTTCTAAAACTTTTGCTCCACCAGAGTTTGAATTCTTCTGATTCCTCAGCTGGCCTGCTGAATGCTGATTATACACAAGAAACTATGTCTATAAACGAAATCCAAAAGTGTGTGTTCACCAATTGATCGAAGTAAAGAAGTGCATGCATCAATACCTGAGAAAAGCTTATTGGCAGTCGCTGCAGAACTACAGCGCTTAATACAACATAAATAAGAGCCACCTGCAAAATAGATAGAGCTTCTTTTCTGAAGAAAGGGGTAAACTCATGTTCCATTGAAACAAAAATTGCTAAATATACGGTACAAAACTGCTTCAAAACAGGACCATACATAGTTCTCAAATTAAACTATGACCCTACAACCATCCTGAAATTAGAAATAACTGCTCCTGACATTACTATGAATAAGGTTGTTAAGCAGTTTCCTCTTTGGTTAGCTTTGTTATAGTTAACTGAAACGTCAAATATAAGATTTCCATTTTCTCCTCCAAGAATTAAGATGTTCAGGCTCTGATATATGGAGGCTGGAACTTTTCAAACCCATGACTTTCCAATGAAACAAGTCGCTCAGATGGATAACCACCCAAGACTTTATTTATGAACCTATCTTCATCAAAGAGAGTTGAGCTTAAATAAAAATAATTAGTGTAGCACCAAGTATTTATGTAGGATGAGAAGTTGAGAACCAGAAAAATGAAGATCATATTCAGTCCTATCTCCCTACAGGTATGACAGCACAACAATTCCAACACTACACTAATCGCTTTGTTGCTGCTGAAGGCGGGGCATGATCTGCAACTCTGTAAAAACCATGCGAAACAACAGAGCAATAACACAAACTGCCCGGCGGTGTACCACGAACCATAGCCAAATGAGTCACTGCTCTATGATACGTCCAGTAAACCTAGTTTTATGATATGTTCCATTGTCTCCTTTCTTCATGATCTATCTCACTTCAAACTTCCAAAAGAATGCCACAATGCAAATACCATCTTTTAGAAATACAAGAATAACTGTGAGATTTGACTATTCATAGACCCTTTTGATGATACTTCGTCAGGTTTTGTTTGCTACATGAGAGCTGTTCCAAAAGGAACCACTAAAGGTAGAAAGAGAAATATACCTTCATATTTGCACAGCTGTTTGCAACTGCATACAATGATTCGTCTGTGATAAATGTTCCACCAATATTCAGGTGCTGCAAAGAATGAGCTCTTGAAACCTGCAGGGAAGTTTGACAAAAACATATTATTATAACAAAGTAAACATGTCCTTGGCAGTGTAGATTAAATTGTCAAAGTTTTTTTTTCAGATAAACAAGTGAATTAATGAAAAATTAAAATATGGTTGCCCTAAAATAAAATGTGTTCAGAATGACAATTACTGCAACTCTTAGACCTGAATAATGAATTGTTCCAACAAGCATAGTGCACTTCCTATACCTGCATAATGAATTAATCTGAAAGCAACAACTCAATAATACATGGAGACATCCTGCAACTTTACAATTTCCAATCCAAATCCTTCTTTTCTAAGCAATAGCCCGTAGGCCATTAATTGACACGCCATCAAGTTTGTAGAGAAGAAACATCAAGACAGTTGTATCGAAAAATGATGAGAAAACATAACATGATCAACAAGTTTCTGACACCGAACACCACAAATTTTGCTTCTGTTCTTCATATGTTCAAGAAAGGTAATTGTCTTAAATTTGATTATAGACAAGACAACATCAAATTTCATCCATACCAGATGAACGACGCCCTTGTCAGTGATCCCACCAATCCCCACAGCGATATGGACGCCGATTTCGACGCACTCTGCGGAGAAATCTTGAGCAAACCTTAAATCGGTGATCCGCAGCCCCAGCAACCGTGAACTCCAAGAACGGGTAAACAAAGTTAGAAAAGATTGGAAATTTAGCCACAAGAATCTTGCACACGATGCTGCAAGACAACCGATCATTACTCACATGTCGAGGTCGCGGAGGTTGACGGCGGCGCGGACGAGGCGCGCGGTGGAGTCGTCGCCTATGTTGCCCCGCTGGCTCGGCCGCCGCCCGCCGGCGACCTCTCCACCGCCGGCGCCACCTCGGCTCACTCCCGCCCCGATGGGTGGGGTGGGGGAGGAAGAAGAGGCGGCGCGCGGGTGGGGAGGAGGAGGCGGTGGCGGAGCGGAGGAGGGGGAGGAGGCGGCGCGGGGTGGTGTGGGAGGAGAAGACGGCGGCGCGGGGTGGGGTGGGGAGGAGGAGGCGGCGGTGTAGCGGATGAGCGGGGGAGGAGGCGGTGGTGGAGCGAAGGAGTGGAGGGAGGCGCTTCCTTCCACGCCTTCTCCAACAAAAACCCTAGATCCCAGCAGCAGCCGAAACCGCAGGCCCGCAGCGGAGGAGCGGAGCGGAGGGTGGAGAACGTGCCGAGGGGCGGAGCGGAGGGTGGCCTTCTTCGGGGGAGGCGGAGGAGGAGGCGGCGGCGCAGGGTGGGGTGGGGAGGAGGAGGAGGAGGCGGCGGCGGAGCGGAGGGGGGGGAGGAGGCGGCGGCGGCTGAGCGGGGGAGGAGGAGGAGCGGGGGAGACGGAGGCGGAGGAGGAGCGAGGGCGGAGCGGATCGGATCGGGCAGTAATTTCGCGAGTGGGGGGAGATCAGAGAGAGGAGAGCGGGACTACGGAGGACTGCAGAGGAGAGCGGGACGCGGGAGGGTACTGCAGATCCATTGAAGGATGACCGTCGGATATGGTTGAGTAAGGAGAGAGAATAGAGGAGAGTTAATCTGGTGCGTATGTTTTTATGATGGTGTATTTCTGGGTGCATATTGTGGTGTGGACGTAGTTAAGGTCATGACTGTGGAGCAGGTAATTGTTGGGTGGATGTAGGATAATTAAAACTGGTGGATTATTATTAGTGTAGATAACTGTTGGGCCTTGCCATCTACCTTATCATGAACGGTGAACCAAACACCCCTTGCCTGCGCAGAGGCGCGCGTGCGAACGAGCAACCGACTGGGAGCCGAGCGCGCAAGTTGGTTTCCGTTCCCCTGCTCCAAAAACCACCGCTACGTTGTTAGTCGGGCCGCTTATCTCTCGCGTCAAATTGTCGTTGTTCGTGGCCTGTTTCCCAAAACTCAGAAGGAATCCTTCTTTTCTCCAGGAAAACCTCCAAAGGAATCCGTCACGAACTCCACAGACCGATGCCATTCTGTCACGCAGAAAGGGTCGTCCATTCCTCTTCTGAGCCGTCATGTTCCTGCGTGTGAGAGAGAAGCTTTGCTTTCCGAGTAATCTGGCACACGATTGGTCTGATGCACGCGCGCGAGAGGCAAATTCTTGGCAGAAGCGTACACTTGCCCAATTGCCCTTGCATAAAATCCAGAGCAACATGTTTCTTACAAGCGTCAAGAGATATCACATACTCGATCTATTGTACACACCGCCAGTAATGGTCCTCCAATGCAGAACAAAACAAGCGTGTAGACGGGCAGGCTGAGCACCGAAGACAACCAGCCCTTCTTCCTTCACTTCCTAGCTACAGTTCAGCTTCTGACCGTGCTTGTGTGCTGCTATGCGTGACTCGTCTCAAGATCGAATACCCCATGCATGTCATACATTTGATTTGATTTGATGAGATCTCGTCTCATCTACCTATCTATCTACTTGGAGACGTTGGGGGCCGCCCACAGCTCTGCAAACTTCATCACCTTGGAGACGCTCTCCAGCACCTCATACGGTGTGATGTCCCCTATCACAACCACCTTCTTGCTCTCCAAATCTACCTCAAATGATGTAACGCCTGGACACGAGGAAAACACACACACACACATGATTGCACGTCATGGCTCATGAATTAACAACAAAAATTCACTGAACTAACAATGACAAATCACTTTGCACAAGCACACATTACTTGACCCTAACCGGTTGGGCCACCTCAAGCGGGACGCACCCGATCCCATCCATGTCGACTCACCCATGCGTGCAGTGATGCAGGGCCGGTCCTGGGATTTTAAGGACCCGGGGCGAAACTAGAAATAGAGGCCCTAGTATAAATATCTAAGTACATAAAGTTGCCAAACCGTTTAACCACTCTTGAGACATTGTTGACCTTAAATGATTCTTCAACAATTTCAACTTTGAAAAGTTTCTTTCAGCTGATGCCACAGTCACAGGCATAGTAAATAAAATCTGATAAGCAATAGAAATATTAGGATAACAATCTGCTTCTCTGACAAACTCAAAGATCTCCATAGCAGACATTGGTTTATCTGATAAAGTCAATTGCATAACACTTAACTCGGAAATTAGATCATTTAACTCAACATCAGATGAACCATCTAGAGAGAAAGTTTCTGCAAATTTTGTACAACATTCTTTTAATTTAGTTCGATCCAATGACTTCAATGTTGTTGAACTCATTAAAAATCCAAATATACTTCCGAATGTTTAGAGTTCTTGAAATCTACTTTTCAATGAATTGATTGCCATATCAACCATAACAAAAAAATAATTAACTTCAAATTCCTTCTCAGCTTGCAAAACTGCTTCATCATAATCAATTTCATCAAACTGTTTCTTCCTAAGAACACGCCGCTTAACTGGAAATGATGGCTTTACATTCATTTGAGCTGCAATATCTTTGGCAATGATCATACTCAAAGCAAACCCTTCATTCTATATATAAGTATTAAAGTATTTAACCATGCCTTCTATTTGTTGCATGTATATACTCTACATAGTATATAGGGGGCCCTTGGATTTGGGGGCCCGGGGCGGCCGCCCCTCTCGCCCCCCCTCAGGGCCAGCCCTGCAGTGATGTCGTGGCCTAAGGATGAGTGTGTTAGGAAACCTGAACCTGGACTTGAAGTCTTGGCCCATGGTGGGCACCTCAGTATTAAACTATAAATAGATAGCACTATTGGTTGTTTTGTACATGAAAATCAGAAAGAAAGTAATAAAGAAAGACTAGGAGTTCCCTCTACCTCTCTGTATTTCAATCTACTATTTCCTGTCTTTTGTTATTGATCTTGTTTTGCATAAGCAGAGGAATCGATCGGACTGGTTGCCAGCGACGGTTCCTCAACACGTTATCAGCACCAACCGCTCCGATGAATTGAAGGTAATCATTGAAGCATTAGTAGATTGCATTGTTTGTATCTAGATAGCTATCAATTCGCAGATTTCGCTTTCTAGATTATTTTTCTATGGTGCAAATCCGCTCTAATCTACCGTGAGCAGACTTGAAGTCGCCGACACAATGTCGATTAGTAGATTACATCACAGAGTAGATGTTGATTGCACTGTAGATTGAAAAAAAGAAAAGGGGAAAAAGAGAGGAAAAAAGACCCCATGCATGGCTGGCCCGTACGGCGCCGTGCGTGAAGCGGTCGCCGACCCTCCTCCCCATGCACCACGCGCGCCGACATGCTCTCCGCTCCGAAGTTGCCGCCTGGCCGCAGCCCGAGGAGCTACCGCACGAGTCTCAGTCGCCACATGACCGTCGCCCGTGTCGCCTCGGTCGCCACACGGCCCTCGCCCACGTCGCCTCGATCTTTGTGCATAGTCGCGGCCCCGAACAGCCGTCGACCGTGTGCGCCTCGAGCTCCCCGCCCGGCCAGCGAAGCGCATGCCCGAAGTGCCGCCGCCTCAGCCTCCTCGCCCGGTAGACCGACCACGCGCCCGAAGCGCCGCTATTTGCCTCAGGTTCCACGCCCACACCGGCCCCGCACGGCCGCCCCGAGCCACCGGATCAGCACCCGAGGAGGTAGCCCTGCATGGTCGCCCACCGGTGGCTTTCACTCGCCGCTTGCACCGGCTCCACCACCGAAGCCGCCGGACCCCACGCCGCCCGCGCTGCTGCTGCGACGACTCGTACCCGCCGGCACCATCGCTTCCCGCCACTCCGCGGGCCCGTTGGTTCGCCGTCGCTCGGCCGGTGCCACTCGCCACGCCGCCGCCGCCCGAGCCGGCCGCTCGGCCGCCGCCACCAAGTGAGAGCCGGGGGTAGGGAAACCCTAACCCCGGTTTTTGAGCGGACGGGGTTGGGCCGCATGGGCCGTGAGGAGTTGGGCTGAAAGCTTAGTCCGGCCGAGGCGACAAAATTGCAAAAAGGCCCCCCCAATTTCAGGAAATGGTGAGGAGGTCCTCAGTTTTCCAGATGGGTCCCGAATTTTGCAGAAAACCCCTCGGAAAATCAGAAAATTACACGGAAATTTTCTCTGAACTGAAAATTTGCGTATAAGCCCTCGAAAATTGCAGAATTCACTGAAAATTCATATTTTTTTGCATAAAAGGGCCTCGGGAATCCAAATTTTGAATTAATTTTAGCATTTGAACCATGTTTATTTCTATCATTATTATTTTCTATGTTTGTTATATTTATTTACTGTTTTGATTAATCGTAATTACTTAAATTACCATTAATCACCGAAATTAGCAGTAAATTTATAGAAAATGCATAGAAAATTCTAGAACATTACAAAAACTCTTTTGTACCATTATAAAATTTATTTACCTAAAGTAAATTTATCCCATGCATGTTTACTGGCTGTAAACTTATTTATTCCTTTCATGCACATGTAGATGACTGACATCATAAACCGGGAGTTCAAGGAGCTGGCCCAGCATGGCCAAAACTATGACTTGGGCTTCCGATGTCAAGATAGTACTTGGAGCCAAGAAGCTCTACGCTACTATTGGGATTAGCGCACCGCAGGATGCCCAACCCAGTTATGAGGAAAATGATTAGGCGCTTCACTTTCTCTGGCACCACCTCTGTCTCACTCTCAAGAATGAGTACATGACAGAGAAGAGCATGCTAGCACTCTGGACTACACTCAAGAAGCGGTTTGAGAAGCTAAAGTACACCATTCTTCCTCAGGCAGAGCAAAAATGGATCCGACTGAGGTTTGCCGACTTCAAAATGATCGGGTAGTACAATTCTGCCTTACACAAGATTTGTACCAATCTTTAACTTTGTAGCAAGCAGATCATTGATGAGCAGAATATTGAGAAGACTTTATTCACCTTCCACCCCAATGCAGTGCAATTCGTACACAATTATCGTCAAGACGACTATAAGGAGCATGCCGAATTGATTGATATGATACAGGTTGCAGAGGCTCAAGACAAAGTTCTCCGCAAAAACTACATTAAATGTAAAAGTCTAAAAATCTAAACTCTAAAGTACTAAATTGATAAGAAAAAATTGAAGAAAAATTACTTACTCTACAGCAGACATGGGCGATGGGCCGATGACCGACCCAGCGAGCCTATTTCCTCGCCTCCTCGGTTCAATCGATTGTCTCTGTTTTCTTTTTCTCTGTCCTCTTGCCGTCTTGTGACTCGCCTCTCGTCTCACAGTTGCCTCTCACTCTCTTATACTCAATCGCTCCACCGTCTCCGTGTCTCCACCACTCGTCCACTCCGGTCTCCCTTCTCCTGTCTCCAACCTCCGGGACTCACTATCTTGGTGCTCCTCTGCGTCGGTCCGCCGCCCGGTGCTCCTCCACGGCGCCGTGCCGCCGCCTAGACTTGCCAGCCCCGGCTCCGCTCCCCTCGTCGCCCCACTTCAACTCCCCCCATCCCTCGGCCCTACGGCCCCGACCCCAGATGGCCAGATCTGGTGACAGGTGAACAGCTTCCCCTCGGCCGGCTCGCTACCTGATCTAGCTCCGGCTCTGGTCTCCCTTCTCCCATCTCTGGCCTCCGGGACTCAGTGTCTCGATGCTCCTCCGTGCTGGCCCATCGCCCGGTGCTCCTCCGCGGCACCGCACCGCTGCCCAGACTCGCCAGCCCTGGCTCGACTCCCCTCATCGCCCCACTCCGCTAGATCCCGCCCCTGGCCCCGACCCTGGATGGTCGGATCTGGCAACTGGTGAACAGCCTCCGCTCGGCCAACGCGTCTCTCCTCTGGGTCTATCCTCTGTCGCCGGTCTGGGAAGTGGAAGTGAGAACCAATTGCAATTGCTAGGTTTGTGAGTTGGAGTGGGTGTTTTGATGAGCCAATGTGATGAATTTGTTGAGCCAGTGGGCTGCCACTTGACTATGCTTTTTGTTTTTTGTTGTTTGTTGGGTCTCTGTGCTCTGTGACTGCGACGTTGCCGGCCGCCGCGAGGGCGGGGGCGGGGGGGGTTGCCGGCGCCAGAGGAGATAGGCTCGAGCCTTACTAAACCCCCCGCTGGCTTCGCCTCTGGTTGTCTGCCTGCCCAGCCAATTCGACACGAAGCCAACTCAAGAGCAGAGGATGGTCACTGGTTTGTGACCTGTAACATGCTACCAATACCTGAAAACTTTCTGGAGCACATTGCTACCGTGTGGCTGTGTTTACTGTTCGCCATTAACCCAACAACGAGGGAAGCAGAGTAAGACTAATATTTGGCGTTCGTTTCTAATCTTTGGGGTTCGTTTCTTGTATCAAGATGATTGGAGGTGCAAAAGGTCAACCACTGGGGCGCATTTTTCTTCCTGCATCTGACAGGTCCGTCTTGTCGCTGCTCCAAATGCTTCTGAAACTGTAACACTTTCTGGCCTTTCTGAGACGCTGCTCACATCCCAAAGACGCCCATGTGCTACTACTCTACGTTAGAAAATTCTTCCATTCTATTGATGTGTGCAATTTCACACTCGGTGATTACTTCGAGATCCTAGATCTACGAATTCTTCGCTTCACTAATAAGAAATGCACACTTGCACATGCATGGACACATTGAGGAGATGTTGAAGCAAAGAAAGAAGCAGCACTTCAGCTTTCCTGTTCAGTTCACGTATCACCTTTCCCTATAGAAGTGTTATCACTCTTACGGATTGTCAGACAGCTCGCCCAGAGAAACGGCGGGTTCTTTTTCAAATATGGCATTAGATTCATTGGTGTATACACTTTTGATACACTTTTGATAGAACTAAAAATCATTAATCACAGCTGAAAATAACCTACTAAAATTGTCACTCACACAGATGCTGGTGGTGTTGGTCTTACGGTAGTGTGTCAGAAGTGGTCTTCTAGAGTTTTATTTATATTTGATTCAGTTAACCATTTCCCCCACAGTTGGACTACAAAAGCACCTTCATAATAAGCTCTTTTGCATTTAATTATGCAAAATGTTGAAAGAAATTTTACTCCCATGTCCTTACTCCCTAAATTAAAATAAGACGTGATATTGTTGTGTGAGTTCTCAAGTAATTACAATGAAATAGGCAAGAAGGGAAAGTGCAAGTGGGCAACTTCTTAGTGAGTGAAGAATCAGCTATACATAAAAGTTCAGTGTGATCAGTTGGATAAACTTGTAGTTTTGTTGGTCTGGTAAAAGAAAAGTTAACTTTACGATAACAAGTATTTCAACATGCATCCTTTTAGCCCTAGGAGTCTAGGATCTATCAAAAGAATCTGAACACTGTCCCAAAAAAGATTAAAGGATCAGTTCTCATACCGTCCATCTTGGAGATGTGCTTCTGAACTTTCCTGGCACATCCATAGCAGTGCATGGACACCCTGAGCTCCACAGTCTGCATCAAGCAAACAAGACAGATGCAACAGAGCATATTATGCAACATGTTCTTCTCCTGCAGAGGTCTCAGAGAAGGGGGTTTACCTTTGGCTCTAGATGGAAAGCAAGAGTCTTAGTTCCATCGACAAAGTCCTTAAGCTTCACCAGCTCATCCAGCTCAGCACTCACCAAGGCCTTCCTCTCGATAGCCTCCTCCTCATCTTCCACGGAACGTATGCAGACACAAGCGTTTGCACACAGGGAGAGGGAGAAGCAGTCTAGGACCTTATCAAAACCTAGCTTCCTCCCTCTCTCTCTCTCTCTCTCTCTCTCTGAAGTGAAGACCTGAAGTTAACACCACACTGCAAAATGCAAGCACCCTTCTAAAAGGCAACTAATATTTCCCACTCGTCAATGTTGGCTGCGATCTACTAATGATGCGCAGGGCTGCCAGGGCCTCTGTTAATGGGCACAGCTTTGCGTGAGCAGAGACAAGTCTGCGAGCTGAGCTAGTAGACCTGCCAAAGTACTTTGAAATGAGGTGAGGGAGGGGTCAGTGGGAGTACTATCAGAAGTACGGAACTTATTTATATATATAAGTATATTTTCTATTAGCAGAGTAATTACTTTCTATGTCCTACCTCACAACATATGATGGAATATCTCGCGTAATGGATGATACGGAAATATAGTATACGGGTTTATAAGACCATCTAGGTGGTATATATATTTTTCAAATGTGGTATGTACATTTTTTTAAAGATATACACCTTTTTATGTGCATATAGAAAGGTATTCACAAAATACTCTAAAAATTATAGACTCCTTTACAATTTTTTCATGTGGATCACATTGGAGTATCTTATAATTATTATATGAGTATACCCAAAGTGATAAATGAGTATATCAAGTTCATTTAGGTGTATATCACATATGGGAGTAACCACACCTGTAAATAAAATGCATTTTTTCTATATATATCACGTGGTTTACATTAAAGTATCCTATATTTAGTATATGAATATACCTAAAGTGATAAATAAATATGTCAAGTCCATTTAGGTGGTATATCAGATATGAGAGTAACTAGACCTGTGAGTAAAAAGTATTTTCCTATATGTATATACCTAAAAGAAGACCCTGAGGAGCCCTTTCCTTGGCCGGATATGAGGAACAGATGGTGCATTCGTCACCTAAGGGTAAACTTCTTCAAGCAGTTCCTGAAGTAATCATTGATGAAGCTATTCAATAGGCTGGCTATGCAGAACCAGCAGAGAAAATTTGACGCTTTATGGACATTGTTGGACGAGCACAGCAAGAAACATGTCAATGAGAGGAACAAGGGGCCGGCCATGCCTGGGGCAGCATAACCCGAATGCCTCACAGCACTGGCTGAGCCTAACGCAACTGGTCTGAGGAGAAGGAACTCACGAAATATCAAGTGTTCTCGTAATGAATTAAGGGAGAGCCATGGGAAAAGTGGTCCTTGCTGCACGACACGGATGGTGTGAAGTACGACATAATGACGACTAACATTTTACTGCTAATTTGTTTGATGACTTCTAACAAAATGCTACATCATACATGCACTCTAGGAAGGGAATCAAATGCGACACAGACTGGACGACGAAGATGGAGGGGTGGATAGCCCAGTGGGAGGGCGCGCTGCAGGACTATATGGAGGAGGCCACCCTCTACGACAGTAGCACGTACGGCATGTATCTACGCTAGTATCAGCCTCAAACGCGTACCAGGCTGGTACATGTCATCGACCAACCTCCAGCACATGTCGTAGCATCGATAGACATGTACCCCACGCACCTCGCACAGGATTCTCACGTCATGGTACTTTACATCAAATTTATAAATGTTTACTTCTAGCAATCCCACTAATAGGATTTACCTTTTTGTGTTTCCTTGTAGACTGACGTCGGTGCTGCGATTTGGAGGGACTCTCACACCATGGCAGATAGGATTACCAGTGGTGTGGAGGTGACACAAGAGGAGGTGGTGCAGGCTTTCTATCTTGTGCAGGCCTTGGATGCACGTGTCATTGCCCTATTGTCATGCACTAGGCTACTAAAAGTCCACACGCCCGCGCCTGATGCACACACGGTGCATCCATTGGGGCCGCCTCGTCTAGCATGGCACTACATGGGGGATTCTGCATGGCCACGTCCTATACCACCTCAGCCTCACGAGGCCAAGGGGTCAGCCTGGGCATGGCTCCCTACACCGCCAGCGTAGCAGTTTGGGCGTCCTCAGTACATCTCCAGCTTCCCCACGCAGGGCGCGTACGACATGTCATACGTCCCTCCAGATGGCTTTGACCACGCCATGGCGCTAGCCGAGGGTACGCTTTGCCTCTTTTTGATTTTCTCCTATCCCTTTATCTGATGAACTAACGATATTTGTATTGCAAGTCTTATACACGCTAACAAGCAATGTGGGGTTTCCCCGAGCCAGGACGACATAGACTAGTACTTTTTGGATTGGGCCAGCCAAGCTACGGGCTCCACACCTCAAGCCACCCCCCGGAGGTTTTCTCTAGGGCACAACTCAGCGGTGCACCGGTGGCCACACAAGTGGCACTGCAATCCACTCCTTTGGCTTTGGGACGTGTGCGACGGTCTCCTAACCATCTTACCTTATCGGGGCACCGACACGAGGCGTTGAGAAAGATGACCAAGCGATGCCATACGAGAGGACACGGACGGGGAGACAGAACGTGCCAGGGTGGTGACAGAGGAGTGTTGGGGATGCTATTGGAGAGGGTAATGTTGGTTGTGCATTTGTTGTTCATATACTACTTACATTTCTTATTTACTAAGTGATATTTGAAATACTGTTATGATCTTAATTGTACTTCTCTTTATGATGTTCGTTTGTTCGATCCATGTCGACGCCCATATCACTCAATTAATAGCAACCGTACCGACACCCGCACCACTCGAACAGTGGACTCAATTAATGGCAACCACACTAACGTGCAAACCATTCGATTATATACTTTACGACATTGAACAATACCGCGGACAACAGGGGAGAGTATTACGGCATAACCTTATACGTTCGTGCCTACAAGTAGAATGAGCCTCGTCTTTCCCCATTCAATTGTAAGCGCAACAAATCATCCAACAACATTAACAAACAAGTTCTCCTCCGTGTACAAATTCTCAGTTACATCACAATATCACTTACCTTTGTATCTATCAATCGTTGTTATTTCAATCATTCTTAAAAAAATTTCATGAAATTTCTTACACTACAACAACATACAACGATTACAAACTTTTATTTCGAATCTAACAGATTATCTACCATTCATAATCTACGAAAATCACAAATGGATTAACCCGCATTGCCTCTAGAAATGGCTTGTTTGCAGTCGCTGCATAGTCGAGCGACTGCATTGTAGTCGCCCAGTCACTGGGCGATAGGTTGAAGTCGCAAATTGTTGGCCGACTGGAACCTGTTGTCCAACAGCCCACGGACAGCTTATGTGTCGTGCGGCCGTTGGGTGATAGGTTCCAGTCGCCCAACGGTTCGGTGACTGGAACTTATTTCTGTAAAAAAAATTTGTGTGGGTATATTTCTGTTATTTCGAATAAAATTTGAATTATTTATATAAAAAATGGGTCAAAGTACATAGAAGACGATGCATGCAAGAGGACACAGGTGTGTCTCGTGTTGTATGCATCTTTAGCGCATGGCTTAAAAGATTAAACTAAGAAAAATCATGAACATACATGCACAATTGCAACCTAAACCAAGAAGCTATTACAAAGGCAGATACACCTGCTTGCTACCAGGTCGTACTAGACCACTAGTATTACATAGATGGATTATGTCAGAAAAGAAAAGTCTAGCTATAGCATAGAGCAACACTGAAAGCATCAAGAAACATCAGATGGCGCACCTAATCACTGTTGTAGATAAGATTCAGGATTCAGAACGGATCAGTGATGCATGATGGATTAACCTACTAGAAGATGACATGCATGCACAGTAAAGTCCATGAGCACTGCAATATTAAGCAGCAAAGCTTGGCGCTTCTCTCCAAAAGGCAAAAACGAAAGCTGCAACTAGCAAGTGGAATAAACACGAGGATGATCAGGGCGAAGTCAATCTTCAGTAATTTCGCGGACTCTTTTACAATTTGAGAATTGACAAGGAAGGATAAAGATCAGAAACCACATTTCTTAGGAAGGCCGAAATCAATATAAGTGTAGATGTCCCTGGGCCTGTAAACAATACGGGCCGTGTGGGCCTTGTGGTGGGCATGCATGTCTTTTTCGTCTGAACGACAACGTACTGATCCAAGAACAATCTGAGCCATCCATTCTATCCGATTGCAGATCGTGCTAACGATCGAGGGTTCGGCACTTGTCCTGATCTCCGTCAATTCAGGCCTGCCGCCCCTCGTAGAAAATGCTGGCTGATGTCTTCGTCTGCACAAATCACACCATCTAAACTAATAATCCACCAGTTCAAATTATTTTACATCCACCTAACAATTACCTGCTCCACAGTCATGACCTTAACTACGTCCACACCACAATATGCACCCATAATTACACCATCATAAAAATGTCCGCACCAGATTAACTCTCCTCCATTCTCTCTCCTTACCCAACCATATCCGACGGTCATCCTTCAATGGATCTGCAGCCCCACTCTCCACCCCGCGCCCCGAGCGACTGCGCCTCCCGCGCCGCTCCCCCTCCTCCGCCTCCCCGCGCCTCCTCCGCTCCCTCCGCCTCCCGCGCCCCTCCTCCTCCGCCTCCTCCGCCCCACGCCTCCCCCGCGCCTCTCCTCCAAGCGACCGACATCCCTCCGCTCTCCTCGCACCTGGATTCTATAGATCTTGTTGAGAATCCTCCACCCCACGCCTCCTACCTGCATTGATTCTCGTGTAAATTCCCCTCCCCTCCTCTTAATTAGTTAGATACCCTCGCTCCTCCGGTATTATCCTCCTCCCCGCGCCAATATCCTCCTCCCCTAGAGCCGCCTCCTATGGCCTGGTACTCGCACTGTAATCTCGTATGTTTCTATTGTGGCTTGTATGAATTTAGCACTTATGTATAATTTATGTTCCTATTGTTCTCACTACTTCCTTTTATTCTTCGCTTTGTGAACCTTTGTTTTCATTATCCTCCCCGCGCCTCCCGACCAATCCGAGAAAAAATATGGGTTAGGATACGGTTTAAGCAATATCCGTCCGAATCCTCCGCACGGCATCCTCCTCTCGCGCCTCCCCATCCCATCCTCCCCACGCCTCCTCCGCCTCCCCATCCTCCCCGCGCTCTCCCTCCTCTCCGCCTCCCCATCCTCCACCGCGCCACCCCAACCAACTCCCGGATCGACCCGCCCCCGACGTGCCGGCCTCGATTCGGCGCCTTTTGGCCGGAGATGCCGCACCCGCCTCAAACTGGGAGATTTCGTCTACTCCTAGCGAGAGGATTGGCTCGTGTCGGTCGAGTCGCGCGCCACGATGCAGCGCGGATGGCGCCCATGGAGGATGGGAAGGAGGCGAGGCAGCCACGCGGCGGCGGGGCGCAGGGGCGACTGCAGGTTTTCCGACGGGGATGCTCAAGGTGTTTCCGGGTTCCGCTGATCGGCGTGGCCTGCTCGGCGTTCGGCATGTACATGGCGCGCACACGCCGGGCGGCGGCCGCGCCGCGCTGTTCCGGCCGTGCTCGGGCGTCTCGCCGCGAGGAGGAGCCGGAGGGCTGGAGCGGTGGACGCGCCCCGGCCGCGTGCGCGCACGCCATGACGGACGAGGAGCTGCTCGCACGCGCGTCTTCGTGCCGCGGTGCGCGGGTACCCGTTCTGGCGCGTCCCCAAGGTGGCGTAACTGGCGTTTATGTTCCTCACGTGTGGCCCGCTGCCGCTGGCACCGCTCTGGGAGCGGTTCTTCCGGGGGCACGAGGGCCGCTACTCCATCTACGTCCACGCGCTGCCGTCCTACCACGCCAACTTCACCTCCGACTCCGTCTTCTACCAACGCCAAATCCCCAGTAAGGTCAGCTCGCCGACGACGTCGGCGCCAGGGAGGATCGAGGAAGATACGGCGGCGGCCGCCGCCGCCAGGAGCACCGGCTCGGCGGAGGACGCAGCAGCGAAGAAAGGTGAGGGCTTTCGTGCCTTTTGGCTGCTAGGGTTAGGTGGGGTGGCTTTGGAATCGAGTTCTTAGGGTTTTGATGCTTTGGTGCAGATCAAGGAGGGGATAAGTTAGCAATTGCTGCGGCGTAGAGCTCACGCAAGAGGAAGGAGCAGCAGCAGCAGCAGGCACCATGGGCGGCCGCCGCAATGTTCACAGTGGGGAATTGGTGGCCAATATTTTGGGAATTTCTATTGGTATAGATGTCGTAGGAATTGAAGTTAAAGTTGGCAGTTTTTTTTAATTCTGGGCTTGGTAAAGACTCGATTTTTAGGATGCCTAAGATTGTTTAGGGTGAATTTTAGTCTATTTGTGGTGTTTTGCAGCTTGATTTGAGGGTTTAGTGGGGAAATTTTGCTCTGGATACAGCACGTCGAGAGGCAGAAATGGTTATTTGTGCTCGTAATGACCTTGTCGCTGTCATGAACCATGAAATGCGGACTCCAATGCGAGCAATCGTTTCTATATCCTCCCTCCTTTTAGAAACAAATCTTACTGCTGAACAACGTCTAATGATTGAGACTATACTAAAGAGTAGCGATCTTCTAGCAAGATTACGAATGATGTTTTGGATGTTTCAAGCTTGGGAATGGGAGTCTTGAACTGAAATTGCACCTTTTAATCTGCATTCCACCTTTACTGGATGTAAGTGCCACGTCTGCAGACTTTATGATTTTAGAATTTCCTATGATGTTGTCCGAAAAGGAAGGAGGAGAGTTTCTTTGTTGCACTTTAGGTTAACTCAATAATCATCTTGTAGGTGGTTAATTTGATTAAGCCGATGGTGCGTGCAAAAGGCTCTCGGTAATGGTTACTTTGGCTCTGAGTTGCTCGCTGTGCAATTGGTGATCAAAAGCGATTGATGCAAATAATCCTAAATGTTGCTGGTAACTCCATTAAGTTCACAAAGGAGGGTCACATTTCAATTACAGCTTCCATCGCTAAGCCAGATTCTTTGAGGGACCCATATGCTCCTGACTTCCATCCAGTCCTCTCTGATGGGTCTTTTTACTTGGCTGTGCAGGTTTTCTTATGAACATTTACTCCTTTTTTTTGGGTTAATTCCTCATCTTGTTATGCTTCATAAGTTCGTTTGATGATAGCCACTGGACAGTAAACGCATAATGTTGCTTGTCATGCCCAGTAAACTCATGCAGTGGTTGTACACTTATACCAATGGCATATTAGTTGTGTTCCTAAATGTAGGCATTAGCATTCCACACTGATGTGGAGTCAAGCATTCAACGTGACACCCTAAAGAGAAAAGAAAGGATTTGGAGATTGGTAGATAGTTTTTCACATTGTGTAATATGGGGGGGGACAAAGTTTATGCAAGCATACCGCAAATATCTTATTTGAATTAAAAAAACTGTAGCCTTCATCTAGATGTGGGGAAACAAATATTTTAGATGATTACCGATGGCCTATAGGAATTCAGATTCTTGTCTGATGCAATGAGGTCGGACATGAGTGCGTGGGTAACATTGCCACCAAGTGTTAAAACCAACTGTGGAGCAAAAACACCGATCTAGCATAGGGTTAATTGCATGCAGTTCATGTAGTTACTTATTTGTAGTTTTTTCAAGAAGATCTGACGTCATATTTTGCTGTAGGTAAAAGACACTGGTTGTGGAATTAGTCCACAAGATATGCCTCACACCTTCACAAAATTTGCACACTCCGAAAATGGTGGCAATGGATTGGGGCTGGCCCTTTCCAGAAGGTATGCCAAGAAAACATTTTTGCATATGCCTTTTGCCCTGAAACTATATGATCTCTGTGCTAACTATTTTTACTCTCTCTCTCTCTCTCTCTGGTGCCATCAGATTTGTCAGTCTAATGCAAGGTAACATTTGGCTCGAAAGCAAAGGTGTAGGGAAGGGCTGTACTGCGAAGTTCTTTGTGAAACTCGGCATGGCTGAGAAACCAAATGCAAATCTCCGAAGAATCATGCCTCCTCTACAGCCCAACCAAGGAGCTGGAGGCCCTGATATTCTCAGCATATCAATAATGGGTGGCGATGCAGGGGTTCCTTAATGGATCAGGATTTTCTTTCGCAAATTCCCTGGCGCTATGCGGTTATTGATGAGGCACAACGTCTTAAAAATCCATCCAGTGTACGTAAAACCTTTTATTTATTATTGCGAGAATCTTAAGGCTCTGATTATAATACCAGTTTTAAAATTATGATTGTATTTGTGCAAAGTTCCTTCATAGTACCGCTTTATTTTCATCCCTGCAGCTTTCAGTAACACCACACTATAAGCAACACAGGATGCACCTATTTATGCATTTGTTGGTAGAACTGGGTTTCAGTTTGATTGAATAACAATGGAAACTCAGTTGCAATAGGTCTCAGTTGCTCGACCTGCAGTAGAGAATGATAAGAATTCGTGAAGAAGTGAAAACTAGAGGATCAAATGTATCAAGAGACAGGCCAGATAATGCTTATGGCAGATATGGACATGATTCATTTGATCGTCAAGCGAATTAAATTATATGCAATCATCAGACATTTTTATTCTGGTTGTTGTATGTAATACATTCTGCTCATTTAACGATTTAATGATCTGGCATATGAGAGTGCCCCAGATTTTGTACGTGTTTTACTTGTGAATGCTATCAATAACAGAGTACTAGAAGTTTAAATGCCGTTTTTGCATTTTCGATGCAACAGGAGAAATTATTTTGCTTGTAGTGTGCAGCTCCCATTAGTTGTCTTCAATCCTTGATGATTCAGCAATATAACACTCTCGACTGTATGATGCTTACTTTAGTATAGTCTATGCGATAATCATAGCCTCTAGCAAAAAGAAGCCACGATCGATTAATAAACTGATTTGTTGGTAGCTTTGTGTATGTGTCAAACTTTTACATTGTTAATTACTTGACTTGGCTGACGTTATTGGCTTTGCACTATTCAGCATCAGCAAAATCTAGAGGAGCATGGACCATTGCCGATGATCAAAATCGATGATTAGCAGGAATCTTTAAAGGTGGAGGAGTATGAGTCATGTGATAAAGGTGTCCCTGAAGATAAGCCTGACGAGGAGGATGTTTGCCCAATCTGTCTTGAAGGTTGCGCTTCTCTTGATCATAGGAACACTAATTCTTTAGATTGTCAAGACAATAACTGAATAGTTGTTGAATACTATCTTTACTTGGTTGGTTGTAGAACTGGATGCACATGGTTTTGCTACTCTTACTCTGGGCCTGCTGTTTTCTTGTTATCAGGGTAAAAGTGGTTAGGATGTTGGTCAGCTCATTTGGGTTGAAGCACAACTATTCTGCATTTCTGAAATAATGGTAGATGGATAAGTTACCTAGAATCTGCCAGTTAAATATTTGCTGGTGCTCCGATTATTTGTCTGCATTATATGCAATACGTATGCATCCTTTATTCCTGTATATCAGTATTATTATTATTATACATATGTGAGAAGCCCTAAGCAGCTCACTGGTTGATAGATGCACACGGTGGACGCGGCGCGGCGGCGCGGTGCGGCGGGCCGGACGAGACGGACGCGGCGGACCCGCGTCCGCGCGGTGCGGGCGCGCGACGCGTGGACGCGATGCGCGCGGGCGGACGAGACGCGGCGGACCCGCGTCCACATGGTGTGGGGCGCGCACGCAGTGGAAGCGGCGCGGCGGCGTGGTGCGGCGGGGAGGAACCCAATTATCCAAACAAAACATATATGGCCATTCAAAAATTGGCTTTGAAAGCAGGGAACAAAACATGTATGGCCATTCAAAAATTCGTTTGGTTGATTTCGTGTGCATCCCTAAAATGCTGCCGTAGCGTTAGCACGGACACTATACTAGTAATAATAATGGTGAACATCATCACGCCCTGCGAGTTGCTGATGCCCGCCTACCAAGAGCAAATCATTGCAGTTCTCTTGATTACCAATAATTGCACATAACCCGTGCGTGACTCGTCGAATCAATTACTGATTTCTTGCAAATTTTTTGGACCCTTTTTTATTTGGCATATGCATTGGCTGTTTTCAGCTTATCTGTACACGAAACAGATTCCAATCCACCTATTATCCGCGTGGTTTTTAACTCTCGATTCCGTGCCGGGCTGCTCTGGTCGTCAATTTAGCCGAGCCAAACACGTCAGATTATAGGTGGTGATCCAATGAGTTTCAGCTTCTGATTTATTTTTTACTATTTATAAATTTTATCTTTTTTTGAACTTTTAGTTTTTTGTTGAGCTTTTTTGTCGGTTCTTTTTTTTCCGTATTTGTTTGTATTATACGTAATGGGCTAACATTTTTTTTAAATTTTTAAATTTTTTAAATTTAATTATGCTAAATAAGCTATGTCAGCTACTGTGCTTTTCAGCCAGCTGCAGTGCTTTTCAGCCATAAGCCACCAAAAAAAGCCCAAATGATCACCCCCAGATTGACCACGAGCAAATCATCAAATGAGCTCCAAAAATTACAAAAATTTATGTGCAGCCTCCCAACACGATGTACCTCGCAGTGTAATTTTATCCATTGCGAATGTTGCTCAAAAATTTATAAAATTTTGATATTTTTACGAGTTTTTACATGCAGCAAATGAGTATAAAAAATTACGAAATTTTGTGTGAAGCCTTCCGATATAATCATAGTTATTGTGTAATTTTTTTGGGAATTTATATGGTTTGAATTTGCCATATTTATTCGGGTTAATGTAATCATGAATTTACAAATATTTCACGATTTTTTTTATAATTTTATACATTACGAATCTTGTACAATTAAACTTTTAATAGTACAAAAAATATATCACACTGGATGCGATATGGCTCACCCATTTGAGCCACTGCTATCTTCTCGCTGCGTCTACCTCTCCGTACATTGCCTTATTTTCCGTCGCGCACGAGCATGTCCCGTTGGGTACGTCAGTCGGTCTGGAAGTTGCGTCTCGAGTCGAAGGAGGTATGGAAACCGTTCTGTCTGCTCAGTGGCCAACGGTGGTCCAGTAGGCTGGGTCCGGTAAGGATCAAAGTCCTCCAGGTGAGACATGCCGAACTACAAGCCGCTCACCATAATGTCATATACGAAGGACTCTAGAAACCCCCTCGTGGTACGATGAGCACTCGCCTTGACCGTACGACGTAGCTGCAAAGCGGGAGGAGCTCTGCCATCGAAGTGTCCAAACCCTAGGTATGCTGTCAACGCTGAGCTCTACCCTGCGTACGTTGCAAACCCTGGCACTGTGTATTGCTTTTTAAAAGCATCTGGAAGGCTCATGTCGTTATCGGTAAACTCTTTGTCACCTCCATGTTGAATTGGAGGCTGCAAGATAAAATGATATTAGTCACAATAAATATTTCGAATGTAGAATACAAATCTCATACCTCCCGAATGTACAACGAAGATGAACAACAGGGAGTGGTAGTCTGTGCAGGTGGTGCGGACGACAAAAGGGATGCATCTCGACGACAGACCTACGGTGGGAGAACGCCATGATGTTAGTGAAATGATAATTTAGGAGAATGCAAGGGGGGCACATACACGGAGAGTGATAATTGTGTGAACCAGATAGTCGGAAATAAAATATAGTACGATTGGTTGACACATGCCACTTCAAAACATGCGTGAGGGTCATTAAATTCATGATTAAATTAATTCAAATAAATGTAGTAAATTAGGACCACATAAAATTTCCAAGAAATTATACAATAACTATGACTGTGTTGGGAGACTTCACATAAAATTTCATAATTGTTGGAGCTTGTTTGCTATATGTAAAAACTCGTAAAAATATTAAACTTGTATGAATTTTTGAGCAATATTCGCAATGGATAAAATTATCCAAAAATTACACTATGAGGTACATTATGTCGAAAAGCTATACATAAATTTTTATATTTTTTTGAGCTCATTTGTTTTATTTAAAAATTTAAACAAATACTAACACAAAAATTTTGGTAGGTAATTAAGTCGGCTAGCCGGCTTAATTACCTGCCGTCCTCTCACCAGACAGCAGGCAAGCCTATCGTCCTCCCACCGGCGGCGGGCTGCTGTCGTCTAAGAAGCGATAGCCGCCGCCGTGTCTCGCCGCTGTTGTCTCCGGTGCCACTGCCCACGGACCATAGAAATGATATTTTTATAAATACTATATACATATAGTTAGTTTTGTAAATATAATATAAAGCAGTCTCAAATCTAACTTTAACTCTTGGTATACGTGACACGCATATGTTGGTACCAGCCAGGGGCGGAGCCAGGAATTGAATATAGGGGGGCAACATAGACAACAAGTAGAGTAAAACTAATGAACCATGCCGGATTTACCGATCCAATAGCCACATATCAGACTATCAAAGTAATATATTTCGCAAATTACAATGCAAAGAAAATTATGTAGTGTTGTTACCTTTTTCTTCTTGTTTAATGATTTTAATTTTAACTCCTTCGAAAGTCAAATTCAAAATTATGTATTTTATTCGTGCCTAAAAAACAGAACTGTTGTCTTATTTGCGTGTAAGCTGTGACATGTTGCTACAGTCACAGTACAGTAAAATCATTTTTGTGTGATGAATTAGCTCGGATGAATAAATGTAACTTTATTTTTAAGAGCGTGCCACATGCACACCTTCTAAAAGTTTTGATTAATGGAAATATCCACGTGGTCCATTTCTGATCGGATCATGTACTACTTTTTTTTTAGTTCGGAAAGCTTGTTTCCATTAGACACTATCTCCAGCCAGATCGCCGGAGACCAAGCTGGAAACAAAGGAGGGGACTTGGCTCATGAATTCCATTGAGCCAGAGCTAACCACGCTCGCCCCATACATTGCAAGGCGATCAGCCACCTTGTTGCAATTTCTCGGACAATGCTGAATGCTGCAGTAGTCGAAGGAAGAGTCAATGAAATCTCTAATTTGCTTGAGGAGACTTCCATGCACACTTTGATCAAGCTCCACCGAGGTCAAGCCATGTACCAGATCAGACGCATCAGACTCCAGAATAATCCTTGCCATTCCCAATTGTGCTATCCTCTGCAGGTATGCAGAGCCACCGAGCCGGCTGAAAAGGGTCCTGCCCACTGCATGCCACTGCACACACTGAAGGAACTCACCAGCACTATCCCTCGCGACGAAACCCCAACCTCCCTGACCCGAACCCGCTTTAAAGGAGCCATCAATGTTAATCTTGTACAGATCTTCCGGTGGCGGCTGCCATACTTTAAGTTTGACTTGCTTCTGACATTTCGTTGTTTTCCTCTCCTTATCAAATTCTGAAACATAGAAGGATATAAGAGAACAGACCTCAGGACATGTGGCTCTTTTTTCCCCAGCATTCACCTTATTCCTCGCCGACCACCACCTCCATAATAGAACCACAATTTGTAGCTGGATTGGATTTGGAAAGGACCAGATTTTCCTCAGCAAATCTCGGCCAGAATAACAAGCTGCTATGACATTGCGATATTCCTCTAAGTTTAGTCCTCTCCAGCACTCCTTTACTTCTTTACATCTGAAAAAAAGATGCCCACAATCTTCATCCAACCTATGACACATGGGGCACAGGGTGTCCTCCTTCATCCCTCTTCGGCTCAAATTCCGCCGGACAGCCAAGCTATTATGGGCAACGCGCCACAGGAACATTTTCACTTTGTTTGGGACCTCCATACTCCAAATTTTATCCCATGTGAAAAGAGAGTCCCCATCTGGGCCTGGTTCAGAACTTGCTGCATTTCTGCCAAGCTCATTCTCCCTGTTCTGAATCGCCAACCTGTACGCTGACTTAACCGAGAAGATCCCCTTTTTCTCATAATGCCATGCCGGTCTATCTGCCATATCTTGGTTTACTCTCAGTTTTAGTATGGCCTCAGCATCAAATTCTGAGAAAACATCCTGCACTAAGGTCTCATCCCAAGATCCCAAGCTCGGATCCATCAAATCAGCCACCTTGTCAACACTGTCGTCCCCCTACTTGTAACAGGACGTCTTGTAATGCCGTGAGGAATCCAAGGATCCGTCCAGATATTCACCGATTCACCATTGCCAATGCGCCATATGAACCCCTGATTCAGCAGATTCACCCCCTTGAGAATGCTCCTCCAAGAGTAAGAAATACCATCATGTGCCACACATTGCAAAATACTACTGTTAGGGAAATATTTTGCTTTAAGCACTTGGCCACACAAAGTATCCGGAAAAACCAGGATCCTCCAAGCTTGTCTAGCCAACATGGCCATATTGAACAAATGAAGGTCCCTAAAGCCCAAGCCTCCCTTATTCTTAGGAAGTGTCAACTTATCCCAAGCCAACCAATGAATCTTGTTTTTCTTATCATTTTGGCTCCACCACCACCTGCCGATCATAGAGTTCAACTCATCGCACAACCCTTTTGTCAACTCAAAGCAGGACATGGCGTAGGTTGGGATTGCTTGGGCCACAACCTTTACTAGAATTTCTTTGCCCGCCTTAGAAAGCAATTTCTCCTGCCACCCTTGAATATGAAGCCAAACTTTCCTCTTTATATACTCAAAAGTTTTCTTTCTTGATTTGCCAATAGATACTGGCAGCCCCAAATATCTCTCACTCTTTGCTTCTTGCATGATATCAAGAACTTGTCTCACCTCATCCTTATCAACAGAGCTAGTGTTTGGGCTGAACAAAACAGACGATTTTTCTCTATTGACCACTTGTCCTGAGGCTCGCTCATATGCCTGTAAAATCCTCCTCAAATCCTGAGCGTCTCCTCCACCAGCTCTCATCAAGATCAGAGAGTCATCAGCGAAGAAAAGGTGGTTAATCCTTGGAGCTTCCCTGCACACTCTAATACCCTCAATTTTGCCTCCACCCTCGCATCGTAACATTCTTTGATAAACCCTCCGCACAAAGAATAAAGAGATACGGCGACAAAGGGTCCCCTTGGCGGAGACCCCTCTGAGGGTGGATGTTGTTTGAGTATTCCCCATTGACTTTGATACAGTAGTTCACTGTTGTAACACACTTCATCACATTTGCCACCCATTGCGCTGTAAACCCCAATTTTAACATCATCTTCTCCAGAAAGGTCCACTCAACTCGGTCATAGGCCTTACTCATATCTAGCTTAATGCAGCCACCCCCTGTTTTCCCCACCTCCTCTGCCTTAGATAGTGTGTGAGCTCATAAGCCAGCAGGACATTATCAGTAATAAGTCTCCCAGGAACAAAAGCACTCTGAGACGGTGAGATGATCTCCGGAGCACCAACTTCATCTGTTTGCTAGCACTTTGGAGGTGAGTTTGTACACTACATTGCATAAGTGATTGGCCTAAGATCCTTCAATTTCTCCGTGATTTGGTCTTTGGGATTAAAACAATAACAGTATCATTTCACCCTTAGGCATAGCAGCCCCATTAAGCATAGCAAGCACTTCTTCTTTAACCTTATCGCCGCAAGAGACCAGAACTTCCTATAGAAGACCACCGACATACCATCAGCCCCTGGGGCTTTCAGCTCACCCATATCCTTCAAAGCCACCCAAATTTCGTCGTTTGAGAACGGTGCTACCAAGTTGTCATTCATTTCTTGAGAAACCTTCACTTGAACACAATCAAGGACCTCATCAATCTGGGAACCTGCAGAGGACATAAAAAGTTGCTGGTACTGATTAGCAATAAAGCTCTTCAAATGTTTTTCCTCCACCACCCCCCCGCCCTCATCTTTCAGCTTGCTTATAGTGTTCCTCCTTTTCCTTTCTGAAGCCTGAGCATGGAAGAATTTTGTATTACGATCCCCTTTGGCCAGCCAAGTAGAGTGAGCCATTGCTTCCAATATACATGTTGCTGGTCCAGGAGACACTCAAGCTTATAGCGCAACAAATGTTCCTTATCTATGCACCCTTGAGAAATTGGGGCCCTCCGATTCTCTCGGCTCCTTTTGGCACTTTTAACTCTCTTCACCAAGGCTCCAAGGACTTCACGGTCCCACTGCCACAACTCCCCCAACACCCGAGATTGGATTTCCAAAAGACTAACCCCTCCACCTCCAATAGCTTTTTCCCAGGCCTCCTCCACCCTCTCGCTACACTCCTCCTCCAACCATCTCGCCTCAAACTTCCTCATAACCTCCAAGGGTTTCCTCCAATGGACCCTTTCCTTTGCACCAGGATCCACAATGATGGGCCTATGGTCTGAGTGCCGAGGATCACCATTAATCACACGAACCAAAGGAAAGCGAGCCCGCCAAGCACTATTTGCCACCGCCCTGTCCAGCCTTTCCCTAGTATAACTGGACGCATTTTGATGGTGGTTCCTCCAAGTGAAAGCATCCCCCACAAAGCCCAAATCATGCGGTCACATTCCTCCAAAACATCTCGAACTTCACATATGCTCTCTCGCTCTAGGAGCTCCCCTTCCTTCTCACAACTAACAGAATTTCATTGAAGTCACCACAACACGCCCACGAAAGCTTGCTACGGTGCATTAGAATTCAAGCAACTTCCACGTTTTCTCCTTCTCTTCACCCCGGGCTCGCCATAAATCGAGAAACCGCCAAACACACCCATCCTCCTCCTTGATTTTGGCATCAATATGATACCTAGACCAGCTCAAGACCCGCAGTCCACCTCCTTTTTCCAAAACAGCGCGGACCACCCTTCGCCCCTACACTATCCTTCACTACCATATATGGCATGTTCAGCTTCCACTTGAAACCCTCCATCCATTTTTCGCCATGTTTTGTTTCAGAGAGAAACAAAACATCGGGGTCCTCCTTCTTCTGGACATCCAGAAGACCTCAAACTGCCGGGCCGTTCCACGCCACAAGCCTCATTGGGACTGGCCGGGCTGACCATGCAGCCCTGCCAACAAAGAGTTCTCCTCCCCCATCTCCACCTCCACTGGAACAAACTGGAGCTTAGCCTTCTTCTTCACTTCTTCCCCCCCATCCACATCCTCTCCTCCTCGCTTCCGCGAAACCGACGGGGAAGGAAACAAATCCCCCTTCGATTTCCGGAGCTCACACGGACGGCGTTTGAAAGAAGACCTCATCTTTTTTGCCTCGCTTCCCCCAGCCTTGACCTGATTAAGCTCTTCCCCCGGCGGCTCCACGTCCCTGCTTACCCCTGCCTCCACATCCTCCCCTAAAGGTGAAGAGCCCACCCCATCCACCTCCATGCCTGCCTTTTCAGAACCCCCTGGCAGAGCACCCTCCTGCAGGGTGACTCCTCTACCTCCTCCCTCCTCTTTTGCCAAATCAGAAACCCCCTTTTCTGCTGCAACCCCCTCCAGAACCCCCTCCCTCGCCTCCAGGACCAACTCCACCCTGCTCTCCTTGTCAGTACTTGTACTGTCCCCAAAAATTAATTTTTTTGGTACTCCTCCAGATGTAGTATTGTTTGACGGCAGCTTGAGCGGGCTCGACCCATCGTCCACGAAGCTCATTTTCCTCCAAGACCTTCCCCTCCTTTCTTCCTCATTCTGGCTGCAATCTCCTCCCCACCTCCCACGCCTCCAAGAACCTGACGACTTGTGCTGATGACTACCCCCTGAGCTGCTACCCCCTGACCAACGGCTCCGCTGATCACGTTTCTTTGCAGGAGAAGCCCTCATCCAGTCCCCAAACTGATGATCGTGCACCTGCCAAACCTTCTCATCACACTCCTTTTTAGGGGTGAAAACGGGTCGGGTTAATCCCGACCGATCCGGCACCGAATCCGACTAGTACCGAATCCGGAGAAAAAAAATATGGGTTAGGATATGGTAACAGCAATATCCGTCCGAATCCGAATATCCGTCCGAATCCGATACATCTTCAAGTTTGATTTCAGGTTAGTGCTACTATTTGACGTTTCATTTTCTTTTGCAATGGTAAAATAAAATCTTCCACATCAGCTATTAAATAGTAACATCAAGTCAGTGCGTCCTACTCCATTTACTGCACTGTATGCATTCCTTACAAACAAGTAGGGGTGCAAACAAAATGGGTTAATCCCGACCGATCCGACACCGAATCCGATTGGTACCGAATCCGATTGGTAAAAAATGGGTTAGGATATGGTAACAGCAATATCCGTCCGAATCCGACCCGTTTTCACCCCTACTCCTTTTCCACATGGCCCAACAAACCACATGAATAACAGAAATTTGGTAGGAATTCATATCTGAAATTACACCAACAGCTTTGCTCACCATCCCCATACTCCACCATCACACCCCTGGATAGCGGCTTTCACACATCAATCAAAGCTTTACACCTAAGAAAGCTCCCCACAGCCGACCCATCCTCATCAGTTTCTACTTCCAACGGTTTCCCCACCTTCGCCCCAATCGACCGACCTGTGCTTTCATTCATCAGACCTAGAGGCAGGTTGAAAACACGAATCCATACCGGAATGTGAGTAAACTCCAAATCCTTCAGCCTCTTAGTCTCATCAAAATCCACCACAATGAGCAGATCACCACCAAACACCCACGGACCCTCTGTAACCGCTCTTCTCTTGCCCCCGGCTGAAGGAAAGCAAAAAGAAACATGTTATCCCCCAGCTCCTTGCACCGGATACCTTTCGCCGGACACCAGATTTTACCCAGTCCGCACCATCCCTTCCACATATCCAAATTTCTTCGACGAGAACGACTTGCCCATCGCTCGAGGAGGTCGACCGGCCTCCTCGAATCGGCGCTAAGCGCCTTTGACAACCTTCGCTCCTCCTCCAAAGCTTGGACCACCCATGCAGACCCTCCAGGTCCTCGCGCCTGCTTCGCCCTTTCTCCATCAAACCCCAGACCAACCGGAACCTCCAGCTCCAAAATCGATCAAGAAAAGACACCCCCTCCCAACTCACCCCAGCCACAAACCTCCACCGCCACAAACACTGGACTCCCTCCTCCCCGACCGCCACCGGGCTCCCCATGACCGCTACACCGGCCTCCTCGCCACACCGCGGCCACCGCACACACACAAGACTCCCGGGCGCCTAGCACCTGACCACCCTCCGCCTCTCTCCTTCGCCTCCAACCCTAACGCCGGGGTCAGGGGAGAAGCCCACCAGGAAGGAAGCCGCCAACGAAGAGACCGAAGCAAGCTCACGGGGAAAATTCCGAACCAAACCCTAGAACTGGGCCTGGACGCGGAAATAGAGCTCCGACTCGAAGGCCGAGCGGAGACGGTAGTAGTAGAGTTGAAATGAATGGAGCTTGCTGCAGCCTTCGCGGCACGCCCTTCCGGATGGCTGCTGGAGGCAGGGGAGGGATAGGGTTGGAGGCAGAGAAGCGACCTGGGGAGCGGCGGCGGGCGCGAAGATGGCTAGGTTTTGGCGAGGGGAGGGGTTGGCGGCGGCGGGGGAGGGGTTGGCAGCGGCGGCGGAGGACGACGAATTGGTGGTGTTCGGTTTGGTCGGGAGGGAGAGGCTTCTTGCGGCTTTTGTTGGAAGGGGAGGAGGAAGAGAGAGAGAGAGCGTTCGGCTTCGGGCTAGCAGCGGAGGATCTGGGAGAGAGAAGACTCTCGCAGGATTTTTGGCTGAGAGAAACGGGGGGGAAGAGAGATTGAGATTTCTTTCGAGTTGGTGAGGAGGAAGACGAGGATCATGTACTACATTGTTTTTATCGAAAGAGTTACAACTTTAGAGTACACGAAAGTATTGAGATCATAGCATTTTCTCAGTCATAAAATAGATTGTTCATCGCTACACAGTTTCTTATACAAGGCCAAAAGCATTTACAAGTGATACTTATCCTAATCGGCCCAAATGGAAGCTGACATTCGAACATGTCTCTTCTAATCGCTGCCTTGCAGCAAATGAAATAAATATACTAATGCAGCAAATGAAATAAATATACTAACAAAGTAATCATACATCATCGCGAAGAAAATAAAGTGATTACACATCGATGACGATCAGCGGAAATGTTTGCATCAACGTATCATGAATGAATGGATCAAACTGACGAACCAGGAACAGACTGTATCTCATGTCCAGCCCGGCCGTTTAGTGCGGCGCCGGCGGGGAGCAGGTTATGTGCACGCAGCACGCTATTGGAGTGGCACGACGGCCCTACCGAGTCCATGTCCTCCACTGCGGTCCGCCACTGCGGCCCAACGCCATTGCTACCATCCACCGACTTGGGGGTGCCAGGCCCCCCCGGCCCCCTGTCTCCGCCACTTGTACCAGCGGTAGACCCCGATAGTGCAAAACTAGGGGTCAGGTCGTGCAACTTCGCACGGTGCGGCACGGCACGAGTGCGAGGGTGTGGGCGGTGGAGGCCGGAGCATACGTGGCGGAATCTGCAACTATGTGCGGTGGCTCCGGTCGGGGGTGGACCGAGCGCACGCACCACGATTACTTGCCCTGAACGCGAAATGAAGAATATTTGATGGAAACTTCCAAAGTGTCATGACACGAAGATATTCTGCGAATCTGATAAGGTTTTGAAATATGACATACGAGCAATATTTTTTGGCCTTTTCAGGATATGTTCTTCTCATGGTGCTGTCTTTCATGTTATCTAACTATCTTCTGTGTATAATATTTTGTGAAGATAAAAAAACTGAAGACTTGTGCATACTTACTTTTTTAAAAAGGAGGAATCTGCAATGAACTTTTTAAAAAAGATAAGATCACCAAGAAAAATATGAATAAACTAGCCCCGACGAGATTACATCATATTCCATATATTAGAAACATTAATTTGAAGGTTGCTATTCATTGCACGGAATAGTTCTCCTTTGTCTGGTTGTATCCTTGGTCGGCGAATGTACTACTAGGATAAGACGTGAGGCGCGGTCTGCGAGGCCAGGTCCACGTCACCCGAATCCTTTGGAAACCGTCTCCTCCGAAGCCTGCCCTCCCCACCGGGCTTCCCTGCCGATCACTCGCCACTCCAAACTCTCAGCAGCCTTCGTCTCGTCCCGATCGACTCCCAATTCCCCAGTCCACACGCACTCCAGGGATCCAGCCTCGATTCGATCGGCGAACGGCTCGCCGAGGCGACCGCGCCGCGTCGTCCCGCCCACTCGATTCGATCGCGTGTGCGATTGGAAGTTCGTCATACGCCTCGCGGTTTTTTAGTTTCTGTTCTGATTTCTGTGCTCTTAATTCTAGTTCGCTTAATCGATCTGTTTTGGTACGTGGGTTGTTTTGATTGCACTTGCGTGCACGTAGATGATGATGATGACTAATTGCTTGATTTGGTGATGGTGACTGATTGCTTGATTTTTTTTGAATGCGACTAATTATTTGATTTGGTTACGGTGATTAATTGTCTGATTTGGTTGTGATGATTAATTGTTTGATTCGGTTTGGCCTACTGGCCCATTAGTAGATTTTGTGCTTGCTATTTGATCGTGCAAACTGTAGATGTCCATACCCACAATTCGATTGCAAGTACTGCATGTATTTGATTCATTTGGACCCGTACCAAATGCGCTGGAGTGCCAGTGGGGATTGCGAAACTTCTTCTAGGCTGTCTGGATGATGTTTGCTAGGTTGATTGTTTAGACGCGTGGGTATCATTGTTGCGTGAAGCATATTAGAGATTCATATACGTATGGACGGTGATGAAGCATTACCTGCGCAAATGGACTCGTGTTATTTGAATTTCAAGGAATTTTTCCTTTAAACTTTGTGGATTCATGTTTTATACGCTATAAATGTTTAAAAGACGTTCGCTACTTATGCATCACATTCTGTGCTTTTCTTACCAATCTTAACTGCACATGCACACTGCATTTTGCTTCCACTCCCTGTGCCAGAAACAGTACCCCATTTTGGTTCCTTGTTCGACTCTCCTTGTGCCAAAAGTAGAAACGGAAAAAAATCACCAAATTAAAGAAAACAGTGTATTTATCATTTAACAACGTACTGAGGGGAAATTATCACTCTTCTGGACAATTACCTTCAGGCGCCCCAGCTACGGAAATGACATTGGGAAGGCAGCAATTTGTGGACTAGTTGCTGCGTGCAGCATTGGTTATTAATTCTCTTTACTCCTTGCAGAGAATTGGGGAAGGGATTTCTCTTATGCAGGTTCTGTCAAGAGTCTCAAATCACTAGAGATTGAGATTATCTCTATTCAGTAGGGAAGTGTAGATAGGTTAAATTTCAGGTACAAACCAGCGAAATCTTAAATACAATCTTAGTATGACGTGTGGAAGAGGAATGCTGGCTTTCTCAAGATGTTTCTGATTGGAGAATTAAAGGAGGTTTAGTTTATTTATTGATATGGAATGGTTTAACCAAAGAATGGACGAGTTTCTTTTGTTGAAGATGAAGCTGGTAGCTGCTGGAGGTAGGCTTCCTTGCAATCTAACGTCTTATAAGGAACTTTTCAGATGTATAACAATATACACGAACGGTATAAGCTAACACGTCAAAACCTTATCTTTTTTTCGTTTCCTTGCATTTGATGCTATTACGTGTTCCCTTGCCAGAGAATGGGGTTCAGCACCGCAGTAAACTTGATGCAGCTGGATCACTGTGTACAAATTGCTTGGGAATTCTTCTCTTGATGGATACCTGTTGTGTAATTTCTTTTTCACAGCTCACTATCAAGATAGTTTGAGCTAGCTGTGATTGTTTGGTGATCAATCTATTTTGGATTTTGCTGATTGGAGCTGTTCGGTGTTGCTTTGGTCTTGTGTTGATATGCCTGGTCTTCGGCAGTATACAGCAATCCAGAACTGATGCAGTGGTTTCCTCCTTTTTTTAGGACATGTGACTGCATTCTGTATTGAGAACCATCCTGCTAAATGCATATTACTTGCAGGGTTTGTGCTGTTTCTGCAACGTGATAGCTTTAGCTGTACAAAACAGTCAAGATGGGAGCCATGGACCTGCAGCTCGAGTCTGCTGCTGTTCAACATGGACAAGCTAAGCTAAATGTGGAGGTACATGCCCAAGGCTCTTCATTGTCCGATGGAAATTACATGGCAGCGAAGATCAATGGTTCGAACTCTGATGATTATGAGAGGCTTGAGAAGGGAGTAATGCAGTATGGGTATGTCCTTCTGTTAGCTCTGAGTTGTCTTATCTGCTTGATATCAGCTTATAGTGATGGATTTCTTGATAAACTCTGTCCTAAGAACTAACAAATATGTGCTATCACAGGTGTGCACATTACCGAAGGAGATGCCACATACGAGCACCATGCTGCAATGAGATTTTTTATTGCCGGCACTGCCACAATGAAGCAAAGGTATGGTTTCAGAGTTGTTGTGGATGAGCAATTTTTATGAATATTTACTTTTACATCCATATTGTCAAGTGGTTTCAATATAGGAATCAATTATCAATTTTTCAGATGAGCTCTGTTTTAACTGTTGTTTATACTGATGTTTGATCTTACCAAGCGTAAAAGACTAAAAGGCCTAGAAAAACTAGAGAAAAAAATGAGAATGTATGGGAGGAACTACGGCGTCTTCTTAATCAAGATAGGATATAGGATTCAAACTCATGACCTCAACCACTGCTCCTAGGTTGTTTACCACCACAGTACATGGTATTTCTCCAAGCCTAGAAAAGGACAATGTTACTATTTTACTTTGGGAAATTGCAGCCAGTTATTTGATAGTTAGATATGATTTAGAAAGCTAATAGGTACTTGATTGTCAAAGAAGATACTGTAGTTTTTATTTGCTCTGAGCCACTAGCTTGCTGCCTTCTGTCCATATTAATTTTACTTACAGTTGTTGCACGTCTGTAATTCTGACTAAAATCTGTAATGAGTTATTTGTTATCCTTATTTTGAAACAATAATTTTATTTACTACCTGTTATGTGCTGATACAAGGACACGATATATTGATACGAGCAGTTTGTTGGCAGCTGTAATGTCCTGTTATATGTCACACCATTCACATATAAGCTTGACGATTCATGCAGTTAACTCTTTCTCTATTTCGTGGTGCTTTTTTGGATGCAAGTCTGTACCTTTTCTATTTTGTTTTACATTGCATAGTGGCTCTTCCAAAAACGACTTTCTTTTTCTATTTTACTGTTTTGAAACTAATTTAAAAAAATGCAGAAAACTAATATAATCTGCATTGACAGGATTCGATTAAAATTGATATGATGAAGCGGCATGAACTTCCACGCCATGAAGTGCAGCAGGTCAGTTTTGTCATCATAGGTCTACTACTAATTTGCAATGCGAGTTACTTTTTACAGTTCTGTTGAGTAGATTGTTGATCTGTAATCAGGTTATATGCTCATTGTGTGGCACTGAACAAGAGGTACGTGACTGGACTGTTGCTGTTGCTTCATAACACACCAAATGTTTTTCATCTAGTGTCATCATGGTGCCTTTTACTTATCTGCTGGCTGCTGGCAGGTACGGCAAGTATGCACCAATTGTGGTGTATGCATGGGGAAGTACTTCTGTGAAGTGTGCAAGCTCTTTGATGATGATGTCAGTAAGAGGAGTTTACTTTTTTTTGTGTGTGTCTCTTGTCTATCTGTATTAAGTATATGTGGGAGTATGTCATGTTTAAACTTCTTTTTATGATTTCAGGTCTCAAAACAGCAGTACCACTGCTATGGTTGTGGAATATGCAGGTATGCATTGTTTTTTTTACTTATGATACTTTTCTAGCTACAGTTTTTGTTGAAAATGGTATTTAAATTTGACTTATTTGCAGAATTGGTGGCAGGGAGAATTTCTTTCACTGCTCAAAATGTGGTAATGCCTCAATTCTTGTATCTCACATTGCATTCTTGAAGTACAATGTAGTATAATGTCATTTGAAAGGCATGTTCTTGTAGATATTTTGTTTGGACAACATATTTCTTGCAGGCATATGCCATGATGCGTGGCTTGTATGGACTTATACTAGGAAAATATGAATACAGTGTTTTCCAGCAACATTTTGCATTATATTGCAATTTTGAAGTTAGATTTAAAAATATACACTTTTTGAAATTCTACATTTTTAACTGTTTATCAATCAGAACCATACCATACTGTTTACTTAGTGCGATTTGCACTTGTTAGCTGAACTACTTCACAAACCCCCGCTTGTTTGTGATAACACTAATTCTTTGTTTATCCATTTCATGAAGGATGCTGTTATTCTACAGTGTTGAAGAACAGTCATGCATGTGTTGAAGGAGCGATGCATCATGACTGCCCAATCTGCTTTGAGGTAGGTGTTCAGTGTTTCTTCCTGCTATGGTTTGAGAATTATATTGTTGATGAATGACTACACACTGCTTTCAAACTGTTTTGTGGCTGATCCTGTTTCATGATTTTCAGTACTTGTTTGAGTCAACAAATGGTGTTTCTGTCTTGCCTTGTGGTCATACCATTCATGTAAACTGCTTGAAGGAAATGGAGAAGCACTGCCAGTAAGTTGATTCTGCTTGGCCCTTTGTTTACTCTGGTTTATCATGTGTAGTACTAGGTTTTGACATGCCTAAAATTAATGGCCAGGTTTGCATGTCCACTTTGCTCCAAGTCAGTTTGTGACATGTCAAAGGCATGGGAGAGACTGGACATGGAACTAGCTACTCTGTCTGATTCCTGTGACAATAAAATGGTAACGCTCTGTTTCTGTGCCTGTTTATTTACTCTAAAGGTTCTAGTGTTAATTATAAGCAACGCCACCAAGAAGCCTAGTAGAAATTTTTGCTGACGAACTTGGCACTTTGGAGTCTGATTGCTGTTTTTGTCTTCCCCTGTAACATTTACCACCACTAATTTGGCACGTAGAAACTATGTTTTGATATCTCAAATACTACCCCATGACGTTGTTCTCAGTAGAGTAAGTTGAAATGACGTGTGTAATTTACTCGATGCATGTCAACATCCACCATTCTTACCAGCTTTTCACTGATGAAGTTCTAGGTAGTTTCAACTGGAAGCTGAATTTGTTGGCCACTGCTAATTTGATTTACTTTCCCCTGTAGGTCCGCATATTGTGCAATGATTGTGGGGCAATATCAGAGGTGCAGTTCCATTTGATTGCGCACAAGTGCCAGAGTTGCAAGTCATACAACACCCGCCAGGTCTGAGGTAGTGAAGTCC
This sequence comes from Dendrocalamus sinicus, assembly GCA_036346575.1. Classification (NCBI taxonomy): domain Eukaryota; kingdom Viridiplantae; phylum Streptophyta; class Magnoliopsida; order Poales; family Poaceae; genus Dendrocalamus; species Dendrocalamus sinicus. Next base: position 44,159,713 of record CM070641.1, on the reverse strand, counting down.
TGAGTTGAGGGGATTGATTCTACATTCTGCAACACAAGCACTGACGGCGCCTTTCGGAAGCTGCTGAGCTCTCGCGCTGTTGTTGGCGGGATTCGTTCATTGGGTGCCTCGGCTGAGACAAATCGCTCCACATTATATATTTATCCAAGTTCACTGATGTTGGCTGCCGTTCTTTGGTTACGCCTCCTTGGGGCCTTTCTTCATTTGTAGTGCCATTCTGTGTGTTCAATTTGTCACTGTTTTGTTTGTCGCAGTTGTGTTGTCAGGTTAAGTTTCTAGCTAGGTTAATTGCTCTGTCCGCTCAACAGGTCAAGTTTCAGGGGTGGAAGATGATTGTTTTCAAGGAATGTCTATACAACATTCGACTATTTTTTAGGACAAAAACAGTCAGATTGATCTGGGACGTTAGATTTCCATCCAACGGATCCACTCATACAAACCCCCTCCAAAAAAATGACCCATTCCAAAAAAAAATCTAGAGCGTTAAATCTCCATCTAACGATTTAAAATTTGACTGTTTTTATCCTCAAAAATAGTGGAATGTTGTATAAACACTCCCTTGTTTTCACAAACAAATGTGGTTGGCTCGTGTTTGACACGTACAGCTGCATTTGTCATCCTTGGGCGACACTGTTAGGCCTTCCATGTGGATGGATACCGCGCTATCCCTGCCCATCCACAATGCCTAAGGAAATGTATGGATGACGGGAATTCTTGGAAGTCTTTGGGATTTAATTCAAATTTGAACTAAATCGTAATGATTTAAATTCAAATCCAAATAGGAGCTCTCCTGCGTGCGGGTGTTGCAAGATGCATGCTACTTATGGACCCGAGGTACTGTGCTAGATGTGCAGTCGCCATTTTCTATGTCAGTTCTGTTCCCAAGCTGGGCTGCAAGTTCGTCATCCATTTTGTAGCTTCCTCGGCTGAAATAAAGAAATCTACTTTACCTCCTTTTCCTCTAGTCACGAACTACGATCGTCTGGAGAACGAACTTGGAACAGCACGGAATCATCTCTGAACTGCAGCTTGAGCCTTGAGGCCCAGGGATCGGTAGGCAGTAGCAATTTGACAGCAGCATCTGGCAGTATGCTTGCCTTCTGGTTTCTTGGGACTTCGACAGAAACCGCTCACTATCACCATCCCACAAAAGAAAATCGAAGGGACACGTAGCCGCGACGACAGTTCTTGGTCCCTGCGAGCCCATGGGAACGCATTCTCGCAAAGTTGCAAGCGATCAAACGGCTTCTAAGCTATTTAAGACGTGTCAGTTTTTTAATTTTAGTTTTTTTGTTTTTTGATCTTTTGTTTCTTATTTCTTTGTATTATTTATGATAATATAAGAGCTTTTTCTTATTTTTTATATTTTTTAAATTAAATGACTTAGAAAAACTACGACTTAAAAGCGTTTGGAGCAGCCCTGACGTTCATCAGATCGACGAGCACACACCACCATGTAAAATGTAAATTCTGAGGAGGAGGGAGGAGTACTCGAGTCCCCCGGTGCATTGGATTCCTCTGGCCTTTTGCCTACAGCAATCGTACTGGCCAACACTGATTTAGCCAAGCTGGTTTGCCTGCCCGCGTCCTTGCGTTGATGTAACAAGCCACTGGAGCTCCACAGAGCCCCCTACAGGCTACAGCACAATGAACGCAAGCTGACAATTGCACTGCAACGGTAGTTAGTGACTGACAGATTCAGCAGGGTTAAGAAGTTTGGGAATTGCTAACTGGTGGCTGGATTATTTTCTTAAACTATTTACATATATGATCATGTAGCGAAGTTTTTTAAAAATTTTAGCACCTTATTTTCTTTGTAAAAATAGACTCCGCATCGACCTTGGAAGGTGTGACATGTATCACTTGCGCACCCCTAGCTCAGCAGGTCAGATGGGGCACAGCAGGAGGCTCAGGCACGGCAACAGGTTAATTAGTGCTTTAATTAGCGTTAATTGCTATTGGTACTAATTAATTGAGCTTAACGCTAATTAATGGGTGAACAGTGTTGCTACAGTACGTGCCGCAACCTGATGGCTCCGTAAGAGGCACCTGCACATGGGCGCTTGGCAGGAGCTGAAACAAAACTGAAATTCAAAAAGAATTTGAATTCTTGCTTAATTTTGATTTCTCTTGAATCTTGGCTTAATCCCGCACTCATCCCAGCGAACCATGCCTTGTTTTCCCTACCGCATCGCCGCTTCAGCCTTTCTGCGTGCACACTATTCACGGAACGAAAAGATCGCCGCTGTCCTGATCTTTCCGCTGCCACGTCTTCCCATTTCTTCCCGTCACTGCCATGCCGCTGCAAATGGTTAGAGACCATACTCCCTCGCCTATCCCACCTCTGACCCCCTCTTAAATGCTCTTGGCCGCGTGTCAGAGCAGCCGCCGCCATCCCTTCTCTTCCCGCATTCTCTACTCTTTCTCATGGCCGGCAACCCTGCGCCGCAAATTCAAGCACCCTAGAACCCACCGCTGCTAGCTTGAGGAGCTGTACCATAACCTTTAATTGTCGTGACCCTTACCTGGATAAGCCTTGAGCCTTGTCGCCGTCTCACTCCCTACCGCTTCACTGCTCTCTGCGCCCTCATTGTACCTTCCCCTTACAGCCGACCTAGCACCTTTTTACCACCGCAATGCCCAGCCCGAGGAAGCACAAAAATCCCTGAGTTAGCTGCGCCTTCCCGACTCTGCCACATGCCATTACCGCCATGAACCAAACACTATGCCAAACCGCCAACGCCAAGTCCCTTCAAAGCAAAGCACCGGTACCCAGTGAGCCACTCTTAAACCCAAATTGAACCCTCGACCGTAACTTCACCGACGATTACTGGAAAACTCCAAAGTAAGCCCATTTTCAATTCCTGTTATCTAGTTAATTACTTTTTAATTGCTTTCGCCTATAGCACCCTTATGCTCCCAGGAACACCACCGAACCATTACCATAGCTTTCCGAGCCCCCTTCTTCCCGGTCACCGAAGTTCGCTGCCCGACCAATGACCATCACTGTGGGCAGCCCAACTCGGAGATCCCCAACCCGAGCTGTCACTTCCCTAAGCCTCCTCTAAACCTAGAGATGCTTAAACCCAAATGTTATTGTCCTCTTAGCCCACCATTACCCCTATGCCATTCAAAAGTCCCGAGAAGGGAAGACCTCACTGCCAATGATCACCTGACTTCCAGCCGCTTTTGAGCCCAAAAATGGAATCCTTGTGGCACCAAGAATCCACCCATGGTCGCCAATTGTTCTCTTTGACCACAAATCCTCCGACCGCTGCGTGCCCTGGAACCTCCAACTACTCCTCCGTTTGGAATCCCGGACCACTTCGTAATCGAAAGAAACTTCGGTCGTACCGCTTTGAGTCCTGAGCAACCTCACTCAAACGCCGTCCGATGCTCCCAAGCCGCTCGCACGCCGTCCGATGCTCCCAAGCTGCTCAAACGCCATTCGATGTTCTTAAGCCGCTCGATCGTCATTCGATCTTCGTAGCTACTCAGACGTCGTCCGATCTCTGTAGCTACTCGGACGCCGTCCGATCTCCGTCGACTTCACGATCGAAGTTGAACCTCAACCATCCGCCCGACCTCGTTAGTCATACGCAAACCCATTTTGATCATCTTGAGCCCGTCTACACCCTTCCCAGCTCTGTTCCACCATCTTCCGACAAAACTTCAAACCATCCAGATGATATCCTAGCCCTAAACCTAACACCGTCCATACCCATGGCCATTCACAGAAATCCATATAACATCTATATACTTATTTGACCATCTCAAACCCCATCTAACCTAATCCCAAATTCGTTCAGCCAAACCGCATATCGCCTAAATCCTAACCCTGAACCTATTTTCTTTATATCTTTTTGGTTATTTTATTGTATTTTGCTCCCAGCTTGCATTCTGCAAAGCAGGAACTTATTTGTATTTGTTTTCCATGCTAGTATTCGAACTCAACGAGTTGGTCAATAGAAGAGCTATAGGAGCAATTAAAGAAGTCAGTATCTAATCTAAAGACTACAGTAAGATAATCAGAGACTATTGACAAAGAGGTAAGTCATATGCTTTTGATCATATTGAGCCTACATTCCTTTAATTATTTAATTATCAACATTTTCATTATGTTATTTGCACACTGATATTTTGTGTAAAATAAATGTTTAGATTGACATGATGTTAGTTATGTCCTACCATCTGATAAAGCCTAGTTTAATTTGATGGCCATATTCACCTTAACAAGATTTAGTATTATTATAAATACTATTTAAATAATCATGGTAGACCAGAAACTCAACAGTTTTACACTACTAAGAGACTTAGCACTTTACCAGTAGAATTTCAAAAGTGATTTTAGGATAAGGAGATATCACAGGAAGCCACGAGATAGTTGGGTCTCATGACCTTATTCTAAGGTGGAGACTTGGACTGGAAAGGTGGCAATGTGGATGGGCACTGAAATAAAGGTTTGTGAAGAAAGTTGCCTCGGTGAAAATATAAGGACTAGAACCTTATGCCAAGAAAAGAATATAGTGATCGCTCAACCACAAGCGTTGATTCATCAAACCTAGTTTAGTAGCTGCTCAAGTTCGATTGAATATCTACAAATGGTGGAGGGAGACTAAGGGCGTTTTTGTGGTATGGGAGGGGGGTATAACTATATTTAACAACAGTAGATCCGCTTCAAATCAGACGAGGCCGTGGGCCATCTAAGTTTGTTGGGAAACGATACCTACTGGGTAGAGGTTGTATAAAGAATTGAGCAGAGAAAAGCCTTGCTTCTTAACTTTGTCGCGGGAGTTAAGAGATCTTATAGATAAAGCTGGACAACTTTGCAGCGGCAATTATAAATGGTATTTGAATATGTTGTGCTTCCGGTAAATGAAGCTAGTTTAATAGATAGATGATTCCAATTGCGAAGCATAAATAGATTTGGAAATGTTGAGGTCAGGTATTCAAGTTTTGAAACCCTAATTCCTTGAGAAGTTATTGTTCTTTTGTGTTTAAAAATATTTACAAATAAAATTACATCCACAAATGCTTTAATAAAACCATTATATCTCCACCTCTTGAAAATCCCTAGCAAGTAGTTATGTAGCATTTTTACATATGACTTGTTAAGTACGGTTAATTGTACTCAGTCTTGATTCATTTTCCACCAACACAGAGATCATATGAAGAAAGGATATTACAAGTTTTCATGTTATGGTTACGACCACATTTAAGCATTCCTGTAGAGTTTTCTTCGATTCTTCTGATTGTAAGTTAAGTTTTGGGCTTGGACGCCCTTAAAGCTGTTAAAGTTGATCGTTAGATCTTTATTTTAATCAAATTAACCCTTTTAAATGTTTATGAGTAGGCATGATGCTCTTTTTATTCGCAATTGAACTCTTAGACTGTTGCGGGGCGTACGCCAACCCTGTTTCAAAAAATGGGGTCGTTACAGGAGCCTCCCTATAGTGCCTGAGCTTCCTATCGCACGCCACCTGACCTACCGAGCTAGGGGCGCAGCAGGTGACATGCGTCACTTGCCGCGCCTTTCAGGCTCAGGGAGGGATCCATTTCTGCAAAAAAAAAAGGTGCTAGGGAACTAAAATTGAAAAAGGTTGCTTTAGGGTCATATGTGTGAATAGTTTGTCTTTTTAATTGAACACTCGAATTTTGGTGATTTGTCTCAAGATTTATGCTCCACCTCCCTTTCTGGCTCCGGCGAGTTAGGTTTAAGATTCAGGTTCGGGTTGAGTTCACCAAAGCTCTTAGATTTAGAGGGAGGCCGGAGGTGGTGGCAGACTGGCAATGGGGCGGCGAGGCAATAGTGGGCGCCGCCTCGGCCACGAGCCGAAAAAGGGTGGTTGGTGGTCGAAGTTGGTGGACGCGACGTGGACGCGACAAGGACGAGTAGTTAGAAGACGGTAGGAAGCGGCAGTAGCCGCTGGAGACAAGGAAGGAGAGTGGCGCATGGGGGATTTTGTCTTAGAGGAAGAAGGTGAGGGTGCGGGGCGGCTCACCAGAGAGGAGGAAGGAGGACGATGCGGGAGGGATAGAGGCAGGAACGGCGAAGGTGGATTTAGAGAGAGGGCCGGGAGGTAGACCGGTGATGGGGGCATCGTCGGAGCAGGTGGGGGTGGTGGTGGGAGGCGACAGAGGTAGAGGTTGGCAGGCATTGCCGGCGCCAGAGGTGGCACTGATGAGGTGGTTAGGTAGCGGCGCATAGTGGAGGAAGAAGGTGACAGTGATGTGGGATTTGGGGAGGAGGATCAAGGCAACACAGGTAGACACCGACAAGGCCACTGTCACCGAAGGGGCGATTGGGCGGCGGTGGGGTGGTGGGCTGGCGGCTAGGATTGGGGAGGGGAAGGAAGGGGTTATAATGGAGCAAGGGGTGAGTGATATCATCCATTAGATGCAGTCCTAAAGGTTCAAAGTTCAGTACTATTTAGCCACAAAACAGTCGAATACTTATAGACATCACCAAAAAGATTCTTTTTTTTTCCGAGGAGCATGTGCTCGTGAGCAGCAGAGCTTACTGGCTAATGCTCGAGCGTAACACGGACCCATCTATCTAGCATCAGCTACGTTGGTACTACGGTGAACAATTATAAGCAGCCCACTGATGAAGATTCAGGAAAAAATGAAGATTCAGAAAGGAGTATAAAAACAGGGAGAAAATGCACTGAGATTTCAAGCAGGACTGGTTGTTATAAAAGGGTGATATATTGGTGGCTAGTTGATATTGCTAGTCTTACAGCCAAAAAAAGGGAATAATCCCAACAATTCATGAAAATGGTTTAGCCATTGCAATGATGCAGAAACTGGCTAATTCGAAACCTCTCCATTCAGAAAAACTAGAATGGGAAGTGTTTTCCTTCCTTCTTTTCCCCTGCTTAATCCTAAGTTTCCAGCCATAACATGAACAGAAGCTTGTGGGCAACACACATTTGCCACTACTAGCAATCTTCACCAAGGCAGAGCGCAGCAGAACTGCCAGAATCCAGCATCATGAGCTCCACCTCCTCGATTTCCTCCTCGATGCAGCCCTTCCTGCACTCGTTGCTGCAGAACGCCTTCTCGCCCCTGCATTCCAAGTAAGCCACACAAAACTCAAGAACTGAACATAATATCCACGTCATGCAAATGCAAGCAAGGAGGTAAGTTCAGGACTCACAGAAACATGTAGATGTCCCTGTCCTCTTGCAGCCTCTTCCTGCAATAGCAGCATGGGCCAGCAGCAACACCGGCCGGTGTCGTCGGCAATGGCTGCTCACCAATGGGCTCAATGGTGAAGATTGGCTTCTTCGAACCGTCTGGAACACCCTTGCATACCTCCAGTGTCTCGTTCCCTAGAATGTGCGTCGTCCTCGGGTTCAGACCACGCTCGATAACACAGGTGTACTCTTCAGACTGAACGAAGTCTGAAATCTCCTTATTCAGGGTGACACCAACCAAACCAGTCTGCTGGCATGCTGCATCACTAGCCACCTTCGGCAACCCCAGCTCAAGAAACGGCCTAATGGATTCAAGAAACGAGCTTTTGCCTCCAAAGTACAAGGAGCTCTCATCGGCTGTGAGGGCATCGACGAGGCTGAGGCCGACTCTTGGAGGGCTAGTTCTGATCTTCAGATCGGCCTCGACACCCTGCCGTAGGCGCCCACGGGACTTGAGATTGGTGCCTCCGATGTTTGATGACAGGTTCTTAAAATCCAACGGAGAGGTCGGGCTCCAGACTGAATCAGGGTCCACTGCATTTAGACCTTTGCTGCTTAGCCTCACAAAGAGGCCAGGGACCCTGAAGAATCCAGTGCTCCTCTGTGCAGGGTACTGATCATTGGATTCCTCCATGGCTTGCCCTTGAGCAGTAGCTGTTGTCTTGTTCCCAAGCACCCAAGATGAGAGCAATCTGTCCCTGAAATGGCCGGATAATTTGTTTTGTTGAGTATCAGATCAGTCAACGGATGATGAAAGCAAAGAAAAAGTGAGGAAAATTCAGCTTTTGCTTTTTACTCATCAAGTCAAAGGAGCAAATAAAAGAAAAGGGTGATGATCTATGCATCAAAAGTACAGAAAACAATCAAAAATGAAAAAAAAAAGCAAGTAGTTAAAAACAAAGGTGGTTTTGCTAGATCTATGCAGCAGACGTCCAGGGAACAAGAAAAGATTGCTTGTTCCAATCACAAACACCTCATCATTGTAAAGTGCAAACTGAAATAAGATTCACTCACTTGAACATGATCAAGATAAACTAGAACACACCAACCACCAAACAAGAAAACTAGACAAACTTCTCGGCCCAACAGCTCAGATCACACCAGTTGCGTCAAGACGAATTTATTTATAGGGAATGTAGCATTAAACTCGTAGCTGCATCACCGCGGGCATTGCGACCATAAAAGGAAGGCGTCATCACAACACCACTGACCCCAAAAAAACATCCGATGCAAATCGCAGGCCCAATCAACGATCAAGGCTGCTAAGCGGAAACGGAGGCCGTCTAATCTCAGGCCCGAATTGGGGAAGCCAGCCAAGAACACAAACTACAGCGCAGCAACTTACTGGCCAAGCATACAAATCTAGAAAGCGCGGCAGTAGCTTTTCCAAACGAGTTAGTGGCGTACCGGAGTGTATACCTTGCGACCGATTTGGCGGCCCGGTTCTCTTCTCTCCTTGGGCGATGGGATTAAGAAGGTCCAGAGCCCTAGCCAAGGAGGCAAGGAGAAGAGGAGTGGGGTTGAGGCTTCCACAGCACTCTGCTTCTTGTTCCAGACTTTGGTTCCGCCGCTCAAATCTGCCGGCCTTCCTTTCCACGTGGTTTCTTCTTTCTTGTGCGCGCCGGTGCGTCTATTGGGAGAAGACAAGCGTCCGAGGACACGCAGCATGCAAAAGCGACGGGTGCGTGCGGTGGCTTCTTCAGGGCTCAACACCTCTCCGCTTTTAACACCGCTCTCCTGGTCTCTCTCTCCTCTCGTCTTTTTTTTCTCTCTCCTCTTTTCTTTTTTGCTTTTGTTTCTTGGAAGGCATTCTACTGTTTCTCAAGGTGAGAAATTTTCTTTGGTGCTACTTTGTTGCTACAACAAACATGGAAGACTTGGCATGTGATGATACTTCCTTTTAGTGATAACTTCTGACTTTTAATTTATTATTTCTTAATTTTATTTTTCTAGCTTTTTGGACTTTTTGTCTTTTCTTTTTTTATATTCTTTCGTATTATTTGTGATTGGTAAACATATTTTTCTATTTTTATTTTTTAAATTTAATTACGCTAAATAAACCATCATCAGTTACAGTAAAAAATAAGCCAACTACAGTAAAACAAACCATGAGTCATCGTCAAACTGAGCGCCCATTAGGTGGTGCTTATTTGGGTTTATAAGCCATGTCTTATAGCTTATTTTTTGCATTGTAGCGGCTGAAAATATATTATAGCTATTGGTAGTTTTTTTAGCATAGTTAAATTAAAAAAAATAAAATAGTTATTTCATCATGAAAATACGAAGGAATAAGGGGAAAAAGAAAAGACAAAAAAAGTAAACAAACAAAAAGCTAAAAAAACAAAATTAAAAGCCAGATACTCTAATGAACAGGACTTTAACGTGATAGTAAATGTCTTATGAGATGATCCAAGAACTTTGTTGTACTGATGCAGTGTTGGTTTAGCTCTCTTGTGCTTCATGGTTCCATGAGCCCATGACCCAACCCTAAAAAAAGAGGGGCATGAACCATGTATTCCCATGTCATACGCGATGATTCAAAAATCTTTCTTCTACCTATGCAGTCTTGGTTTCGCTCTTGATGACCCTACTCTAACTGACTTACAGCTTAAATTTCTAACTATGGCTTTTGATTTATGACTGATATTACACTGTAGCAGTTATTAACTTTTTCTAAGAAATAATGAAGAAAAATAGAAAAAATGAAAAATAAAACCGTTATATCATCATAGACAATGCAAAAAAGGCAAAAAAACCAAAAATTTTCAAAAGGCCAAAATAAGCCGAAATTAGAAGCGGACGTGTTCAAGTGTCTTCTGACTTAAATAAATTGAAAGCCAAAATAAGCCAGAAGCTGAAACCATTTGGAACATAACCTTTCATCTATGAGTTATGATTTTTTGTCCTAGTGCAAGCGCTCACATGAATGAACCAAAGTCGATAAGCCCCTTCTAAAAGGTTATCCCGATAAACCATTTAAAAATAGTGACATAGAGATTATTATATTTATTTGTTAAAATTTTTATAATTTATAAATTTTAAGCTGAAAAGAACGGGCGTCATGACACCTGCGTTCTCCCATTGTCTATTTAGCTCTCGTATACTCTTGTGCCCCAGGTGACTACACGTGACAAAATTGCTTTAACCGCAGTAGAGCATCTCCAACAGTGACTTATGAGCTAGCTCTAAGCATATTATTTCATATTTTAATAGAAGAGAGAGAAAAGCTATATCTTGATCAAGAGCTAGTCTCATACACACATTCCAAGATTATGTGAGAGTGTCATGTGAGTAGAGATGGCAATGGGCACCCGATACCCGAATACCCGACGGGTTTTACCCGATAAAGAGATGGGTATGGAAAATTTTATGTACCCATGGGTACGTTATTGGGCGAAATCCTCTACCCAGGGTAGGTAGAGTGCGGTATATACTACCCATACCGCTTACCCGCGGGTAATGAATACCCGCATTAGACAACTAGACATCCCACTCAAATGTTAATTTTATTATCTACGTGTTGTTGATTGTTTATTTGTTTGTCATATGTTGATATGGTCATGTCAAGTATATTTATGTGATGTACTAATTTTGATCATTAGACGCTTTTGTGCTTGGCATGTATGATTAATGAATGTCTAAATTGATGATATTCTTATGTGTTGAACCGGGTATGCTTGCGGGTACGGGTTACCCGTCGGGTAATAATACCCGCGAATGCAGGTATAGGTAAATTTTCTTACCCGCGTGCGGATACGGGTAATCCGACGGGTAAATTTACACCTAGCGGGTACGGGTATGGAATGGCAATACCCGATGGGTATTTACCCGTTGCCATCTCTATATGTGAGGCTATTTATGTTATGAGCTATGTGCTAAAAGTTAATACTATTGGAGAAATTATTTTAAAGCTAGTAACTAGTTCATACTATTAGAGATACTCTAAAAGAATTTGATGATTGAAGTATTTTTCCCTGAAAAGCAATCGTGCTCGCACGTGTGGAGGGCAAATCGGCAATGTTTATTTTTCATTTCCGGGCCCTTTTTTACTGCTGCGGTGAAAACGTTAAGCCTATTTTTGTCGTTTTCTGTGCTGAGCGACCACCAAGGCCCGACGCGTATATCGAGGAGCACCGTACGTAGGGGAGGGACCCTGTTGTCGTTCACTTTTCTTTTTCTTCCCTCTGTAAAAGCGACTGTGCCTGCTATTGGTAATATCTTTTTTGACTTTTGAAATCCACTTTTGATTTTCATTACAGTACCTAATTTTTAAATAAAATATTTTTAAATAAAATTTGCAAGTTAATTATACTATATATTGAAAAATTAATATCTGTACCATCCAAAATTACAATAGAATATCTTTATCTGTAATCTCTGTTAAAAACGGCTAAAGTTTTAAAAAATTTAGATAAAAATCATAAACCACAGACTATTTGTCTGATGCGAGACAGAATATATGCCATTATTTTGTGGTCCCACCATCGAGCACAATTATGATGGGCCCACTGAACAGTTCCTGCGAAAACTCCTGGAAAGGCACGCAAGAAATAGTTTTCGTAAAGTCTTGTCTTCTCGTGTGAACTCTAGGCAATGATATCTCCGGATTTTTTTATTTAACCTTATTATGTCAACTTAATTGACATTTAATCTGTTTTATAGTATTGTGCCACGCGTCGATCTTGGTTTCTTCCGCATTCAATAAGAGAGTTAGATTTACAATTTTGTGTTAGATGGAACTAATTTTCAAATTATGATGGCACAAAGGGCTAAATAAAAAAAATTCTGACATCTCCCTGACAGGTTAGTTAAACGGTCGAACATGCACTAACCACCAAGTCCATCAGTCCATGGTTTTGGAACAAGAGCAAAACCTCACAGGGCACTCGAAGCTGCCGCCACACAGGGCACCGCGCTCATACACCTGGCCCAGCCTTACCCGGCCTAACCGCCGCGCATGCGCTCGCGTGGCCATGCGAAGCTCCTCCGCCCGTCTCGCCGCGGTTTGGACCATGCCGCCGCTCAATGGGGTCCGAGCCTGGCCGCGCGACGGTCCTCTGCCAGCCTCGCGCAATGCCGCAGCTCGACGCCGCTCCGCGCGTGCTTGCCCGTCTGACCGTGCCATGGACAGACATCTTAGACTTGGGAGGCGGGAAGAGAACAGAGAGAGGAGCGGGTCCCTTCACCTCCCTCCCACGCGGATTCCTCCTCCTCGCCGTCGCCGGAAGCGCCACGATCTCCGGTGGGCGCAAGGAGCGGCGCGAGCCTTTTCTTCCGTGCTCGGTTCGGTTCGGTGGCGGGTCGCGCTTGGCGGCGGCTTGTTTGGCGGCGGCGGCGTGGCGATCTTGGGGCGGTGTGGGAGGCGTCGGCCGGCGGAAACGCGCCGTGCGGCGGCAATGCCGGTGGCGCAGGTGGCGGGTGCCCTGCGGCGCGCGGCGGAGCGGCGCAGCCGTGCGGATGTGCGCCGGATCCGCCGCCTCGCGATCCGGCGCCTCGCGGCCGTCGCCACCTTCCCGCTTTGATCCGTCGCGGTCTCGCCCAGTCTGGCGCGCGCCCCGGACTGCAGTGTACTCCGAGTCGGTGTTCGACAAAATAGACTGCTCTGCGGCGTGCGGGAGGCTTTGAGTGGGTGTGGACGGCGGGAATCACCTCGGGCGTGCTCTCCATGGATGGGTAGTTAAGTTGGGAGCTTGATCACGACATGCGACATTGCCGAGAATCGCGCCGCTCGACATGCAAGAGAACAGAGAGGAGCGGACATATCATCGTGTTGTCTGCGCGGCGTGCTCACGTGATTTGGGGTGTTTGACCTTCGGCTTCTGATCGAGGGAGGAGGGGTCCGTGGTTTCCTTTTTCCCCTGGCGGCGTGAGAGCTCTGAGAGCGGTGGTAGGCGCGCGCCGAGCTCGGATTCGGCCGTGCGCGGGCCGGCTTAGCGCGGGTGTTGAGGCGGCGGCCACGTCTAAAATTAGGTAAGTTTGATCAACTTTAGGAGCTAGCGCATGGCGGATGGTTGAGCGGCAGCGTGCGTGCCAAGTGCGGTGGCGGGGCGAGCGGGCGGCTAAGCGGCGGCGGCGCCGCTGGCGGCCAGGCGGCGGCGGGCGAGCGGCCGCTGGCGGCAGCGCATTCAAGCTCTAGTCGGTGGGAGCGCTATGACAAGATTCCTTCCAAAGAAACTAGGTCCTACTGGTCTCGACAACTATGCGTCTATGGACAATGACTCAAAAAAGTGTGGCAAGATTCTCTTAGACTTGCTAAGATGTGGTAAAGAATTTGAGCATCTCAACTTAGACAAGTGTGACAATTTGTGTTGACAAAGTGTGACTAGCAACCAAATAGTCCCTTGCTGCGTCGTAACAGGAACTATCGTATCGATAGTAGCACTGTTGCACATAATTGGGTCAGGTGCAGTGTTTCCAACCAGGTTAAACTTCTTGAGATTCAGATTAGCTGCCAAACATGGCGATTAGCGTCAGTGAAGTTCTCTATGTTAGGCCGTGGCCCGTGGGGGACAGGTGTCGACTCCCAAGTTGCCGTTATCGCATCGATCATCGAGTTCAGTGGCAGCAATTACCTTTAGCTTTGTGCTAAACCCTCTCGTGCGGTACGACGATTAAGGCTTAACCTGCTCCGATGTCACCCGCCACGAAAAATTCCTCCTCCCTTGGAGCTTTCACCTTTTCTCTTTCCCACCCTTTATTTTACTACACTCGCTTCGATCGATTGGTTGGTGTCGCGCCTCTTTACGCAGGCAGCGAGTGATTGTGTCGGGCTTGTTTTTGTTGCGGTTTATGATTTATAATTGTGATTTATAGTTTTTAGGTTAATTAAGAGATGGAGTATAGGGTAAGAGAAACTCACATATGATTTTAGTTGATATATACAAAGTCGCTATGGTATATACTATGATACGGTTATAGATACTGTTTAAGAAGATATTCTAATTAAAGATTAATTATTATAGAAAAAAAGAAAAACAGTTTTTAGAAGTGAAACAGAAAAACCCGGCGTGTGCAGGAGGGGACAGCGAGTGGTGACACACTGCCAGCAGTAGATTTTATTGGCCTGATAATGGCACTGTAGTCTGTAGTATCTACTAGCATTTCCCAGCGACAATGTAATGCATTGTTTGTGATGCAAAGTTTTCAATGGAACAGTATGTTTAATTGCTAGCTAGTCTGACACTGCGTGTCCAGCAGCAATGCAAAATATACCACAGTATGCACTGTGTTGGGTAGGTTCTTTTTTATCTAGCTTATGGTTTTTAGGTAAAATTTTTGAATTCTGACTGATCGTAAGAGCGAGTACAGAGAGAGACACTTATGAACGATTATGACCGATATAGATGAAGTCAGAAGAATATTTACTATAATTAATTTATAGACACTGTTTTAAAAGTTACTTTGTTTGAAAGTTAGTTACTATAGATAAATCAAAAGTCATAACACCAACAGAAGACATCATTTTCTGATGCAAAGTGTCTGTGCAAGATTTCCAAATTTTGTCAGTGTGGATTTCAGATGCTGCCATGAGCAGATTGGCTGGTTGCCTCCTTGGCAGAGGATTGAAAACTGAAGCCTTGTTTTTGTTTGCACTTTGCACAATGACGTTGGACTGGATGGAGTCAATGGGCAATAAGTCTTTGTGGTTTGACTGGACTCTTGTTCGCACAGTGGCGCGGCGCTCAAGGCAGGACCGAAAAGCTTCATACGAGCACTACTTAGCCCCATTCATTCCAACCAACCTTCTGGCTTCTCGCTTTTAAAAGATGAACTAAACATATTGACTTTTTATTTTATTTTTTAGTTTTTCTTATTCTTTTTTGCCTTTCCTCCATCTTTTTTCGTATTGTTCATGAAGATATAATAATAGTATTTATTCATTTATTATTTTTTAATTTTTTAATTGAATAACTTAGAAAAAATTAGTGATTATTATAGTATAATTTTAATCAAAAATCAATATCCGTAAGCCAAAAGCTAGAGCCGTTAAAAAATGCTAGAATGAACGGGGAATTTGATGTGGGCTTCTGAATATACAAATGCTGAAATGCATCACATATATTTTAAGTTGAGAGAGGGGCCACAGGCCAGATTACCCAAGAAGAAGAGCTCCAGCCCATTCAGGGCTTAAAAAGGTAGCATAGGTCCGAAAAATTACAAGTGAGCTCGGTTGCTGGGCTTGGCTCCGTAAGGCATCGTATGCTAAGTTCGAGCGTATTCAAGTCAAACTCAAACCCACTGTTGAATGTACAAGTTTTAGGGTGTGTTTGGTTGCCTGCATCCCCTTCATCCTGGATGGGTGGATCCGTATAATCTGAGAAAGAGCCTGTTTGGTTGCCTGTATTAGCGGATACAGCCTGTATGAGCGGATGCAAAAATACGCCCTCATCCTGGATGGGTGGATACGCTCAAAATGAGCTTCACTAGCCATCCTGGATGAGTGATGCAGTGTATCTTATGCGGTCCCACGTGTTAGCCTCTCAGTTTGGTAGATCGATCCGCTCGACAGCAACCAAACAACATCTCAGGTTTTTTGTATCCGCTCATACAGCCTCACCAAACATCTTCTTTTTCTGAAATACGATTCCACTCAGCCTGCATCCACTCATCCAGAATATACGATGCAACCTCTATCCACGAACCAAACACACCCTTACTGAGCCCAATCGAACTAAGCTAAGGCCACGTTCAAAATAGATTTTGCTGAGGGCTTTAAGCTATGATGGTTGGTTTTAGCTAAAACATGTATCGTAGTGACGGTTACCTTTTGATTGTTCAATTAAAAGAAAATGAAAAGATATTTAATTAAAAAATAAAAATTTATGGATAATACAAAGAGAAAAAACTCCACACTAAAAAACCAACATATTTAAAATAGTTTTCAGCTTCTAAAAGCTAGAAATCAGAAAAAAGAATCATTTTGAATGGGGCCGAAAGCTTATGTATGTTTGGATTGAATGGACAAGGAAAAAAGAAACAAGTTGGAACTCGTCGGTAAGAGCTAACGTGTTCAGAAAAAAAAAGCAAACTATCACTCAGAAAACAAAAATAGGATTTAATGACTGTTTAAATAGAAAGGATTTTGTTCGGGAACTTTAGGACTTGGTGAAATTCTTCCAAACCACGTCGGAAAGAAGAAGAAAAAACCTTAGCTTTCGACATTTTCTCGTGTAGTAACCCCCGTATAAGTTACAGTACCCCCACCGAGGCAAATGAAGAACGAATGAACACTCGCCGGACTTGCACCCGTCCCGGCCGATCCACCTCGCGGAACCACTCCAACCCCAACACCAAACCCTAGCCCGGCCCATGGACGACGACGCGGCCGCCGCCTCGTCCGCCTCGCCGTCGCCCTCCTCCTCCGGCGCCTCCCCCTCCTCCCCGCGCTCCAAGCGCAGCCGCACCGACCGCTACGCGCTCGGCTTCGAGTTCGCCCCGCGCCTCGCGCCCCCGGCCCCGGCCCCTCGCGGCTCCCCCGAGTGGACGGAGGACTCCACCTTTGCGCTGCTAGACGCATGGGGTGACCTCTTCGTCCGCGCCGGCCGCCGGAGCCTCCGCGCCGACGAGTGGCTCGAGGTCTCCCGCCTCGCCGCCGCCGCAGCATCCCGCCCCGCGGGCTACTTCTCCGAGGCGCAGTGCCGCAACCGCATCGACACCCTCAGGAGGATGTTTAGGAAGAAGGAAAGGTCCCGCCTCGCCGCCCTCCGCTCCCACCGCCCCTGCCCCTCCAAATGGGTCTACTTCGACAAGATGCTGTCCCTCATGTGCCCGCCGCCGCCGTTACAACCTCCCGTCGTGACGCGCCGACGCGACACGCAGCCAGTGCCGCGCCTTTCGTGGGGGGTGGACGCCGGGGAGTATATGCTAGCCGGGTGTGGCGACGCGGCACCAGGGGATTCAGGGTCGGATGCGGAATTGGGCGAAGAGCACACAGATAGGGCTGGTGCAGTGAAGGGGAAGGAGTTTGAGGTGCTCGCGGAGTCGATTCGGAAGCTTGGGGAGGTTTACGAGAGGATGGAGAGTAGCAAGAGGCAGCACATGACGGAGGTGAAAAGGATGCGGAGGGATTTCCAAAGGGATCTCGATGCGAGGTGGAGGGAGATTATGGAGAAGGCAGACGCAGAGATTGCAAGTCTTGGGGAGGAGGATGGAGAGGAAGGTGATGCGGAGGAGGAGGGTGATGATAGCAGGAGGTTAGGGGATGACGATGGTGGTAAAGAGCAGAACAATGGCACTGTGGATGCTTCTCCTTAGCCTAGGGCATCCAAGATCAGTAAAGGTTGGTTCTATCATCCAAGATGGTGTGCAATCTTGAATTAAATCATAAGAGTCAATTCGTGTTTCATAGCATTGTAGTTAGATTCCTTTATATTTCGCATGCCTTATGTTGAACTATGGAGCATACCCTTCGCCTTGGGTTCTTTGTGTGGAATGACTTATAATGATGGATTCGTATGTTTAGTTTCATGTAGAGAACTGAACACATCATTCAAGAAACTAAAATATGTGTTGCCAGTTGTGTTCGATAGTATCTGCTAGTTATACACCCATATTAGCATCCTGAGCCTTGATATACTGCCCTTAAATTTTTTAGGGTCTTGCGTTTAAAATTATGCTGTAAATATGTTGTTTGAGATTATATTTTGTATCCACATTCTTTCAGAAGGAACATGATATCAGAATAAATCATATGGTTGATGTTAGATCTGTACAAGGAAAATGGGATCCAAGGAGAAGGCACGGTCAATTGCCTTGGAATGTTGGAGATTTAGATGCACATAAAGGGCAGTGAATGACTTGCCTTGGAATGTTGGAGATTTATATGCACATAAAGGGCAGTGAATGACTGATAGTCATAAGAAATGTATCAAAGTACCAGACTCCCTTTTAAAATTTCCTTTAATGTTTTTGGAGAATGAGATCAGGTATGCCTTGGTGGAGGTATACGCTAGGTTAGATCAGTGTTGCTATCATCAGAGTATTCAGTTTTTTATTTCAGATATATGGGAAGGACATTATGCTATTGGAACTTCTAGGTCATATTTCAACTTATTCTTGGTTCTTTTGATTTTGAGAGTGTCAACAATGTATGCATTGCTACACCTTGATATTTTGCACACACACCGAATCAATTATGTGCTACACCTACTGTGGGGGGTGCATTTCAATTATCTTCACCCTATGGGCTCGTTGAACCTGATTTGAAGGTTCTGGTGTCTACCCAAACATGTGCTTTCCCTTTACAAAGTAACTTCCCTAGTTGTGAAATTTCCTCAGCTTTGTAAAAAGATCACAAGTTGAACTGTTATCATATGTATGTGACATATTAAAGCACTAGCATTGGAGCTATCATATGTGTTTACTTCATTAGCATAGCATACTTAGGCCAGAAAACTTTCCCAGTATCTTTTTTAGAAGTGCATAACTTAATCTTAGTCAATAATAATTGGTGCTTCAAAGTTTAGTGATGGAAATAGGGATAAGTGCTCTTTGACATACTGTAGCAGAAAAGATTGAGGACATTTGTTTACACTTTAACAGAGAATTAGAAATGTTTCTGAGCAGTACTATGTGTATCAGCAATTTGAGATATACTCTGTTATTCAGTGATTAAACAGGAATTTATGAACATAGCCTATAGGAAGGTTTTTATAGTTTCGGCTTTCATTATGGGCTGCTCTATCGGATAGCTACTTCCATGGTTATTAAGGCGGTAAGGCGAGGCGAGGCGACCCACCCCCCTCACACCTTTTAAGCGGTAAGGCGTAAGGCGAGGCGACGCCTTACACACATCATAAGGCGGAGAAAACTGAGTTCTGGAGGACTAAATCAGATGAAATCTAAGAGGGCAAAGGATCTAATTGTAATTTCGTAAAATTTGTAAGACTAAATTGTAAAAATATCAAAATACACCCCATCCCTAGCCGGCCGTCCAGATCATGTTTTAACCTATCTCAGCCGCTCCTCTCTCCCTATCTCACAGCCGCCTCCTCTCTCCCCTCACAGCTCCCCCAACTTTCGTCGCTGCCTCCCGTGCTCTCCCTCCAAAGAGACGCCGCTGCCGCCGCTTCTCTCCCCTCCCTGCTCTCCCAACTGTTGCGCCGCCTCCCCTGCTCTCCCTCCCAAGAGACGCCGCTGCCGCCGCCTCCCCTGCTCCCCAACAGACGCTGCCGTCGCCACCCCTGCTCTCCCAAGAGCCGTCGCCGCCCCTGCTCCTGCCTCCCTTGCTCCCCAAGTGGATGATTTGTCGGCGAGGCCTACAGATCTAGTGGCTGTCCCGGTGGATTTGGCCCTAGGGTTCCAGGCGGCGCCGTCTAGGGTTCCAGGTGAGTCTTCGCATCTCTTTATACTTACTTTTTGGGGTGTTTGAGGCGTCCGTCTTCGCGTTTTCGCTTTTTCCAACCGACGCCATAGCGACGCCATGGGTTTGAGGCGGACGCCATACACCCTCCTGGCAAGGCGACGCCGACGCCTTACAGCCCATCGCCGCCTTACCGCCTAAGCGTCGCTCTTAGGCGACGCCTTAATAAGCATGGCTACTTCAATATGCACTTGTTGAAATACTTTGCATCCTATTCCTTGATACGTAATTGTTGTGGCTACTGACCAAATAGCATATGAGGGGACTAGTTAGAGAGAGCCAACGACATGAAAGAGAGTGCTCGTGTAGTCGTGTATGAAATGAGTATATCTTCCTCCCTCGTACCTATCTTGAGGGTTTTTATACATGAATGAGGTAAGATGGGAAATTCCCGTCCTACCCCTGGATAATTACAAAAGGAGAAGATATATTGGTACATTCCTCTATACTATTGGGTCTATTATATATTGGGCTACTTGTAACGCCCAGTCACAGAGGGTTGGGCCACTCCTACAACAGTAATTAATTAGCTTATCTTTGTCTTTGGTGCTCATAAGTCCTTGGTGCTGTGTGACTCATTTGGAAACTAGAATATAATCTTCCAGTCTTGCACTCTTGCTTGGAGCTTGTTGCTTTGTGAGGGCATGATGAACACGTCTGCATGAATGCATCTTTCACACTGCTCCTCACCTCCTGCTTTTACTTTGTGTCATAATCCACTGTGTGACTGTGTCCCCTTGGTTGCTTGTTATGTTCTGACGCCTGTATCCATTATATACCATGTTTATGTTTAAATTCATTTGTGATGATATGACCGGACGTAATGACCATAATATCTATCAACTCTAAAGAACTTCTCCACATTGATTATAAAATATGTAGAACTAGCCAATTTTGATTCCTGCCTTTTGCTAAGTATTATTAGTACACCCATCTCTAATATATGTACAAGTAGCTAATTTTGCTTGTTTCCTTTTGCCGAGTATATACACCATCTCAACAGGGAGTACTACTACATAACTTCTGGATGTTCACTAAATGGTTCGCAGAAATCCCATTCCCCATCATAGTGGAAACTCACATCAGTGTTACTATTTTCTGTTTGTTGTGTGTTAGGAAGTACTATCAATAAAGCACTATGTCCATATTATTTTAGCAAGGTCCTAATCTTTTTGCGTACATGATTTGTTGTATATTTGTATCCAAGTTGATCCTGGAATGCTTGCTTGCTTTAGTTTTTTTTGTCTTGTAGAATTTAAACATTACAGAGCTTGAACATGGAAGATGACTTGTTCAATTTCGAACATAATGAGGATTTCATGTTGATAGTTGGATCCGCAAGGGCCGGTAGCCAGAATTACCAGGGTAACTTTAGACATTAGGATTGTCAGATCCCTTGTTTTGAGCTTGATTCGGTCTGCTGCACCCAATGCAGATTGTTGTATAATTCTTTGTATTTCTTCTTGTGCGGTGCTAAACAAAATAGTGGCGGTCATTTAAGCTGTTCACTAACATGTGATTTGACCTATAATCTTGGATAGCTTGTAGTGCTTCTTTTGCTGGGTAGTTTACAGTTGCATTTTACATCTTCTCTCGAGCCGAGCTTCCTTTTTTTTCCTGGTCTTTCCAGCTGTCATGCTTACCGTTGTCAGATTTAAATTGTATTTTTCTTATGCTTCATAAAACCTGTACAAATTTCTGTGACCAAATGACGTGTGTTCTTCATAATTCTGTAGAATTAAGAAATAAACTGCCTTACCAAGCAATTCTTCCCAAATAATCATTGCTCATATAGCAAGTTGGCACCAAAGAATGGACAAATGCAGATAATCTATCAGAATTTTCTCAGACTTAACTAAAAAACTATAATCTGCAAGCTATACAGGTAATACAGCCCTAGAAATTGTGATACTAATTTTCCTCGTCTTCCAGACATTCTTCTCTGTGTTTGAACTTGAGCTCACCAAATTATGTGAACTGAACTAGCTAACTACTCGGGGAAAAGCTCTTCCTTGAGAGCAGGTGCAATCCACTGGATCTGGATGTGAGTGATCTCCCAGAGCTCGTCTCCTTCCCTCTGCACCAGCACCTCCGTGTCCTTCATCTCGGTGATCATCCGCTTCAGCATCTGCGGCACCAGCTCCTGCATCACCCCGGCGCCGCCGCCAGCCGGCAGGTCAGACTTGATGCACGTGTCCATCCGCCGCAGCACGCCGAGCCAGAACGTCCGGAAGCCCGGCCCCTGCGCCAGCGTCCCCAGGAACATCACAAACACGTCAGCCAGCAGCTCTGTCGCCGCGGCGAGCGTGCCCTCCATGCTCCGCGTCTCGCGCTCCGCGCCCTCTCGCCGGGAGTACTCCAGCGTCTTCTCGTGCAGGTCGTCGACCATCGCGAAGATGACGAGGTTGAAGCACGCCAGGCAGCCCGCCGGGCCAAAGTCCAGGTCCTCCGCTGCGGCTAGCAAGAAGCCCCGGCGGAGCTCTGCCACGGCTTGGTTGCGGATCTCCTCCCGCCGCACCAGGCTCGTCTTGCGCAGTGCCTCCGCCAGCTTGATGAACATGTTGGTCGCCAGGTTGCCCATGCGCGACGCGTCCTCGACCGACGACGAGCTGCTGCTGCTGCTGCTATTGCAGTTGCTCCCCGGATCAGAGTACCCAGACTTGTGCCACTGTATCAGCCAGTTCACAGAGTCGGCCATCAGCTCGAGGATCTTGGTGCTAATCTCGAGGGGGCTTATCTTGAGCGCGGCGAACCCGAACGCCGCCTCTATGCAGGCGGCGTAGTTGAACCGCGTGATGTGCCCGCCGTCGCTCATCAGCTTGATGAGCGCGGCGACAGACTGGTCGAAGGTCTCTGGGTGGCGGCCGGTGACCGTAAGTAGATGCAGCACTGTCTTCCACCCGATCGGAGTCTGCACGTTCCCGGCGTGCTCCATGAGCAGCTTGACGATGCACTCCGAGATGCCCTCGCAGCATGTGTCGAGGATCTCCTTGTCGAGCTTCCACATCAGGTTGCTCGACTTGAAGATGAGTTCCTCGGGGAGGCGGTCGGCGTGCGGCTGTCCGGAGAATAGCCTCACGGCGATCTTGAAGAGCGCAACGACCGCCTTCTCGGCGAAGGGGCACGGCGAGAAGAGCGGCAGCTGGGACACGGCAGAGAAACAGTCGTGCAACTGCGGCCAGAACGACGTGAAGCGCTGAAGGTTCGCTGACGAGACGAGCAATATGAGATCCCAACAGAAGCCGACGGTCTCCTCCTCCTCCACCGGAGTGCTGAATTTCTGCCCCTTGCCGCCAGCGGCAAAGATGAGCGCCCGGCCGAGGTTCTGCACCGACTCGTCAGGCAGCTTCGCGCTCTCTGTGAAGATGCTCTCGATCCGGCATTGCTGAATAATCTTGAGATTGTTCTCGAACTCGCTGCCGACAGAGAGGAGCGACTCTCCACCGCTGTCAAGCGACAGGAACTGCGAGAACCGGCCGATCATGCCGGACACATGCCGGCTCGTCCCGACACCATGGTGTGACGAGGGGAAAATGACGCCGGAATCTGACTTTGGGCGATGACCTGAACGTTCCGAGCTGCTGCTGCACACGCTGCCGTCCGGTTCGATCACCGACTGGGGAAGCAACTTGAGCCGCTTGAGCTTCAGCAGGCAGTCGACAATGTTCTTCCATGCACCGCGCACCGACTCGCCGAACCGGTTGGCGACGGTGAAGAGGGCCAAGGTCGCCATCCTCGGCTTGAGCTCGTTGCTGAAAGTGAACAGCGTCTCCTCCGTGGTGGCGTAGGGGTTCAGCAGAGTCGTGAACTTGCAGAGGCAACAGAGGAGCTCGTCGAGGACATCCTCCAGGCCGTAGCGCGCGATGCGCGCCACGGAGATCAACCCCTCGACACACTGATTAAGGATATCCTCGTCATCCGTGTTGTCGAATATGGCGGCCAACGTCGCGACCGCCGGCCCGGAGACAGCGATGAACACCTCCCGGCTGAGCTTGTGCTTGAAGTCGCAAGGCGTGAACGGCTCGATGGCGCGTGACCGGTTGACGAGGTCTGCCCAACGGCCTGTGGTCATCTCGACGGTCGTGCCGGCCTGGCTGAACACCGTGATGGCGTTCGTCGATATCGAGTGGAAGAGCTCGGACAGGTACTCCCTGGGCAGGTCCTTGCCGGCGTTGATGGTGCGGTTGTTCCTGATGAAGTCCTCCTCCGTCATCTTCTTCTTGACCTGAGGGTTGTGCAGGTCGGTGTTGAGCATGATGAGAGAGTAGCACAGGATGAACGCTGCGTCCTTGGTCGCGAAGACCTCCGACGTCTGCTGCTCGAAGAATCGCTCCGAGAAGGCCTCGAGGATGCGCTGTATCTTCTGCGACTCCCCGGGCAGCCGGAACGTCTCGAGGTAGGTGCGGAGAGCGGTGTCGAGGATGGCACCGGTGAAGTCGAACGTCTCGGTGAACTCCTTGAGCACCTTGAGGTTGAACTCGTCCGGGTCGCCGAGGAACTCCCCGATCTTGTTCTTGTCGAGGCCCGGCGAGTAGCGCAAGAAGTAGGCCATGCTCTTCGGCTCCGGCGGGGTGGGCACCAGGTGGCAGAGCTTGAGGAACTCGATGCCCTTCTTCTGGTCGCGGTTGTAGTGGTTCGCGGCGATGGCCACCTTCTTCTTCTTGAGCTTGCGCTTGCGGACGAAGTCGACCCACGTCTCGCTGCCATGGTCGTCGCTGGCGTCCCACCGCTCCACCCAGAACAGCCGGTACTCCGAGATGTCAACGTTGTACGTGTCGTGGTCGGGGGCCTTCTCGACCTCGATGTTGTCGGCGATGGTGGTGATCATGTTGACGAGGCCCTCGAACGCCTGGAGCTGAACGGTCGTCATAGGGTTCGACGCCGGGAACGCCGTCTTACACAGCAGCTTGCCGACTTCTTCGAAGACATTGCGCATGAGCGGGTCGCAGTCGTAGTTCACGTACATCTCGATGACAAATGTTGGCTGCCGGCAGAAGCTAATGAGCCCCTCGATGGCCACCTCCTGCAGCTGCAGCCCGCTCCCGCCGGTGCCGACGCGCAGTAGCACATACGTGAAGAACGCTTCAAGCTGGAGCTTCAGGAATCTAGAGCAATGGCATTTTGGGGTACATTAGTTTCGTACATGGTCAATTTAACAGATTGAAAGATTAAGCTATAGGAGGGAGAGGGAGAGAGAGAGAGGCGAATATATAAACAGAAAAGCTAGAAAACGGTATACCGTCGCTTCTCCAATCAACGATATAGCTGGTAACCGTTTGATCATACATATCCAATAGCTACGAAGCCTTATCATATCCAACTCATTGTGATCCTTATCCATCCAACTCATCTGTATTCATACGTCCATTCCTCTCTCATTCTCTTCGATGCTTCTCCATCCATGGTGGCTAGTGAGCGAGTGAGCTCAATAGTGGCGATGGTAGCAGATGAGGAGTCGTAGTGGTTAGCAGATGCAAACTTGTGTGGCCATTCTCCCACCACTAGTTCCAATCTCTCCCCCCTCCCTCTCTCTTAGTGCTTGAGAGCTTGATCTAGAGCAAGGCGACCGTCGTGTAGGTGTATTAAGCGGCCCAGGAGAGTAGCAAGGACCACCATATGCTAGGGGAGTAGCAACAGCCGGCCGTTGTGTGAGAGCAGCAATGACAATGTTTGGGAGTAACGACAGTTGTAGAAATGGCTTGCAAAGGTATAGGGCCGATGACGTACCAAGCCGATGGCGCAACAAGCCAACAAGAGTTAGGATACTCTCCCGTGTTGTTGGATCAACGCGTGCCACCATAAATCCAAAGCCTACTTTAGCTGATACAGCCCTTTCCTATCCCTAATATGTTGCATTTCTTTGAAGCTTTGGGTTTTTAAAAATAATTTTGTGGAAATTTTGCACAGTCTCTTGTAAATTTTTTTATTTTGCATTGAAATGGCATACTCTTTTGTTTTCCTCTGAGGCTCATGAAAACATGTTGATTTATTTTGTGTTTTGGAACATGAAATCTCATAAAACTCAAATAAAACTTTGCATTTTAGAACATGAAATCTCATGAATCTTACAATTTGGAATACGAAACCACCTGAAACTTTGTATTTTGGAATATGGAGCCTCATGAAACATATAAAACTTGCATTTTGGAACATGAAATCACCTAAAAATTTTGTGTTTAAGAATATGAAACCTCATAAAACTTATATAAAACTTGTATTTTGGAATATGAAACCTCATAAAACTCAAATAAATTGCATTCTAGAACATGAAACCTCATAAAACTTACAATTTGGAACATAAAACCAACTAAAACTTTGCATTTCAAAACATAGAGCCTCATGAAATTCACACGAAAATTGCATTTTGGAACATGAAATCTCATAGAATTTGCAATTTGAAACACAAAATCATATGAAACCTTGCGTTTTGAAACATGAAACCTTATGAAACTCATATAAAACTTACATTTCGGAACATGAAGTCCTATAAAACTTATATTTTGGAACACAAAAATCACCTGAAACTCACATGAAACTTTGGTGAAATTTATATTTTCGACACATGAAACCACTTGAAACTCACATGAAATTTGCTTAGATTTTTTGTCAACTATCTAAAACTGTGAAGTTTATTTTTTAATCTTTTTTAAACTATTCTGAAACTTATTTTCCAATCAAGTTTCATATTTGAAACTCATTGGAACACACTGAAACAATTTGATAATGTACTGAAACTCTCTGAAACGTAACGAAACTTGATGAAACAAGTATGAAACTTTTGCTTGGATTTTTGGGACTTCTTCAAAACCTTTCGAATCTTGTTCAAATTGTGAAAGTTGTCGAAATCTATTTGAAACTTTTGCTAAAACCTTCTTGAAACTTCTACGGAACTTATTGCATTGTTGAAACTTATATAAAACTTGATGCAGTATGTTGAAACTACATAAAACTCTATTATACAGTTGGAAGCTACTCCCATATATAAAGGCGTTGCATACTTACCGTCGCAAGAAGTGGTATAGGTTGAGAGCTGTGCTGCAGATCATTGAGAGGACCAGAGGGCTGGACTCGGTGGCGTAGTGGATCAAGTGGTAGAAGAGGTCATCTTGGATGAGACGCAAGAGCTTGGGGTGCCTTCCGATGGCCTCGCCGCCAAGCTCGATGGCCGAGTTGATGAGCACGAGGGCGAAGAGCTCCACGTCCTCCTCGGAAGTGAACGCGCCGTGCCCGTCGGGGGACGCGACCATGTCGGGGGCGTTGAGCAGCAGTGAGCAGAGGAAGTTGAAGATGTCGACCATGCACCGCGCGCCGAAGCCGGCCCCCGAGGTGACGGACATGTCGTCGTCGACGTCCGTGCCGTGGTCGGGCGGTGCGCGGATGTCCGGCAGACGGGAGAAGACGGCCTGCAGGATCTCGTGCATGCAGTGCCGCGCCGTGCGCTGGAGGAGCTCGCTGCCCCGGCTGCTGGCGGCGTGCTGCACCACCTGGAAGCACGTGTTGACCGCCGTGCACACGGCGTGGTCCGACAGGAGAGGCGCCGCGCGGGCACGGAGGAGCGCGGCCAGCACCTGCAGCACGCGGAGGAGCACAGCCTCCTCGGCTCCGGCGTCGACGATGCGCTCAATGCGGCAGTTGGTGACCGCGGTCAAGATGGCCTGTATCGCGTCTCGGGCGCCCGGCGAGCACTCGTCGAACACATCGATGCGCAGGATCTTCAGCACGGACGACAGCGCGACTCCGGTGGCCGCCGGCGGGACCTCCTCGCTCTGCACGACATCAAGAAACGGCGAGAGGTACGTGGACGGGTCGGAGCAGCGCCACGCTCCGAGGCGGGGTTGGAAGAGGAGGGAGCGGAGGTTCTTGAGGGATTGGATGAGGCTAGCGAACGTGGCCTCCTCGGCGGCGGCGACCGCCTGAGGGAGGTAAGAGTAGGGGTCCGGGCGGCGGCGGATGACCGCGAGGAGCGCGGCCACCTCGGTGTTGAGCATGCAAGAGATGCCGAGGTCCTTGAGCCGGGGGTCACGCCGAGGCCCGCGGGGCACGGTGTATGTCGGCGGGCCATCTTCGTCGTCGACGGAGACCGCCGTCCTGGCCATTGCCGGTCGACGACTATTCGGTGCTCGAAGATGAAGAGAAGGATTAATTGGTCAGAACTCAGAAGAAGATGATGGCTACTTGGAGCGCGCGAAACTCTCGGTTAAAAGGAGGACGCGAATATGGTGGATGAATGTGAGGAGCGGAGGGAGTTTGCCCCATCGCCCATGGCCATTCTTGCCATGTGGTCAGTGACTTTGTACTAATTTTAGGTTGCTGCTTCCTTTTTGTCCTTTGTGAAATTATTTGGCTGTTGCCGGATGCAGATAAGACATGGTTAAGATTTGTTTACGGGGCATGAACAAGTGTAGGTTTGCCAAAAATAGCATGAGCTTTGGCACACGATTATCTTCATTAAACTATATGTACAGTTCAGGGCTTCAGGCTACTAAAGATCTAGTGGAGTGTGAGAATTTTGTGATCAACTTACACTACGTAAGATCCCTTTCATTCATTTTCTCTCGTAAATTTTTCGAGTGTGTTGAAAAATTGAAACGGACAGAGGACGTAGCTGCGTACCATGTACAGGGTACAGTTCCTATCAACACAAGAACGGGTGATCGCCATCTCTCAGCGCGCGAACGTCCTCTACTTCGCCGCCGTCGGCGGTGAGTACCCTTCTTGCCGCCTTTCCAAACTTCACTTCTGCAATGGCATTTCCACAACGCATACAACTTGTTACTCTCTGAACATATGATGAAAGCCAATCTTTATGCGGAAACAATTCACGTACCTGCAAATTTCATCAGTTCTCGCAGTGAACCAGGCAGGTGGATGAGTTTGCCCGCCGTATCGTTCCTTGTTATATGTATCACAGGCAGTTTTGTGTTAAAAATTGCTTGTGATAATTCTTTGTATAGCTTTTTTTTGTTTTTTAGCTAGCCTCAGTAAATATTAGCCATGCCTTCTGAAAACAAATTAACAGATTATAGATAAATAACAGATAAGTGAATTACAACTCAGTGAATAGCTAGCTTCCTCACTAGATTCTTTCTCGGACCTAATGCCATCTTCGAATGGTGGTAACTCATTAAATTGATTGTTTGACATTCCTAACTCCATTAATTTTCTTTTTTTTCCATGAATAACTATATGGGTCCATTACATAAATACTTGAACAACTTGTTTAGCGAGTATGAATGTTTTGTCTTTGTATTCGACAGGTTCGAGGTCCACAATAGTGATGCCATACTTGTCGACCTTCACACCGTGTAGAAGTTGAACCCAACGACACCAAAATAGGGGATATTAAAAAGTACGTAGTCGAGCTCCTAAATCTCCTCTATGAATCCATAGTAGGAGCTCAACCCACATTTCATTATGATTGGTCCAGTGGTATTGAACTGCTCGTGAAATGCATCTATGCAGACAACGCTATTCTGGACTGTGCTTTTCCTATCCTGAGCTGTCGTATAAAATGGGTACCCATTTATGTCATATCCTTGCCATGTCACAATTATAAATATTGGCCCTCTTGCTAACCATCGTAGCATATCGTCACTTGATGACCTCATAGTGAATCACACATTTAACCATTTGTTGAACCGATGGTTATGCTCTCTCATGATCTAAATCTCCAACCGGCCTAAATTCTCTTGGCATAATATGTCTTTGTGCCGGTCGACGTACGGAGACACTTCGGTCATGTGTTGTAAGATCGTGAAATGGGCTTAAGCATATGTATCTAGATCGGGAGTGATTGGTTTTTTTATGGTCCCGATACCCTCTAGCCTACCCTAATGATGAGATAGAGGTACACCTATCAGTTCTACCTAAGCTATGTAGTCGATAAGAACTCAATAACCTCTTCAGTTGCATAACCTTCGATGATGCTGCCTTTCGGGTGAGATCGATTTCGTACATAGGACATCAAAATTCTCATGTACCTCTCGAACGGGTATATATGATGTATGAACACAGGGCCATATATCTTTATCTCTTTTACAAGGTGAATAATGAGATAGACCATGTCAAAAAATGGCAGAGCAAAATACATCTCAAGATCATATAGAGTCGTCACCACCTTAGCCTGCAGAGCATCTAGTCCATTGGATCGATGACCTTATAGAAATTGAGTTAAAAAAATAAGACAGCATCATGATTGTCACTCAGATCTTGTTTGAAAAAAATACTTCTAATTGTAACAGGAAGTATTTGTGTCATTAACACATGATAATCATGGGACTTCATACCAATTAATTTTAAATCTTCCATAGAAACAAGTTTCTTCATGCTGGCGGAATAACCGGACGGAACTTTCACACTATGCAAGCTCTAGCATAGTTTATTTCTCTCGGCCTTGGATAGAGTATAGCAAGCTAGGAAAAGATACGTTTGGCCTTTATCAATCTCTTTTGGTGCTAATTTAGTTCTTATGTTCATATCAACCAAGTTATACTGTGCATTAACACCATCTTTTATTTTGCCATGAATGTTCAATAAGAAACCAATCAAGCTATCATATATATTCTTTTCTACATGCATAACATCGATATAGTAGCAAACTTCTAAGTGCTCTAAATAAGGTAAGTCCCAAAAACTTGATCACTTTTTCTAGATGTTCTTCCGACGAGTCCTCAATTTACGTCTATTTTCAAGCACAACATCGATATCCTTAAGCATATCATAGACCTCTTTCCCTCTAAAAGGCTTTGAACCTGAACTGTCCTCATTCTTTCCGTCGAATTGTTTCTTTATCTTGCGGTATGGGTGATACTTCAAAAGGAATCTACAATGACGCATATACACAATTTTACGTGAGTTGTTTAACCACACATTCTTGGTATCATCTAAGCAGTGCAGATAGGCTTTGGCTCCTTTTTCACTTGAGCCTGACAGGTTACCAAGGGCAGAAAAATCATTGATGGTGTAGAACAATATGCTGTAGAGAGTGAAGTTCTCTCGTTCGTCCACATCCATACTTGCACCCTTTCATTCCAAAGTATTACAAGATCTTCCAGCAATGATGTTACATACACAACAATATCGTTTCCAGGTTGCTTCAACCCTTGGATAAGTAGTGATATTAAAATGTACTTCCGCTTCATAAACAACCAAGGAAAAAGGTTGTTGATACATAAATTCATGATCTAAATACTATGTCAGCTGCTCATGTTACCGAAAGGATTCATTTCATCTATAGTCAATCCAAGCTTTATATTCCTTGGTTCTGCACCAAAGTCTACAAACATCCTATCGAAGTTCCTCCATTGGGCAGAATTGACAAGGTGTATTAGTTTTCCATCTTTCTTACGCCCTCTGAGTGCCAACGCTATAATGTTGCCTCCTTTCGATTTGCAAATAAATGCTTCAAATGGGAATTATAGGCGGATTCCATAACACCTTAGCAGGAGATCCTTACTTCACCTCGATGCCCTCACTGTTGACGAAGTGATTCTTATACTTGTATCGGGATACTTTGCACACTAAATATACATGCATATTTGCATACTCTTTATGGCACAGGATATAGTCTTTTAGATATACATGTATTCTTTCTACTTCTATTTCCAAGGGATAGAAAATCGTATTGGCTTTGTCGTAGGGGTGGCCCCCGCCTAATCCCAGCAGGCCTGGTAGGAAGGTTATAAGGCCCAGAATAGGCCATGTGTAATGACATAACTGCCCCAGAGGGGATAACCAGATGTAAGGGTATAACTGTAAAAGCACTCCTCATGTGCATATATATATGAGCACAAGCCATGGGGAGAGGAGAGGCTATTACACACCACTTCATTACTCTCCACTACCATCTCTCTCTGTTTGGTCTGTAGCCACAACAGTTGGCGCCGTCCGTGGGGAGGGACGAAGACAAGCTCAAGACCAAGAAAAGATGGCACCAAAAGCTTCTCACGCGGCGAAGGCAAAGAAGGCGGCGGCCGAGCGCCGAGGGGCACAGAGCCGCGGCGGCAGCGCGCGACGCGGGCGGCGAGGCAGAGCGGCGCCGGAACGTCGGCGTTCGCGCGGTGACGACCAACCCGCCACGCAGACGCGGTGACAACCGACCCGCCGACGCCACGACGGCCGACCCCGCCGCTTCCCATCGCAACTCGCCGGTGATGTGGACCGGGCGGTCCGAGGTAGCCGCGACGGAGCGACCGGCAGCTCGGGACCGCGACGTGGTCGTCCCCACGCCGACCCGCCCGTCGGAAGCACCGGCAACTCCGCCAGCACCGGGGAGGGAAAGCGCCCTGCTGGCGGCCCTCAACGCATTCCGACGGAGCGGGGACCTTCGCGAGCCATCGAATATGCAAGAGGCTCGAGTCGGCCGGCGCGCCAAGAATCGTGTCCGAGCCCGCGTCGGAAAGAGCGGATGGTCGCGGCCCCACGCCCAGCCGCGTGCGCCGCGACGCGTGAACCGAGTCCCCGCCTCGGCGAGGCCGCAGCAGCGGCATGGCCCAAGACTTCAGGTTCCTAGCGCCATCGACTCAGATAAAGCGACACGACCCGTGAGTTCGCGGCGCGTGTACGAAACCGCGATCGGCCTCCGCGAGACGACACCGAAGGCCAAGGACTCTCTCGCTACAAGGGTGGCGCTCTCTTGGTTCTTTACCATAGAGCCGTGCTCCATCTGCGCGTGGGAGCAGCTTTGCGCCCGCCTTCATAGCAACTTCGTGGGTACTATGACGAGCGAATCGAGACGGACCAGCTCTTCTTCGTCAGAAAGCAAAGAACCATCGGAGACCTCCGGCTACTTCAAGCGCCGCCAAGATTCGATACTGTGAACAATCTTAATGAAACCATACCATTAATGCAGCCATACAGGCCTTCGCCCGTGTCCGATGGCGAGTACAGCTGCGGAGACCAATCAAGACCGCCGCCAAGCTCTTCGACAAAATGGACGAGTACGCTACGGGCGGAGGAGGATGCGCTGGCGCACCATTACCGCCTCGGTCTCGCCCATGAGGAGCGCCGCGAAGTCGGGCGGGTGTGGTCCTCCACGGCCGGCCGTAGCCGAGAGCCCCAGGCAACCCACCCCAAGGCGGTGAGGTGGGTGCAGAAGGCTCTTCAAGGAGCAGCCTAAATCTCGACGCCGCCAACACGGCCGCAGCGGCCCATCACGCCCCGACACCAAGAGCGCACAGGACCCGCCCCGCCACGGAGGGGGTCGGGATCGCAAGGTGGACTAGCTTACGGCGACCAGCCGCGCAGAGCAAGAGCTCCCGCACTATGGCGGGTGGTGCGAGGTACACGGCCACGGTGACCATCGCACAAGGGCATGCACCGAGGTGATGGCGCCGCGAAGGGCAACGGCCGGATCGCGGCTACGCCTCGGCCCCGCCGAGCTCAAGTAGGGCACCAGGGGACAACCCCATACGAGCCACCGCAATGGAAAGTGCGCAGCATCGCACCATCAACGCCATCACCGAGGCTCCTCCTCAAAGCCCTCGGGGCAGCCGCGAATCGTGGATGCCGCCCGCAACATCACCTTCGACTTGAACGACGCCAGGTGTGGAGTACCTCACCAGACCTCTAGTCATTCGCACCCACATAGCATGTCGTGAAGTCGCGCCCCGGTTGGTTGGGAAGCTCGCGAACATTTTATTCGCAGAAACCTCGACCGCATGGCAATCCTCGGCCGCTAGAGCGGGAGCTCCTTCGAGGCTTCGAGGTCGACCGCCGCAGCCCCGGGCACGTGTCTCTTCCGGCCACCTTCCGTGAAGGCAACAAAGGTAACATCCGCACTGAGCACATTATTTTCGACGTTGTAGACCTCCCACACCCCTACAACGCCATACCGCGACCGCCTCAACTCTTCGAGGCGATCCCGCACCACGCCTTCTTGTGTATGAAGCTCCCGCCCCGAGGGTATTATCACGCTTTCGCGACTCAGACTCGCCAGACGTGCGGCGGCAGCCGCGTTCGCGCATCGCTCGATGCACGCCCTCTCCGGCACTCGGGAGGGCCTCGCCCGGTGGACGCCAAGCCTCGCCCGGCGGAATCAAGAAAGTGCAGCTCCAGCGGAAAGACGCTTTGTGTCCATTGGCGACGGGCTCCCACCGGACGAGCGCGACCGCTCGGAGTACTTCGTAACAACGCCGACATCTTCGCATGGTCCCCGGAGGACATCAAGGGCGTGGACCGAGCACTAATCGAGCATCGCTCGCGGTCCGCCCGACGCCAAGCCGCCAAGCAAAGGCTTCGCGATGTCGATGGATCGGCAGCAGCGCCAAAGCAGAGGTGGCAAAGCTTCTTGCGCGGGGTCATTCGCGAGGTCCACCATCCGAGTGGCTCGCTAACCCGGTGCTAGTCAAAAGGCACGGGCTCGGCGCGATGTGCGCCGACTTCACGGCACTCAACAAGGCGTGCTGGCGACAATTACCCTTGCCGCGCATCGATCAATTGGTTGACGCCATCGCCGGTGCGAACTCATGAGTTTCGACGCCTACTCCGCTACCACCAAGTGTACATGGTCAAGACGACGAGGAGAAGACCGGCTTCATCACACCACCGGGGACATTTCGCCGTCCGAATGCCCTTTGGCTTGAAGAACGCAGTGCTACCTTCACTCGCCTCGCCGCCGCCATCGCTCGCTGCCCACTCGGGAGGAACGTCGGTTTATGTCGACGACGTGGTGGTCAAACTCGTCACCGCCGCATGGCCGGACCTCCAGAAACCTTCGACAACCTCCGGCGGGCATCAAACTCAACCCCGGCAAGTGTGTCTTGAGTGCAAAGCGCAAGCTCCTCGGTTTCTCGTCTCCGGACGGGCATCCAGCGAACCCCGACAAGGTAGACGCTATCTTGGGCATGGAGCGCCCAAGACTACGAGGAGGTCCAGAGGTCGGCGGGTCGCATGGTCGCGCTTGCCGCTTCCTATCGTGGCGGCGAGCGGGCCCGCCATTTTTCAAGACGCCATGGTGCGACGGATTTAGTTGGGACGAAGATTGTGCGAAGGCCTTCAACGAGCTCAAACAAAGACCTCGCAAGTCTCCCCACTGGTCGCCCCAGCACAGAGGCTCCTCTCCGCTCTATCTCGCGCGTTAGCCACCGCGGTCGCCGCCGCCTCGTCTTGGAGGAAGGCGCCATGCAGAGGCCCGCCTACTTCGCCTCTCAAGCCCTCCAAGGCGCCAAGACAAGATACACGGAGCTTGAGAAGCTCGCCACGCGCTGGTCATGGCTTTCCAAAACTTCGCATTATTTTCTCGCCCACCCGATCACAAGATACCTTCCTCATTCCCGGCGGAGATCGCACAACAAGGAGTCCACAGGCACATCGGCAAGTGGGCCGCCGAGCTCACCCCTTCTCCTTGACGATGCTTCACGAACGACAATCAAATCCCAAGTCCCGCGGATTTTCTCGCCGAATGGACTCGCCGCCCCGCCCCGGACGCACGATGACCCCGCTCGACGCTATAATTGACGGAGCTACACGCCGCCGCCGCGCAGCGTAGGGGCGGTGATCGCCACACTGAAGCGGCGCGTTGCTGTACTTCGCGCGCTTTGACTTCCCGCCACCAACAACACGGCCGAGTACGAGGCACTACTCTTTGGCCGGGCGGCTCAAGGCACCGGCGCGAGACGGTGCTGGTCCGCACCGACCGCGCTGGTGGCCGCCATG
Organism: Dendrocalamus sinicus; assembly: GCA_036346575.1. Lineage (NCBI taxonomy): Eukaryota > Viridiplantae > Streptophyta > Magnoliopsida > Poales > Poaceae > Dendrocalamus > Dendrocalamus sinicus. The sequence continues at coordinate 44,124,499 of CM070641.1, read as the reverse complement.
TGGACAAGTCATATCAAGCCAAGGACCTAGAGTTGGCCAAGCACCGCGCGGTAAGGGCGAGGGAAAGGCACTTTTGGGTGCCACCGTTAAGGCCATCCCCGCGGAGAATGAGCAGCCGACGCCGCGAAGGCAACAACAAAGAATCGCCCCGAGGGGCGTTCTACGAGACATTAGCAAAGGCGGCCATCGCGCAGACACCCGACGCGCACTCGCCCACGGCATTGGTCGGCCGGGAGATTGGCGAGCCCATCTTCAATTTCTTGCGGCATCGCCGAGCCGAGGACCTCGCCGAAGTCGCGACGCTTGCAAAGACCGTGCACGGTCCTTCCAGTGTTCAAGGAATACTTACAAGAGAGGGTTTGCGCCCGCCTGCGCGCTCTCAACCGAGGGGAAGGGAGCTCTTGGCGAGATCCACGCGGCATATGCGATCCCACTTGGCACCAAGATCATTAGTCGGCAAGGCGTTCGTGCAAGGCTTCATCGCCGATCGCCATCACCGACGCCAGACCTCGTCCGTCGGTGCCAAGGGTGCCGATGGATGGCGCAGATTATCCGCAGCCCCGACGCGCCTCAACCCCATCCCGGTGTGGCCACCGCACGCTGGGTCTTGATATAGTGGGACCACTTGCCCGAGCCCCGTGAGACCTCCGGTTCGTGGTAGTCGTGCTAGAGTATTTTTCCGGATGGCGAAGCGGCCGCTCGCCAAAGTAACTTCGCGCCATACGGCGCTTTCTATGGCAAAACATCATATGCCGCTTCGGTGTGCCCCGGGAGCTCACGGCCGATAATGGCCTGCATTCGACGCCACCCTCTTCAAAGATTATTGTGACAAAGATGGGCATTACCCTCCGATTCGCCTCGGTGGGACATCCTCACCCAACGGGCGGTCGAAGGGCGAATGGCGCCATCTCCGCCGCCATCAAAAGCGCTCGTTGGATTGCCAAAGGGCAAGTGGCCAGCGAGCTTCACTGGCGTTTTATGGTCGCCGCACAACGGTAACGCGCCCGACGGGTTCACTCCATTCAAGCTCCTCTTCGTGACGAGGCGGTGACACCCGAGGAAATCAAGGCCGGCCGCGGAGGGTCCTCGCCCAAGCACCAAGAAGAGCGCCGTGTGTCCTGGACCTCCTCGATGGGATACGAGCCGACGCAGCCCACCATGTTGAGAAGTACGCGTGGCAAGCGGCGCATTTGGGACCGCTTCGGTATGCCCGCGGGGTTCATCCGGGATCTCGCCTCGAGTGGCGCTCCAGCGAGACCGCCGCAAGCCGGAGTCCAAGTGGGAAGGCCCGTACATCGTGATGCAGGCATTGCCGGCGGGCGACGCCGCCACGCCAAAGGACAAGCCTTCCGCACACATGGAACGCGGACAAAGTTGCGGCGGTGCTACGCCTAGAAACAGATGCGATGGCGACAGCCGCCGTCTTGTTGATCGGGCGATGCTCGCCGCGCAAACGGACCTCAATAAAGATTGCCGTTCCCAGACATCCCCGCCCACGGCGAGCGTAACCAGTTCACGGACTTTAAATAAGACGTAGCGCCGAGCCTAGCTCGCACGCCGAGTCTACGGACTATAAATAAGACATAGCGCCGAGCCCAGCTCGCACGCGCGAGTCTCCGGACTATAAAGAAGACGTGGCGCCGAGCCCCAGCTCGCACGCACCACCCATGGACTTTAAATAAGACGTAGCGCCGAGCCTAACTCCGCACGCGAGTATAAGACGAAGGCCGAGCCCAGCTCGCACGCATCACCCACGGACTTTAAATAAGACGTAGCGCCGAGCCTAGCTCCGCACGCACTCTCACGGAGTATAAATAAGACGCAGCGGGGACGCCCGCGCGCACTCTCCGAGTATAAAGAAGACGTGGCGCCGAGCCTAGCTCCGCACGCACTAGTCCACGGACTTTAAATAAGACGAAGCGCCGAGCCTAGCTCCGCACGCGCGAAGTCTCCGGACTATAAAGAAGACGAGCGCCGAGCCTAGCTCGCACGCACCACCCACGGACTTTAAATAAGACGAAGCGCCGAGCCCAGCTCCGCACGCGAGTCCGCGGACTATAAATAAGACGTGGCGCCGAGCCTAGCTCGCACGCACCACCCACGGACTTTAAATAAGACGAAGGCCGAGCCCAGCTCGCGCGCGAGTCGCGGACTATAAATAAGACGAAGCGCCGAGCCTAGCTCGCACGCACCATCCACGGACTTTAAATAAGACGTGGCGCCGAGCCCAGCTCGCACGCGCGAGTCTCCGGACTATAAAGAAGACGTGAGCGCCGAGCCTAACTCCGCACGCACCGGTCCACGGACTTTAAATAAGACGAGTGTCGAGCCCAGCTCGCACGCGCGAGTCTCCTGACTATAAAGAAGACGTGAGCGCCGAGCCTAGCTCCGCACGCACCAGTCCACGGACTTTAAATAAGACGAAGCGCCGAGCCTAGCTCGCACGCACCACCCACGGACTTTAAATAAGACATAGCGCCGAGCCTAGCTCCGCACGCACTCTACGGAGTATAAATAAGACGCAGCGGGGACGCCCGCGCGCACTCTCCGAGTATAAAGAAGACGTGAAGCGCCGAGCCTAGCTCCGCACGCACTAGTCCACGGACTTTAAATAAGACGAAGCGCCAAGCCCAGCTCGCACGCGCGCACTCTCCGAGTATAAAGAAGACGAAGCGCCGAGCCCAGCTCCGCACGCACCAGTCCACGGACTTTAAATAAGACGAAGCGCCGAGCCCAGCTCGCACGCCGCGAGTCTCCGACTATAAAGAAGACGAGCGCCGAGCCCAGCTCCGCACGCACCAGTCCACGGACTTTAAATAAGACGAAGCGCCGAGCCCAGCTCGCACGCGCGAGTCTCCTGACTATAAGGGAAGTCGAGCATGGAGGGTCGCCTCCGCACACGCCACTCCACGAAGTATAAACGAGATTGTGCGGACCGCCCTCTGCGGCGGCGGGTAAGACCAAGCATAGAGTACTACTTGGTTCCATTGCAAAAGCAAAGGGTTACATGGTAACAAGCCTAAGAACCCGTACTTCATCCCCGCCTGTCCGACCAAACACTCGGCCTTGGCGCGGTGCGACGAAGCCGTGCCGCCATCGCCACGGCCTGGCGACCCTTCAAGCCACCGAGGAGGTCCCCTCCCCATGCGCTGCTCGCTGCACGGCGACCCTGCGCAGCTTCCCGAACCGCCCCACACCCGTTGGTGGAAGTTTTGCGAGCTAGGCCCGACGGAGCGGATGGCGTCCGACATAACCCCCTTGGCGGGCGGATCCATTGCGGATTCGCTAGCTCTGGTATGCCTACACCCACGGTATGAAGCGGGCGAGGCGAAGCACGCACCAACATAGCCGCAGTTGCTCGCCAAAGGTTCGGCGCCATGAAGAGCAACGCCGCCTCCTCGATCAGCCCGGCGTCTCCAACAGGGCCTCCGGCCAGGCGTAGTGTCCGGCACTCTGACGCATAGATCTCGAGGGTGCGGTTCAGAGACTCCATGGCCCGCCATGCCGGCATGGACGCATTCTCCGAGGCAAGGCGGTTCGCAATGACTTCGCTAGCCGGGCGTTCTCCCTTCTAGGCGGCGATCTGGCGGAGGAAGGCGGCGCTCCTCGCCGCGGCGTGTCGAGCTTCTATAGCGTCTGCGGTGCGGCGCGCGTGGCACCCCCCCGCGTGACATTCCTCATCCTTCGCGGCGAAGGCGCGGTTGCTTCACAAGGCTGGCTTCAGCGCCTCCGCTCCGAACGCGGGCCTCGCCAAAGGACCGCCGAGGGCAAGCGTCCGCAAACACAACGGTCGCAGCGCCTAGCAAGACGCTGCAAGCCCGGCGCGCATATTTACCCTTATTTCGACGCTGCAGCGCAAGCGCTAGAAGTTCCTCGCATGACGGCGCGCGCCGCCGTTGAGGCCGTGGTCGGCACGCTCGCCGGGCGCGGCAAGGTCGCGAGAATATCTCGGCCGGGGAAGAAGTCCGCTGCGCGAGCCCCGCCCCAAGGCGCCAGATTTACCGAGGCCACACCACGCCGACGCCGGCGGCACTGCGGGCACCGCACAAGGCTTCGACCGCGCGTACCTCGCCGCCGATCTTCGCCACGCTGGGGAGACTTCGCCTCGTCGATGTTGGCGTAATGAGCGAGCGATCGGGAAAGTCTCGCGAAGTCAAGTGAAGAAAGGACTCACGCCTACCTCCCGCGCTTTCGTCGCGGTGGGAAGGGGCGCCGGCTCGACCACCCGGGAGGCGGGCGCCAACAGCGGGGAGAAGGTCTTCTCCGCGGCGCGACGGCTGATCCCACGGCAAGGCCCCGCAACAACAGACGACTCCCGTTGGCGGCGGGATCGCGTGCGTCGGCGTTTCGCTGCGGCACAGCGATTCTTCCATGGCGGGACCAGCCCGGCCACTATCGCCCCACGGTTTCCTCTCAGGAGGCACGCCCTCGGCGGCGCGGCGGAGGATAACACACCTCCCACCGTGGTTTGCCCGCCAGGCGACGCCACCTTCGGGTTGACGGCTTCCAACTCAACGACGGCCGCAAGCCCGAGCACGTGCTCGTGGCGTCGGCAGCAGGTACCAAGGACTGCGCGTGCGCTCCTTCGGCACTATGGCGTGCCCACCGCCGTTGCACGCCTGCCTCACTGGTGGCACGCGGAGGGGCCGCCGCGTCGCATACGGCGGCCGGGAACGAGCGGCGCCGTGAAGATAGCACCCCGCAGGATCATCACCATCCCGAAGGCCCGAGTCCCGGCGGAAGCTCTTCCGCACCACACGCCGGGCACGGCAATGCCCAAAGCCTCGCAGTGCGGTTTACTCGCCCCGCTAGCCGCTTTAATCGCGCCTCGCGAGCCAGTGCTCCTTAGCGTGTACGGCCGAGGAGCGCTGCAACCGCGCGCCCGCATCTTCTAGACGAGCCATCTGCAGAGATTGCGCCGATTAGGCGAAAGAAAGGCGGATCTGATGGCGCGTAAAGTGTGCTGGACGACTTACAAGGGGCGGAGGGCGGCAGCAGGCGAGACACGGAGGGGTCGAACCCGTCCTCGTGAGGGCCGTTCTATTGAACATACTTCCCCCGGGAGGACAGTGGCGCTGCCCCATACATCGTGAACTCCTCGGCTAGGTCGCGCACGCTCATTCGACGGGCGACACCGACAAGGCTCTGTAGCTTCCGCGCATCGTCAATCTCCGCCGCCGGACCGGCGCGGTCGTTGAATGAGATCGCCCACTCGCATCGCGATCGGCTCTTGCCGGCCACGGTGTAATAGAACCACCACCGCGTCCAGCCGGCCGCCCATTGCCCAGACGAGGCGGGCACAGGGAACAACATCGCGCACGATGCCCGGAGCACGAAGTCCACACTGCCGAAGTTGGACATCGCCCCGCCAACATTTCGGGTCGGCGGTATGCGTGGTGGCGAATAAGCTCGCGTATTGGGACGCCACCCTTCCGTCCGCACGCCCATGTGAAGACAAATAGGCGGAATATCGCGTGGGCGCCACCGGGCTAGCTCCAACTTGTAGGCCCGCAAGACTTCGCCACGAACAATGTGGAGGGCATCCGAAGGCCGCATCGAAGAATGCGACGAAAACAATCGCCTCTAGGGCCCAAGCCGGCTCCGTCTCCCCGGTGGGGTAGGCGAGCCCCATGGCGCCCACGATCTTCCTCATCCTCGAGCAGCTGCAGCTGGCCCTTCGCCATGCGGCTCTTTCCCAAAGACGCGAGCAGACCCTCCCGAGTGCTCCATGGCGCCCCACCATTTGTTGGCGCGCGAGCCCCGCGCACCGCTTGTACTCTGGGAAGGGGGCCGCCGCTCGCCGTGCAAGGCACCCGTGGGGTGGTAGGTGGCGTCGCCATGGCTAGGCATCGCCGCGCGACAAGAGCGAAGAAGCAGCAAGGGAGCAACCGGCGTGACAATTAGCACGCGCGAAGCGGCGGCAGATCAAAAGCCAAGCAAGAAAGGATGCCTCCACCCAAAGATCAAGACCTTATAAAGACCGCCGCCCGCCTTGTGGCTCAATGCACAGACGGATCGAATTTCCAGCCGTTCGGCTATCCAAGCTTTGGAAAGAAGAACCGCCGAACATAGAGAGCCGGCGGGTAGGTGGCCGACAGCGCACAACGCCCCACATCTCCTACACGCGCCCGCCTTCTGGGGACGAGGCGAACGCCGCGGCCACGCGAATCGCCACATCCCACGACGCACTGGCCGTGGGTCGCCACGCGCCCCACCCGCAACATGGCGCATCGCACGACACGATCGCCGCTCGCAAAGCGAGCGTCGGCATGTTTCACCGCCATTAAAAGCGCACTACCGCATCGCAAGGTCACAAAGCCCCAAAGCACGGGGACGGAGCGCGCGTCTACTCGACCAGGCGCGGCCGCCGCCACCCGCTCGAAGGGTAGAGGACGGAGCGCACGCGTCTACTCCGAGTAGGCGCGCCCGCCGCCACCCGCTCAAGGGTAGGGGACGAGCGCGCGCGTCTACTCCGAGTAGGCGCCGCCGCCGCCACCCGCTCGAAGGGTAGCGACGGAGTGCACGCGTCTACTCGAGTAGGCGCCGCCGCCGCCACCCGCCAAGGGTAGGGGACGAACGCGCGCGCCTACTCCGAGTAGCGCGCGCCCGCGCCACCCGCCGAAGGGTAGGGGACGGAGCGCGCGTCTCGCCGACTCGGCGCCGCCGCCGCCGCCACCGCCGAAGGGTAGGGGACGAACGCGCGCGTCTACTCGAGTAGGCGCCGGCCGCCGCCACCCGCCAAGGGTAGGGGACGGAGCGCGCGTCTACTTCAACCCGGCGCCCGCCGCCGCCACCCGCCGAAGGGTAGGGGACGAGCGCGCGCCTACTCCGACCAGGCGCCGGCCGATGCCACCCGCTCGAATGGTAGCGGACGGAGCGCGCGCGTCTGCCGACTCGGCGCCGGCCGCCGCCACCCGCTCGAAGGGTAGGGGACGAGCGCGCGCGTCTCTCGACCAGGCGCCGGCCGATGCCACCCGCTCGAAGGTAGCGACGAGCGCGCGTGTTCATTTCGACCAGGCGCGCCGCGCCACCCGCTCAAGGGTAGGGGACGAGCGCGCGCGTCTACTGAGTAGGCGCCGGCCGCCGCCACCCGCCGAAGGGTAGGGGACGGAGCGCGCGTCTACGGTTGGCGCGCCGCCGCCGCCACCCGCTCAAGGGTAGGGGACGGAGCGCGCGCCCACTCCGAGTAGACGCCGCCGCCGCCACCCGCTCAAGGGTAGGGGACGAGCGCGCGCCTACTCCGAGTAGGCGCCGCCAGCGCCACCCGCTCGGAGGGTAGGGGACGAGCGCGCGTCTACTCCGACTAGGCGCCCGCCGATGCCACCCGCTCGAAGGGTAGCGACGAGCGCGCGCGTCTACCTCGACCAGGCGCCGCCGCGCCACCCATTCGGCGGTAGCGACGAGCGCGCGCGTCTACTCCGTTAGGCGCCGGCCGCGCCACCCGCTCAAGGGTAGGGGATGGAGCGCGCGTCTACTCCGACCAGGCGCCGCGCCGCCACCCGCTCAAGGGTAGCGGACGGAGCGCGCGCGTCTACTCGGTTAGGCGCGCGGCCGCGCCACCCGCTCAAGGGTAGGGGACTAACGCGCGCCCACTTCTGGGCAGAGGCGCCACCTCCGCCAAGCACCATCCCAGGCTTCCGGCTCCCCAGCCACAAGCCCGGAGACATTCACAGGCCGTAGGGGACGGAGGGGGCCAAAGGACTCGGCGACATGGCTTCGGCCCTGTGAAGCCCTTCACCATGAGAGGCTCCTGTCGTAGGGGTGGCCCCCGCCTAATCCCAGCAGGCCTGGTAGGAAGGTTATAAGGCCCAGAATAGGCCATATGTAATGACATAACTGCCCCAGAGGGGATAACCAGATGTAAGGGTATAACTGTAAAAGCACTCCTCATGTGCATATATATATATGAGCACAAGCCATGGGGAAAGGAGAGGCTATTACACACCACTTCATTACTCTCCACTACCATCTCTCTCTCTGTTTGGTCTGTAGCCACAACAGGCTTGGTATGTGATTTTGGGCAACATGTTTTTCTCCAGAAGTATGTTCGCTAAGAGACCTAACAACGTCGTCAAAATCTTGTTGGACTAACAATTGCTTGCCTTCAATTTTAGCAGTTCAAGTACAGATGACAACCTTGCGTATTTCGGCTTGTAGTTCGGGAACAATGGTTTCCCAGAGTCCTCCATCAAGCCCTTAAATTACCAAACTCTCTCTCACTATAATTCCCTTCTGCATCGCACAACATCTGATCCAACTTATCATGTGCAACCTATCCTCATTAAAAGAACTGTCGACATTCGGTATATCGTTGTCTCCCTCGATGATGTTACTACCTTCTTGTATAATCTACTCTTCACCGTGATTGCTCCAACATGTACACCCCTTTTTGAATCCCCTTCAAATCAAGTGTGCTTCTAACTGCGCTAAATTGGTAAACATTTTAAGATTATCACAATCAATGTATGGACAATACATAAATTTCATCTCCCTCTTCAACATATCCTGCTCGGCAGTTCTTTTAAATGCAGACACGTCATTGATGTACTCTTTACTCACACGGTTCTCAACGTACATCCAGTTTCGGTCCATCTACACTACACATATAACAAATTAATGTTAAATTAGATTAATGCTCTCATAGGTAGTTATTACATGTACGCACACTCTCACACATAATTGCCATTCACCATAATTTGTTCATCTAAAATAGCTAGGTATGATTTATGAACCAATCCAATAAGAATTAAAGTAGATTAATACTCTCGGTGGCTTTGATTGCCGCCGCTGCAGTGAGTATTTCAGTGCTTTCTGGTTTCTTTTGTGCAAAGATTAGTCGTGCTAGTGTGATACTTGTTTATCATCTGTATATATGAGATTGTGACTAGCACTGGGAGGACTTTGCATGATAGATTGTGGGATTTGTGATCATTCGTTGAGGATGCTAGTCATTTATGAAATTTATGTGACATACTAGAATATTCTGCTAGTTTGGGCCATCTCTGCTAATTGTTTACTTCGGTTTTGCACAGATTATTACTGGGCCTCTTCTCTCTTAGCCATAGCCCTTGTTGTTCCTTGATCTACCTAGCTTTGTTGTTCATTTTCTAGTAGCTATTTGAATTCATACTTGTGCTTTACAAGAGTATATGCATATCTGTCTTTACTGAGGAAAGATTAGAAGTAGCCAACTAGAAGAATATAGAGGTTGTCACTCTATTCAATGATTTGTAGACTAGAGTTGAGAAGGCCAAGTGATTAACAACTTGTGCAACTCCTCAAACTAAGAGCAAAAAATTCAATCATTAATCTATGCATTATGCTAGATTTTGGAGCTCTCATGTCCTTGGTATTATGCATATTCCTTTCTTCATATGAATTGAGTAGTATTTCTATGTTTAAATATCTGCTGTTGATTCTCTTGTCATATGAAAGTATGTTGGAATATGGCTCTGTTGCTCATACTTAAATCTTGGATTAAATTAAAACTATTGCTAAAATTGCTTAATTTCAAACACCAACTGTGTGACTTGTTGTGCAGATGGCAGTCAACTCGACACATCACGCTCCCATGCGGTGCGGCACATGGCAACGTGTGAATAGGAGGGGAGACAGAGACAGATAACATCCCGAACCATGCACCAACGTTGAAAACCCAATATATAGGACCTCGTCGATGTCCATATCATGGTGGTCTCTGGGAAGCCCGCAAGGCGGCAAACACTAGCCCACGATCAAGTTTGTTATTTGTCGTGGACCAAAGGCCTTTCCCACGTGGCACATGGAGTACAAATCCTGTTGGCCCAGCGAACAATTTGAAAGACGACAGATTGAGCTGGTGGCCCATTTACACTTAAAGACTATGATTACTAACCTAGCTCTTTTTAAAAAATCCTTTCTAAAACAATGTTTTACAAAATAAGCACCTCCCTAACTTATTCCAGAAATGAACCCTACCTACGACACCACCAACAGTGGCTTTGCCACGACGGGTTCATTTGCCATGCCACAGACAACTGTGTGGCAGCCTGGCAAGCAATGTTCCTTTTGTGGAAATAAGTTTGGTGTTACCTGTGAGGTTGTCATGTGGCAAATTTTACTGGCAACACCACCAAATATAGCGTGTAGGCTGGTTCATTTTTTTTGAAACAAGTTAGAACAAAATTACAAAAACCCACCTAGAACTATGTCAAAATTTGATCTCCCTACAACTATTTTTGTGGTACTTTAATCTACACTAACACGTAGTTGTTTAAAACTTCCTTGCCGTCTGTTTTTATGCGATTTATGATGACGTGGTCAACCTAGCTCTTGGGTATGGCGAGGTGGTCTTCCAGTGTGACTAAGTGGTTGGAAGTAGATGCTTTAATGTGATGAATTTGCTTGACCCTACTGAATGAAATTGGTCTTCTCCAACTTGACTAGTATGATGCAAAGAAGTAAGGAAGCAGCAGAGAGGCGATAAGGAGTCAACCAAGGGTTCGACAATGGCGACTTAGGGAGGAGCAACATGGGCATGCCTTGGCCATCTCATGCTGCCGCATGTTGCTTTGGATTCATCGCAGAGTATGTCGAGGAGGAAAACGGTTTGCCTCTCCTTGTAGGGTGTGAAAAAACTACTAGTAATTATTGGACTCATTAGTAATCACCCTTCACATGGCAACGAAGAGTTGCAAGCATGAGCTAACCCAATGTAATTCAAGGGTATTCAGCTAAATACCTATTTTTTTGTGTAACACCCAATATTTAATAGGTATATTATACATATATAGTGATAATTAGATAAAATATTTCATATATATATACCCCTAATTGATTTCAATCCACTCCTACACCTCTCCTCTCACAGTTGATTTCAACTCACTTCCACACCCCTTCTCCAATTCACCTAAAATAGCGCGGCCTAATAACCCGTCTACCTCCTCATCAGACTGGCTCATTGACCTATCTGTAGACCTCTCAAATCCTAACCTATCCCCTCCCTCCCCCTCTCTTTGTATCCCTGTCAAGCTCCACTAATCCAGACCAAAATTGCCAAACCCAGTGGCACTGGCGCACGACATCGAGGGGTAATTGACCACCAAGAGACTTGTTGAGAGGCTGAGAGTAACTTTGGCCTGTAGCTTGGCCTCGGTGGCAAGGAGCATAGCCACGACAAGCGGTGATACGTCTACAAGGAGCAAATGGGCGACAGCTACCACCTAAGAGCCAGGAGGGAGCATGCGGGGCCGACGGCTAGGTCAATGAGGCAGTAGGCACTAGGCAACGACTACACGTTGCCGTGCACTAGTGCACGCAGGCTATACACATCAAACTGCATCAACATAGTTTCATCTTAAATTATTTTGTAATTTCTCTAAATTATTTTTAATGTTTTGAAATTATTTACAGATGTCGTATGTAGCATGAAATATTTTGTACATTTTTTTTATTATTGTGGACTTTATATTTTATTTGTCAACTCTGAATACCCATTATAGAAATCCTAATTCCGCCACTGGTTGCAAGAAAACAGGGGGGAAAAAGCACAGCAACTTAATTAGTTAGATCAAGCAATACATGCATGATAGTATAATTATTCCACCGTCTTCATTGTAACAATACACCTCATGATTCGTTCTACAGCTTGGGCAAGACCTCAAAGAATACATATACAGTTACACGATTAATGAAATTAATCCTGGGAGGAACTCGACCGCCTCCAAACTCAACGGAAGAGGCACATGACGAAGGCCGCCGCGAGTACGAGGAAATGATCGATGCCATGGTCGACGGCCATTCCTGCAAAACACAAGCCAAGTGCGTGCGACGTGCGTAAATACTTGTTCAACTGCGGCACGGCGATCATACGCAGATCGAGTGGTCAACTCCTCGCACTTGCGTGCGTAAGGCATGTACTAACCGTCCATGGAGAGCTTGCCGGCGATCGACGCGGGCGCGGCGGCGCCCTGGCACAGAAGCGGGTGCAGCAGCGCGGCGGCCAGGAAGTAGGCGAGGACGAGAGCTTGTGGCCTCATTGTGCTATCGCCGCCGCTTGTGTGCTCTCTTGTCGTAGGCTACAAACGGCTGAAATAACGAACGACGTGACCAGAGATGTGCTTCGATGCAATGTAGACGATGGTATGCTCGCGTCGGTCGGGTTTATAAAGAGAGGGAGGAAGTGTGCGGTGCCACTGTCATATGTCACATCTGCGTTGGGTTCGTAGCCTTTCGCTGATCTGAATTGGGTCGCCAGCCTCTTCTGACTAGCTTGTTCGGTTTGTCTGTCATTTTTCTACCACGTGTAGCGGTATTGGCCGCTGGATTTGCGTTGACGGACGGATGGACGGCGGCGATGTTCGTGAGACGGCGGGATGGAGCGCCGACTTCGTCCATCAGGGTCGGCCACCACCCGGACTTGAATGTTGAATCCCTGTCCGTGGACGGGAATTCTTCAAAGAATGCGTGCTGCCCCGGCCGGCCGGCCGGAAAGCAGGTCAACTGCAACCGCGCGCCACACGTTGGTGCGATGTGTTTGCCGTCAGTTATGCCGTCCAAAATAATGGCAACGAAAGACCAGACCGGCACATTGGACTACTATGGGCTGCGTTCTGCTTCGAGCATCTCTGAACCTTAATTTGTCGGCGGAAGTATGATATATCAAATTTCGATTCCTCGATTCCGAGTTTGTTCAATTTCGGTCTCCAAAGAAGTAATCGTGTCGGTTTTTCGTCCTTATCACGACCTTTGACCTAATATATCTTCTGTTATTAGCCCTCCTAGTTTTGCACTTTCACATGATTTATTGTACCCTACTCTTTCTTGAGGAAAAAATGTACAGTACTACCAGTAGAGTAGTAGTAGTAGTAGAATTCTCTCAAGAAAAAAACCCGCTAGTAGTAGAATTCTACCCTACAAGTGGTTCACGCGGGCACGTCAAATTAGACCATGTTTGGTTTTGTGAACCATGGGGAAAGGGGATGGGATGGTTCTAGATATACCCTCATCTGTGTGTTTGGTTGAGTGAATAGAACCAAATCATCTCGGATGAGATGGTATAAATCTGAAGAATATTCCTGCGAGATGCTGAACAACGCCGTTCAATAAAATCGGGCAAACAACGCGGTACAATGTGCGCTTATCCACTCCACACGGGGTGCCCTCACCCCTTGACCACTCGTCTTGCATCGCCGCCGACTCACCTTGCATCGCCTCCCTTCTTGCCACCGCTACTAGCCCTGCGTCGCCTCCCTGCTGGTCGTTGCCTTGCCTATTGACCACTCCCCAGGTGCCTCCTTTCCTGCTTGCTTTCTTCCTTTCTCTGCCTTCGTCCTATATTTTGTGCCGGATCTGACCCCGTCGCTCCTTCATCTTCCCATCCTGATGCAGGCTATGGCACAGAGGAGCACCGATGCTAGCAGCGACCCAACAAAGGCGATGACCAAATCCAAGTTGTTGCCATCCCATCTCGACGCCAGTGGTGACTGGATCCTAGCTGCCGCCTCCCCACCTTCCCATCCCAACGCCAGTGTTGACTGGTTCTATTGCCGCCTTACCTTCTTCTTCCTTCCCTCCCTCACATAGGGGTGAATTTTTGATGGGAACCGAAGGTACAGATCCTTGTATTGTTCCAAGTTCTCAAGTTCTGATTTGTTGGTTCATGTTTCGTTCATCGTGCTGTAGTCTTTCTTGATTTCTTGATTTTGCCTCTTCAATTTATGTGTAAGAATATGTGTACACAATAATTACATGAATATTCACAATAGCTAGTTAAGATGTACATGAACATAATGAATATTCACAAATTGATAGACCTTTGCAGTACATCATCTTGTTGTTACCATAAAAGGGCCAAACAAGAAGATCAAACAAGTACATTCTTATTTATGGAGAACTGTAGTAACAGGACAGATTTCCTTTTGATGTGATTTTGCTAGCAATAAGTGGGCACTAATGATTCTTACTTTGTTCTACGTAATTGTAGCACTAATGATTTGTAAATGGACAAGAGGATGCTGAAATGGAGAAAGATGTTGATTATTGGTGTTGCTGTATATGTGACTGCTTGCATGATGTTTATGTTTGTATGGTCCAGAGTTAGAAATAGGAGGGACCGTATTGCCCAATCGAGAAAAGAAATAGAACTAAAATTGATCATCTTAATAATAAAATTTGGAAGAATGAAACAACATGTACCAACATGATAAGGCTTAAGAGAGCTCCTTTCTTTTGGTTGTGTGAAGTCTTGAGAGAACGCAGTTTGCTTCATGACATTATACTTGTATGTGTATACTTGTATGTGTTGACGAGTAAGTTACCACGTTCTTGAACACAGTGGACATAACCTAAGGAATAAACTAGTTGGTATCAACTTCACTAGGTCTGGTCAAACAGTCAGTGGATACGTATCTAGCCGATTGTATGCCTGTATTGTCCAAACATGCTTTAAGAGTTTCCGTCCAGATTCTCAATATCTCTCAGTTCTAATGTGTATCCATTGATGATTTTGGTTAACTAGTGATGCTTTCATAATGGGCCGGAAAGGAAAGGAAAGCTGTATTCTGAATTTTTGGCATAAGATTGTCATTTCCTAAAATTGATTTGGTAAAAAAACAAATGACAATGTTCATTGTATATCTCTTCACGCATTCAAGGGTACAATAACGATAAAGTTCTTGATTGCTTGCATAGGAACGTGGTATGTAGCATGTACACTTGTACTGGTTTCACTTTGTCTGTCCGAAATTCATAAGCTTCTCTGTATTGTGCTGTTCAAATACGCCACTGATCAATTCTGTTCTGTTCTTCTGCAGTCACTTCATTTTTACATGTTTTAAATGTAACATTGTACTTTCCAGTTCATGACTTCTTTAAAAAATTTAAGCATGAGAACTTCATTTGGGGTTTCGTTAGAATCATAATGGTAAAAGATGATTGTGCTTCCATGTAAGAATATAAGTATTACGATCATTAGTAAGGGAAACAAAAATGCCAAAACCAATACATCGCCTAGAATGTATATGTGCGTGAAACAAAAGCGCCAAAATCAATCTATCGCCTAGAATGTGTGTGCGCACGCGCGCATAGCAGCGGCATAGTCCATACAGATGGTAATCTCACCGCTTATGGACAAAAGGTTATCACAACCAATCTCATACACACTCATCCCTTCAATTAAGCATAAACTTGGATTATCCCATTCACTCCCATCCTATCAACAAAACAACAACTTACACCATCATATTTATCTAACCAAATAAGTAATTTGTACCATCTCATCCAGAATCATCCTACCAAATTAAATAAAATCATCCCATCCACTCTCGTGCTATTAACCAAATACATCCTTACCTATCTCCTCAAAGAAGAAAATAGTAATAAGGCCCCGTTTGGCAGAGCTCTAACTCTAGAAAATCTGTAGATTTCCTAGAACTGATCATCTGTAACTATAGGAAATCCTGGATCTAGAGTTGCAAGCATGTTAAGTGCATTTACATGACTCATTTTATTTATATTATATATATATATTAAATAAAAATATTTAAATCACTTTAATTTAGTCAACAAACTACAGATTCAGCATAAATTTCGGAGCTAGAACTGTGCCGAACAAGGTCTAATGCGACACAACCCGTTGGCCATGGAATACTGTTACCTGCAGAGCGGAAAACCCGCCCAGATCAGTAAGTACTTACGGCCTTACGGGCCCCGACAATAAACTCTTCGTACTAAAGCCCATGAAGCCGTTCTCCGGTCCTGGTCGACACGCGGCGGGCCAACTCGCAGGCATACTCCCACATTTCGGAGGAAAATGCAGCTCGAGAAAGCTGCGTCTTAAACGTAATGGAGCAGGTGGCGCAGGGACGGACGCACGTATCAGTACCAGACGGTGGTCACTCACCGATCGAAGGCGAAGCAGCCCACTTGGCCTCGCCATGATGGCATTCAAGGTGCAACGGGAAGCCGCACGGTTACATTGCCACACGCTTTGACGCCAATAATTGCCCGTTCTCCTTCCCTGTCGGACTCACGTGCGGGAGCCCCACGGTCCCGCCCCGGCCAAGTAGGGCTGTCACTGGATTGGGTATGATAATCTGAATCCATATCTAATTTTTATTTATACCTATTTAAAATAATATCAACTATATCTAAATAAAAAAGAATATACCAAATAGGTTTGGATAATCCAGTGGGTAAAGAAGAAGAAAAGAGAGGGGGTTAAATCAAAGAAACTTATGAAAACGTTTTCATAAAACATCAATATTTGGAATTTTAATCTCGCGCTCACATCACAAAAATTTCTCGAAATCAATTGAAATTTATCGGAGATGATTCTGCGTGTAGGAGAGCTACTTTATGTAAATTGACAGGGCTGGACGTACACATGTGCCTCATATACTTTTATAGGAAGCTTTCGTAAAACTTCGGTATTTGAAATTTTAATCTTACGTTCACACAACAAAAGTTTTACAAAATCGATTGAAATTTGTTAGAAATGATTTTGTGTGTATAGGAGCTACTCTGTGCAAAATAATGGGCACAGATGCACAGGTAACTCGTATATGCTTTTACAGGAAGTTATAACTGAGTATGGGTAGTCCAAGCATATGAATAGTTCAAGTGCATTCTTAACATTAGGTTTGAATGAGTATAGGTAAAAATGGGTAAATGTGTGTTATCCTATTCATACCCAAATCTAAATAGGTATTTTATTTCTTATCCATACCCTACTCAATAATGTGGGTATGGGTTTAGACAAGGTAATGGATACCTAGTGACAGCCCTATGGTCAAGCCTTATAATTTTTTCCTCTGATTACGAGCTAGATAGACACGCACGCATAGTCTAAAAATAGGAAGATAAGAAATAAATCTGATTTCATAAAAGTTTCATTGAGGTGCACTTATGTATACGTAGAGTGGCCCATAACCCTATATTTGCACACACAAGTACAAAAAGGTGTTCGTATTGATTTTGACTTCTGACTTCTGTTTGAAGAAGCCATAAATCAATATGAATACCTGACTTCTTGAAAGAGACTTCTCCACCCCTCTCATTCCTGTCTTGTTTCGAAGATAAGGTAGGAGGTTATGAGTGTATCACATACCATATTCCTCTTGTTTTCGTCTCAGCACATATCTCTCTTTTTGCCTATCCTCTACTTTTAAATTACTTCTTTTAGTTATTACTATTTATTTTCAGTTAAAAACCATTAGCTGCAGCTATTACGAAAGCCCTAAAAGTGCACGCACTAGAGGTCTGTCGGATCCCGGAGTAACGACTCCGAAACCCTCTGTGTAAATCGCACTAGTCCAGGAACAGCTAGTGCACACAGCCAAACAAAGATACATATCGAACACAAATGACCAAATATATTAAGCAAATGGGTACGGCCTTATGGCCAAGTCTTACATTGATAAATCAAATGAAAGGGAAATAACAGCGGAAAATAAAAAGACAACTGGCGAAGCCCAACTGCCTCCCCACAGGCAGACGACTGCAAGACACGTCCTACTCGTCCTGGTCCTCACCGTAGTCGTAGACATCCTCCTCTGTTAAGATGCAGCAAGGTGAGTACAAACTTCTACTCCGCAAATCACCCGGGAAAATGCAACATAATGATAAAGGCTTCAATGGAGGGCTTATAGGGTTAGTTTGCGAAAACAACATTATGAAATACAATAGATAGTTTGAAATTGCTGAATTTAATACAGTAAGTAAAAATAATATGCTTGAATAAAATTCATACCATTAGTGCAGGCTCCGACCATACACCAACCTAACCACGGGAATCCCTCCCGGACCAATTTCCCAAAAACAATCCATGTGAATTCCATCCGTCCACACATTAACCATACGCTCATGGACTCCATCCATCCTAAGGTTTTTGAAAACATTTTTGTAAAACCAAGTCTAATCTATGAAAAACTTTTGCTTAGCATGCCCGTGACCGTGGGCACGGCTATCCAGGATAGATTAAACACTCTGCAGAGGTTGTACAGCTTTACCCACAAGATATGATGTCCTCATAATGTCGGCCAATACACGCTTCCTTAGGCGTGCGACTGAGTAATCATAACAAGGCCTTTACAATGCGAAGCCGTCAACTCGGCCAAGCCAACTCTAAGGTTTCACCCAAGAAGGAATCCACTGCACGAGACCCCTCTTGAGCCTAGGTGAGACTTCTCATGGCTACAACCACGCTCACCCAAGTGGGACTTCGCATGGCACCAACCACACCCACTTTCAACCTACGACTTGACTCGAGTTTGAACTCCGCAAATTATTTGGCTGTGGTGTCCCATACCACCATGTGGTAGTACGTTAAGGCTTTAGCAACAAAGAGCTCAAAGACCGGTCCTTAATTGACTTAGGCTCAACCACATACCCCCGTGCACGACAGTCAACCACTGCGGCTCCAACCAACAGGGCATGCCTGCACCCACTACTCTAACCATTAACCTAAGTCTAAACCAGATTTTATATTTTGTTTTGAAATAGTTTTGCAAACCTCCTTGACTCTCCGAAGTCAAGAATACTATCCAAAAGCTTGACATTTTATGTGAAAAGGTGTCCCCAACCTAAGTTTCATCTATGCAAGGCTAAGCATAAACTATAAAGTTTTCTCTAGCCATTCTATTGAACTAACCAGAGTTTTAATCTAGGGTTACAAAGTATCGAGGATTTCAAAATCAATGAGGAATTAACAAGTAGGCAATAACTAAATTTAAAACTGAATTGAAATACATTGAATAGAAATTTGCATGCAATATAATTTAAATCAACATAATTTTATTTGCAATTTTGGGATCAACATGATCAAGGAGGGTGACTTGCCTTGCTCTTCGAATTGGTGAGATCCGTCGTCGAGGAAATCGTCTGAATCGTCGTAATCTACACGTGAAAATAACCCTCCAAGTTCAAAATAAATTCAAATCAAATTCAAATAAACTCAAAAATTCAAATTGAGTCTAGGAATGGGTAGAGGGGAATTTTTGATGAATTTAGAAATTTGTTTGGGTTAAATCGGAGTTAGAACGAAGGAGAACGGGCTCCGGGAAGTTTAAATTCAGGGAAAAAGAATAAAAGGAATTTTTGGAATTATTTTTGTATAGGAAATTGAGGATTATGACGTCAGCACCAAAAATCATTTTCGGCCGAATTAATTTTCTACGGGAAAACCTGAGTTTTTGCATCAGCATGACGTCATCTGGAGTTGGGCCGACTGACATGTGGGCCTTGGTCCATGGACCGGGTCCACGGAAGGGATGGTGGCCGACGTGGCATGGGGGGTGCGGGTGGCGCTGACGGGGCGGCCTGGTGCGCGGGTGGCGCCGACGTGGACGCCACGCGGGCCTGGGCTGGCTGATGTGGCTCGGCCACGGCGGAGTGCACGTGTGCCTAGGGTCGCCGGCGCAGCGCGCCACGGCGGAGGACGGCGAGGGCGGAACGGGAGGGGCGACGGGAGCGAGCCTATACCTCCGTGTGGCTCAGCGGTGGACTGAGGTGACCGCGACGGAAGTGGAGGCGCGGTGATCGGTTTCGGCGGCGGGGCTCTCGGCGGTGCTCGGACACGGAAAGGGCGAGGAGGCTCGGCGTGAGGTGGCGGAGCTCGGGCGGCCTCGGTGAAGCTCAGCGCTCTCTTCGCCGGAGATTCTCGCCGGAGAGAAGGGCGCGCGGAGCGAAGACGCACGGGGAGCTCGGGCGCCGGAAGATGCAAATGGGAGGTGGAGCGAGGTGGAGTGGGAAGGGTGGTGCTCGGGGTGGCTTTTATAGGGCCGACGGGGTGGAGGCGTGGCGGGATTCTTCGCCGGAGAAAGCGGGGAGGTGGGCGGCGGTTGCAACGGAAGTGGCCGAGTGCGCGTGGGAGACGTGGCGTCGTGCGCGGAAAATGGGGAAGACGGGCGGCTTGCGCGCGCACGAAGGAGAGGCGTGCGGAGGAGATAAGGGAGGGGGCGGTTAGGGCGGAGCCGCCAACGCCATGGCGCGCGCCGCGTGAAGGGATGGGGTCGGGGATGACAAGCGGGCGCAGAGAGAGAGGGGGAGCGGGTGAGATCGCGGGCGGGAGATCGGACGGCGGCGGATGGGTGCGGGATTTAAGTGAGCAGAGATGGCTGAGATCGCACGGCGAAATGAATGGACGGCCGGGATGGAGGCGGGGTTAAGTGGGCGGGGTGGCCGAGATGGGGCGGGCGCGTGGCGCTTATCTGGGCCGCATGCGTGGCGCGCGGGGAAGGAAGGGAGGCGGGATGGAGGTGGTGATGTGGGCGGCATCTGGCCGTCCACGTGTCGGCCGGAGGGGAGGGCTGGTTTTTAATTTCCTTTTTGATTTTCTAAAAACCCGAATAAAGACTTTTAAGCTTAGGAAATAGCAGAAAAATCCAAATAAATCCCAGAAAAATCCTATAAATCTAGAAAAATGCAAGGAACCCAAATAAGAGCATTTAAACTTATTTTGTTCACAAATTCTCCCAAACTCACTAACTTTTAAAACAAGGCAAAAACAAAAAGGGACTTAAAAAAATTTCCAGAAAAAGGAATTAAAATAAAGGAAAATTTGGGATGTCACAAGGTCTCACTAAGACGGACGAGCTGAATCGGAAAGCATCTAGTAGCAAGGCGAAATACTAATTTCCTTTGTTCCCGTGAAATCCAGGTTTGCAAACACTTCCATTTTCTCAGCAATATGAGCCACTAGGAGGGGAAGCGCGCAGCGCCGGTCCTAGGGTTTTGAGGGCCCTAAGGCGAACTTGTCGTGACGGGCCCATTAGACCATGTATAGAATTTTATAATATATAGGTGCTAATTTTACTTGCAAAGCGAAAACGAATCCAATAATATATTTTTAATTTAGCATGTCTGATAATTATCAACGAACAATATAAACTAAAATAACAATATATTTGTACTTCTAGAACTAATATGATTACCTTAAGGAAGAATAGAACTCCATCATATCCATTGCTTCTCATAAAATGATACTTCTTCGGGCATTTCTTGATGCAAAATCATCAAGGACGGTATTGAGATCGAAGCTGAAAAAAACTTATGTATAGCACCTTTTTGTGATTGAATAAATTGATCTTCTAGTTTTCTTCGTTTTCTTTTCTCAGCCCCGACAAATGTTTCTTAGGTAACATTCTAAAATTCTAACACCTAAATTAGAATAAAAACACGACTATATGAGTACAGAGTACTAGAAGTCCAAATATTGTACAAAAATTAATTTGGATTAAAAAGAATAAGGAAAAAACCTAGGGCCTGGCTCAATCTCGATTGAACCACCGAGCAATTGATGAACTGATCGGCTGATCGCAAATCGCAAGAACCAAGATGCCTGGTTGATCGGAGTGCCGAGCGCGAGCCGAGATGTCGTCGTCATCGGTCGTCGAGCCCTGGTCGCCGCCGCCGTGACCGCGGACCGCGACTCCGCGCGACTCTCCCTCTCCGTCTCGCGATCGCGGACTTGCGGTGTAGGTCGCGGTCTCTGCTCACGTGGGAAAAGAAACGAGCTCGGGACTCGATCAGGAATTCAGGAGTCGGAGTCCGACGTTTGGCCTTGGGCCAGGCCGGCCAGTTTTCTTCTTCTTTAGTTCTCATTATTTTGCTAATGGACTATAGGGCATGGGGTTTGTATACATGGGTTTAGGCCCCTCCCTCACCTGGGCCCTAGGCGGTCGCACCCGGTGCACCTCCCTAGGGCCGGCACTGGAAGCGCGCTACGCTGCGGCACCTTGGATCAGATTGATGTTACGAATAGCATCAGTCTCGGTATTGTTCGGTGTGCATCATGGTGTTTGTGTTGTTCGGTAAAGGGAATCATTGGCAGGTGAGGTCCATATGTAGTTGGGAACAAGGTCATAAGAATATGCTCGCATATAGATATATTTTTTGTAAAAAAAAGAACATTGGCTAAGATCTAAACCTTTTATTTTTCCAAGAGTTTTGTGCTCCAAACGGGGCTATAGTTTGGGACGAACAAATGTAAAATTGGTACTGTTAGGGAAAATGCACAAATTGTAAAATAGAAGTGTTCAGACTTGCGAATTCATGAGCACAAAATTGAGTACCATGTATTCTCATTAAATTGATAAACAGGGTAATATGGAAAGTAGAGAGCAAGCCTGGGCCTTCTTTCCAAAGCATTATGAGGGATTTTGGGCACACAAAATCGAGGCATAAAGAGAGAAGCTGATGAAACATAAGAAAAAAAGATATAATGTAAGCTGTAGACCAGGTAACATACACTACACTACAGAAGAAAATCTAATAAAAATATGAAAGCAAAAGATGCTACCTAGTTAAAATTTCTTGAAGGCATACGGGCTCAATCATCTGTCCTTAGATGAGGCTATAAATGGACGGTTAGTAACAGATCTATCTATATTGTAACTAAACGGCAGGCAATTGTTATTTTACCCTCGACTCAAGAATGGGGGATCCTTAGATGAAGTGACAAATGCGCGATCTAGATCTTCTTACAGCGACTTAAGAATTGACTTACAGAACCAAGTAAAGCACAAAGCAATATATATGCAATAGCTCAGGTCACACGAAGCAAAATTCATTGTTTACCGAACAAAAGCAAAGGGCATGGTATTTCTGTGTCAAATGAGTTTTTTTTGTAACAAAACTGTGACATAGGATTGATTTATTTGCCTGATATAAATAACCTATAAGTCAATATCTGAAGTAGTAAACAAAGGTAGAATCGAACACCTAACTTTGGCATCACCGTGGTGACCAAAATGAAATGAGGCAATGATTGCGCACGATTGTCTAACCAAGTGCAAAAAACCCAAAAGGTCTCCAAATGTAAAAGCACGAGTAGAATACCACCTTTAGTGTATCAAACAGATATTTGGGTAATTTTCTAACAGTTTTGCTATTGCACAAGCGACTGAAATTTTTTTATCTTTCATTCATACGAAGTTTCACTCTTAATCAACTGAAATTACAGCCCCCCCCTCCAAAAAAACAGCTGCAACTTTAGGTGATTCAAAGTGCAACTTCAGATGACCTGAAATTGCACTCTCAATCAACTGAAATGGCAGCCCCCCTAAAAAACAGTTGCAATTTCAGTTGATTGAGAGTGCAACTTCAGGTGACTGAAAGATAAAAAAATTTAAGTCGCCTGTGCAATAGCCACTCCCATTTTCTAATGAGACACAGCGTAGGCAATTGATTGAGATGAGTGATGCAATCTATCAAACATAACACAAGTATGCAGTCGTAAAGCTCAAAACCAAAGAGAGGGTATCTATCGATCTGACATACTTTAGTAAGTCATAAATTAGCTGGACACAAATCATAAATGAGACCAGGCAGTGTCCTATATGGAGAGGAAAAGAGGTAATACCTGAAGAGTGTTAGAAAATCTGTATGCATGTCGTTTGTATGGTAACCACTCATGCCATGCCGTGGTGACCGCGTCACTTCTGTTAGGCCATGTCCAATGCGACGCCTGCATCAGGCGCTTAGACAAAAAAACTGTCTTGATTGTCAGGTAGACTGCGTTGCATGCAGTAGACGTCCGAGGCGCAGCCAAACTTGGAGGCCAGCACTCCGAGCGGTTCGCTCTCATGGAATTGATCTCTAGCAGAATCAGTGCTTGGGCTAGCCACTAGTACAACATTGGAGACTATGGCTCTTACGTTAGCTGCTTTGTAATATAACCTAGTTTCTCTCTCTTTAAGCATTTATCTAAGCGTCCAAGCATTGGACATGGCCTTAGGCTGTTAGCGTACATGTAGTCACGATCCTACTTCTCTGGAACACGATTTGTTGTAATTACATCATGTACTCTGTTGCTACATATAGAACATGATCCCAGAGAGGATCGGTATGTTGAGTGAAATCTCCTTCCACATAAACTCATTTTAGAGAGGGGAGCAAGTGGTGTAGAGGAAAGATGGATGAAGGGCGGAGAAAGGCACTGGGCAGAGGCGGGAGACAACGGCGGGGGCGGATTGGGGAGAGGGTGGCAACGTTGTAGAGAGGAGGGGGTGGGGAGGGGATGGAGGAGACAGGAAGGACTACAGGAGGTGTATAGGGGGGAGGTGGGCAGCGCATCGAGGGTCTCGCCACTGCGGCTGTCGTCGGTGGGGAGGAACGGAAGAAGGGATGGGCGAGGGAATGGGGAGGGTGAGGAGAGGAAGCATGGAGGGGGAGGGAGGGCGTAAGCGTATTGCGAGTGTTGCCTACGATGGAGAGGAACGGAACGAGAGGGCAGGGGGAATGGATTAGAAGGGAGGGGAAGAGGCAACGATGGTGTGCAGGGTGGAAGGACGACGCCGATGGCGGAGAGGAACGGAGCGAGGGGGCGGAGAGGGAGCGGATCGAGAGGGAGGGGGAAAAGGTAACGACGATGTGCAGGATGGAGGACTGCTCGCTCTTTGCTAGGATTAGAGGTGGGGTGTGAACAAATCTTAGTCGTCGATCACCAATTGCACAGCCGAACATAAGTTCCATCAGGACCATTTGATCATGATCCAACCGTCGAGGAGAGCGAAGGATCTTAGCGCAATTACTAAAGCTCCAAGAGGCTCTCGGCAAAAACGCTGACATGGCACCGGTCTTGCGCGCGGAATTCTTTCGCCTCTAAGGGCATCTGTAGTGTATGAAAATAAAGAGTCTTAAGCCACCTTAAGGTCAACCTTATACATTACAGGGGTGACCTTAAGCAGGCTATAAGTAAAAAAGACTTAAGGCTAGTCCTCAAGCTAAAGACCTGGCCATAAGCATTAAAATACAATTTTTCTTTATCTACCAAGTGGGACCGTTTTAAGGTCCTTTGGGTTATATACACTATAGAGTTAGCCTTAAAATTTAAATGAGATCCACCTTAAGATCCTTTGGATTATATACACTACAGATGTCCTAAGAGGTGTATGATATCTTGGTGCTCTTCCATGCAGAAGATGCACGTCGTGTCATGGTGGGTAGTGCTGGTGGCAATCTATTCATCGAAGAAACCGGTTCGCTTAGAGTCCATGCGGTCAAAGAAACAACAAATGGCGTGGCTGCTCACTACGCACGCACGCGCGCACGCAACAACCTCGTGTAATCTAACGGCAGATTGCCTGTACCCACCACGCCACCCAATGGCTGTGCTCGGCCGCGCGGGCGGACGAGATCTACTGGAATCCGACTCCAACGGCCGTCTATGCTTCTCGCCGGTGGTCCAGGGAAGGCGCATGCACGTGCTAACTGTCATGATGCGGGCCGGGAGCCCCAACATTTTCCAGTGACTTGTCCAATCAGGCGACGACGGCCACGCGCGTTCCACTGAATGGTGGGACCCAGTACCATGGGGCGCTACGTCGGTGATGTGTGGATCGGTTGGGCTGGATCTGCTGTGGCATGAACGGTGGGGCCGCCGGTCACGCCTTCATAGCTCAAGCATGAGAAGCGGAGACGCACGGGTGTGGTCATCGTCGCACCGCTTCGAATAAAGCGTTGCTTTTTCTGTTTTTGTTTGAAGGAATCTTTCGGACCTTGCGTTTCATGGATTGTTTCAGCTTCTGCTTTTGTCATTTAATTTACTATTTATTTATTTATTCTTTGTAGTTTTTTTATCTTTTTTTGTATTCCTTCGTATTATCTGTGATGGGCTAATTTTTATTTTAAATATTTTTAAATTTAATTATACTAAATAAGTCACCAGCATTTATAGTAAAAAATAAACCATCTATAATAAAAAAAAATTATAAACCATAATCAAATTGAGAACCAAAGTGTTGAATCTTAAGCACGGCCGTGCTGCTCACAACGCAGCAGCTGGACATGTAGCTTCCATGCATTTCCTATTATCTATCCTCTTCATCTTCCGATGGTGTGGCTGGTTCGAGTAGAGTTGCTAAGTGATAACTAGTCATGGATAATGGGGTCCAATCTTTGGAAACCACCGAGCAAGTGAGTGGCAGATCGTCATGCCACCATGGGCGGCGGTCAGACTAGCTTCACGTGGCGGCAACCAGAGTAGCTCGATGCAACTTCGATGGAGGTGAATGAAGCTCCGAGCGGCCGCCTGAGCTTAGGCTGCCTGGAGGAGTCAGGCTAGGCTAGCACCGGCATCTTGAGGTTACCAACCAAACGCAACTCGGGGGTGATTGGTTGGGTTTCAGCTTTTAGATTCCAGTTTATTTTTCACTATTCATAAATTTTATCTTTTTCTGAACTTTTGACTTTTTGTTGAGCTTTTTTGCCGGTTCTTTTTTCCCGTATTTGTTTGTATTATATGTAATGGGCTAACATATTTTTATATTTTTTAATTTTTTAAATTTAATTATGCTAAATAAGTCTCTGTCAGCTACAATATTTTTTTAGCCAGCTACAGTGTTTTTCAGCCATAAACCACCAAAAATAAGCCCAAATGATCACCACGTCTGTCACATTCCCGACAACGTCTTGGCTAGGCAGATAGGCACCAAGACGGCAACCAAACGAAGTTTTGGTACTTTTAGTATATTTTTAACTCGTATTTATAAAAATAGCAGTACATGCACAAAAATGATAGAAATGGCACATCTACTATCCAGTGACCGAGCGGCAACACGCTGTGGCTGACACTCGGGCCATCGGGTGGCAGAGGCCTGACGCTCAGCCACCGTGCGATGCACCCTTGCCGCCCCTCCACCGAACGGCAGGTAATTAAGCCGACTTACCTGCCTTAACTATATATATACTGCTTCTTGGATTTTTTAAATATAGCAGATGAGCTCAAAAAATTATAAAATTTTATATACAGTCTCCCGACACAACGTAATTGGTTGTGTAATTTTTATATAATTTTATCAAGTGTGAATATTGCTCGAGAATATATGGGATTGTGTAGTTTGTAGGAGTTGTTACATATATCAAATAGTCTCGAAAAATTACGAAATTTTATGTACAGCGTCCTGACACAGTCGATCTAATTGTCGATTTTTTGGAAAATTTATGTGCTATAAATTTACCATGTTATTTCATATTAATTTAATCGTAATTAGTGATATGCGATGCTCATTTAATTAGCGATTGAAATCGCCTACCGCATGGTCACCATGCGGCAGGCATCTTTTGCAATACGTGACCTCTCTCCTTTGCACATTTGTCGGCCTGTTGTTGCTACCCCCTTTCCCTCTACATCCTTCGCACATTTGTTACTCTGTCCGTGCCGTCCCCCTCACTCTCTCCCTCGTCCGCACATGTGTCGTTATGTCCATGCCATCCCCCCTCGCCCACTCCCTTATCTATATATTTGTCAGTCTTACCATGTCGTCCCCTCTTGACCATAGTGTTGTGTGTCAACAAGAAGTCCTTAATTTGTGGGGTGAGCGCCCTTGCTTCCATTTTTGCTCAATCATAAATACGAAGCTCTCGCAGTTGCTCATTGCTCATCTCAGTCGCTCATCACATAATCTCATTCTCACACTCGTTGCTCAGAATTAAGAGTACATAGCTCATTCTTTAGAGAAGCTAGTGCACATTTGTCGAGGACGCGACAGTGCTGATTACTTCTCCTGAAAGACAAATAATTTTTTGTCACATGCTTTTGATGTTATTCTTGTAGTCATAGTTAATTAGTGTTATTTAGTTAGCCATATTTAATGTAGTTCATATTATGAAGTAAATAGTTCGTAGTAATTTAGCCGTAGCTTTGTACTATTTTTGTGTACATACGGTTTCCATAATTTATTATTGTCTCGTACTATGTACGTACGGTACTCATAATTCGCTAATTAATGAATTGTTCCTATGTAGTTACACATATGTAATCACTAACTTGCATGCTGCTTGTCATCATTTTTTGTTGTAACACTTACTGTGGATCTGGTTGTTGTGGCTTCAGGCAGGGGCGGAACTGGAATGAAAATGGCTCAGGTTCACTATTTCACCATACATATAGGACATGCTCTTTTTGCCTTTTGGTTTCTGCTTTTAGTTTCTCCGTAAGTTGAAAGCCAAACGTCAAAATGAGGCGGCCTCTTGAAGCAAATTCTCTAAACAGTTTCCCAAGCACAAAACTGTATACGCCATCTACGTCGACGTCTCCGTCTCCGTCATCCACTACTGTGTCAAAAAAGTGCAGACAAAAGTTATTAGCCATAACCCAAAAGAACACCCCCATCATTACATATGTAACTTTGCATTCGATTTACAACAAAGTAGGTGGATATTCCAATTTTCAAAAACCCAAATTGAAAACCTAATTCCAAACCATATAATTTGACAAACAACCAACTAACAATCGTAACATTTAGATCATAACTTATAAATTCAATCTATGTACTTAAAGAAATCGAAAGAATCGAGAGAAATTTAGCAATGCCCTACGTCGATTTAGGAGTTAATCCAAACCACCAAGTGCTCATGAGATGATCAACATGTGATGACAGCTAGGAGATGTGGCGGCTAGTGGGATGCAACCTAGGCCTTCGTGCTCTGGCAACCGGCAGCTATGAGCCTACGACTAAGCAAGAGGGTGGATTTTGCTTTCGCGCGAGGCGGGACAGAGGGAGGGATGGAATTAGACGCGGGTTACTAGGGCAATGCAATGTGAGTGTGTGCTGCCTTTGTCTGCTATATTCCCTTTGTAGAGTGGCTTGGCTGGTTGAGTGCCTTCGGCCATGCTTGTGTCAGTTGGGTTGCACTTGCATATGATAGGCCGTGTGTCTTAGATCTTAATTAATGTCGTCTTGGGCCCAGCTACAAGAGCACCGAATGGAGCAGTAGGAGCTGGAAGGCCAAGAGCTTCAATCTTTGAGCTGACCAGGTATTCTTCGATTTAAGCTGGGGAGTTCACATCTAAATTTGTATAGGCTATATAATAGAGAAAATAAAATTGAATTCGATTATCCTGTGCACCCCTATGAGTCTCTTTTGTTCCGCTCGTGGATTCAGGTAGTCGCAGACATGGAACACTTGACAGTGTTATATGACATGCTCTTGTACGGGCAGGATCCGATGGGTTGGACCTATCAACATACCAATACAAGGTGTTCTGGGCCGAGGGGGCTCGATGTGATGAATATTCACGAGCTTCGAAGCTGCTAAATCACCACATCGCTACAATGGAGAAGCAATGGGAGGAGATCACCTGACTAGCAAATACTGCAGCAGCACAGGATGAACAAGCGGCCCATGCCAGGAGGCCACCTCCCATAAATGAAGCCCCCCGTACCTCCAACCCCAACCCATACCTGAATGTTCCCACCGAGCTTTCGCCGCAGGACCCACTCATGAGGGAGACACCCCCTCTCTGCTGGTATAGGGATGCATGTAAGTGTTTCAAGTTCAAGGATCGGTTGAGCTTGGGCATATGTTGTTGGGGTTGCGGTAACTATGCCTGGGACTATTCCGATCGGCGTTGGGACACAACCCATTATCGATAGCCAGTAAGGACAGGTTACATTATATTCTTCTACTAGTTGTCTTCTATGACACATACTAACAAGTTGTTCCCTCATTCCACAGTTTCTGGATCCGTTATGCGCGTACCGTCAATGGATAAACTAGGAGATCCACCCGCATGACCAGTGGTAGCTGGACTGTGAGAGAGTGGGATGCACAGATGGCACGTGAGAGGATGGGGGAGCGGCAGCGCACCGAAGATCGAAAGTGAGCATATCCGATGGGAGATGGAAACTCACCTAAATGCGTGTAGGCGTAGGGAGTGCGAGGTTCGCGAGGTGGAGCGTAAGAGGAAGCACGAACTAATGGCCAAGGCCAGCGTGGCTGGCGAGGACTACAACGCTGACCTTACGAGGAAGGGCAAATGGTCATGGTCAACATAGTAGTTCGGCCATCTTCGTCTATATGTGTACCATCCTTAGTTTTTTAGCCTGCATGCCATGTAACCCTTGTCGAATCAACTATCATTTTGTTATCGTTACGTCATTTATCCAAAGCCTTTTTGTACTGGAAAACCTCATATGAAATGCTTCTGATACCGCACTGACATGTGGCTCACCACTTAAAGGACCCACATGTCAGCCAAATACTTCACGTTTTCTAAATATCTTTGTCTGTAATGCAGCGGAGCAATGGTTCAACTTCGAATACCCACCTCCTCTTCCTCCGCTTCCTTTCCTTGTACGCCACTCCCAAATTTCTCCGACTCCTCCCCTCCCACCCATCACTGCCTCCCTGGTCCCCCCATTCATTTCGTTTCCCTGGTTCAAAACCTAGGTTCGAGGGGGATAGAGTTTGGATCGCGATGGCAGTGATGGATGAAATATTATAATTGTATAAAATTTTGAACAACATTTAGAGTGGTAAAATTGTTAAAAAAAATTATACAATATAGTACGTTGTGTCAAAAGGATGCACATAAAATTTCGCTATTTTTGAAGCTCGTTTGCTATATATAATAAATCCTAAAATTATCATAATTGTATAAAATTTTCAGCAACATTCAAAGAAGATAACATTTTCAAAAAATTGTATAATAAAGTACATTATGTCGGGAGGCTACATTAAAATTTTGTAATTTTTTGAACTCATTTATTATATTTAAAAATTCAAATAAATAGTACATATAAAATATTCAACTAATTAGTTGGTTTAATTGCCTACCTTCAGATGACAGGGTTGGCAGAGAGGGCGCGGTCGCACGGTGGCCGGGCGGCAGGCCTCTGTCGCCCGGTGGGCGAGCTTTGATGGCTCAAGTGATAGCTACAGCGCGCTGTCAACAGATCACCAGGTGATAGAAGTGATATTTTTTCCTTTCTCACACGTACACAACTATTTTTTTATAAATATAGATTAAAAATATATCAAAAGTTTCAAAAATTCCAACCAAACAGGCCCAAAAACCCTTGGCGAAGCAACGCGGCCCACGCGTCCGACTCCCTCGACGCCCGCCAGGATCCCCCCGTGCGCTCGGACCGCGACCCGCTTCCTCCCCCGGCCCCAGTAAATCCCCAGACTGCCCATGAGCCCGACGCCCGCGGAGCCGGCCAAAGCAGTCATTTCCACGCGCGGATTAACTAGGCCCCGTCGGCACGTGGCCACGCCTCGACCAGAGCACTGCCTGTCCCCGATCGGGGCAGCCCCGGCCGTCCGATCGGATCGGGATTAACCTCGCCGTAAGCAGTGGATAAGCACAGTGGTTATAATACTAATCCCTCCCAGCTTAGGCGCGCACTCCGATTCGCGGATGGGGGCACACGCCATGTGACCCCACCACCACCCTTGCTCGCTGCAGTTGTTGATTTGCTCCTTTCTTCTTCGCCTCTCTCCCGTTCCATGTTCCCATCTCACTTCCCACTCCTCCAACCATCTCTCCCCCTCTTCAGACCGCTCCTCTAATGGTCGTAAGGTGGGTGCTCGTACATGGATTCCTTGTTGCTGGCGATAGCGGCGGCACTGTTTGTCTCGGCCGCGGCGGCCGCTCCTGACGACGCCCAGCTGCTGGAGGAGTTCAAGGCGGCGGTGCCGAACCAGGCGGCGCTAGAGGAGTGGAGCGCGGGTGACGGCGCGTGCAGGTTCCCAGGCGCGGGGTGCAGGGGCGGGAAGCTCACGTCGCTGTCGCTCGCCGGCGTGCCGCTCAATGCCAACTTCCGCGCCGTCACGGCCACCCTGCTGCAGCTGAGCGGCGTCGAGGTGCTCAGCCTCCGCGGCGCCAACGTCAGCGGCTCGCTCGCGGAGGCCGGCGGCGCGAGGTGCGGGGGCAAGCTGCAGGCGCTGGACCTGTCCAGGAATGCTGCGCTGCGCGGCTCCGTGGCCGACGTGGCGGCGCTCGCTGGCGCGTGTGGCGGGCTAAAGGCGTTGAATCTTTCCGGTGATGCAGTTGGTTGGGAGAAGGCCGGTGGCGGAGGCGACCCGGGATTTCCGGCGCTGGACTCTCTTGACTTGTCCAACAACAACATCACCAGCAACGCCGACCTACGGTGGATGGTGGGTGCTGGCATCGGGGCAGTCCGGTGGTTGGACCTCGCCTGGAACAGGATCTCCGGCGCGCTTCCGGAGTTCACCATCTGCTCCGGGCTGCAGTACCTTGACCTCTCCGGCAACCGCATCGTCGGCGAGGGGGCCGGGGGGGCCCTCTCCAGTTGCCGCGGTCTGAGAGCGCTGAACCTCTCCGGCAACCACCTCGCCGGCGCGTTCCTGCCGGACGTCGCCGGCCTCACGTCGCTCACCGCCCTCAACTTGTCGAACAACAACTTCTCCGGCGAGCTCCCTGGCGACGCTTTCACCGGCCTGCAGCAGCTCACGGTGCTTTCCCTCTCCTTCAACCACTTCAACGGGTCCATCCCGGATTCGGTTGCTGCGCTGCCGGAGCTCGAGGTGCTCGACCTCAGTTCCAACACCTTCTCCGGCACCATCCCCTCGTCCCTCTGCCAGGACCTCAACTCCAGGCTCCGCATGTTGTACCTTCAGAACAACTACCTCGCCGGCAGTATCCCAGAGGCCATCTCCAACTGCAGCAACCTCGTCTCACTCGACCTCAGCCTCAACTACATCAATGGGTCCATCCCTGGATCCCTCGGCAAGCTTGGCCGCCTCCAGGACCTCATCCTGTGGCAGAACGCGTTGGAGGGCGAGATACCGGCGTCCCTGTCAAGCATTCACGGACTCGAGCATCTCATCCTTGACTACAACGGGCTCACCGGCAGCATCCCACCGGAATTGGCTAAGTGCACGCAGCTGAACTGGATATCCTTGGCAAGCAACCGGCTGTCCGGGCCGATCCCGTCGTGGCTCGGAAAGCTCAGCAACTTGGCAATCTTGAAGCTGAGCAATAATTCCTTCTCGGGACCAATACCGCCGGAGCTTGGCGACTGCAAGAGCTTGGTATGGCTGGACCTGAACAGCAACGAGCTCAATGGGTCGATACCGCCGGAGATGGCAAAACAGTCCGGGAAGATGACCGTTGGCCTCATCACTGGGCGGCCATACGTGTATCTTCGCAACGACGAGCTGAGCAGCGAGTGCCGTGGCAAGGGGAGCTTGCTGGAGTTCACCAGCATCCGATCCGACGACCTCAGTCGGATGCCAAGCAAGAAGCTATGCAACTTCACACGGATGTACATGGGGAGCACAGAGTATACCTTCAACAAGAATGGCTCGATGATATTTCTGGATTTGTCATTTAATCAGCTCGACTCAGAGATCCCGAAGGAGCTCGGGAGCATGTACTACCTCATGATCATGAATCTTGGGCACAACCAACTTTCCGGGGCTATCCCACTGGAGCTAGCTGGCGCCAAGAAGCTTGCAGTACTCGATCTGTCGCATAACCAGTTGGAAGGGCCAATACCCAACTCGTTCTCGACATTGTCCTTGTCGGAGATCAACCTATCAAATAATCAGCTGAACGGGTCAATTCCGGAGCTCGGTTCCCTTGCCACATTCCCAAAGAGCCAGTATGAGAATAACTCTGGTCTTTGTGGCTTCCCACTACCAGCATGCGAGCACAATGCTGCGCAAAGTGCTTCCGACAGCCACCAATCCCACCGGAGGCAGGCATCTCTTGCAGGCAGTGTCGCTATGGGACTCTTGTTCTCACTGTTCTTTATATTTGGATTGGTCATCATAGCCATCGAAAGCAAGAAGCGGCAGCAGAAGAATGTAGAGGCAAGTAGCTCCCGTGATATATACATTGATAGCCGGTCACATTCTGGAACTAAGATTTCCAATTGGAGACTCTCCGGTACAAATGCCCTCAGCATGAATCTCTCTGCATTTGAGAAGCAACTGCAGAAGCTCACCTTGGCTGATCTTGTTGAGGCCACGAATGGCTTCCACAATGATAGCCTGATTGGGTCTGGTGGGTTTGGGGATGTCTACAAGGCGCAGCTTGAGGATGGGAGGATAGTCGCGATCAAGAAGCTAATACATGTGAGTGGCCAGGGTGACCGGGAGTTCACAGCGGAAATGGAGACCATTGGCAAGATCAAACACCGCAACCTTGTTCCGCTCCTTGGCTACTGCAAGGTCGCTGACGAGCGGCTGTTGATGTATGATTACATGAAGTTTGGCAGCTTGGAGGACGTGTTGCACGACCGCAAAAAGATCAGGATAAAGCTTAATTGGGCAGCCAGGCGAAAGATCGCTGTTGGGGCAGCAAGGGGATTGATATTCCTCCACCACAACTGCATTCCACACATAATCCACCGAGACATGAAGTCGAGCAATGTGCTTATTGATGAGCACTTGGAAGCAAGGGTATCTGATTTTGGTATGGCGAGGCTGATGAGTGTTGTGGACACACACCTGAGCGTCTCCACTCTTGCCGGCACGCCAGGGTATGTGCCACCGGAGTACTACCAGAGCTTTCAATGCACCACCAAGGGTGACGTTTATAGCTATGGCGTTATATTGCTGGAGCTGCTCACCGGGAAACCGCCGACGGATTCAACAGACTTTGGTGAGGACAATAATCTTGTAGGATGGGTCAAGCAGCACATAAAATTGAAGGTCACCGATGTGTTTGATCCTGAGATGCTGAAGGACGATCCTAACCTGGAGCTTGAGCTTCTGGAGCATTTGAAAATCGCTTGTGCGTGCTTGGATGACAGGCCGTCAAGGCGGCCGACGATGCTGAAGGTCATGACGATGTTCAAGGAGATTCAGGCCGGGTCGACGGTCGACTCAAAGACCGCATTGGTGGCAATGGGCTCGATCGATGACGGAGGTTTTGGGGTCGTGGACATGATCCTCAAGGAAGGAAAGGAGGAGAAGGATTAGAAGAAAACCACGTACAACACGCATGAAACAACTCGTGGTGAGTGGCAGCAACACGACCAGTCGGCGGCGAAATGCAGCATTCGCTTCTGATGGTACAAGATAAAATTTTTTTCCCTTTCAGCTTTGTCAGTTGAAGTTGTTATGTACCTATAGGACTAGCTCACTTTTCTTCTCTTTATTCCCAGGTTTCTTCATCTCTGTGTTTCTTTTCTCGTTGCACTTCAGTAAGAGCTGTGTGTGTACATATATAAATGCTGAAATTTTCTTCTGTGCAAATTTCACTTGCATTGCTCCCTGTCAAATTTACAGTTATTTTATTTTTGTGTAAGCAAAAGCACCTTCATTTATTTCTGGGGCTTGTGTGGTTGTGCTGGGTTCCCTGGTCGAGTTTTTCCACTGACATATATATTTTAGTTCTGTCATGCATCTGCTTTGAAATGCTTGATGGAACCCTAAAATTATGGAATGTCCTATAAGGTTAAAAGTCAGAACAGGGTTGTCGGTTTCCGCGGTAGCTGCATGTGCTTAAGGCTAATAGAACTTTGGGAGATATTATGCTTAAAAGCAGTGGGCAGCTGGTTCTATGATCTAAGTGTGGAACTAGTAGCCTGTGAAGAATTTTGCTCTACTTTTGACAGTTTTGTTTCGTGTCTGTATGTTGGTTGACTGCTGACGTGCTGAGCTACTTTGAAGTGCTAGAAATACTATAAAATGTTTAACTCCCTGTTAATGGCCAATTCTTTTATTTAGAATCAGGAGAGTGAATATTCCTACGTGCAATGTTTTGGTAAGAGCTAATTGCCAAAAATTTTTAGGTGCCTTTTTCGGTCCTAAAAGAGAAGATAGTAGACGCAACTGCGATTCCTGTGGAAAAGCAGCGGTTGATTTTTAGAGGAAGAGTCTTAAAAGGATGATCACCTCCTATTAGAATACCGTATCCTTTTGGTTTGTGCATTTTTTTGTCAAGGTTATGAGTATACTTGAACCATCTGCATGTCCACCTCGCTTGTTACCTTTGATGACTTGTACCATATACATTCCTTACCTGCATGTTTTCTTGTTCCTTCTTTAGTTGATTAGTTACGCATCGTAGCGGTTAGAGAACAAAACTTTTCTTTGGCTCATAAGGGTGATTTTCTGACTGGTAGAAGAGTAGAGCGTTTGTTGCTTTTGATGGAAATAAAGCTGCCTGCTTTGGTGGTATTTTGAACAATAGCTTTAAAATGTGATAAACACATAAAGTTAAATATCATATGGAAGTTAGCAAGTTTTGATTGTTTATATATACGAATGGGAACCTCAAATCATTATAAGAATTGGGTATATATTTATTAACTTGAGGTGGTTGAACACTAGTAAGTGTATCCTCTGTTGATTTTATGGAAGATTACATGGGATGATGGGGGGGCGGGGGCTTGTCTTTGATTATTGTTTTTTTATATCTTTTTTTGTCATTTTCTAAAGGATTTATTATTACATTAGTTTTCTTGTGATCTGTCTTTTGTGTACATGTTTGTCTGATACTTGGATGGGTGCTTTAAAATTCTTTTGCTGCCACATTCGTATGTGGATTGTATGTGTTGCTCACGGTCACAGTTGTGTTATCTATATCCTTGAGAACTTGACAACCTCAAGGTTTGGAAGATGGATATACATTGCATTTGGTTGCTTGACGCGCAGCTGAAGGCTAACATTCTTCTGGAACCTTGAGGAAAACACCCATGCTATTGGTAAATCTGTGCATTTGTACTATTCAATATCATGTTTTCCTCTGTTTTTTTCCCTATAATTTGTAAACAAAGTGCAGTATATGGTATGCACATTCCAGGATGAATATTCTTTATCCTTGGAAGGGCTGAAAATAGTTCTTGCTAGCTATGGACGAAAATAGCTAGCTAAGTATTTCAGGCTATTCCTCTGGTTTATGTTTTGGTCTAGTATGTGAATCATGAAAATCATTATTTAAGTTTCTTTGCGTTAACATTGTTGGAACTCTAGTTCTTACGAGTCTATATAGATGCATTATTGTAATTAGTTGCTACTGAACACTCTCATGATTCTTAGGATATGATTGTACAACAATATGCTAGGCGTGGGCCTGATAAACCTTTTACATTTTTGTTGTTGGTGCAGTTAACGTTGCTGGAAATGGAGGACTGTTAGGAGACACTTCCAGTGTATGCTTCTACCGTCGTTGTTTCTTGTATGCATCTATTTGAAAATTGACCAATCTGCTTAGCTCTTAGTGATGGCTGCATGTTATTTTCTAAAAAACTTGGATTCGTTTGTATTAATTCTCTTCTAGGAAATTATAGAGGCTAGGCTTTCTGAGGGGATGGTAGATGACATGGCTAGGGTATATGCTTTGTTCTAGCGTGTTCTGCATATCTGTAAACGATCGGATGGGTTAGAGTTGGAGCCAATTTGCTGCAAAATGCGAAGGACGCTAGTGGTAGCATACCAGTATCATCTCTCCGAATGATGCCTAGTTGGTTTGTGGATATAAGATGCTGTGTCCCAGTGTCGATCAGTGCTGTGGGCAGTTAACTCGCTATATGTTACAGGGATTTCTGTATTAGATCCTTCTGTCTTCTCCAACTGGATTGGATTAGAGTAGACCGCCTTGATTCGTTGGAGAGCTTACCGCGTCCAGAATACCTATAGCCTGGGTCATCATCATGCAGTCAATCATTGGCATGTCCTAAGCTGCTGCAATTAGTTCTCTATTAACCTGCACGGTACTATGGTTGAGGCCCACATTTTATGGATGCTTGTTCTTTTTGATTGTGGCTTATGACTTTTGACTGAAATTTTTGAATTTTGGCTGTTTACGGTATAGATTACGGAGAGACAGATACTCACTTGCGATTTTGGCTGGTACAGATGTTGGGCTTTTAACGTGTAGATCGTTTAACTTGTACACCCTGTTTTGAGAAAACATTCCGTTTGAA